>OY856414.1:216724666-217351333 GCA_963693085.1 Alisma plantago-aquatica | reverse complement strand
ATTAACATCTCAACTGAGATGCTTGATATATGTAATTGGTTGATTGATAGTTAATACTTGTCTTACTTGATGCTTTTGGTTCTGAAGCATCAATATAATGATAGCTGAAATATGATCATCATCATCATCATCATCATCATCATCATCTAAGCCTCAATCCCAACTATGTTGGGGTCGGCTACATGGATCCTTCGTTTCCATTCAGCTCTATCATGGGTCATATTCTGATTGAGATGTAGAGATTCAAAATCTCTCTTTATAAGCTCATCCCATGTTAATTTAGGCCTTCCTCTTCTTCTATTTATAGTGTTTGGCTCAATAGCATTGCTTCGTATAGGCGCACTAGTAGGTCTGCGTTGCACATGTCCGTACCATCTGAGTCGGCCCTCACGCAACTTGTCCTCAATGCTCGCCACCCCCACTTTATTCCTGATATAGTCATTTCTCAAACGATCTTTTCTTGTCTTCCCACACATCCATCTCAGCATACGCATTTCGGCCACGTTCATCTTGTTGAGACCTTGTTTCTTCACCGCCCAACATTCACTCCCATAGAGCATGGATGGTCGTATAGCTGTTCTATAAAACTTACTTTTTAACCTGAGAGGGATCTTCTGATCGCATAAAACTCCAGTTGCACTCCTCCATTTCAACCATCCTGCAGTGATCCGGTGACAAACATCATTTTGGACATCCCCGTCTATTTGAATAATAGAACCTAAGTAACGAAATTTGTCACATTTTGGTATATCTACTCCGTCCAACTTGGCTCCATCATTCACACTGCGAGATTGGCTGAAATTGCAATGCATATACTCAGTTTTGCTCCTGCTAATCATCAATCCATTTGATTCCAATGCCTTTCTCCAACATTCAACTTTATCATTCAATCCATCTTTTGTTTCGTCAATCAAAACAATATCATCAGCAAATAACATACACCAAGGAATATCATCCTGAACATTCTTTGTTAACTCATCCATAACCAGAACGAATAGATATGGGCTGAGTGTGGATCCTTGGTGTACCCCAACTGTAATAGGAAAAGTTGGTGTCTCTCCTCCAGGAGTCTTGACACTTGCAGTAGAGCTATCATACATGTCTTTGATCAAGTCAATGTATTGGATAGGCACACCCTTTTTCTCCAAAACCATCCATAACACTTCTCTGGGTACTCGATCATAAGCCTTCTCTAGATCGATAAACACCATATGAAGATCTCTTTTGCTTTGTCTATACTTCTCCATAAGCCTCCTTATCAGAAAAATAGCCTCTGTTGTTGATCTTCCAGGCATGAAACCAAATTGGTTGTTTGATACCTGTGTTATAGATCTTAACCTTTGCTCAATAATCCTCTCCCAAAGCTTCATCGTGTGACTCATCAGCTTGATACCTCTATAGTTTGTACAACTCTGAACGTCACCTTTGTTCTTGTAGATTGGGACTATAATACTATTTCTCCACTCATCCGACATCTTCTTGGTCTTCATAATCTTGTTAAAGAAATTTGTTAACCATGTAACTCCCTCATCTCCCATACTCTTCCATACATCAATGGGAATATTGTCTGGTCCGCATGCCTTTCTTATTTTCATCTTTTTCAAAGCATGCTTGACCTCAAATGGTGAAACTCGTCGTGTGTAAATGATATCTCTCGTATTCATGTCACACGAGTCACTAACATTATATGCAATATCTCCATTGAAAAGCTTATGGAAGTAATTTCTCCACTGGTTTTTGATATCATCGTCCTTCACCAATACTCTACCATCTTCATTCTTTATGCATTTTACTTGACTCAAGTCTCTTCCTTTCCTTTCTCTTATACGAGCCATTTTATATATATCTTTTTCCCCTTCTCTATTGTCCAGCTTCTTATACATATCATCAAAGTATCTAGACCTTGCCTCCCGAACCACCTTTTTAGCTTCTTTCTTTGCTTGCTTGTATCTTTGGAACGTTGCATCATCTCCAGATTTGGGCAAGCTCCTATAGATCTCCCTTTTCAGTTTAATAGCCTTTTGTACTTCATCATTCCACCACCAAGTCTCCTTCTGTGGAGGTCCACAACCTTTAGACTCTCCCAAAACCTCTTTGGAAATTTTTGTTATGCAGGAGCTCATGTTATGCCACATAGTGTTAACATCAGACTCCAAGTTCCAAGTTACCTCCTTGATGAGTTTATCATGAAAAGTCAATTTCTTTTCTCCTTTAAGATTCCACCACTTGATCCTGCTATCTTGGTTTCCGTTATGTTTGCCTTTATTGATCTTCATGTTAATATCCAAAACTACCAACCTATGTTGGGTCGTGAGTTCTTCGCCAGGAATCACTTTACAATCCTTGCATATGTTACGATCCACCCGCCTTGTAAGGAGGTAATCAATTTGGCTACAGTTGTGCCCACTCTTGAAAGTAATCTTATGAGATTCTCTTTTCTTGAAATGGGTGTTTGCCAAAATCATATCATATGCAACTGCAAAATCTAATATCCTCTCTCCTTCTCCGTTCCTATTGCCATATCCAAAACCACCATGAACTCTCTCAAATCCAGCATTACCACTCCCCACATGGCCATTTAAATCACTCCCAATAATAATTTTCTCCTCGATCGGTATTCCTTGCATCAATTCATCCATGTCATCCCAAAAATCCTTCTTCGCATCCTCGCTAAGGCCAACTTGGGGGGCATAAGCGCTAATAATGTTAAAAATATTTCCCCCAAGAACAACCTTGATAGCTATGATTCTATCACCCATCCTTGTAATCTTGACGACGTCATCCTTCAACATCTTATCAACGATAATACCTACGCCATTTCTATGTTTATCAATACCTGTATACCAGATTTTGTATCCTGTGTCTCCAATCTCTCTACATCGTTCCCCTGTCCACTTGGTTTCCTGCAAGCAAGCTATATTGACTTTTCTTCTCATCATGGTATCCACTATCTCCAAAGATTTCCCTGTCAAAGAGCCAATATTCCAAGATCCAACTCTAAACCTTTTTTGTTGAACTTGCTTCTTTACTTGCTTTCGTCGAAAATGTTGCCCCTGCACATTTTTCACTGCATCTGGGCAATGATGCGGCGAGACTAGCTTCTTTACCCACACCCGTCCAAGATGTGGAAACCCTTGCACATTTTTCACTACATCCGGGCGATGATGCAGCGGGACTAGCTTCTTTACCCACACCCGTCCAAGATGTAGAAACCCTTGTTTATCCTTCAACACAACCGGGCGTCGTTGTGTCGAAACCCCTTGCATATTTATCACTGCACCCGGGTGCCGGTGCAGCGCGTCGCTAGGTAGGGACGCTCCAACGATATTCTTATAAGGATCCATGTCATAGAAAGAGTGACAAAGTTTTGTGGTAATCTTGGAATCCATAATTGATCAAATATGTGCTTACACCTTAGTTGCTATTGAATCATGGCGTGAACTACCATAGCTAAAGTAGGTTTTGTGGTAATCTTGGAATCCTTAATCCTTTTCACGTTCAAAATCTGCATCATGTTGTTTACTATTGTTGTCTATTGTGCAATATGATCCTACTAACATCATTTCTACTCCCTGCTTTTGCAGATGATGGTGGCGGAATGGATCCGGATAGGCTGCGCCAATGCATGTCTTTGGGTTACTCAGCGAAGAGCAAGTCTGCAAACACAATTGGACAATGTAAGGGTTTTAAGTTTTACTGCTTGCTTTTGATGTTGATTCATATTTGTTTAACGCTTCTTATGCCTTCCATTGTGCATAATGTTTTTAGATGGAAATGGCTTTAAAACAAGCACCATGAGACTTGGAGCTGATGTGATTGTTTTTTCTCGTTTCCGTGGAAAAGATGGGAAGAGGTTTGCCCTTTTCTGTTAAATGAATGCAAACAGATTTCTTCATGTAATTGGATAGTTAATGAAATTGGATATTTAACATATTCCATGAATATTACATGTTCTAAGAATATCTATTTTGTAATTTTTTTAGGTGTTATTTGAGTGTACTATATAATTATTAAATCTGATACAGATAGGTGTTAGAAGTGACGTGTCAAAAAGCACAGCCCAAAATACAGTCAATATCTGTATATGCTACTATAGCATCTGAAATGTTTTACCCAAAATGTAAATCTTTTACATTTGCTATCATATCTCTCTTGAATAAGGGGCTCGTTTTATAAAACCCTTTGCTCATATAGTATTCATATTGTTATGTACTGAAAAGTGATTTCCCTACTATATTGTTTTAAAAAATATCAAATATTATGATAGAAAATCTTACTTTCAATTACACTTGTAAAGGCACTGAAGCCTTAAGGGGATTTTTATGTTAAATTCAAACAATTTTCTTTACATTTTATGCTTATAACGGGTAAATCTTCCTTATATCCGTCTGTCTTATGGATATATACAACCAGACATGATACATGCGCACCTTTTGTTGTCAATTTAAAAAAAAAGAAAAAAGCTCTAGACCATTTATAAACTACGAACTATATACGTCAGTATCAATATTTGAGGTTCCTGAAACTTGCAAGAAGGGCTTTAGTAGAGGTAGTATAAACTGTTACATTGCAATTGAAGCTCTGCTAAGGATAACATCAAGCTCATATATCTCAAAGGACCAAGCTTTCCTATTTCAGATTATTTATACCCTCATAAGGCTTATATAAGTATGTTTTACAGTTGATATTGGTACATAGACTATAGAGTTTGTATGATACGCAACAGGGCACTTGTCAGTTAGCCCAACTGGTAAGCCCGTTGCTTTTCTAGTCACAGGTCGTGGGTTCATACCTTTGCTGGAGCACTAGAGAAGGTAAAAGAAAAGCAATACCTCTTTGTGTGTCTGCGATAGGTCTATACTCTTTCCTCCTACCATAAAAAGAGTATTAAAAAAAGAAATGCAAGAGGATTCTCTAATATAAGCCCCACGAATTTGTCCACTGTAATTAAAGCCCTCATAGTAATAAAGAAGCATGTGAGTGGCATTGGAATCAAACACAAGGTGCAAATCAGCAAATGGACATTAAGGGCATGAACTTCTTGTAATAGTGGTCCTGGACACCTAAGATAGACAAAAACACTTATAGTTACATGTTAAAACACCAAAAGAAAGGTGACACTCAGCAATATGCTTTCGGGCTCGCAGACAGGGCTCAAGGCGGCAAAGTAGTCAACACACAGTCCAAGAGGCACACTCTTATGGTGCCTGGACGTTTAGGCACATGCTTAGCATGCATAACTTCAACTGTACTTCCTGCTCTATATTTATTCTCACTAAAATGGGTTTTCATGTGCACACACGAAACTGGGAATGGGATGGGGCAGAGAAGAGGGAATATTTTCTGCTCTATGTTTTTTCTCATTAAAATGGTTTTTCATGTGCACGACAAAACTGGGAATGGGATGGAGCAGAGAAGAGGGAAATATATTTGAGATGGACTTTGAAACAAACCCTCATTTCATAATGACTATAGAGGCTGACAAATTGTAGGGAGAAGTCCAATACAACTCAAGCAAAAGTTCCTGATCCTGTTTGGCTTCCATCTGTCCATCTTTTGTATAACCAGAAAAAGTCACTTAAACAATGTGACTAACAAGCAAAGTAGAGATTTCTATTTATCCAATCAGCTCTAGTCATTATGTTAGTGCCTTTCCTAACTCATGTAGCAATTATTTGTTGCCCGACATCAAGTGATAGTGAGATAATTGGCATTGTGATAGTCATGACGGCTAAGTGACACGGTAAACAAAGTATCTGAAAAGAAAGTGTACCATACTTCTATTGTAAATTGTGGCTAGTACGAAGTCTCATGCTGTGGTATGTCATCACCTGGTAGTGAAAAAAAACTCCAATCGAAGCAAGGTTCTAGAAAGCACAAAATAGGGAGTGAATTAGTAGTCTCATCTGTTGAGTGGGCCGCTCCATTTTCCGCTTGTATAATAACACATTTACCTAGTTCAAAACATGCCAGATTTTATTGATTTTAGATAAACTCCAATCTTAGTAGTGAGGAGAGTCGTCATTTAAATATTAGTCTTTTGTGGGAGCATCTTTTCATGTGGAGAAAGTGACCCAAGTTATACCTATTGTTGTTGGAGTAAGATGATCCAAATTATACCCATTGTCTGTCTCTTGGTTCAGGGGTAAGATCATTCTTAGATGTTGATATTTTCATGTCTCATGATTGAGATCCTGTATTACTTGGGTGGGTCATGATTGAAACACGATGGCTCCATTTGGCTCACAAGTTAAATAACATTAGCTTCTTCATTTCTAATTGATAATCTTTCAAACGGGAACTTGACAAGTGTCTAACCTACATATACCTGACACCCAACTCAAATCTGTACCTTACAGAGATTATGCACATATACCTACTGCTTGCTTCAGACATCAAACCAACACCTGAAATAATTTGAACTTAAATCTTCAGAAACATCCTTTGTTTGTTTCTACTTTTCTTTCTTTTTCCCTATTTCAAACTACTACTAGTGGCTCACACACCCAACTGCAGCCACCTCACTCCATCAGCCACCAAGTGTAGCACTGTAGCGTAGAAAATTGTATTGTAGTGGTGCGTATAGGCAGTGGCTTAATATGACTGTGTTGTGGTAACTGGCGAGGCAACATGGTTGGTAGCATGGAACAGGACTTCGACTTCGAGCGGACTTCGACTTCGAGCCGACTTCGACAGGTGTGGACATGGAATTTTCGATGCAACTTCGAAAAAATTAAGCTAAAAATAGTCATTTTGTGATGAAAATCGACAGATTTCATCAAATTTAACTAAAAAACACAATATATGCTTACATATAACCATCCATATATGTTTACATATGTAGATAAATACACGATTACATACAGTCGTCTCTGAACAACAGAGTTCTTCCATATATAAAGTTTGTGACAATAAACAACTACATAAAAATGGTGTAAATCTATGGTAGATTTAGCAGAGAGGGGGTCGGTCTATTACTATTAGCTTAGAACAGTAGAAAATAACATCAAAATCATCTTACCTCAAGCTCAAACACTTTTTCCCCCTCACACAACAAACTCTACAAAACACCGGAAGAATGTCGCCAACTTCGACGACTTCGACAGATGTCGAGGACATTGTGGAATTTTTAAATGGATTTGGGTCAACTTCGTCGACATATGGGGAAATGTCGACAACTTCGACAAAATATCGAGGATATTGTGGAATGAGGATGTTTATGTGGATTCGACGTCGCCAGCCGTCGACATCGACAATATCGGCGAAATTTCGCCCCATGTCGACGACATTTAGTTCCATGGTTGGTAGCAACCAGCAACAGACAATGGTGCAAAAGAAGGGGGAAAACAGACACCTTGTGGTACTTTTGGATTTTTTAGCCGGAAATTCTCCGAGGAGATTTCATGGCTTAAGCTATTTTGTGTGTGTGTGTTTGTGGGTAAGGTCTTCTTATAGGCAGTGATAGTTTGAGTGGGGGGACATACCGGTGCCCCAATAAATATTACATATTTCTATATGACAATGCTGCTTCTCTGTTGAAAATTGTTTGTTGACATATATTTAAGGCACGGTTTGTAATTTTTTTTGTTGCAATATGGAACATATAAATTGGTTAAGTGCTTACTGGATACTGAAAGTTGAAGTCTCTCCATTTTCCCCTTCCTGTGCTGTGTCGTAACTGTTTATATTTTAAGCTATATTTTGTATCATCTATATATCCTCTTTCCTAAGATTATATCTTTCTTGCTGTTTTTCTAGTCCTACGCAAAGCATTGGGATGCTTTCATACACGTTTCTGACAAGCACTGGGAAGGAGGATATTGTTGTTCCCATGGTAAGTTGCTTATCACTTAGAAACCATACACTCACTGGATAAGTAGCTTTTAAGAATAAATGTCTTTGCAACCTACATAATGATCTAGAGTGATAACTGGCTTGTAGTTATCCATTATTGATTGAAATCATTGATGAATAAATGCCACAAGTAGTGAGCGCATCTACATGTACTAGAACTGGTTACATTTTAAGTTTTATATACTGAGAAAATCATCATCATCATCATCATCATCTAAGCCTCAATCCCAACTATGTTGGGGTCGGCTACATGGATCCTTCGTTTCCATTCAGCTCTATCATGGGTCATATTCTGATTGAGATGTAGAGATTCAAAATCTCTCTTTATAAGCTCATCCCATGTTAATTTAGGCCTTCCTCTTCTTCTATTTATAGTGTTTGGCTCAATAGCATTGCTTCGTATAGGCGCACTAGTAGGTCTGCGTTGCACATGTCCGTACCATCTGAGTCGGCCCTCACGCAACTTGTCCTCAATGCTCGCCACCCCCACTTTATTCCTGATATAGTCATTTCTCAAACGATCTTTTCTTGTCTTCCCACACATCCATCTCAGCATACGCATTTCAGCCACGTTCATCTTGTTGAGACCTTGTTTCTTCACCGCCCAACATTCACTCCCATAGAGCATGGCTGGTCGTATAGTTGTTCTATAAAACTTACTTTTTAACCTGAGAGGGATCTTCTGATCGCATAAAACTCCAGTTGCACTCCTCCATTTCAACCATCCTGCAGTAATCCGATGACAAACATCATTTTGGACATCCCCGTCTATTTGAATAATAGAACCTAAGTAACGAAATTTGTCACATTTTGGTATATCTACTCCGTCCAACTTGGCTCCATCATTCACACTGCGAGATTGGCTGAAATTGCAATGCATATACTCAGTTTTGCTCCTGCTAATCATCAATCCATTTGATTCCAATGCCTTTCTCCAACATTCAACTTTATCATTCAATCCATCTTTTGTTTCGTCAATCAAAACAATATCATCAGCAAATAACATACACCAAGGAATATCATCCTGAACATTCTTTGTTAACTCATCCATAACCAAAACGAATAGATATGGGCTGAGTGTGGATCCTTGGTGTACCCCAACTGTAATAGGATATACTGAGAAAATCATGATATCTTTTAATTCTTTTGTGCTTGTATTTCTGTTAAGCTTGACTACGCGAAAGGAGAAACTGTCTGGAATAAGCTGATAAGAACATCTTCCACTGATTGGCTTAAAAACTTGGAGACAATTATTCAATGGTCTCCGTACTCAAGTGAAGAAGACATGTTGCAGCAGGTATTTTACTTCTTTTAATCTAATACTGTAGTAACTTGGTAGCTCGTGGGAATTTTAGATATCTTGATGTGTATAAAAATCAAATTTCATATGCATTCTATGGTTCTCTATTTATTCTTGAGGTGTGTTTAAACAGCAGAACGGCCAGCAATCATCAATTTCCGGGGCTTAACTCATAAGAGATTACATAATATATCCCATTGGTCATGAAATTGCAATACATCAATTGTCTTCATTCAAATTGCGTATGCTTGATTTAGTGGTGGAAACCAAACCGTAGTTATCTTAAATCAGATTCCGAGTCACGTTCGTAGAGATTATTATTTATAACCTGCACATCGTAGCAGATATGCTGCATCAGGGATTCAACTTCTAATCAATTTTTGTATTATCTTCATATCTCATGGAGGATTTTTATGTCTTTGTTGGATAGATGTTGAAAATCACATCATATGCATGGTGCATGTTAGGTTGTTTACTTGATTATTAGTCTATCGGTGTATAGACAGCAGAGCTGCCAGACCTCATCAACTCCTGGGGATTGACGCTCAAGCTTAAATAAATACATGACGTCCCATTGGTTATGCAAATTCAATATATTACAGTTTCCATTCAACTTGGATATAATTTGGTTAGTGGTGGAAACCAAACTGAAGTTGTAGTCACATTCATATATCTTTTGGTTAGAATATGGATAACTAAATTACTGACCAGGAGGATCTGTATCTGTATATTAAGTTGGAAAGGTATAACAATCGATATGTTGTTTCACAAGTACGTAATCCATATCCAGTTGGTTCCTGTTGTTCCTATCCTAGCTATAACTTGTGAGGAACTTACTTTATATTCCTAGCAAACTTATCAAGGCGCCAAGGCGCCTGGATGGTCACCCAATTTGCTTGGGCGCCTAGATCTACTAGTTGGGCACCCAAGCTTAGGAAATTCATACATGTAAATTAATGTATTATATATATACATAAAACATAGAATACCTCGAATCTGTTTCATAGTATCATAGAACATCCCAAATGAGTTACGATATTTTTGTGTTCAATAAATAGTAATTAGCTAAAGAAGGCTAGGACTAAAGATGACATAAAAGTATTGAGTACTTAAAAGTTGAAACTAGTGAAAGGGTTGAATTTCGAAACTGAAAGAAGAGTTATACAATTAAAGAGTGAAGAATAGAGATGAGATTGACTTGTAATAGAGTACATTTTAGTTTTCCAATCCGATGTAAAAGCCAAGCAGGTTTTGTCCAGGATAGCATGACATATTGCCACGTATATGCTATGTAGTAGTCTCAAATTCCAGAAAACCAAAATGCTATACTGGTAAGACTGTATACAAATGACAAATTATTAATCTCAAGTTGTTAAAAATGTACTAAATGATCAAACTCACAGGGAAATAGCAAAAGAATTGTAAACTAAATGGGCCAGGTGCCAACCCAACAACACCTAAGCGGCCACCCAAGAGCCTAGTAGCCTGCCCAAGCACCCTAGGCAGCTGACTAGCCACCCATCCGGCGCAGGCGGGACACCTATAAAGGGCCCAATTATAGGTGTTTTGCTACCCCCCACCCAGACTGACTAGTTAACACCTAGGTAGGCGCCTCAACAATTTTGATTCCTGATATACTATCCTCTCTCTCTTTCTCTATTTGGAAATTTGACCAAAATATATTTGAGCATGTGGATTTTTATGTTATTCGAATTGATTCATAATAATTATTTTCTGACAATAAGCAAATGTACAATTCTTGTTAAAACAAGTTCACTGTGAGTTGTTGAGGTGGCCAGGCACTAGGCATTCCTTAAGGGGCACATAGATGGGCTCCCAGGATGCCACACTTTTATTATAAATAATGCTAATATTTAGATTTTTGTATTCGTAATTTTGATTTGAAAATTATGTAATAATGACATTATTACAGTGTTTATAGCAATAAAACATAAATCTTTCAACTGCAACTGAAATATCACACAAGAGTTGACATTAATGATAAAACCAAAACGTAAGCATGAGTTTAGAATTAAACTTTGAAGGAAATAATCACTTGTTCAAAACCTTGTACAATTGCATGAAAAAGATCAATACCATGATCGGAGAAAGGGCAAAGTTGTCAAACTTCAATACAAAATTACTGTAACGCATATATATCTAGATAACTAAGGAAATGAGTTAGCTATCAAGATCATAGCCTAAGGCTCGAAGTGTCAGGTGCATAACTAGAATTATGACTGTCGTCATCTTTAGTATATGAGTTTTCCATCATCGACCTCAAAATCATCATCATCAACAAAACTCTTGCCCTTCTCTCCTCTGTGCGAATCTACGCGGACATAAAATATAAACTAGAACTTGAAAATTAAAAAAAAAAATCCATATTTCCTTGCCACAGAACAACATAAACATCTCTAATCAACGTCTCATGGTTGATTGCATGGTATATTATTTTCTCTGGCTATAGAATAAAGTGTTGTTGCATTGAAATAAATCATGTTTTTCTTTCAATTGTACATCTGTTGTTGGGAGTTCATCTCATTATGTGTGTTGTTCTTTGTTTAAAATAACAAAGAAAACGATTGAAAAGATGTTATGTGGAATACATGAAGCGACATAGAGAAAACATTTTTATTGTCTTGTTCGCAAGGTATATTTATCCTACTTGGTAAGGTGCAAATGCGTTAAGGCCCCTAGCCAGACTAAGCCCGGCACGCCTAGGGGTGCTTAGGCGATTTAATTCTGTTTTAATTCCAGATCAATCTGTTTCTATCATATACATACAATATATTGGCATTATTGATATTTCTTCTTAAATAAATGTAGTTTAAGGTTATGTATATAGGTGTATACATCTATCTATAGTTGATACTCAAATGATTCACAACATAAAAACAACAAGAGATATATATTCTAGGCGCAGACCGATGGAAGTATTAAATTGGATATTATTTAGTTCCTAAAATTAGACGAACCATAGTTTTCACCGTGGCTGCGCGGTGGCCTACTTTGGCTAAAGAGCCTAAGGCGCCCAAGCAATGACCTTTTTAATAATAAAAATTATAAATATACTTACCAATTTTAAGTATTTGTGAAATTTACGTCTGAAATTGTAACTAATCCAAAACCCCAAAATAAGTTGAAATAGATGTAATTTGAAGAGTTACTATTAATTAAAAGGCAACACGAATTCAAGAATAAAAAGTTCATACTATAATACATATCTTGCAACTCTAGTATTCCTTGCAATTCTCTAATTGTGTTACTAATTTAAGAAAAAAGTTAAGCAGAGCATACAAATAAACATGAGGTATAGATGTATATTCCCAATATAAATAATAAGAAATACACGACAATATATAAAGAAAATTTAAAATATTCAACATATCCTTCTATATATTAACACCTAACAAGTAATTGTTTATAGTTGTGTATCTCAATTGCTAACCATAAATGATATATGTAAAATGCCGAAATGTTTCATTGTTGCTCTAGAAAACCAAGATATTAGGAGGTGGGCCGTTGTATTTGGGCCCTTGGGCCTTCCCATAAAAAAAGCAGGTGCCCGGACAGACCAACACCTGCCTAGGCGGTCACCCAGGTGCCTTGGGTAGCTGCCTATTTGGACCAATAAGTTGGGAGCCCAATTAGGCGCCCCCTCAAGCGCTCGGTCGACAGCTATGAGAGGAACTAAGCTTTTAACATTACAAATGATCCCTAATTAGAATGCTATGATCGTAAAGGGACTATATTACCAATAAATGGGGTTGAGAACCCATAAAACCGACCCAACATGCACATAAGTCAAGATGCTGTCCAAAAAAACCCTTAGGGGTGTGTCTTTACTAGTATGGCACTTATATGGGTATGGGAAGCATGCGAAACTTGGATACATGATACATGGTGTAGTATTATATTATAGTATTATAATTTACATGACTACATGCAAGTGGAGGTACAACTCAACAAGAGTTGACATTAATGATAAAACCAAAATGTAAGCATGAGTTTAGAATTAAACTTTGAAGGAAATAATCACTTGTTCAAAACCTTGTACAATTGCATGAAAAAGATCAATACCATGATCGGAGAAAGGGCAAAGTTGTGTCAAACTTCAATCCAAAATTACTGTAACGCATATATATCTAGATAACTAAGGAAATGAGTTAGCTATCAAGATCATAGCCTAAGGCTCTAAGTGTCAGATGCATAACTAGAATCATGACTGTCGTCATCTTTAGTATATGAGTTTTCCATCATCGACCTCAAAATCATCATCATCAACAAAACTCTTGCCCTTCTCTCCTCTGTGCGAATCTACACGAACATAAAATATAAACTAGAACTTGAAAATTAAAAAAAAAAATCCATATTTCCTTGCCACAGAACAACATAAACATCTCTAATCAACGTCTCATGGTTGATTGCATGGTATATTATTTTCTCTGGCTATAGAATAAAGTGTTGTTGCATTGAAATAAACCATGTTTTTCTTTCAATTGCACATCTGTTGTTGGGAGTTCATCTCATTATGTGTGTTGTTCTTTGTTTAAAATAACAAAGAAAACGATTGAAAAGATGTTATGTGGAATACATGAAGCGACATAGAGAAAACATTTTTATTGTCTTGTTGGCAAGGTATATTTATCCTACTTGGTAAGGTGCAAATGCGTTAAGGCCCCTAGCCAGACTAAGCCCGGCACGCCTAGGGGTGCTTAGGCGATTTAATTCTGTTTTAATTCCAGATCAATCTGTTTCTATCATATACATACAATATATTGGTATTATTGATATTTCTTCTTATATAAATGTAGTTTAAGGTTATGTATATAGGTGTATACATCTATCTATAGTTGATACTCAAATGATTCACAACATAAAAACAACAAGAGATATATATTCTAGGCGCAGACCGATGGAAGTATTAAATTGGATATTATTTAGTTCCTAAAATTAGACGAACCATAGTTTTCACCGTGGCTGCGCGGTGGCCTACTTTGGCTAAAAGCCTAAGGCGCCCAAGCAATGACCTTTTTAATAATAAAAATTATAAATATACTTACCAATTTTAAGTATTTGTGAAATTTACGTCTGAAATTGTAACTAATCCAAAACCCCAAAATAAGTTGAAATAGATGTAATTTGAAGAGTTACTATTAATTAAAAGGCAACACGAATTCAAGAATAAAATGTTCATACTATTATACATATCTTGCAACTCTAGTATTCCTTGCAATTCTCTAATTGTGTTACTAATTTAAGAAAAAAGTTAAGCAGAGCATACAAATAAACATGAGGTGTAGATGTATATTCCCAATATAAATAATAAGAAATACACGACAATATATAAAGAAAATTTAAAATATTCAACATATCCTTCTATATATTAACACCTAACAAGTAATTGTTTATAGTTGTGTATCTCATTGCTAACCATAAATGATATATGTAAAATGCCGAAATGTTTCATTGTTGCTCTAGAAAATCAAGATATTAGGAGGTGGGCCGTTGTATTTGGGCCCTTGGGCCTTCCCATAAAAAAAGCAGGTGCCCGGACAGACCAACACCTGCCTAGGCGGTCACCCAGGTGCCTTGGGTAGCTGCCTATTTGGACCAATAAGTTGGGAGCCCAATTAGGCGCCCCCTCAAGCGCTCGGTCGACAACTATGAGAGGAACTAAGCTTTTAACATTACAAATGATCCCTAATTAGAATGCTATGATCGTAAAGGAATTATATTACCAATAAATGGGGTTGAGAACCCATAAAACCGACCCAACATGCACATAAGTCAAGATGCTGTCCAAAAAAACCCTTAGGGGTGTGTCTTTACTAGTATGACACTTATATGGGTATGGGAAGCATGCGAAACTTGGATACATGGTGTAGTATTATATTATAGTATTATAATTTACATGACTACATGCAAGTGGAGGTACAACTCAACACATCCAGATCAATATGGAGCATAATATTACATATGTTCGCTTTGAAAATGTTGACAATAAGATAAGATTAAGGGGGACTCGACTTAATTTGTATTATGGACATGCATACTTTTCATATAAAGATGGTAAGCGATCAATAACCATTTACAATGTTGGCCGAACACATTGTGAAAGAATATTGTATTGAACTGATTCGATTAGATTCAATGAATAAAAGAGGTACAACCCTGTCCTATATACAGGAGCATGGGAGAAACCCTGATACTTGTGTCCCAAGTAATCTAAACGAGCCGAGACACTAAAGGCCCACTAACTAATTAACCTATTAACTAAATAGGCTAATATATACTCCTTAATACACATGTATAGACAAGGAGGAAAATGTCCGATTTTGATGCCGTTTCGGTGGCCACAGAAATAGAACTTTCGACAAATATCGACAGAAATTTCGATAAATACATTCCTGGCGTTTCGACGGCAAAATAAACGAATTAATTTATGAAAATTTACCAGAATGATCTACTAGTGTAGATCTACTCAAATATGTAATAATATTTCATATTGGATATGTGGGGTCTCATCATTTTTTAGTGAATGACCCTGAACTGTTTCGATGCTCATTTCGATGGGGATTTTTGATGTTAATTTTCAATGGTGAAATCAATGAATTTAGTCATTATAGTTTGCAAGCACAATATATGGACTTAAAACACAACTGTGCAAAAAAAAAAGCTCTAGGTAGTACATAGTATATGAAAACGTAGATATTTTTTTTATGATCTGCCTGTTTTGAGAGTTTTGTCAGTCAATTTCGATGTTCGATTGCCACAGAAACAGAAATTTCGACCGAAATTTCGACAATTTCATCAAAATTTTGAACATTGTGTATAGACTTCTGTACACATTGGGGATATATGCAACTTACATATTTTAACACACACACAGATACATGGATGTCATAAACATCAAACTTGTTACAAAAAAATGGTCTCAGTATCTATCTATTCTTGGATTTTGTGAAGATATCCGGTTGTGGTCTTCATATATGACAAGAGTAAGCTTAATCACTTGTTCTTGAAGCGTCTCATAGACGAAATGACATTCCGCCTCATTATGTGTGGTCCTCTAATGGAACTCGATTTGAGGTGTTGTGCTGGACTAGGCGTTGTGCAGGACTCTGTGTGTTTTGTTACATTGTGTATTCATTGTCTCGCTCGAGTGCATCCTAGCTCTTTTAGAAAATTGTGGGCCATGACGCTGTATGCTTCTTCTGCACCAGACCTAAAAACAACAATATGTTTCTTGCTTTTCTAGGAGACAAGGTCTTACAAACACAAAGTAGTCGGTGATAGATCACTGGTCAATGGCTGAGTCTGGCCGTTTGGCATCTGGAAAAATTGCACTCACCTATGAGAAGTATAGAGAACACCTTTTCTAGGGCTTTTTATAGATGAATTATTGACTGTTTTAGTTTCAACAAACATGTACCATCCACTGTATCACACTTTCAAAACTGGTCTAATCAGCTGATTTGTAGTTTTGTGAGGCTCAACAATTAATACGGCATACTAATAATAATAATACAGTATACTAACAATAAGTTGGTGAGGATCACTGATTAATTGGCCGGCAAGATTTTACAGACTAAAGTTAAACCTTTTTTTTTTGCATAGTTGTTAAAGTGGCTAGGCGGTAGGCATTTCTTAGGGAGTGGCGGAGTGCCTAGGTGCTTTTAGACGTTTTTCATTTTTTTTTTCCATTTTATACATGGCCTCAAATTTAACCTAGCATAATCTAAATCGGACCTAGTTTGACTTAGTTTTCCCTCATTTGGCCTAAGCCGGACTTAATTTCTCACAATATAACCAAATCGAACCTAACTGCCTTAAACTTACCCTACATTGACCTAAATGAGCCATATTTCGGCAAAATCAGACCTAATCTCCCCAAATCTGACCTAATTTCCCTAAATCAGACATGTTTTCCTAAAATCAGATCTAACTTTTCCAAATTTGACCTATTTTAGCTAAAATCAGGTCTATTTTTTCCCTAAAAGTATTGAACGTGATCCAATTTGATCAAATTCAGACCTAATTCATGCTAATTGGTATTTAAGTGTCTTAATTTAGACCTAAAAGACCTTAGGCAGCCACTTCAGTCTTCTAAAAACCTAGGCACCCAGTTTAAGGTGACCCACCTAGAGCCTAGGGTGCCTAGGCGCGCCTAAACGGACGCCTCGATAACTAAGTGTTTTTGATATAATTATCCAGTTACTTGTTTTGTCAGAGTTACTTGTCCTAATATATGGTTAGCTGCAATAAATCCGTGATGGTATTTCACTTAAATGTTAAGGCCTTAAAAGTTTAAAAGATAGTAAATACAAGCATAGTTTATGTTATTTACCAAAGGTATTTGCTATTGGAATAACATATGCTGCGAAAACAGCTTCTCTATGACCTCTGTATCAAAGCCTTTTGAGATATGTACATTAATTATAGGTATGTCTTTGCATTTCTTGTGATACTCTAATGCTACATAAATTTATTATTTTATGAACTCTGAGATGAAATTTGCTGAAATATTTAGTAACGAGAGGTTTGCATTACATTCCTTGGAATAGATTATATGCTACAACTTGTGTAGCATATAAGTACTTGTCAGTACACATTTTAGTAGATTTCATTTCAGGAAAAGACATATCTTATTGCTTGATAGAAAGGAGGCAGCCATGTGGAAAACTCGATATGATGGGGAAGATCCCCTTACATGTAGTTTTCTTATTGCTTGATAGAAAGGAGGCAGCCACCCTTTCCTATAAATAGGAAAAGGGGGAAGCATGCCGACACTTAGACAAATCCTAATGGGCCAACAGACTATTGGGCCCATGTTACAAATAGACTACACAAAACTTAAGTAAAAGACTAAAACACTTAGTAAATAGACACTCTAATACCTTTTATCATCATCACCATCATCAACTAAGCCTCAATCCCATGTTGGGGTCGGCTACATGGATCCTTCTTTTCCATTCAGCTCTATCATGGGTCATAATTTGGTTGAGATGTAGAGATTCAAAATCTCTCTTTATAAGCTCTTCCCATGTTAATTTAGGCCTTCCTCTTCTTCTATTAAATTGTGCTTGCCTCAATAGTATTGCTTCGTATAGGCGCATTAGTTGGTCTGCGTTGCACATGCCCATACCATCTGAGTCGGCCCTCGCGCAACTTGTCCCCAATGCTCGCCACCCCCACTTTATTCCTGATATAATCATTTCACTCTAATGCCTTTTATACCAAATTCAAACCCAATTCATGTTAATTTGCCGTTTAGTGGTTTAATCTGGCACTAAGAAGCGTTAGACGCCAATTTCAGTAACTTGAGGGACTAAGCGTGCAGGTTAAGGTGGCCTACCCAGCACCTCGGCTGAACTATGCTTAGGTGTAATCTATAAACAGAAATGTCAAAAAGTAATTAAGCATTGTAATGAGATAATGTGTTGTATGTGTCCAATCAGATTATCATTATGTATAGACTATGCCAATGTCTTCTCCATCACCATAATAGTATGTTTCTATTGTTTGTCTTTTGATCCAGTTTATTGCTGTGGTGACATCTAATTACTGTAGCTGAATTGGATATGGTTGCCTCACTCCTTCAGCTGTTCTTTTGGTTTCAGTTTGACTTCCTAAAGACAGACCAAGGTACGCGGATAGTTATTTATAATCTTTGGGAGGATGATAGAGGAACATTGGAACTGGATTTTTATGCAGACAAATATGTAAGTTTTTGTTGCATTTTTTGGATAATATTCCTGGAATCCACATTCTTAATTGAAATATGGTAACACTTTCATGGCAGGACATCCAATTAGGTGGTGTTAACAGAGATGAGAAGAAAATACAGATGGCTGCCCAATTCCCTAACTCGAAGCATTTCTTGACCTATCAACATTCCTTACGGGTATGTATTCTGTATTCCTTTGGTTCTTGGCATTAAAATAGCAACTCACTAAATTTAATATTTTGCATTATAAAAAATATAAAATCGAAAAAGGTTTCTCTGCTGTTTGGCCTGTTGTAATTTTAGACTGCTTTTGTATATTTTCTTAATTTAATCATCTTTTAAGAGAAAACTAGACTTTTGTTTCTCTTATGGACTCTTGACTACTCCAAGAATGGGGAATCGTGCAGCCATAGATGTGTTATTCCCTGATCATGTAGCCATAAATAAAAAGTTAGCCTTCGTTTGGTTCGAGATATGGATTACGAAACCCGGACTGAGCTAGACCAGATATGTCCAGTCATCGAGGATTATCAGACTGTAGCAAATCCTGTTTCTGTTTGGCACACTAATCCCATCATTAAATTGGACTGGCATCGTAACTTGTGCTTTTTAGTCTAGCTGATAAAACAAAATACACAAAAAGACAGAGCCAAATCAGGACTGGGTTACAAAATCTCTCTGTTAGCGTGACTGGGCCAACCCAGATTTCAGGATAATGGAACCCGAAACGGGACTATTTTAGGATTTCGAACCAAACGCGCATCTGGCAAATCGGACTGGATCGTGCAGACGTGGCATAATAAGACAAGCCGAAATCCAACTGATATCCGGAACCAAACGCAGGCTTAATGAACCAGGTCCGGTCCGGGTCAAAATCCAGGTCAGTAATGCTATAAAATGAGGTAGTCAAATAGGTACCTCGTTTCAAATAAAAATATTAAAATCAACTTTGTTTTTTGGGTTAAGAATCCAGGTCGGGTTCGGGCCTCAGTTCGGGTTTGGCTTGGCTATTGACATCCCTAGCTTGTAGAGACTCATATTTAGCTTTAATCAAGTGCGTTGCTATGGGTTCTATCGACCCTTGTGTTGTCTATTTCACCTCTTATTTCCTTTATGTTGCCTATCCATGTAATCCTTTAATGCTTAACAAAAAATGTAAAATTGAAGTTTGGTTCATTTTGTGGAAATTCTGTGATTGTTCAGATATTTGATTAAACAATTGTCGATATAAACCAAGGAAGCACGGACACTTCTAGACAGCCCCCGTGTCCGTGTCGGACACATTTTGGACACGGACACTTCCCGGACACGGCCCAAAACGTTTTGGACACGGCTGGGACGTGTCCAGTTCAATTTAGTTTTTTTCAGCACACCGGACACAGCTGGACACTGCCCAGACACTTCCTGGACACTTCACTACAGCAGATGCTGCTGTAATTCCATATTTGACGATGCAAATATTGAATATACAGCTGCTGTTCATGTCCTATCACTGAGAAAATGTCACATAGAGCTAAGATCTGATCACAATTACAAGCAAATCTGTTGAAAGAAAAAACAATATGTAAAGTCTAAGCACTGAATCAGATACTATGAATTAAATTATGGTCTAATAAGCTGGTTAAATGAGTAATATGAACCTCATATATATAAATATTCTGTAATATACTATATTTACAAAAACTACGTGTTTAGTTTTGTTCTTCACATTATATCTACTACACACACAAAGACACACCTCTACATGCATATAAGATTATATATACATAGATACCTTAATCTGGACAAACTTAAAAATAAATTCCAGTTCATACATCATACATCCACACATATTGATATATTAAAAAAACATTTTCCCCTCATCCAATGCCGTGTCCGTGTCCTACTTTTTTGAAATTTGTCGTGTCCCGTGTCCGTATCCGTGTCAGTGTCCGTGTCCTACTTTTTTGAAATTTGTCGTGTCCCGTGTCCGTATCCGTGTCAGTGTCCGTGTCTAGAAACGTGTCTGTGCTTCCTTGATATAAACAATATAAAGCATCACACCATCACCCTAAGTTTTGGAAAGCGGGAAGAAAGCGTGAAGATTCCCTTAAAGCACAAGCATGAGGCCTCCAAATCTGCTGTCCGGACATGCTGTCTCGAGCATGTCCCATTTAAATTCTGTCTTTCATTCACCCAAAAATCCAATCCCTAAAAAAAATTAATGTGGTGTGTGCACGACAGAGATTAAATGGGACACGCCTGGGACAACATGTCCAGGAGGACCGGGACAGCAGATTAAGCGGACCTTTCAAACTAGTGGAATGTGTAGTGAAACAATGTAGATATTTACATTTCTGTAATACAATATTACTACATTATTGAAAAACCACTATTCTTCTGTGCATAATACAACATTAGGTAATCATAAATTTGTAAAAAATGTTTTAATTACAATATTAGGGACTTACAATATGAAAGGAAACTATGTTGCTGACCTACTGCTAACTTGTCAGTGTAATGTAATTCTGTCTTGTTTACTTAATTATGACTAATGGGCCTCTCCTACTTAAGCCCATTACCGTTAGTCTAGCTTATCCTATTATGTTCCTCTTGTATATCGTACCTGAGTCGAGTCTATATATAGGACTCATAGCGCTCCCTATTGTTAATAAGATTGCTCTCCAAGTCTATCACATGGTACAAGAGAACTTCTAAAATCCTTGAGAGTTTTAGAGAGTAACAACAGGCTGGCATCAACACACCTAGAGCTTGCCGCCGTTGACCACCCTCTCTCTCTCTCTCCTGTCCTCTCTTCCCCTTGGCGCCACACACCTCTTTCTTTCGACTGTGGCTGGCATCAACACACCTAGAGCTTGCCGCCGTTGACCACCCTCTCTCTCTCTCTCTCCTGCCCTCTCTTCCCCTTGGCGCCACACACCTCTTTCTTCCGTCACAGTCGCCAACCACAGCTTGGCTGCAGTCATCCGCTGCTTTTGTCAGGTGTAGGCTGCCGGCTTCGGGTGCTAGACTGTTGCCGGCCCTAGGCAACAATTAGCTCTACAATAGCTGCCGCCGCCACCGCCACCCACTACGAGGCAACGACCTGCAGTTCGCCTCAGGGGAGCAACAAGTTGTCGTCCCCATCTGGGTTGCAACCATTGCCCCTTGATGGGTGCAATCGGTGTAGTGGCCTCCAAGGAAGTTTGACTGGTACTGCCGTCTCTCCTATATCACCTATTGAAATATAAATAGAGACACGTTGATTACGGGGCAATCGCAGTAACTGTCTAAAATCTTGTAACAACACCAAGTTCTCTCTAACCTCCTTTTTCCTTTCCATATACATTCCCTATGTATATGGATTAGTGCTTTTAAAATAGGGAATCGCCCTCTCTTCCTGTCACATCACTTCTTTCCTGTGGTAGTGCTTAGTCGTGCATCTTTCTAGCTCTCTCAATCCATAGTCCTTTGTATTGCTGGTTTCTTCTCTATCTCACTGTGCTTCATACTGGTGGGTCTTCATCCACTGAGATTCTACATGTGTGATCTTCTCTCAAAACATGTCTGGAGGCAAAGATACACCTCAAACGATTGTCTACGTGGCAATATAGGCAGGCGTAGGGTAGGGCACACCCCTTTGGACGTATTGCCGCCTAGGCACACGCCTCAACAAGTATGAATAGAGGGTTCTCCAATGAGCCTTTGCATTTTTGCTTGTCCTCTAATTCTTTCAAAGTCTCATCCCGTAGATTATGAGGCTGACCATAGGATAGTTAATTGATTTGCACTTTGCACCATGGCTAAGGTTTCTTCAAATAGATCCATACTTCATTTCTTTTCTTGTCATCTACCTTAGACCGTAGGAAATACAATGTATTTATCCCAAATTTTAGTGATGGGCTCTTTACTTACAATTTCTTTGTATATATCAACACTACCACAAGAGTCATTGCCGGTTCGCATCCTAGCATATAGATTTTGATGTAGGATGATCATTAGGTTGTCCATTAAGGTTACGTTCAGTAGATCCAATTTACTCCATTTTTTATGCTGAGGACTGCCTCAAACCCTAGCAATGCCATATAATTCCCAAATCTTTAGTGACAAAATCTTTAACTTAGATTTTCAAGCACAACGTCCCTTAACAAAGGGACCCAGGTTTGATTCCAAGAAGCCGCTTTGAATTTATCACCTCCCGGGCGTCTGACCTCCGCCACATATTTGAAGGTGGGGAGGCTAATGCCTCTCTCAAAAAATCTTAACTTTGATTTTTTTTCTTTATATTAATCAACAAAATCAGAAGTCTTTGTTAGAGAGAATGATGTCAATAATACATAAAATGAGAGTGGCATCTCTGCACTGGTAGTTTTGACAAACACAAAGTGATCATTGTATGACGTTATAAATCTGAGTGTGCATCCTTTTGCAAGTCGATGTCTCTCTAGGCGCTCAATAACACCATCAAGAAGACATTTAACTAAATATACCAAGTGAATACCAATAGTTTTGTACCCTAGGGGTGGAAATTTGGAGTACCTTTGTAAACTAAGGCACGCTCTTCCTCCATAGCACTTTTCTGCCCTAGATGCGATAGATCCAAAGTGATGCTAAATAGCTAAAACCAAAACGTGTCATATGATTGCCTAAATGAGCAAACACTTTGAATAATACCAAATGCAAATCTTCTGAATATCAATTAGAAATAAGTAGTCACTTTTCAAGAAATCAATTTGGGTGGCTGCTTGTGAAGAGGAAATGTAGATTCTACAATATAAATATGTAGATTTGAAACTTGAATGTATATATTTTTATGCATATATATAATTTATTGGTTAAAAGTTGAAAAATACATATACTCTTGCATGCTTCATATACTTATTTGCGGTACGGCGGCATCCTTCTCACCTCGTACACGACATACCACTATTTTTCAAACAGTGGAATTGGTTCAAGTGTTAACTTTATGCTAAAATGGATCTTTAGGTGTAGTAGGATGCGTGACCTTGAGTATTGAAAATTTGAAACAACAATGTGAGGTCTTTCTGTTCGGTTTATTTTCTTCTGCACTTTTATACTTTGATTGTAATAAAAAACACCCCACCCATATCCAACCCATTGGGGAAATGAACCCCATAATTACCCATAAACATCCTTATATCCTGAAGGCTCCTGCATATCATGTCCAATTATATAAGCTATTAATGCACTCCAAGTTAATAATAGAGTGAGCCTTGTTCCAAATTATTATATTATATAAAATACAACTTGGCAATGATTGATTAATAATTTTGAGTTCCTAAAAAAAAATAAAAATAATTTTGAGTCACGACATTGTCATTTTTCTATAAACAATAAGAATACATTAAATATCTTTTTTTTGCATACATTTTTTTAAATAAAATTAATAACGATAAATCTAGTAGGTTTTAATTGACCAAGCAAGATTACAAATTGGAGACAAGTTCGCAAACATATTTAACTCTCTTAAGGTATCAAAAACAAAAAAAACATTAACTTGCACTATGCACCCGGAGTAAACCATAGAGTAATGAAACTATTTACATCCAGAATCTGAATTGAGAAGCAATAGAGGCAAAATCACTGTCATTTTAGGAATCAGTTCTGGAGGGTTAGTGGTGGGAGTTAACGGGGAAGAGCTTGTTGCCTATATCCTACAACATGAGTGAAAATAAGGGGACAACCGAAGAATGTGGAGGAAGTGGAGTCATGCCAATTATCTCTCTGAGTGTCTTTGATTGTACTACTACTGCTTTTATATGATATGCTGCAGGTGTGCTGTATAGTCTAATTAATAACAGGTGCCTTCCGCCCAATGAAGCAGTGCCTGTTTTATTCTCTTAGTTGGGCTTGTGGCTTGTAATGCTAGAAGATATACTCTATTTGGATGATTGGTATTCTGTGTCACAGTAGCTTATACCCGTCAATAAGGACATGTTATAGCCTTATAGGTTACATACTTGGATGTCCTTCCATTTTGGTAATTATCATGAACCTGGTTAACAACAGCATCTTGCTCTAGTCTGATGTGGAATGCGTGCAGTCCTAGCCTTTCCCCTCGCCGCGTGTGATATACCGGAGCAGGGTAGACTTGACATTTGACGAACTGTATTATATCTCGTGCTTGAATAACTTTTAGTTATCTCTTTCCACGAAGTTTTATATTTGGACCTTTGACTCAAAGTTATTTAGTTAACATTCTTTTTTTATATTTCAAAGAAACTCACTCTTCTTTCTACGTGATCACTGCAGAGTTATGCATCAATTATTTATCTCAGACTTCCACAGAATTTTCGTATGATTTTGCGTGGTAAAGAGATAGAGCACCACAACATTGTAAATGATATGATGCTAACTCAAGAGATTACATACCGGCCACAGTGCGCTGATGGGGCTCCTAAAGATCCCAATGTATGAGATTTTCTGTCGAATGTTAAAAAATGTGATAATAAAACTCATTTTTTTTCTAAGCCACTAACTATATATGATGTTCACCTTATGTCCAGTATGTGGCAGTTGTCACAATGGGCTTTGTGAAGGATGCCAAAGATCATATTGATGTTCAAGGATTTAATGTTTATCATAAGAACCGCCTTATTAAGGTCAGATTGAGATTTTGGTTATTTTGTTATTCTTTAAAAAGCATTTTTCTTATCTCTAATTTTGACACAGAGAGCTCTTCTTTTAGCGCTGTTCTGATTTTTTAGCCCTGAATTTACACAAATCTTTCTTCTCCAGCAGGCAAAATTTCAACTCCTGATTTTTTTTCTATATGGAAAATAACTGATGTAAAACAATTACAAAATGTTTCCATTTCGTTAATTGGGGCTGTGCAAAATCCTGTCTGAACTACAAAATAAACCTTGCAGTTCAGTTCAAACTGAATTAAGTTCCTTTATAGATATTAGAAATGGTGTTTTTTTGAAAGTTCCATTTGTTTGATTTAGTTAGTTTTAAACTGAATGAAAATGAAGTGGTTGAATTATTCTCAAATTTT
The DNA here is from genome assembly GCA_963693085.1 of Alisma plantago-aquatica. Lineage (NCBI taxonomy): Eukaryota > Viridiplantae > Streptophyta > Magnoliopsida > Alismatales > Alismataceae > Alisma > Alisma plantago-aquatica. Next base: position 217,325,449 of record OY856414.1, on the reverse strand, counting down.
TATTTTTTTGTATAAAAATATAAATTAGTTCTTTAGTGTCATTTTATTGTTATTACAACGAAGAATTTATTTATTGGCAAGTAATAATGACAAGAAATTGCTTTATATTTAAACATTCGGATGAATAAGTACGAAACAAACCTTCTTTATTCAAATACATGTTCCACATTTGATATAAAATTGGATATGGAATTTGGTTTGAATAAACTGAATCGAACTTTTGGTTTGGTTTAGTGAGCCTACTAACAGAAGTTGATGACCTTTTTTTCCTTCTAAAAGTTATGATTTTTTCATACTTGTATTATCAGCCGAATGTTCTGCCCAACTAGACAGCAGGGAAACCACTGTTACACTTTTCATGACTTTTCACTATTTTAACCATCTTCCATATATGAACGAGAGTTTGTTGGGAGATGTTGAGGATGAGCTGCAGATTATTCTGAACAGAGAGGAAGTCTTGTGGCATAAGAAAACCAGGATCAATTGGCTGCAGGATGAAGACAGAAGTAAGAGGTTCTACAATGCCATATTCAGGGGCAGAAGATCACACAGGACAATAGAGTTGCCGTGTCTTGCTGATGGCACCTAGGTTTCAAGTGTACAAGAGATGTGCACCGAGGCCGCCAACCATTTTCAATCCTTTTTTGCTAGCAGGACAAGTAGACAGAGAATTACTCCTTTCTTGGCCCTATTTCTCTGATGCTTTCAGCCGATGACAATCTTGCGCTGTCTATGATGCCCTCTTTGGAGAGAGTCTTTGACATTGATTAAGATGGTGGACAATCACAGCATGCCAGGTTCGGATTTTTTTTTTCAAATTCTTTTTGGCAGCTTGGGTATGTTGGATCCTAGATGGGTGATTAGATGCTCTAGAGGGGGGTGAATAGAGCTGAAAGCACTATCCAATACAAAGAGTCTTCAACCTTACCAAGGACTTACCCACTTTGCAAGAGTCTTCGGCCTTCTCCAAGGACTTACCCACTCTTGCACAAGTCTTCGGCCTTGTAGGAATTACCCACTCTTCTTGGATCTTCCGCCTTTGACTTCACCTTCACTCGGAGAAGCTTCCACCAAGGTCTTACCTACTTGAGCTTGAGTCTTTTGCCTTCTCCAAGGGCTTACCCACTCTAGCTCCAAGTCTTCTGCCTTGATCTTCACCAAGGGACTCCTTCCCTTGTTCTTCTTCACCTCTCTTGGACAAGAGAGAGAACCTTCATCTTCATGATTGCAAATGAGAGAAGTGGAGGTGGTGGAAATGAGAGCCTCACAAAATATACATATAGGACTAGCTCTCTTACAGATTTCCTACTCACTCTAATGGATGTAGCAAGTGATTAAGCTTAGAGAGAGAGAGGAGGCTGTAGGAAGCACTCAGCTATAGAATAGGAACCTCACATAGAGTTTGCAATGAATGCTCAACCTTGGAATGAAGCCCAAGGGGTCCTATTTATAGCTGGGGATGCCTCAGCCTTTGGGAACACTTGTGAACGAAAACTAGCCGTTTTGTGGCTTGCAACAGATCTATTTTCACTTGTTGCAACTCCACAACGGCTAGAAACACTTTTCTGCACTTTTTCGTACAGTGCAATCGGTCGAGTTTCTATGGGTGTAACTCGACCGATCAACTAGGAGGCAAACCGATGTTCAAAGGATCGGTCGAGTTTGTCCTGAGGAAACTCGACCGACCATTCAACTGGAAATGGCCTACTACCCAATCGGTCGAGTTCTGTGAGTGCACAACTCGACCGATGCAATCTTCAGAAAATCGATCAAGGTTGATCGGTCGAGTTTCAGGGTGGGAAACTCGACCGAACAAGTGCCTGTAATTGATTTTCAAAGTTGCATTAAAAGTGCTCTAATATTCGATCTAAGTGTTCCTGATATTTTTCTAAGCTTAATTACAAGTCATACAATCATTACAAGTGATTTACAACATGATTCTAATGGATATACATTATATTACAAAAACGTGCACTTGTATGACTTTGACTTGTCTTTTCTCCAATTTGAGATGCGCAAGTTTGGGCATTTGGAGTGTGTCTATACCTAATCTGAAATCACTCAAGTAGAAGCATTAGACACCAATATGTGGAATGGTTAGTCATCATCAAAACACGGGTTTAGTCAATTTAGACGTGAGTCAACAATCTCCCCCTTTTTGAAGATGACAAACCATTCCATAAATGTATTGAAAGCATTTACATAAAGTCATACCTTTGGAGAAACCTAGGGGTTTCAATAGAATGGAGTTCATATGCTCCCCCTCAATTGATGCGCATGGAGTTCTCATACTCCCCCTCAATTGATGCTATTTCTCCTGCATGGTTAGCTTTCATAACATTTATAGAAACTATGTCTTCTACTCATATATGTTCTACACATATATGTATTCTCCCATTTACCTTCTCCCTTTTACATGAACACACTTCTCATCTTCATGTAAGACATGCCTTCTTCCTCTTTTAAAAGAAGACATACCTTTCTCCCCCTTTGTCATTTCAAAAAGTGGGGTTATGAAGAAATAAGAAACATCACTTGTTAAAGAGAAAGGAGATGACGCAAATATATAAGGAGAGTAGAAGAGCACAGATAGGGGCTTGTCCAAGCATAGAAAGAAAAGCAAGTTAAAGCATATACTTGAACACCCCAAAATGCAAGATAAAGTGCTGCAGAAAAATAATAAATTGCAATTTTGACCCTCAAGATGATGGAATTTGATCAAAAACCATTGGAGCTCATGGCGGAGCAATGAGTCTTGCTCAGAAGGTTGTTTCTGCATGAAAAACACTAGTCTTGCACCAAAAACTGAAACTGGAGCAAAAGCTGCATAAAATCCAAAAATACTCAAATTTCTACATATAATGTAGCTCTATGTGCCCTGCATCACAATGTTATGCAAGCAACTCAAGATAGTAGATATGCAATTTTAAGAAATAATCTTGAGCATGTGTGAGACAAGAAACAAGCATAGCATATAGATGAGCAAAGAAGCCAATTTTAAACAAGGCTAGAACTACATGTATATGAACTACTAGTAGATGATATCACAAGTTAGGACTACTAGTAGGATCTAGATCATAGCAAGAGATACCAAAAGATACACAAGATAAAGCAAGCTATGATTAGGTGAAGAGATATATCCAAACAAAAAGATATGCAATTTTAGAAGCATGAAAGGATATAACTCACTAGATATGCATCCTTACCATAAGATGATTATCCTTATGAACCTCAAGGTTGTATCAAAACAAGATATACACCTATATAGATGTAACAAGTTAGAGTACAACGGAAGCAATTTTTAGACACAACCAAGAGATCCAAAGAGATCATCATCAAAACCTGCAAAACAACTCAAAGAAAGTAATTGCAAGATATAGATATACCAATTTAGAGCAATTAGAGAGATAGAGTTGTATGCAAGATAGGCAATTTATAACATGGCAATATGCATATATAAAGGTACCAAAGGAGTGCCAAAGAATAAGACTATTGGTTGAGAAAATCTAGTTGAGAGGGAAATTCTCACTCAATAAGCCAAATTTATATTCTGTGCACAGTGTTATCGGTCGAGTTCTGTGCATTGACAACTCGACCGATGACAGCTGCTGGCAACACTCTTGGTGCCTATCGGTCGAGTTTCAATAGGGAAAACTCAACTGACAGAGCAGCTGTCAAAAGGCACATATATTTCATAAAAACATATTTAAAGGCATGCTAAAAATACAAACCATATCCAAACATGTCTAAGCAAGTAAGTAATGCACTATAGAAGCATTAGAAACAGTTTTTGAGCAAGAGTGTGAAGAGAATCACAAAATGCCACTTTTGACTCAAAAACCATATGTATAGTGCACACTAACTTGACAAAAACAAGTTAGGATAGGTTATAAGAAATAAAACATTTACCTTTGTGCTTACCATTTCCTTTTCCACTTGTTGTCACCCTCTACACATCTCACCTTTCTTCTTTCATGTGGATTGAGAAGTCAATTTTCAAATTAGTGGCTCAAGTCAATCCATTTGCAAGTACCTACAAGAAGAAAGATGAAATGGTCCCCAATCATATTTTTGGGTCCGGAGGGGTTAGTTTAGCAACCCAAGTCCTATTGCTCTTGGGTGCTTTCCTAAAAGGACAACAAGTAGAATAATGACCAATATCATTGCAATAATTACATGTGCCCATAGTCTTGGAACTAGAGGATTCTCCATGGAATAATGGAGGTCCTTTATCTTTGTTGTTCCCTTGACTACTATCATATCCTAAACCATGTCTACCAATTTGTTTAGTAGTATGGTGTAGGATATCATTAAGATTTTTTTTACCAACTAAGAATCTTTGCAAAGAAGATCTCAAACTATCATTATCATGCATAAGAGAGGTAATAGTAGAAGACAAATGATTGATATTATCTCTAGCATGCAAAAGATCATTTTCTAAGCAAAGAGTTTTAGTTAAATAAGAATCTCTATCAATATGAAGAGCAGCAACATCATTCTCTCTACTAGTAGAACTAGAACAAGATACATGCCCATTGATTTTAGCAAGCAAGGAGGCATTTTCTATTTCTAATTCATGCAAAACAAAATCTTTGTTCTTGTTTTCAGATTTAAGAACATCAATGTCATGCATGAGAGAATCAACAATTAAAGTATGCTCTTCATTAGAACTAGGCATGAGAGGTTGAGCTTCTAGAAATTTTATCTTATCAATCAAACTAGCATTTTCAAGTTTAAGAGAGTCTACTTGGCTAAGACAAGCATTTTTATCATCAAGCAAGCAAGAATTAGCATGTTCAAGATCATTTAATTCTAAATGCAAATTATCAACAATTTTAGCAAGCTTTTTCCTTTTCTTTTGAGAAGACTTAAGAGAGGCACAAATATCATGAATAATAGCAATTAAAGATTCTTTATCTAAAGAGTCTAGATTTACCTCACTTGAGTCTTCACTTGTTGACGCTATAAGGGCAAAATGGCATTCTCCTTCATCACTAGAGCTTAAGCTTGATCCTTCACTTGAATCTTCACTTGAGCTTGAGTTGGAGGAGCCACTTGAGCTTGATTTCCATTTCTTCTTGTGAAGATGGGTCTTTTTGCCTTGTGGGCAATCTTTCTTGTAGTGACCCTTCTTTCCACATGTGAAGCACCGGATGGAGGAGGACTTGCCTTTGTAGAGTCGACCTTTGGAGTACATGGCATCTTCTTTAGCTTGAGAGGATGGAGAGACTTGTTCCATGATAGCTTCAATTTGAGCCTTCATTTCAGCCTTCTTCATTCTCTTTAGCTCTTTCTTCTCTTGTCTTTCTACTTCCTCCCTCTTGTCAAGTGTAGCTTCATGTGCTTGTAGATTTCCAATGAACTCTTCAATAGAAATATGACCTTGCTTCTTCAATAGAAGTCACCTTGGATTCCCACCTCTTGGGGAGAGTTCTAAGGATCTTTGAGTTGATCTCTCCACTAGACATAGGATGTCCTAGAACAGCAAGACCATTCAAGATGGTGTTGAGCCTTGAGTACATGTTGACTATGCTCTCCTCCTTTCCCATCTTGAAGTTCTCAAGCAGCCCTTTGAGCATGTAGACTTTGCTTTCCTTCACTTGATCTGTCCCTTCATTAGTGATGCAAAGCTTTCTTCATACCTCATAAGCCGTCTCACAAAAGGAAATCCGGTTGAACTCGGTGGGGGTCATGGAGGCATATAGGATGTGCATGGCTCTAACATTCAACGTTGCTTTCATCAAGGTGGCTTCATCCCATTCTTCAATATTTGTCTTTGGTAGAATGTATGGGCTGTTCACCATTTGCCACATCTCGAGACTTGATCCTTGGATGTAGAATTGAAGCCTTCTTCTCCAATAGAGGAAGTTGCTCCCATCAAAGATTGGTAGGATGATTCTCCCTCCTTGGTAGTCACCCATCTTCTCCTACTTGTTGAAGTATGCTTGGAGAAGACCCGCTCTGATACCACTTGTTGGATCCTAGATGGGTGATTAGATGCTCTAGAGGGGGGGTGAATAGAGCTGAAAGCACTATCCAATACAAAGAGTCTTCAACCTTACCAAGGACTTACCCACTTTGCAAGAGTCTTCGGCCTTCTCCAAGGACTTACCCACTCTTGCACAAGTCTTCGGCCTTGTAGGAATTACCCACTCTTCTTGGATCTTCCGCCTTTGACTTCATCTTCACTCGGAGAAGCTTCCACCAAGGTCTTACCTACTTGAGCTTGAGTCTTTTGCCTTCTCCAAGGGCTTACCCACTCTAGCTCCAAGTCTTCTGCCTTGATCTTCACCAAGGGACTCCTTCCCTTACTTCTTCACCTCTCTTGGACAAGAGAGAGAACCTTCATCTTCATGATTGCAAATGAGAGAAGTGGAGGTGGTGGAAATGAGAGCCTCACAAGATATACATATAGGACTAGCTCTCTTACAGATTTCCTACTCACTCTAATGGATGTAGCAAGTGATTAAGCTTAGAGAGAGAGAGGAGGCTGTAGGAAGCACTCAGCTATAGAATAGGAACCTCACATAGAGTTTGCAATGAATGCTCAACCTTGGAATGAAGCCCAAGAGGTCCTATTTATAGCTGGGGATGCCTCTTAGCCTTTGGGAACACTTGTGAACGAAAACTAGCCGTTTTGTGGCTTGCAACGGATCTATTTTCACTTGTTGCAACTCCACAACGGCTAGAAACACTTTTTTGCACTTTTCCGTACAGTGCAATCGGTCGAGTTTCTATGGGTGTAACTCGACCGATCAACTAGGAGGCAAACCGATGTTCAAAGGATCGGTCGAGTTTGTCCTGAGGAAACTCGACCGACCATTCAACTGGAAATGGCCTACTACCCAATCGGTCGAGTTCTGTGAGTGCACAACTCGACCGATGCAATCTTCAGAAAATCGATCAAGGTTGATCGGTCGAGTTTCAGGGTGGGAAACTCGACCGAACAAGTGCCTGTAATTGATTTTCAAAGTTGCATTAAAAGTGCTCTAATATTCGATCTAAGTGTTCCTGATATTTTTCTAAGCTTAATTACAAGTCATACAATCATTACAAGTGATTTACAACATGATTCTAATGGATATACATTATATTACAAAAACGTGCACTTGTATGACTTTGACTTGTCTTTTCTCCAATTTGAGATGCACAAGTTAGGGCAATTGGAGTGTGTCTATACCTAATCTGAAATCACTCAAGTAGAAGCATTAGACACCAATATGTGGAATGGTTAGTCATCATCAAAACACAGGTTTAGTCAATTTAGACGTGAGTCAACAGGGTATTATTAAGGCAGACTTCATGGTTGTGGTACATGCTTTCTTTAGAGTGGATCTACTTTGCCACAGCGTCCTCTGTAGCAGCATGGTTCTCATTCCCAAGACGGGCAATTCCCTGCACCTATTGACCGATCTCAGACCAATTACAGTGGAGAATGTGTCCTTGTGAATCTTGGCCATAATTGAGTAAAAGGCTCCGTTATTACCTTCCCTCATTTCGGAGGAGCAATGTGCCTTTGTGAGAGGGAAAGATATAATTTACATATCAAGATGGCTAGAGAGATTATGCATGACATGAAAAGGAATAAGGACTGTGACAACCTGATTATCAAGGTGGATATGAGAAAGCATACGACATGGTTAATTGCGACTTAGAGCCATCTTGGGCAAGTTTGGGTTCCTTTATGATGTCATTAAACCATGTCTTGCCTTTTGGGAGGGATTTTGGATGCACGTGGTACTCAATGTATACTCAGATAGTGTTTTTCCGATGCTCAGGGGGTTGAAATAGGCGAACCTATTAACTCCAGCCTTGTCCATTCTCATTGAAGAGGCTCTTTGCAGAAGGCTGAAATACAAGATGGGCGAGTGACGGAGTGTTAGATTGATAGGTTTTTTTGCTAGAGGTGATGCCGTACCTCTGGCCTTACTTCTCTATTTGGATGATCTAATTTTCTTCACCTCAAGTATGAGTGTCTGACGCCGCTGCAGCTCTTCTTAGAAGAGTATGAAGTTGCTTCATGCCAGAAGGTGAACAGGTCTAAATCCGGCTTCGTTATTGGAACAAAGGACGATGGAAGGATTGATGAGGTCAGTGCTGTAGATCCATCATAGGGTTCTGATAGTGGATTATTTGGGGGCTCCATTGGTCAAAGTTAAGCTGCTGCCCTAACACTTTTTTGGGCTGATAGATAAGATCCATTACAAGTTGGCAGGCTGGAAAAAACGACTACTCTCCTCGGTAGGAAGAGTCCCTGATGTGGAACACATCATGAAGAAGAAGATAAACGACAATTCACAAAATTCAATTCATATTCAACTGCCTGGAATGCCACATAGAATATGCTGTCTCTTACAATAATATGATATTACCATCCTCGTCAATAATCATGCATAACATCAAATCTCGAGTAGATTTGTTTGTAAATATAACCATTATAATAATATAATAGAAAAACAACCAGGCAAGTTGCTCGAAGATCTAAGCCCATACTTGGCCTTACCTGTAAGGCTACTGATACCTTTTAGAGATGATGCTAAAACAAAAGCATCCAAGCACACAAGAATGAATGCAGACACCACATTGCCTCTTATTTAGAGGGTTATAGACTACTTGATTTGACCCTCAAGTAACGGAAATAAAATCCTATTTAACAAAATTCGGAATTCAATAAAATCAAAATAAAGAAAAGCATAAAACATTTATGACTAAGTACATTAATGAGATAATTTGCACTTAGGTCCCTAAATATAAAAATAAAGCAAAAAAATAAAATAAAGACTAATTCGTCCTACAAAGTCCCTCATTAAGCATGTTTCATTTGTCTATTCCTCTGTATCTCCTTGCACCTTCTCCTTTCCATATGTATAATCTTGAGCAAATTCATAAGATAATGGGGAGGTTTCTCTGGGCTGCAAGAGATGACATAGTGAACAGGTCGCGGGTGGCATGAAATTTATGTGATGAGAAAGAAGTATGGCCGCTTGGGCATTCTGTTTAACGGAGGTCAGCAAGGCCTAGTTGATGAAGAGTGTTAATATATTTACTTGATGTTATTTATTTTGTGCTCTTTAGTATCTTGTCTTTTATCCTATATTGGTGAACTCGGTATCTAGTCACTCCTATTCTATATGAGGAGAGGGTCTATGCTTGTATTTGTTATCTCTATAATAGAATACTTTTATAATTCACATGGTATGAGAGTGGTTTGATCCCCCTAAGCCCCCAACCCCAATGCTTCCCTCCTTCCCTACTAGCCGGTTTTGTCCCTCTCTTTCCTATTCCTCTCCACCCTCGCCATCCTTTTCCTATTTCCACTGCATCCACCCTTCTCTTCGTGTTGCTCCTCGTCGCTAATCCCCTCCACCAAACCGCTGCACCGCTACATCCTCCACCAAGCTGTCGCTCCACACAACTGCTGCATGTCGCCGACCCAAGCCACAAGACTGTCGCCCTACTGCCACCCACAACTTGCTGCCCTTCCTCTCTCACCGACCATCCTTCGCCGCATACCCCCCCGGTCTACCATCTGTTGCTTCTAAGCAACACACTACCACCTTGCCCTCTCTCCTCGTCCCCTGTTGCCATTACATCTCCCATATCCCACCAACAACCCCTGTAGCCACCACCCCAACCATCCTCCACCCTCCAAGCCGCCTTCCATCTATCCGTCACCCCATCTAGTCACATCCACTCCTCTGCTTCCCTCCCACCACTAGCCTCACCCCTTGGCCTTCCACCGCTTTTGTAACGCCTGGGCCCACTGCCTAAGGCTCTAGTAGAGCTTCAGGAATGATGACTGGCCCCACAGACCACCACTAGCTTTAACTGCGCGCTTTATCCTCACTCATGCGCAAGTCAGGATCAACTTCCTGACTGGTCACCCATCCTAATACTATTCTAAGCCGAGCACGCTTAACTATGGAATTCTTTCGTGATGGGCTACTGGAAAATGAGGTGCACCTTGGTGATATGGGTAGTCCAATCATTCCTTTTAAGATTATATTATCTGAGGCCTCAAATCCTGGGACGTTACAATCTCCCCCACTTAGACTCTTGACGTCCTCGTCAAGACTCAACTATATGGCCTCATAACATTTCCCCATTTAAGTGTAGACCTAAAATGGCCATGTACACCTAGCTCCCGACCACGGCTACCAGCGCAAGGGTGGCTTCATCACCACAGATAGCCCTTTTCAACATGCCTGGACCGCACGACTCAAAGACTGACATGTCAGTGGCCCATGTGGGCCCCACTTATGGAGGGGTTATGGCTCTGATACCATTTGTAACTCCTGGGCCCACTGCCCTAGGCTGTAGTAGAGTTTCAAGAATGACGACTGGCCCCACAGACCACCACTAGCCTTAAATGCGCGCTTTTTCCTCACGCGCAAGCCGGGGTCAACTTCCCGACTGGTCACCCATCCTAGTACTACTCCAAGCTGAGCACGCTTAACTATGGAGTTCTTTAGAGATGGGCTCCCAGAAAAGGAGGTGCACCTTGGTGATATGGGTAATCCAATCATTCCTTTTAAGATCATATTATCCGAGGCCTCAAATCTTGGGATGTTACAGCTTTTCTGAGATGATCGACATTCACAACCTATTTCTGATTTAGATCACCTCTTCCCGTTTTCGCTTTAGGAAAGGGAGGGACTTGCTCCCTCCCATCAACATTCGTCACATGTCGATCTAAATTGACGATGTGACATTTGTCTACTAATTAAAATTCTTAAATGTCGGTTCCTTGGGTCTCTGAACTCTTCTGCTGATAACTTGCGTGATGCTTCACACCCTTTTGAACTGACAACTTGTGTGGACTAATCAGGAACTGATTACCATCATGGCCTCTAATGACAACTTAAGAACTCTTGGTGTATCCACAGTAAAATTGGATGGTTCTAACTACCAATACATGGTCTGCCTCTTTTGAGTTGTACGTAAAGGCCCCAGATCGATACTCTCACCTTATTATTAAAGCACCTGCTACTCCCCTTGAGAATGCCGATGAAAAAACTAAATAGTCCTATGAGTTGTGGATCGAGGATGACTTAGTGGTGATGACCTAGATGGTTAACAATGCAGAACCAAAATTAAGAAGGCCATGTAGGATCAATTATGTCATGTTTACTCACATCAACAACACCCTAAAAACTGTTTGAAATCTTTATAAATCTGGCAATTTTTTCTTCTAATGATACATAAGTTGAGGATTATTATAATCAATGTTGTGCTTTATGGGATGCATTTGAAGTGTACTATCCCCTCACTTCTGATATCATTGAAATCCAAAGACAACGAAATGAACTGCAACTGGTACAGTTACTCGTTGGAGTACCTTCCTCCTTTGCAGGAGTTGCGGATCAGATCCTGTCAAGTGATCCTCTACCGAAACTGTGCGATGTGCTAAACGGGTCCATCACCCACCATATGTTTCTTCTCCTGCTGGTTCCGTTGATGCGTCTACCCTTACAGTATGAGTTGGAGATTCTAGCCATGGCAGAGGCTATGGCCGTGGTAGAGCATGTGGTTGTTTTGGCCCGTTGGGACTTGGACGTGGCCAACCCCCTTCTGGATCGAGACATGGTCAAAACCTCCACTTGCCCTAGCAACGCCCCTCCTAGAATTGATCAATGTAACTTCTGTGTGCTCAATAATCACAATGAGGATCGTTGTTGGCTGAAACATGGCTACCCCAACATATGGGCGAATCAGGCGTTTACTGACTACATTGAGGACGAACCATACCAATCCTCCACTACTTCTGCACATTGGGTCCGAGCTGAACTTGAAAAACTTTTCCAAGAATGACTCCAGACTCTGACATCAACTCTACATCCAGTAGTGATTCTCCCTTTTTAGCTTGCTCGATTCCTTATGGTAAAATGAAATGGGTCATCGACTCTGGTGCTTCTACTCATTTTTCTGGTTCTTCGAAACTTTTTCCTACTATGAATCCTACTATCCCACTTGTAACTGTTGTTGATGGCACTCAAGCCCTAGTTCATGGGGTTGGTAATATTAGAACTACAAACACCTTCTTGCTTAGATCTACATTATATGTTCCCCGCTTTCTTCTGAAGCTTCTGCCTATCAATAAAATTGTCAAATAACTTAAGTGCTATATTACATTTGACCTTGATGGATGCGTCTTTCAAGATCTCCACACAAGGATCAAGATTGGTTCGGGCCATGAGGGACCATCAACTTATACAATATTGATGCCCCGCATAATGTTGCTCCTCTCTTTGGCGGTTATGGGACTTCAGTGGCACTACATATTAGGACAACCATCAACATCCAAGCTCAAGCATTTGATTCCTTTTGTGTTTGAAACTTTGTTTAAATGCGAATCTTGTCAGTCTAGATAACAAATTCGATGTGTGTTTCCTAGGAAATAACTCTGTCTTCAAAATCTGATTTTGATATTGTTCATGCTGATATATGGGGACCGTGTTCTGTCACAACTGTAGCTAGATTTCGTTACTTTATGACCTTTACGGATAACATATGTAGGGCTACTTTGTTTTTTATTTAAAGACATGGCACATGTTTTTGACACTATTACTACTTTCTTTGATGAGATTATGTGTGTGTGTGTGTGTGTGTGTATATATATATATATATATATATATAGAGAGAGAGAGAGAGAGAGAGAGTCAGGCAGTGTACACTCCAGTGTACCGGAGGCACCGTACACCTCAATCATTTTTTGAAAAATCTAAACCGTTTATCTTCTTTATTATCATAAGAACATACTATATAATAAATTTTAGCTCATTTGGACACTTATAGGTCGTGCATCTAAAGGAGGCAAAAATCATGTATTTCAAATTAGTTTTGTGCGTCAATTTTGTTGTCCTTTAATGAGTGACTTACACTCATCCAAATGAGTTCAAATTTTGTATGTGACCTATTATTATTGTAACCATGAAGATCAATGGATTAGATTTTGAAAAAACATGGTCTAGATAGGCAAACACCATTGGAGTGTACAGTGTGATATGTACACTCAAGTGTATTCTAGCCTGACTCTCTCTCTCTCTCTCTCTCTCTCTCTATATATATATATATATATATATATATATATATATATGGGCGTTCATTCGTTGCCTGCACGGGTAGCCTGGATTTTCGCTACCCGGCAGCCAAAAAAGTAACTCTCCTGGCCAAAATAGTAACTCTGCTGTAAAAAAAGTAACTATGGTGAACAGAAAGTAACTACACGAATAAAAGAGTAACTCTGTACAAAATATACAGCAGATATATATAAGGACGGGTTTTTTGTTTTTGGAGGGGCAAATGATATTATTTTTGGCTAAATTTTTTTGGAGAGCTAGACAAAATAGTCCTCTACAATTGCGAATTTTTTTTTTGAAAAAAAGTGGTCGGAAGGGTGGGCGGGTAGCTACCCGCGCGGGCAATAAAGATGGCCCCTATATATCTATCTATCTATCTATATATATATATATATATAAGATTCAATATAATAAGCCCATCAAAACTTTTTAGACAGACAATGCCCTTGAATTCCTGCAGTAGTATGTTTGCAAAAACCTTGGCACTGTTCATCAAACCTTTGTTTTTATACTCCTCAGCAGAATGGTGTTGTCGAGCGTAAGAATCACCATCTCTTTGAAATTGCCTGAATTCTTATTTTTCATTATCATGTACCTAAGTCTTTTTGGGCTCATGCGGTCTCCATCGTCTATGTTCTGATTAATAGAATGCCCTTGTCCGTCTTAAACAACCAAATCTCATATAATGTTTTGTACCCCAGAGCTCCCCTATTTTCTGTGCCACCTAGAATTTTTGGCAGTACTTGTTTTGTACGGAATCTTCATATTGGTTTAAGCAAACTTGATCTAAGATCTACAAAGTGCATCTTCTTGGGGTACTCTCAAACTCAAAAGGGTACTGATGTTATGATTCGATTACAAAGAAATGGTTTGTTAGTGCGGACGTTGTCTTTTTGAAGATACTCTACATTTTTCTGCTACGGGTTCGACTCTGTCTACACTCTACAGATCTGCTTGTCGACACTCCTCTTCATGTTCTTGTTGAGCCAGACTCTCCAAAATTATGTTATTCCTGTCGTCCCTCTCAAAGTTTATCAAAGACGCCACAAGACTAACACTCCTTTTATGGCCCCTCCTAAGCCAATCTCTCATCTTCGTCATCACGACACCAATAATGTATACTCTGACTTGGATACTCTAATTAGTGTAAGGAAATGGGTGCACTCTTGTACTTCACATCCTATCAACAATATTTATTCTGATGTTATCTTGGTTCAAGTCTTGCAAATTTTATTGCAGTTCTTTCCCCTATTTGCGTTCCTAAAACAGAAATTGAGGCCCTAACACATCCTGCCAGGCATCGTGCCATGGAAGTGGAAATGGAGGGCTCTACATTCACAACAGACATGGGACTTAGTTGATTGGTTCAATTTTTGCAAATTTTATTGTTGCTCGTTCCACTATCCGTGTTCCTAAAATGAAACTAAGGCCCTAACACATCTTGCCTGGCGTCGTGCCATGGAAGTGGAAATGGAGGCTCTACACTCAAAATAGACATGGGACTTAGCCTATGCTCGTGCTCATGTTTCACCTGTAGGCTGTTGCTGGATCTTTACTCTGAAATGTCAACCTGATGGGATGGTTAAACACCTTAAGGGTTGTCTGGTTGCTAAGGGCTACACATAGGCTTATGGCATGGATTATTTTGAGACTCAAGTTTGAATTCTTATTTTCGTTGCTAGTAATAACATGTGACCTCTTTTTCAACTTGATGTTGAAAATGCTTTCTGATATGGCGATTTGCATGACGAGGTGTATATGGAGCAACCTCCCGTATTTGTTGCTTTAGGGGAGTGTTCTAAAGTATGTTGTCTTATGAAAGCCATTTATGGACTAAAACAGACCAAGAGGGTGGTTTTATAAATTAATTTAGATTCTTGCTAAATTTGACATTCGACACTCACATTATGATTACTCTATTTTTGTAAAAAAATTACTGTGGGAATAATCATTCTGATCGTGTATGTGGATGACATCATTGTTCTTGGGAGTGACCATCATGATATTCATGATACCAAGGAATACTTACAAAAACACTTTATTACAAAGATCTAGGAAAACTGCGCTATTATCACATTCCTCTTCTAGAGTTTGTATATCTCAATGCAATATGTTCTAGATCTTCTGCTAGAACCTGGCATGTTGGGTGCCAAGCCAGTCAACATGCCTCTGGATCCTAATACCAATTGGGTTGATGATTCTTCACCATTCTACTATGATAGCAAGCAATATAGAAGACTTGTAGGCTAGGAAGCTCAAACACTTCTATACAGCCCCGTGTCCGTTTGGACACAAACACTACCCAGACATGACCCAAAATGTTTTGGACACGACCAAGACGTGTCCTGTCCATGTTGGTCCATTTTCGCTGCCCGGACACTTGATGGACACGGCCCGGACACTTCGTGGACACGTCTGTGTAGCTGCTGCTGCTGCAACAGTCTATTTCTGAGTAAATTCTGAATATACAGCTGCTATTCAACTATACCCATCATTGAGAAACCGTTATACAAAGCTGTATTCTAACTTATATTGCATATAAAATATCTTAAAAAGATTAAACATCTAAAATCCAAGATGAATTAGATATCATAAATCGCATATTGATCTAATAATTTGATTGATCGAGTAACGCAAAGTCATTTACTATCTGAAATTCCGCAATATTTATTCAAAGTAATGCAACAAATAGGTGGATACTTCATATTTTTTTCTACTACAACACATGCCGATTCATATTTGTGAACAATCATGCTTCCATTTATTTATTGTGAAATTCTACTATATCTACTGAAAGTAATTCAACAGTTAGGTGTCTACTTCATATTGTTTCTACTGCACGCTCAAACACATACATACTTCAAATTCACATACTATTATACATACAAATATATATAATTCTAGATAATTTTTCAATAAATTCAGATGCATACATATAGAAATACATACATATATATGCATTATATGCAGATTTATATATATTGTAAAAGCTCATCTAGAGCCGTGTCCGTGTCCTATGTTTTAGAAAATTGACGTGTCCCGTGTCCGTGTCCGTGTCTAGAAACGTGTCCATGCTTCCTTGCTTGTAGGAAAGCTTATTTACTTGACTGTTACTCGAGCAAATATTACATCAATTGTGGACTTGTTAGCATGTATCTTGATAAACCTTGGCTATGCCATTGGGACGTTGTATGCCACATTCTCAAATATGTCAAAAATCTCCTAGAAGGGTCTTCTGTACAAAAAATGGGCACTGTAAGATTACTGATTTTTCTGAGACTATGTCAGCAACATGATTGATCGTAGATCTACTACAAATTACTGCACATTCGTAGGCGGTAACATGGAAGAAAATGTCCGGATTCGATGCCGTTTCGGTGGCCACAGAAGCAGAAATTTACCGAGATTTTGACAAATTTTGACAATTGCGTTCCTGATGTTTCGACAACAAAATTAACAAATTAATTTATGAAAGTTTACCTGAATTATCTGCTACTGCAGATCTACTCAAATATGCAATAATATTTCATATTGAAATGGGGGGTGGGGTCTCCCCCTTTGAGAGTGAAGGACCCTAAACTGTTTTGATGGGGATTTCGATGGAGAATTTTGATGACAATTTTCAGTGGTGAAATCAAAGAATTAAGTCAATATAGTTTGCAAGCACAATATATAGACTTAAAGACACAACACTGTGCAAAAATATATGCTCTAGGTAGTCCATAACTCCATATAATACATTAAAAAGAGAAAAATTTCGGTGGTTAGTGCGTGTCTACAGTGCATTTCAATGTCCGATGGCCATAGGTATGGAAATAATTGTCGAAATTTTGACAATTTCGTCAAAATTTTAAATTATGGCTAGTAACCTTGTCACTTGGAGAAGTAAGAGGCAAACTGTTGTGGCTGGATCCAGTGCTGAAGTTAAGTATCTAGCCATGGCTCATACTACCTGTGAGCTCATGTGGGTTCAAGGCTTATTAAAGGAGTTTAGGGTCTGTGATTTGAACCCATGCCTATGTATTGTGATAATAAGGCATCTATCTTCATTGCTAGTAACCCCACATTCCATGAGCATATTAAACACATTGAAGTAGACTGTCACTTTGTCAGGGAGTCTATTCTATCCAAGCGCATATCTACTCTATATATCAAGACTGAGGATCAACTAGCTGATATCTTTACAAAGCCACTGCCAAAGACAAGATTCATCACTTTGGTGGAGAAGTTGGGCATGCATGATATCCGTGCTCCAACTTGAGGGATAGTGTTAATATATTTACTTTTATGTTAATTTGTTTATAATTCACAAAGAGCTATTGGAAAGTTCTCTCTAATTCCATGTGGGCAAAATCTTGTTGGGTCAAAAGCAGAGACGTAGACAGACGCTAGACGACTTACAGTCGCCTTCCTTATGCTAATGAGCTCCACATTCTTTTTGGCGGTAAGTTGTAGAAGATATTTCCACTGGTGATCCTGCATTTCAGATGGATGTTGGATAACACCAAATGAAATTCTATTTTCATAGGTGGTGCGGTGAGCTGTTACGTTGTTCTACTAGGCACCTAGGAAGACGAAGTATTTTGAGATTGGTAATGGAGGGGGAGTTGGCGACAATTGATTGGAGGGGAGCAGGAATAGAAAAGGGAGAGGAGGATGACATTGATGTGGGAGAAGAGGAAGTAGTCAAGTAGGAAGGAAACTACAACCATGGACTTGTTCAAGCTGTCGTTGTTGCATGTGGGAGATGTCGAGCAACTCCCTGGGGGCACTGATAGAAGTAGGGCAGGGTTTACGGGGTATCAGGGTGACTGTTAGGCGGTGATGGAAGTAATAGTGGGCTATAGGCATTAGCCGGTCCACTTCTTTCTTTAATCAGACAATTGAAACCTGAAAAATTTGGGAAAAACACAAAAAATGCAAAATGTCATAAAAAGCGTGAAAATCACAAAACTGAAAATCGTGAAAGTTTGTGAAAAAGCAGTGACCCTTGGTTTATTCATGGAGAACAGCTGAGCCTATTAAAACTTAAAAGTCACGACTAGTCGCTGTTTTTTAAAACTCTCCATCTTGCAAGACAATACTCTTCCATATTTAATGGGATTTTCCACGTCATGCACACACATATATACATATCGACATGTCACATATATACATGTATGCATATACCTGTATGGGTATATACTATATACCATAAATGGTTAAGTATGCACACACGTGTGTGCATATACACAGATGTAATGTATATGCCTGGCTTAATCTCGGCTTTTCTACCAAATAGTTGATTGAATCCGCAACTTTTGCCTGATTTATTTTTGAACTACTGCCTTTTGTTTAATCTGAAACATGTTTTAAATCCGGAATATGTCACTGTGAGGTCTAGTTAAAAACTGTATTAATATTGGACCAGTCACAAATTTAGCTATGTGGACTCGTTCAAACTTACAAAGAGGTTGAAAAATTAAGCATTTGGTAATCATGCAGAAAATTCATATTAAATTTGGCGAAATTCAGCATATATTCATTCAATTGGTCCGAGAAAATGAAAAAAAAACTGAACCATACATATACTTTTATTTGTACATACAAATATTATATATTTACACATCATACACCTGCATAACATGGATGATTTAAAGTTCGTGAATTGTTTTTGATATTTGTGAATAATTGGATTTCGGAGATGATCCATGAAACTCATGAATTGTTTGCGATATTCATGAATGATTTTTGGGTTCCTTGTGATCTCCGGGATACCATTATTTTCATGAAATGTTTGATATAAAAATATTGAGATTTTTGTGACTACAGGTTTTTTTAGACCTTTGGGTTTAAGGTTCATTATGGTTATAAACTACAATCTAAACTGTCTGTAACCCTACCTAACAACATCTATTCCCTTTTTAGCCGTGTCTAACAGGGATTGATTAGATGTCTTGTGCTTTTACAGTGATACAGTGATGTCAGATAATGACACAATAGTTGATAACAAGGTTGAAAAACGTGTGAGGCGTAACGAGGCGTTTTTGTCTCAGTGAGGCGAGGCCAATAGTTGATAACAAGGTTGAAAAACGTGTGAGGCGTAACGAGGCGTTTTTGTCTCAGTGAGGCGAGGCGTAAGCCTAAAAAAATGTATGAGGCGGTCATAAAAAATAAATTGATATATGTATTTACATATATATATATATATATATATATATATATATATAGGTTATGTGTATGGATGTGTTATAACAAAAATATGTATATACAAGCACAACAATATGAAATAGTAATAATTTCTAAAACTTAATAATGATATACCAAAATAAATATGTAAAAAAATAACAAGATATCAATTCTTTATACTGCTAGAATAAAAGATGTCAATAGATAAACTGAAGGAGATTGAATTTCAAATTAGTAGGAACGAGAAACCAAAATTAGTTAACAATGATATGAAATTCATCGACATAGTGAATAAGAAGGTAGCAAACAAAGAGAAATTTAACAATGAAGATTGAAAGATGTTACTCAGAAAATGATGATTAAATGTTTATTAATGAAAAGTAACAATCGACTACAAGAACTTTGATTTTTTGAAGAAAGTGTTTTAATAAACTTAAAAGTAGACAACTTGGTGGTTAACATAAGACATCATCATTCAGAATTGAGGTGTGCGCCTCAGCTAAGCCTCAAACATTGTGAGGCGTAAGCCTCAGTCCAAGACACTGAGGCGTAAGCCTCGAGGCGCATTTGGGATAGCCTCACCAAGAGGCGTAAGCCTCGAGAGCCTCAAGGCGGGTTTTTTATTACCATGGTTGATAACTTCTTGAAAAAGTCACCACTGACACAATCTTCCCTTGCCGAATATGACAGCCAAACAACTTCCTTTTTCTCAATAATATGTGTTATTTGTCTATTATCCATGATATTTTTTTATGCTTTTTCCCCGTTTTATTCATTGCTTCCATTTTCTGGTCTATTGTGACAAACGAATATACATCATATACATGTGTATGAATATGATTTTTTCCGTATTTTTTTTCTGAATATATCACTGTATTTAATATGCTTTTCTCACATAATTCCTGAATTCTTCTGCCCTGCTGAGCTTATCCCTAATTTCGACGGACGACCTTCCAACAATTGCATCAGTCTGACTTTGTTTACTGTATCAACAAAGACTATTGTTTCACAGCCAGCACAATCCAATTCTTTTAGAGTCTGCTTCATTTTTATATCGAAAAAGGGTATCTATAACAATATAATGTATACGATCTTGTTTTCATATTGGCGAAGTGTTCTGGACCGACATCTCTAGATATAGTTACTCTTTTTCATGGATAATTTATGTAAGGCAATAATGTCTATCCTACTCTATTCTGCACATTGTCCAGTTTAATGTTTGTTATTTGATTACTCAATTACTCTATTATTCCCTTTATAAATTTACTTTTGTGGAAGTCTCATTCTGAATGCTAAACCAAAGTTTCATCCTAGTTACCATATACTTGGTTAGAACTTCTTATAGGTACCCATTATATTCTTCACTGTGGATAACTGTTTAATGAATAAAGCACTTGAACATTTAAGTTCTATTGTCTTTGCCATTTGCATCACAACCTATTAACTTGTAAGGGGGTTTTGAACATGCGATAGTCGTCGAGAGAGGCACACAATTGCGAAAGGGAGCTCGAATGCAAACCTTTTAGTCTCTAGAAAGTTAGGTCATCAGTTAAGCATTACAGTGAGACTGTTAGTGGCACCAATGCTTCGCCGGAAGATATGGCATTTGCCACCTTACAATGACATTCTTGAAGATTGTAGTAAGTCACATAACGACCACAATAATCACTTGTAGGCTGTTGGCAAGGAGCTTAGGTCCTGCTTCACGCTCTCCAAAGCAGTGTTCACATCCACAATTATTACTATGTAATTAACTCCCTCCTTACTGAAGCATTGATTCATTACACATCTTGTTCAATCAAGAGTCAAGACACATGACTCATAACCCTTCGTGACTATAACTTTGCTCTCGGAAGCGTTCCTTTAGTGTTGGTGATATCTGGAGCGAAGGCAAGCAGTGGACTGGGTTGTTGTGGCAAAATTGGAAGAAACGATGGAAGTTTTGATGCTGTTTCTCTTATGAAGAACAAAATTGGAAGAAACACTGTTTGTTGTGCAGATGAGACAGAAGTGTATATGGATAGGTTAATGAATTTCTTGATTTGTTCCTGTTATTGTGATAAGTAATTCTAGATTATTTACTTAATTAGGGGTAATGGGCCTCTCCTACTTGAGCGCATTAGTGTCAATGTAGATTATCATATTATGTTCTTCATGTATAAGTCTCTTTATAGAATGTAGGCAATCGACAGCATCAACAAAATCATTAATCACGATTGTTTTACACTACTTGTGACTTTCTGTTTGCTTAAGTTGATAGTCTTATAATGCTGGAGGAAATATGACCCCATAACTCTTAAGTTGATCCACAAACTATAATTTGAGGATCAGGTTGACTTTTGAGTAATCAAAGGTGCACCATCTCTTCTTCGTCAGTTTCCATCCTAGTTTGAGTTGCCTACATTTGCACCCTAGTTTCCAGATTCAACACTACATTTGAGATGCCTTCCTTCGATCACTATACTCCGTCAGTTTCTTGTTAGTGATTTACTTTATCTAACAGCATGGAGTTGTTTTCTTTTGATCACCTTCTGTTGTAATTATAGACAAGTTTGAGACCACAATCATCACTGTTTATGCAATGATGGGGAACAGTATTTGCTGAGTCTGAGACATGCCCCATAGGTGAAAGACATGTTAACCAGGAAACTAGATTATAGCAGGTTGCCTCAGGAATTTCAATGCAAAAGGAAGAGATTATCGCTGAATGTTGATTATGACTCTTGGCATAGAATCTAGATATGTGCAATGGGGAATTAACACATGCAATTCAACAGATATGGACCGAGTTTTTGAATACCAAGCCGCGATCCCAGTGGACTTGAATCCCATCGAACGTGTCCGACTTGTTGTCAGGCACTATAAGAAAGATCATAACAAAACATAGAAATTGTACGAATGTAATATCAAAGTTACAGACGGCCATTTATCATATCTGTAAAGTCATTCCAACTTTTGGATTATATATTTACGCTTCCCGACAATCTCTGGTTTTGGTTTTCTCAGTGGCACATGAAGTATTGTACAACATAGACATGCAGTAATTAAAAATGAACAAAATAATATGTTCTGTTTACCATTGTTTTTTCCCCTGTTTTCTACAGCCGTTTTGGAGGGTATGGAATGCTGCTGGTAGTGATGGACGCGGAGTTATAGGTAATTTTGTTCCTGTATGTTATCATGGTGGGCTAGGGACCAAGCCGTGTTTAGTATTGTTTAATCAACTGCCATATCATTGCATTTCTCTATCAAACTAAGATGGTGAATTTTACCTCAATAGGTGTATTAGAGGCGAATTTTGTAGAACCCGCTCATGATAAGCAGGGCTTTGAGCGTACTACCGTGCTCTCACGACTTGAAGCACGGCTTGTCCAGATGCAGAAGCAATATTGGTTCGTTATCTGTCACAGTCATACTACTGTAGTCTGTGCCTACTAGTCTGATTAATTCAACTTGTCACACTGTAGGTCTGCAAATTGTCACAGAATAGGCTATGCTCCTAGGCGTCAAAAGAAGAGAATTAGTCATATACAAGAACAAGGTAGTGCCTTCTGCTACCACCCTGCTGTATTCTTTTGCTTAATATGGTTTTACGTGCAGATAGTTCCCCGGAGGAATCATCCCGTCTACCTTCCACATCTGTGGGGAAGGATGGCCATCCTAAGATGAGGTCTGTCAACGGGAAATTGCCTTCTATATCAAGCGTTGGAAAGTTCTGTCAATCTTCAAAGCAGAAACCTATAGGTTCGATATCTGCTGTATGTTTTGTTGGTTGCTTTAATTAGGCGCTAATTTGTGTATGTTTTTCCGCTGCAGGTATCAAAAGAGAATCAGTGTCCATATCTGAGCCATCAGGTTCAAGCAGTGGGGATGATTCTGACACTGAAAATGATAGACCATTCCATTCTCCAATTTCCAATGGTGCTCATCAAAATGGAGGTTTTCATAAAACCACGTCTCCATTTTGTTCCAAGGTATTCGTTATGTATAAACATAGCTACTGTGGCTTAATGGTTTCTTTTACATGTCTATCATTTTATATCTTTTCATTTCGTTAACAATTAAGTTGATAAAATATTATATATGAAATGTAGGATGAATTGACTATATATCATGTTCATAATTCGTTAGTAGTTTCAGGTCTATCTGATGTTTGTTCGTTTATTAACTTTTATAAGAATTTATTTGAGATGAATTTCTCTGTGAACAGTTGCTACCCTGGCACGGAAGCCTGAATCAGAGCACTAATTGAATATTTTTTTCATGCTTACATTGGTCTAACACCATCCTTCAGACTATCAGAATTGGGTAAAAGGATCAATGATCCGGAGAGTAGGTTTTACATGTGACGTGGTTAGGGAGAAGTGGGGGTTGCACTATCTCATTTCAATTAAGACGACTTTTATGGGAAGGTACAGAAGAAAACATTTATAGAAATAACTCCCAATATAAAAAAGAAAAACCGAAAAGATCATGGACCCTCCACAAGACCTAGTACAATTTTAGAATTCTATTTAGTCTGCATCAAACTGACTGTAGATTTTGAGCATGCACAACTTTTTAATAGCTACTTTGAAGTTTTTTTAGGGAAAACTTTATTTAGAATTTTGTTTTTACTTGATGTTTTGGCCCCACTGCAATGAAGGTAACGAGTCTAAAATATATATTTTCACTTTTTTTTGGATAAAATGACGATGATCTCAATATGCTTAGTATAATCCTGTTGGATAGTGTTGCTAGAATAATGGCACAGTAGAGCTTCATGAGAACACTAAACACACCAGATATCTCGTAGAATGATAGAAGCAACTAAGTCCAACTCATCTGTCACATTGTGAACCATAACTATGCCTTAGAGCTGGAACAAGCTACAATATATTGTATATTGTTCTTCCTAGTAACTACTTAGCTAGAAGCAATAACCAACACTAGACTATTTATCATTATGAGACTGTGCCAACTAACTTCAGTTTAGCAATCAGTCTAGAGAAAATGAGTGTTTGTTTATTTGTAACACCTTTCCTTGGGCATCCCTCAATATATTTGAAAAGATGCCAACAACCTGCATGTGGGTGCAGTGGGAGCATGCATGCTTGATTGACGTATCCATTTCACAGGTCATGTTGGGCAACTCTTGCAGTGGTGGAACACCACCGAGGTTTGCAAGAACTGGATATAGACCATTGCCACTGTCCTCTGTTACTGCAACTCTAAATATGGGTGTCTACCCTAGGCGCATGTTTACTGTCATTCATCTCTTGGCCACTGTGGGTGGCAAAGTCACAGACTCTTGTCCACCCTAGGAGGTGTTGCTATTTCTTCACCGCCACTACTTGTGGTTATTCTGTGTTAATGCCCCCTATTTATTGCTGCCTCTCCTACTACTATGCTGGTGCTTAGTACTTGTAGGCGCACCAGGCAACAACTGATTTTCCCCTACTGCTGCCCTTTCACTACCTATTTTTGTTTTCCCAATTTTACCCTGATTTCTTCCTGTCCCCATGTATTATATTTTTGTTTATTTGCACTATCATAATCTTATTCGATTCTAACAGTCCACATTGTTTGATAACACAATTATGCACACTATTCTATGATTTTATATTCTCAAAGAGGGAAATAAAGAAATATCACAGTCAAACTATTACTTGTACAACAGATTAAAATCAATCTTTTATTGTATTGCTTATGCAAGAAATTATAGTTGCAATGTGTTTTTGCTAAGCTAGCATGTGCTTTTACCCCATTTTATTTCATTGTTTATAGCCATTTTTGTAGGTCATTATAAAATTGGATTTTTGATCATATCTTAATTTAATTAATTGAAAGGCATGTATGGAAAAAATTAGTTTGTATGTATGGATATATGTTCATACAAGGCTAGGGGTGTACTAGGAGTATAAAGGATACGCAGTCAATCATGTTTGTGTAGCAAGGTCAATTATTTGGAAAATCCTGATCGTTGACCTTCTTTGGTTTCACATAAATAGCGTAAATACCTAATGCATTTAGATACTTGTTAAGTTATTCATCCATGAGCTTCAAAAACAGCATATTGAAATTGCCTCTAGGACCCTATTTTTCTGCGTATCGTCCCATAATTTGTTGCGTTGTATCCTAATTAGCTCAAATTTGGTATATACGCTAATCCTATGATTTAAGAAGTTAATTATTTGGATTTCCAAATATGAAAAGTGATATCGTGCAGATTGACATAGTGTATGTACCACGAGTATACTTGAGTGTAAGCCTACACCTAAAGGTGTAAGAAATTTCCTATGTGGGCTTATATTTGGATAATATAATAATCCTTTTATGTATTAAATATATAAACGAGAAGAATTTTGTTTGAATCAGATTCGGTTAAAAGTTTGTAACAACCAACTTAAGTTATTTTGAATGTTGCAGTTATTACTCCGACTGAAATGGTTTGTTTATAGAACCTAGTTCCATAATATACTTCCTTGTCCATATTATTCAATTAAGGTATGTAATATTTATGCAGTACTAGTAAGCATGGACACGAAGGACACTGATATGTACACGGACACATGACATGGGAAATTTCAAAAATATAGGACATGGACGCTGCATCGGGCACGGAAAAAAATATACCTATACATGTATATTATTTTTATCCATAAACACGAAAAAGAATAAGCCCATTTAAACACAAAGATCATTTCATCCATGCTATATTCAATTCCATTTGTTGGTTCAAACACACATTCCAGACATCATGGAATTAAACCATCAAAGGCATACTATCTAACAAGCCCACATTGTAAACACATTCATAGTCAAAGTATCAAAATTTTTATTCACAAATAATAACAAGTTAAACACTACAAGTATGAATTTAGAACATAGTATTTGCACGTCTAATTTTGGATAGTAAAATATGAGTAATGGTGCTAGACAACGAAGAAAAAAATAGAGGTATGTATTTATTTGTAGAAGAGAGTGAAAACGTCGATGTACATTCTGACTTAGGAAGAAGAGGAGGGGAAAAGGAGGTTGTTGATGGTGGTGGTGGACAAATAGAACATTGATATTAGAGGTAGAGCAGGAAGATGAGAGGTCAGCAACAACGAGTGGAGAGAGAGGAGAGGCCAGAGAATAGGTGGGAGGAAGAGTAGTTGTCTAGGCGACGATGTGATGAGGGGGAGACATGGGTATCAGTTGTGGATAGGAGGAAGTTTATGTGCAACATGGTTTTTTCCCCTCTTAACTAGTGATGGGTTGTGTTGTAGTGCACCTAAACCTTTTCCAGCCTGTGTCCAGCTCCTGATAAAAAATAGTGGACTTGAACATGTTTGGGCCATGTCTACTAAGTGTCCATGGCGTGTCCAAAACACGGACACGACAGCCTCCAGGAAGTGTCTATGCTTCCTAGATGCAGTACAAGGTTTAGGTGAGATTCTCTAGATGCAGGTGTAGAGTTTCTTTTTAGAGAGAGCAATATTTAGTCTACATAGTATATGCATCTTATCCATTAGCCTTGGTCAAGGGAAACTTTACTGTGTTTTTCATACATGTAAAGTCCCTTTTTCTGTGTCTTTGTGTAGACACACGCACCCACACGTGTGGGCGCATGCACACTTGTTTTTAAGAGTTTTTACCCCACATTTTTAGCCTTGTTGCCCAAGATTCCGATTATACTTGGTCGTTTTAAGGGTCTCCTCCTTAAAAGAAAAAATTCTTTGGCAACAGAGAGGGATGACCATGAGTGGTTTTCCTCCAAGTACAGAGTAGTGCAGCAGCCCTGTAGCTTTTGATTTTGAATATTTCTTTTCACTGTATGATAAAATTGGTTCATCTCTTTAAGGAAGGTTGGTTTATGTAGAGTTCTTGCCTCAAGTTCGTCGTCCTCACGCAGTTCCTCTAATGCGTGGGTGATTTTATCTATTTCTCTCCCGTAGTAGTGTTTCTTCACCACCGTGCATCATTTGGTAGCTTGATCGTCATCACGTTTGAAGTTAAAAGTTTGAACAACTATTATCTACAATGACAACACAAATATGTTGTCTATTAAAGTGAATCGATCAAATCATCTTCTATGGATGAATGCAATCTTCAGATCAAATTCATTCAGGCACCTCTTGAGGATACTGCTGAGAGCTGACTTGAGATGCTACAATGGCCAAGGCTATGGAACAACATGAGACCTAATATTCAACTAAATTTATGTTGTATTCCATTGCCATGGAGATTTGGGATGTAGAAAAACATCACTTCACACATGAGGAAAAAATGCTAAAATGTTATTCTCTAATAAACAAGGGGACCACAACCTTAAAAACTATTTTAATGCTGTTTAGTTTGTATATGGGCAACTTAATTAGTATCGACCATTGGCTTCTAATACACAAACATAGCAAAGAGACATTTTCATCACACCAAGTTTCTTTCAAACTACATCGTAAATTTGCTCTTGCAAGAAGTGGTACCCCCGCTGTTGATAAAATTCCATCCTTGGAAGATGCATAAGCTCTGATCCATTGGGTTGCATTTGAATTTTGAACATATCTGTCTTGCCAGATCCTTCTGATGTTCAAGTTTCTTTAGTTGTGATTAGAGAATACGGTTGAGGAAAAGGACCATGAACTAAAAACAACTTTTGCAATAGGGTTTGGCATTCTGAAGACAATCCCCGTGGATGTAGATGACCCTGATTAGGTAAATATGAAGGCACTACCAAAGTTTTATAATGTGTACAATGTGTTAATATGAGAATACATTTATACAGACACAGGGAGTCAATCGACTGCGTACGGTACACACCACGTGCATCCCAACTATTCCTATGATATCTTCCGACTCCCTCTAATTTCATTTACTGATTTTTGTGATTTTTCCCTCACACACAATTGATAAAACAAAGCAATAGTCACATTTTTTTCAAGACAGGGTCTGCTGCGACTGATATCTGTATCTTGATACATGCGATTGGGCTTGGGCTTTGTGGGTGTTCATTCAGTATGCATCTTGGCAACTTTTGTAAGACTTCCTTAAAGAAGAATGGACATTAGACATTAACATTAGGTTACATGAGAAAAAAAACATGACACCAGTACAGATTTCTTTTCTTTAGCTGCGATAACAAATGTGAAGACCCAAAGTCTGAGGTTCCCATAAACCCCAAGGTTAGGGTTTCCAAATGCGATACACTAGATTGACCCAACTACAGAGAATCACAATTAATGTTCTTTAAAAATCATGACGTATTTTAGACTTAAGACATACATGTCTAATTGCATTAAGAGTTTATGAATATATCAAGGTAGTACATATTACCAGCACAGCGGAAAACAAAAGATTATACAAGTTTATCCTGAAAGAAAATAAGTTCAGATCTAATTATTATTACAACAAGTCCATAATATTACATACTTTACATGGTAATCCTAGGATCTTGAGTAACACAAAGAGACTGACTCTAGATTGGTAATTATTACTACTACTACTCAAACTACATTCTCAGAACAACTAGCGACCTGTTTGTCTTTCAGGAGGTGTTTCTACTTGCCAGTGCTACAACCTGTAAATTTTTATGTATTAACGGAAGATGTTACTATTCTAGGATCACTCCACACATAGAAGATATTAACTCGACTTGAATATGACAAATTGCTGATTCAAATTAATAACTATTTAATATCTTTTATTCCAATACTGTGGATATACTGCGAAGTTAAACGTGAGTACATTATTGATTTATAAAGATGACATAATTGGATGATGCAATTTTGTCAAGGTGCGTGTCTAGGCTCTGGCCCAGCGGTCTAAACCTGGGCGCCCAAGCCCTAATGCGGCCTGAGTAGGCTTTTTTGACCAAAATTTATCTAAAAGGACAAATTAGCATATATATGGCCTGGACTAGGTCAAATTAGATCAACTTGAGTCATTTTAAGGTAGAAATAAGTCTGATTTAGGCAAAATTAGGTCTTGATTTTGGGGGATTTATATCTGATACGTGGAGATTAGTTCTTATTTGGCTAAATTAAGTTTAATTTAAGTCAATAAGGTCATATGGCGGGCAGTTAAGTCTGATTACGTCATGCCACACCAAATTAGGTCTGATCTAGACCAAATTAGGGAAATCGACTCATAGGCCTACTTTAGATAAAGTCAAGTCAAATAGGGCTAATTAGGTCTAGTTCAAGTCATGTTATGTGTGATTTAGGTCAAGTTATGATTGTTATAAGGTGTAACATAAAACTTAGAATGTAACCAAATATTGATATACATAGTGATGTTATATATTTGAATATAGTTAAATATATACATAAATTTAACTTTATTGTAAAAAAAGAAGTATAAAAAAGCCTAGAAACGCCTAGGATTCCACCTAGGCTCCCCTTGGGTGGGAAGGACCGCCTAGCCACCCAAACAAGTATGACGACACAATGTACATGGGCCGATATGGACTTGCATTGAAGCATTGTAACTTGTATAGTCGAGTCTTGATGAGGTCACTAAGAGGCTAAGTACAAAGTTTTCATACCCGACCCGGAGGTCGACCCGACAGAGGTTCCGGGTCTCGGGTTTCTGGTTCAACCGTTGGGTCGACCCGGTGACGTCATCATGACATTATATATATATATAAATATATATATAAAACACATTTCAGTAGAATCTATGTGGGAATATATATTAACATTGTATCAAAACAAAGCAATCATTTCAATTCCAAATATGAGTGAATGACAATTATATAAGCAAACATATAGGTACGACGACACATGTGCAAACATGCAAAGGATCACATATGAAGCATAATAAGTCTCATACGCACAACAAGGTATGGCAATTATGTATAAACTTGAAGATGAAATCAGTATATCACTGTTCCCGAAAATAAAACATGTAAATTATTTGTGTAATAACAGAAAGAAAATTAGGGGAGGTAAGATACAATTGCAGAAAATTAAAGGATCAAGATGGAATGAAGAAACCTGGAGGTTGGAGGAGTAGACAGTAGTCAATGACTCGGTAGTAGAGTAGTAGCTAGTAGAACAACTTCCAGTCAGCAACCATAACGCATCACATTTTAAAATCACCGACAAAAACCGTTTCACAGCAGCCATGCTTCCTAAATAGCTAGACATAGCTAGCACAGCAGCATCGGCTACTGCACACAAAGGCATAACAGGGGAAGAGGATGACTATGGAATAGGATGAGAAGGAACCAAGAAAACAGAGCAAGGTGAGAGGAGAGAAGGCTTACCGGATAGAAATTGAAGTGTCAAAGGCGATGACGAGAAGCTCGAGGAGCCAGCGCCTCATGACCCTTCGACGAAAGTGAAGGGGCGAGAGAGTTGTAGCCTTTGGCAGCAATGAAGAGGGGAGAAGAGGCCGACCACTGTGAGAGCTTCATTCCGCAGTGAAGGGAGAGCGAGGCAGTCCTTGTGAGAGCTGCAGCCGCTGTTGTAATAGCTGCATCCTCCGTTGTGAGAGCTTCAATCGCCGTTGTGAGACCTCCAATGACTGCAGTTAGAGCTACGGTCGGCTGTCGGAGGGAGAGTGAAGACGGCAGAGTTAGCCGCCATCGTCCTAGAAGGGGGGTTGGGGGAGAGCGTGAGAGAGGAAGCGAGTGTCGAGGGTTATCGGGCCTAGGCGAAGGGTTTTACGGGTTTTTTTTTGGCTTTTGAGGGTTCGAGTGTTGTTTGGTGAGTAAAACGAACCGTTCCGGGTCAGCCATAACCGCACCGGGTCAGCGGTTTGATAGCTTTTTTGGCCTAAAAACGGGTATGTCACCCACCCGAACCGCCACAGCAGCCGGGTCACGGTTGAACCGGCTGGTTCAGGTCGGGTTTCAAAACTCTGGCTAAGTAGCAGACATTGTCTTGACTCATAATCGGAGACCTCAGATAACTTGATCATTTAAAGAAACAATGAAGGCTACCTATATGAACAAGGTGCACCTCCTTTATAAGAGGCCATCAGTACGAACCTCATAGTTCTCATAGTTCTGACTTGGGGCATTTCTAGGATAGATAACTATAACCTCTTCGAACACCTTATCTGACAACTGAACAATGCCAAGGAGGTAGTGTTGGTTTATGGAGACAGTCATCATTTGCAATAGTTAATGATGCTTCGGGCTCAGGGCTGATCACTATACATACATTCTTGGTTGTTTTCATAATGAGATACATAATATAGAATTTATATTGCTTCACATTTGGATGTTAGATCACTCCAGAATTTTGAATGACTGTATTGGTACTTTACATGAACTTCTACTGCCTTGAAATATATTATGTATGCTTGTGCCTTTCCAATTCCCCTCTGATGGGGGCTAAAGGTCAACAAAACAAGGGGAGTATCGTTATTCACACTCAACTAACCGTAACCCATGTTTATGAACTGGTTGATTGTTCTTTTTTTGTTGTTGTAGGGGTCTGATGTAGATAACGCTGAAACTGATGAGTTGAGTTCTCAAAATGTACGACATTTAAAGCAAGAAAACCGTGAACTCAGAGAGAGGTTATTGATTTGTCTGACATCTATTAATTGGATTCGAGTCTATATCACCATTTGACATAATTTATGGTTGTTGTCATGATAGAATTAGAAAAATGGAAGGTAAACTATTGCATGATCTGGAGAAGGAGAAGGAAATGAGCAGAATACTGAGAGATAAAGTAAGTTCTTGAATATGGCTCATTCTGATCATCTCTCATTTTTAATGCCAAATTTGCAAGCACTCAACTGTGTCTGTGATTCATTGCTTGTTTTTTGTATCTGAGTTTTTCTGGTTTCACATCTTACTGCTTATTGCTGCTGGCTTCTTGTATCATATGTCAATTGATGCATGCAGTCTACTCCCTCATTTAGGGTTCATCTTCTGCCAAATTCTAGTTTTAACGATTATGCTGTCAGGCGGAAGCACAATTAGTAGTGTTCTGAAATAGTCTTAATTGGGGGAAAGTTGGATCTTAGTGTTGGGCTCTTCTTAAGTGTGTTTATGAGAGTTGCGTCAGACATTTGTGATTCAATTGTGTAGGTTCATAGGAGACGTCTTTGTTCTTTTTGATAATCGTTCATCAAGGCCTTTGGGAATTCCGTCCATTCAGGAATTAGTTGGCATATAGGTGCTGAAGATAGTCCTAATACTTTATCCTCATAGTTGTGAATGTTCTTGGGGCAAATGTTACAAATCTGTCTAATGATAAAACGGAAGTTATAGAAGTGAAACAACAGTGATTCCATGTTTAACGTATAGGTAAGGAAAAAATGTGGGAAAATAGCAACTTCCTTTACTAGTACTCATATTGGATTTTGATAAGATTCAGGACTAAGTTGGGACAGATTGAAATTAAGAGGTATAGATGTTTATTTGATGTCTAAATATTTTTTACCCGTTGGGCTTAGTGGAGTACACGCAACACGTTCATTTCACATTAGGGGCTAGTTTGGTTGGGTGTAGTCAGGTGTAGTTGTGTGAATTTGCAATGTAAAAATGTACATCAAACTCGCATTTTGTCATCCGACTACATCCACCTACCAGACATGCCCTAGGTGTAAGCGGAAACATATTTTACTAGGAGAAATGCATCATAGAAAGTATGGCGTTGGTTGCAAACGACAATAAAATTTCACTAGGTCACACACTACTACATGCAGAAGTTGTATATTCACGAGTACAAGTTTTTTTCTTCTGATATTTCTATATGGCCACCGCATCGTATATCTGATGTTAACTCATAAATAAATTAAGCAAATAGTTTTTTATTATGGAACAATTAAGTCATCTTATGAACATAATTGAATTTTGGCTAATGCAAATTGCACATAATCTTCGTTTGAGTCTATCGGTCTATAACCGAGTTAATTTGTTCTTGTTGTTGTTGTTATTATTATTATTATTATTATTATTAAGATTATTGTGATCGTCATCAACCTTGTATGTGTTCATAACTGCTGTATATGTTCGTCATAACCACAGTATTTTTGCAGTAGTTAAGGGAAGCCTTATGTTTGTGTGTGTTAAAACATATTCCTAGCTTTCATTTATCTAAAATGAAAGATACTTTTTTATGTCAGGCATTCATTGCAAAATATTGTAAAAATATTTAACATGTCCGAAATTAGTATTTTTATTTTCTAACAAGTCAAGAGACTGTCTTGGCAATGTGTTATATGCGATTACCGGTTGGAGTCACGACTAACATCAGTTTTCCTGCATTGGATTGTATTTTGGAATCCACTTGCACAAATTTTATGTTTCGTTTGCAGGATTGGAAAAATACAATTAATCGCAGGATTTTTCAACATAATGGGAATCCCGCATTTTGATCTCTATAAAAATTCTCCCAGATGCCCCAGCTTCGGCTCGACTGTTGACCAAGGAAAAAAAAATCCTGCACTTATCAAATCCAACAAGCCAATAAGATTTAACTTTATTGTGATGGACAAAGGATAAGATTTTTCTGAAAATCCATCTGACCAAACGAGCCCGAGGTGCTGTGGTCCATATTCTGGATTTCCATAAAAAATCCTACCTGTTTGGGGTATAAGTATTGCCTCATAAATTCTTGCTTTGAAAATTTGGAAATAATACGTACGAACATCCATATTAGTGGGTAAGATTTTGCTATCCCGAGGCTACTGATTTCTTAGAATATACATAATCATCTTCTTTGTTTCTGTGGTAATCTCCTCAGCTTGCACCATGCCTTTTCCACCCTACACCTCCCAGTGTTCTCATATGCCCCGCATGTGGCCGATTATGCGGCCCTCAGCCGCTCCACATATAACTATGCTGTGCTATTTTTGGGCATGGACCGAATATGCCTGCGGTCCGCATATGTGGCCGCTTAGGCCCCACATTTCATTTGGCGACTTAAGTAAAAAATAAAATAAAACCTCAAAGAAAACCAACCAAATTAAAAGACAACTTCTTCTATATAGTTGGTTTTAGATCAGATATTGGAATTTTGCTACCTCAGAAATAATTCTATTTTGAATGAGTGGTGCAAAATATATTATTACAATTTACAATTATCAATGTTTCATTATGCTCTTTTTTTCTTTTCTATTTTGCTCTAAGATTAGAACATGTTGCACTTGCAACAGTTCTTATTTTGTAGAACATATTGCAGATATTAATTGGATATGATATTTCCTTTTACAAAGTATCAAATTTGTGTGCTGTCCAAGGAGTAATTTATATTCCCTACGACTTTTTCTTCTCTATTTATTACTGATTTGATTTATTCGTATGATTTTGATGTTTTGTTTTTGATGTTCTTTTTCTATTTCTACTTTGAACTACCATGTGTTGCGTTACTGTGGTTATTCTCATTGTGTTCATTCAATAAATGTTCTGCTATGAACTGCACGTGTTAGTGTGTTGTGTTACTCGTATATTCTAGTACGTTATATAAACTTAGGGTTTTGTTGATTGATTTTTCTTCTTGATGATTGGAAAATGTGTTTCTTCTTCCATGATGTAATCATCCGTTGGTACATTTTGGGCTATTAGGCTATGAAATTAGATGTTATGGAATTTATGCTTATGATTATATTTTTAATTAAATATTTGTATAAATATAGAATTTATTAAAAAAAAAATATCAAAAAACGCATATGCCCCGCTTATGCTCCCGCATTCCGCTTATACTCTATGCGGTACCCTGACCGAACACAACACATTTCAGAACATTGACACCTCCACTGCCCCCTCCTTTTGCCTCCAGCTTGGGGTTTTGCTGCAGCAACAAGCGCACCCCCCCCTCTTCTGAGAATACACATAATCATCTTCTTTGTTTCTGTGGTAATCTCCTCAGCTTGCACCATGCCTTTTCCACCCTACACCTCCCAGTGTTCTCATATGCCCCACATGTGACCGCTTATGCGGCCGCTTAGGCCCCACATTTCATTTGGTGACTTAAGTAAAAAATAAAATAAAATCTCAAATAAAACCAACCAAATTAAAAGACAACTTCTTCTATATAGTTGGTTTTAGATCAGATATTGGAATTTTGCTACCTAAAAAATAATTCTATTTTGAATGAGTGGTGCAAAATATATCATTACAATTATCAATGTTTCATTATGCTCTTTCCTTTGTTCTTTTTCTCTCTTCTATTTTGCTCTAAGATTCGAACATGTTGCACTTGCAACAGTTCTTATTTTGTCTTGTATAAGAGGGGAATCTATTGTAGATATTAATTGGATATGATATTTCCTTTTACAAAGTATCAAATTTGTGTGCTGTCCAGGGAGTAATTTATATTCCCTACGACTTTTTCTTCTCTATTTATTACTGATTTGATTTCTTCGTATGATTTTGATGTTTTGATTTTGTTTTTGATGTTTTTTTCTATTTCTACTTTGAACTACCATGTGTTGCGTTACTGTGATTATTCTCATTGTGTTCATTCAATAAATGTTCTGCTATGAACTGCATGTGTTAGTGTGTTGTGTTACTCGTATATTCTAGTACGTTATATAAACTTAGGGTTTTGTTGATTGATTTTTCTTCTTGATGATTGGAAAATATGTGGTTCTTCTTCCATGATGTAATCATCCGTTGGTACATTTTGGGCTATTAGGCTATGAAACTAAATGTTATGAAATTTATGCTTATGATTATATTTTTAATTAAATATTTGTATAAATATAGAATTTATTAAAAAAAAATCCAAAAACGCATATGCCCCGCTTATACTCCCGTATTCCGCTTATACTCTATGCGGTACCCTGACCGAACGCATACCACATAACGCATTTCAGAACATTGACACCTCCACTGCCCCCTCCTTTTACCTCCAGCTTGGGGTTTTGTGGCAGCAACAAGCCCCCCCCCCCCCCCCCCCCCCCCCCCCCCCCCCCCCCCCCCCCGTGCTTGAAATGACAGGGAAGCTGTGTTACAGGGTTCACACGATATGGGTTTGAAATATTTGATTTTTATTTGTTATTTGTCTTGGAAGGCACATCTATCTGTTCATAGGTATGAAGTGACAAATAACTTCGATTTCCTCATACTGACTTTTGATAACCAGCTTAAAACAGTGGAAAGGAAGTTAGAAGAGGCAAACAGAGAACAGGAAGCATTGATAGATATTTTCTCAGAAGAAAGGTGCCGCAGAGATAAAGAAGAAGAAGCCTTGAGAAAGAGGTTGAAGGTGAGATACAGCCTTCGTAGTGTTGCGTTTGAACTGTCGACAAAGATGCTTTTATTTTACTCTTTTCTTTTATATTGCAGGATGCATCAACAACGATACAGGACTTGCTACAGAAGGTTAACGCAAAAAGTGGTTGATCAACACGAGTGTTTATTGGTTCCTTGTGTTGATAGCAGATAGCTGTTTTACAAAGGGCAAATTTTGGGTATACTTGCCATCTTGTATAGGCCTGTGTCTCTTTTGTATGTCAGGCTTTGAATATTCTATGCTGTAATTTAATTGTATATACGTCTAAGCTGGTGATGCACTTAAGATCTCTTGTATATAAATCTGTAGGATTACTTTAGTTGCTACTCGTTTTCTGATGGTAACACCAAATTTACATTACTTTTTAGAAATTGGTTGGAACGTTGAATTTAATACATGCTGTGTACATGGCGAGCATGGTTAGGATGATGTGTTGGATACTTTCAGCATGGGAACAGGAGCATTCAGATTTAGGTGGCACGATTCACAAGTTGTTATGGGTTATGGGTTATGGGTTATGCATATATCAAAGAAAAATCTCTCTTCCCAAGTTATCTGGGTTTGGATCTCTCTTTTTACACCCAAAACCATGTGTTTCTGTTGCAGAAATTTGATAATTGTATATTGGCATGTTAAATTCAGACATGCTTGTAACATTTGTTCAAGACATAGGGAGTTGACTTGGAATTAGACATTGTAAGTGTTCCAAGTGATTTATTTGCAACTGTGAGGAGGTTAATGAATAAATTGGCGACATCAGTAAAGGGTGATATTACTGAAAATATTTAATATGGCTTGACAAGTATACGAAAATGTCATGTAAATGGTTTCCAATATGTGAAAGGGGTCACACTATTCATACAAGCAATTTGTATTACAATAGTGATGTGAGGTGTCGATAACTTATATCTTCAGACGATACCATTCTTTTTGGATCTAAATGTCACACTGTTTCAGAATTGCTCGTCAGTGGTTTAGACTTGGGGAGAGTCCCATGACCCTTTGAGGAGGTCATGTGGTTGCTGGTTGTGTAGTCATTATCTTGCACTATTGTGTTGCGTTTGTGCTAACACTTGATTGATAATCTAACCCGGTCAGCGTTAGCGCAGTTGGTAAGACACGGTGTCCCCCTCCGGGAGGAGTCGGGTTCGAACCACGCTGTGGAGCGCTGGATTTATCACCCGCCAGTTATCCAGGCTATGGCTGGAAAAAGGATGCGGGCTCTGCCTAAGGCAGTGAAAAAATCCCTTTTTTATTGATAATCTAGAGAGAGAAGATCAAATATGGTGATCCATATCATTATCGATTTGGGTTCCACAATGTTTTTAGTATCATCGACTTCAATATTTTTGAATTCACATTTTTTGCTGAATAATATTATGGTAAATTGTTTATGGTGATCCCTATCAATATCAATTGAATTCCATAAGGCTTTTAGCATCATTGACTTCATTTTTTTTAATTCACATTTGTTGTCAAATAATATTATGGTAAATTGTTATAAAATTTATGATAAATTGGGCCATTTGTGCAAAATGAAGATGATAAATGTCGTATTGATTGTTGAGTGAACAATGGGGATATAAAATATGGGCTCTTGTTGACCATGATTGAGCATGGAACAAATTTGTGAGATTTTGATCATTTTTTTGGTTTATTGGTAACTTGACATCAAAAGACCCTAACATTGGGATTGTTGGGCAATTTTAAAGTTTTAATCCTATTGTAGAGGTAAGAAATCAAGATCTAAATATTAGAATCAAGATATAAATAATAATATTATCTTCGTGGCATCCCTCCAGCTGGATTAGGAACATATCTTGTAAGTCGCCCTGAAATTATAGTATGTATAACAACTGTCTACCAAATAAGACCATATAAATGACAAGTAAATGCAAATCAGAATTAGAGTTTATAATAATCCTAGCATCAACTAGTTGTCAACATTTAAGATCAAACTGCAAATTTGAGATAAAAATACGAAAATGGATTATCTCAATAAAGCAATGATTAATTTTACAACTAAAAACATATTTAACAACAATACATTTATTAACTTGCAAGTAAAATCCATGTAACAAACATTTAATTTATATTCTACGTGGCTTGTCAATATTTGTTCATTTGTCTTGAAACTACTTGCTAATACCTCATAAAGTAGAAGTTGCCACATCTAATTCTTATGTCAATGATTCACCATCATTATCTAAGTGGTTAGCCGACCACCCTAAGATATCAACAGTAGACTTTGGTTCGTTGTAGGGTTGCTTAAATAGGCTTGTATCATCATCTGATACATGACATGAATCAACATAACTGAATATCACATATAATCATATTTCACATGTCTTACAAGTTTTATTTCAGTAAAGTCTATTTCTCATGGACATAGACTTAGACAACAGATGATTTACGATCAATCTCACCAGATAACTCACTAATAAATCCTATTGGTCTAACATTTAATGTCTCAATCCACACCTGTGTCAAGGCACATAACTAGATGTGTCATCACTTCACTCGTTATTAATCGTTTGTACTCATCTTAAAAAGAATTTAAAAGTTTTATTATTCATGTGTGTATCTTCTCGTGCAACTAGAATGACATGAACCAAATTAGACTTAGTAAGAAAAACAATGATTAAAACAAGAAGCACAACATGTAGTTTGTAATATATATGCTTTTTTCCATTTCCATATCATTCATATAAGAACTAGGAATAGTATAAGATATAGACATCTTGTATCATGCATTTTTCTCAAAGTAGGTTTATCATACAACATATACTTAATCTCTCTAATTTCTATTGTGAATAATATATCTCAATGTATGAACATGCACAACACATTTATCAATCCTCTAACTATCTACCATTCTTCAGTTAGGGTTACTATTGGACACATTAGATCTCATTTGAAATCCACAAGAATAGACCATTCTCCAAAAATAAGTGCTCTGAATGATAATTACGATCTAAGGACACATTGTTATGAATCAATAACATCTTTAAAACTAATTTTGTAATTGAATTAAACTATACTCAAATTCATTCCGTAATCCCTCGTTTGAGAATATTATTCATTTATTATCACATAGGTCATCATATTAGGGTTAGGGTTAGGTTCTTAGATCCAACTATTTTTTTCATTTTTCCTTCATTTCATAATCATTAATCACAACTTCTTTCATGTCATGTTCATTACTATTCTTGGAATCTGTCATTTTAATCTTAGTTAATGCATGCTGTTTCTCTCATTGAAATCCTGTATAATACGATTTTAGCATATTTTATTCAGTTTAGGTCAACCATGATCGATGATAATATGATTTACGACAATGACATTAACAAACATCATGTTGTTTCCTACTATGATAGTCTTTATAACCAATATAAAGATGCTAATGACAATCATATGCTCTAGGTTGATAAATGGTCTCTACCCAAATATTCTGATCTTCAAGTCAATAGTCTTAGCTCTTTGGTGACCAAGGAGGAAATTGAAAGAATTGTCAATGATGTTGATGGGGACCAAGCCCCTCGACCGGATGGGTTCAATGGGCATTTTTATAAAACTAGTTGAATATTGTGGGTCCTAATGCCATCGATGCTGTACAAAATTTATTTAAAAGTGAAAAAATGACCAGGGAACTAAACAAATCTTACATTACACTCATTCCTAAAGTAAAAAGTGCTATTAACATTAAGGAATGGAGATCGATTTCTTTGTGTATTCAATAGGCTTCAGCCTATTTTGGACAATATTGTCAGTAAGAATCAAGTGGCCTTTATCAAAGGTAGAAATATATCTGATGCCTTGTTGTTAACAATTGAGCTTATCAATGATTTCAGGAAGAGTTGCTCCAAGTCTAAAATGTGTATAAAGGTGGATTTGGTTAAATCCTATGATGCTATAAAGTGGGACTTCGTTCTAAACATTCTCATCAAGATGAATTTTCCTCAGTGCTTGATTAACTGGTTTTATACTATTATGCCAAATAGAAGCTATCATATTCTATGGGCAACCTTCTGAAGCTATTTTTCCGACCAATGGGATTTGTCAAGGTGATCCCATTCTCCTTACATCTTTGTTTTGGCAATGGACAGGCTTACTACTATCATGAATCATACCGTCAACGAGAAAATTATTAAGCCTATTGGAATATCTACTATGAATGTGTCTCATTTATTATTTGTTGGTGATGTAATGTTCTTTCTGGAAGCTGACAAAGATAATGTTTTTGCTGTCAAAAGTATTATCGATAAGTTTGGAAAAATGTCAGGGCTCTATGTGAATTCTAACATAAGACATGTTTTCATTATAATCAGTGCTAATAGAGATGGGATTTCATATATTCTTAATACACCAGTTGGAAAGTTCCCTATGAGGTATCTTAGCCTTCCTCTATTCTGTGGTAAACTTAAGAAGTCACATTGCATCCTTGGAAGCAAAAAACCCTATCTTTTAGAGGCAGAGTTGAGCTGACTTGTTTGGCTCTTATGTCCTTGCATCTTTTCTAGTCCTCAACCTTCCCTTTTTCAACTTCTATTATGGAGGAGATCAAATTTTTTTCTTCAGGAACTTTATTTGAGGGGGTGTTGAGATGGAAAACAAGATTCATTACATTGACTGTACGAAGACTTGCATGCCGAAGTCTGAAGGTGGTTTAGACATAAGGAGAATCAAGGATATGAATCTGGCCGTATTCTTAGGACATTAGAATATTGCATGCAAGAAGGACTTCTTGTGCATTAGATGTATTAATTGCAAGTATTTAAAAATGATTTGTTGTGGTCTATCAACTATAATACTACTGGATCGTGGATGTGGAAACATATTCTAAAAACATATACATATTATTTTACCTTTTATTTCTTATGAAATTGGGAAGGGAAATTTTATTAAGCTTTGGAGAGATCCTTGGCTACCTAGAGGTAAATTCTTAAAGGATTTTTGAGATCCTTGCAATGTTTTGAAAGCTAGTGTGGGTCTGTATGGAATGATGGACAAGTTCATTATCAATGGGTCATGGAACCTTATTAACAAAAGATGCTGTAAAGACTTAAAGTCGCTTATTTCTAGCCTCAACATCACTTTTAAGGATAATGATTGAGTCACTTTTAAGAAGGATGCTCCCATGATTTTAAGTAATCTAGGGTGGAAAGTTCTTTAGAATAGAGCTACTACCCATGACTTGTTAAGAAGATTTCGACTTCAAATTGTGTCCAAATGTTCTCTGTGTGGAGATGCTTATGAAGATGATAGAAATGTATCTACCATGTTGATTATCTCAAGCCATTTGTAAGGAAGATGCATTATATTCCTAGTTCATGTAAAATGAAGAAGACTCAGGTAGACTGCCTTGCTACTTTTTATCATGTGTGGAAGGAAAGGAATATGCACTTCTTCGATAATAAAAGGAGGGACACGAAGGCCTATTGATTTACTATTGATAAAATATGTTTTACTTGTATAGGAAGTAATTTTGTGTATACTACCCTAGGTATGCGATAATGTCTTTTTTTTCTCTTGAGACTTGTACAAATTATAGACTATTATGAACTTTTTTCATAAAAATAATAGAGGGAGCCCCACACATTTATTAGAAAAAGGATATTCTTGAGTTGAAGTGTATTCAAGATCGAGTCTATCTCATGAACACACAAGAACAACGGCAAACAAAAGCTCTATATCACACACAATGTTATCAAAACAAGAACAACTCAAGCATTCAATAAGAAGGTATGTCCCACAATTTTCCGAAAGGCTGATTAGGTGCTCCACGCCATCCGTAATGCTGATTCTAGGGTTAAGTTCAATATCTAATGAGAAGGACCTTATATCATCCATGCCATCTATGATTGGTGTGGCATGCACCTGAAGGACATGGATGGAGATATTAATCTCCACCACACAAACACCATCCTCATTGGGCACTACTATTGTTGATAAGAAAGCTTCAATGACTACAAGCCTAGGGAAAGGAGTAATGTAAGGGATAAAAAAATCCTACCCCTTTATGACACTTTAAATCTATTT
Source organism: Alisma plantago-aquatica (assembly GCA_963693085.1). NCBI lineage: Eukaryota > Viridiplantae > Streptophyta > Magnoliopsida > Alismatales > Alismataceae > Alisma > Alisma plantago-aquatica. The sequence goes on along the minus strand of OY856414.1, from coordinate 217,282,998 downwards.
AACTACCTAAATGCATCCCCCCGTTCACCCTGAAGGGGAAGGGTCAATGTATAACAAGAGGACCTAGGATAGAAGGATCACGACCGTTATCCTATGTCCGTAATGGTTCTCCATCCTACATTAACTCCATAAAATAAGCCAATCTTAATAAAATACTTCATACAGTTCATGATTGTGGAGAAGGCAAGATGAAGCCCAATGATCCCTATTATAAAAACATGAGAGGGTGGAAAAATGATGTGTTCTTGGAGGAAAGTTAGATTCGACCCTCAACATTAATGATTCTTGACATTTATATTCAAATGGGATTCACATAACTCTAATGATAACATCTATTGGGATCAACCAGAAAGGGAAAGATCGAAGGGCTGAAATAGAAGTTGACACCTCTTGTGGCTACCCATGCCTTGCCTCTCAAAATAAGGTGGAACCAATCATCGAGATGAACTAACCTAGGAGCAACATGGTGGGAAATATTCACTAGGAAAACCCCATTCATTCATCATGGAACCATAAAGCTCTCGTAATAAGGCCTTGATCATCAATGTACATTCAAAACATTAATTAAAAAGATCCACGACTAGTGGACATCTCTGAACTAATCACAAATTAGCCCTTTAATTAGGAAGAGACGTGCTTGTGATGGATTGCTACACTAAAACAAGTCATAAGTAAAGCCCACCAGTTTGCCTCTAACACCTGGTGCATTAGCCCAACTGGGTAGGAGATTTGCGCTTCTAAACCTATTACATAGCATGACTTTAGCACCTAGCATGACATTAAGGTCCATCAGAGCCCCTAGTCCATCTCCTACCCTAAGAGGAAGGTCCATCTCATAGAAGACTGGGCGAAGAATGTCGAAAGAAGGGCCACCTACTAATAGGAGATAAAGGTGTCCTAAAGTAAAAAAATGGTTGGGTTTCTACCTTCTGACATCACTAATGGAAGTGGATGTTTTGGGAGGTGACACCCACTAATATTTTTACTAAAAACCATCCTTGATACATTAAGGACATAGGTAGGATGCCTAAATCATCTTGGTTGCCTTATTCATTGAAAGAGACTCATAGTGATATGCACAATAAAATCAACATGGACCTAGGTCCAAATACATGGTTCAAACATCATGGAGGAAGTACCCAAAGCCGATGCTGCATTCCATGATGAAATGAAGTCTTCTTATTTAAAAATAAACCTACTATAAAAATCATCATCCTACAAAGACACAAAAAAGAGAGAGAAAGAATTTTTTAAAAATAACAATAATAATACAAAAGAAAACTCTAAAAAACTGGAAACATCATGTCGCTCCTCCTAAAGTATCATAGATTACCACCATTCAATATGGCGATGTAAGCCATTCCAAGTATTATGAAGAATAGTCCCAATCAACACAAAATAGGTAATGAGTCATCTTCTTCCGACTCAATCACATCTTCGCACTACCTCTTGAACCTTTTGAGAGTCATTTGTTAGTTTCTTGAGGTAAGATGGAAACTCTTCAGTCTGATATTTGCACTTGCAGTGGTTGAACCATCTCAATACTGACACTCGATTGTACACAATAGAATGCTCCAATCCTAGCAAGATGATCAACCACTAAAACTAGGCATTGCAATCTGACAAGTTGAGTCATGAATATGGAATATAATCCATCCCCAACAAATATCTACTGACGTCAAAGTAATAAGCCATTGAAACAAATCACCACACAGCTAGAAAGGCTCAACTTAAATGTGATTTGACAAGTATTCCTTTGCAATGATGTAGTGAGAATTTGATATTTCTAGAAATTCAAAATGGCTGGTGTCCACCGCTAGATACATCTGCAAGACCTGGAAGGGCATCTTTCCCGTCGACTCCAATTCATCTAAGAACTCATAATCTCAGACAATATTAAAGGAACAATGGTTTCCTTTTGCCAAATCATAGACATTATGTAGAAACAACAACACACTTGGTCAACAATCTCTTTGAATAACAAGTCATCTAGGATGATTAAGGTATACGTTCACAAACAAGGCAAATATGGAGATCCAACATTATAATGTGCTTCACTTTTGAATAAATTCCATAAGGGATCCACATGAATGAAGCATCCATCTTTTGTCAACCATTGAGCATATTGGGACTTCTTCACACCCAAAATATTATCCAACTCTGTATCTAACTTGACTTCCTTGGAACCATAGGCCAATGTTCATGTAGCGGAAGTCAAGTGATTTTTACTACATCTTCCATAGTAGGATTCAGAATGAAATCCCAAAATGAAAGGAATGACGAGAGGTCCAAAAAGGGGATCACCACGGACATCAGTTCTTTTACAATAGGGACATTAATAAGATGATGTAAATGACGCGTCACAACAAAACTTGCCAGCTCAACTTTCTCTGCATCAGAGAGTTATGTAATCCAATGATGTACCATGGACAAATTTAGGGGAGGACATCTCAGAAGTAGAATCTCATTTATTAATCAGGCTCCCATGACATAGAATCCCCAAAAACCAAGATGTACATAATAAGAAAATCTATGCCCCTTTATATATAGGCTTTAGCAGGACTGATCATTACTGACTCATTTCTCAAGGAGACAAAAACCCCTTATCCTTTGTAGAATGATGCAATCTTCCATAACTTCAACAACACTGATCAACAACATACATGCTTCTGGAGGACACATGACTCCTTGTCCCTCTCCTTGGAAGTTTTGAGCAATCTTCCATGCAATCTGACACACAAATCTAGGCAATTTTCCAGACAAACTCTGATATTTTAAAACTCAACCTCCTAAATTTGTTTTTGATTCCAAGGTCTCAAACCACACAATAAATTCTAACACAAACTCATATTTCTATTTAACCTAAAAAATTCAAAATGTCTAACAAATACTGAAACGATGTTAATACATGATTTTTTGATAAAAAAAGAAAATACAACATGAATATAAATAAGCACAAAAGTGTTGAATACATCTAGAAGACCAGTGCTCTCTGTTGGCATACAGATGAATGGCACTAGTTTAGCAGAAGAAGATCTCGACTTCACCTCCACAAATAGAGAAACATCCCTACAACAAGACAAACCTACTCTGATGCTCGATGATAATGGATGCGTAGTTTGGGCTGAGTTCTTTATGAAACAATGGCCCATGCCTGGGACCCCCAAAATGTTGATTTTGTCCATATCATGGTGGGTTGCTCGAACCAAAGAGTCCACCCAATGTACTCACACCTGCATCATCCTACTGGAAGGATAAAGTCCAACCAAAGTCACTTAGGAAGTGGCATACAACTCTAAAATCATGATGGGGGCCTTAGCCCAAGGAAGTCGAAAAAACCCCGAGGAGCAACCAACAGGGAAGGTAGAGCTTCAGGACGATAGGCTGCCTTAGAAGAAGGAGGATGACAAAGCTCATACACATAATCATCATGCTCTTAGATAGAGTCAGAATTACCACATGTGGAAAACAAATGCCAAAATATTGCAATCAGTTGGGACTGCTCAAGTATGTGAACAATTAGTAGGGCTCATCACATATGATCATACGCCTCTCAAGAAAACAATTTCGTCTGACCATGATCATAATGGCACATGAGGTACTTGATATATGTCACATGATCATACATAAACTCCTACATAGCCTTATGGATCCCAAGACTAGAGGGAATCAATTTAGGAAAAGGATTGAAGGGGATGTGCCAACCACCAACCTTGTAACAAGCAACATGCTCACCCATGTACATGAAACTTCCTGAGGGTGACTCAAAGTAAATTCATCAAGCGTCTAATGGCAAAGAAGTAAATCAGGAAACACACAATGTACCTACCTTGTGAAGTTAAAACCTATAAATGATCATTAATTGAACCTAGGATGTAAAAGACAAACTTGAATTCAGCTAAAGTACACACATAAAAGATCACAAATATATTTAAGTACCACACATACCTCTATGGAAGTCACAATCTCAAGCTCTTCTATCCATATCTTGTACATCACCCTACTACTACACACAAACCAATGGATACATGTAGGGAGGGAAGCATGCAGATAACCCCTAGGACCACCCAAAGGGATAGATCTATTGAGTTGAAAAAGATCATAGATCCAAAGCTATAAAATTAAGATCAATCATATTGGTAAATTCAACTATTTCAAGCCAAATAGGAAATAATGTACGAACATATCACAATCAGGCCAACAAAGTCACCACAATGCTTGGCCTCCCTAACCATGCCCTCACAGAGTAGTCGCTAGCAAGACACCTTCTAAAGCAAGTCAATAGATAGGTGTATATGCCTCCACCCTAATTCAAAGAAGGGTACATGTCCAAGTCAAGCTAATAGGAAAACCAATGATCTCTCCTATGTTCCTATTTTTTTTTACCAAGAAAACAACTAGTGATTAGCATGAGAAGGAACATCCTGACACTTAGAGTAATAAACAAAGGAACGTTGGAACCTGATCTCTCCCCCTTTAAAAGAAGATGACATGCAACCAAGTGAATTTGACTTCATATCTAGAAGCCATATCAATATCAATAGGGTTCACTCCTGACATCTTAGTAAGGTAGTATCGCCCCACATATGTCTATCTAGCAAACTACAAATGGGAGTCCAACAAAAACCTAACCGTATGATCCCAACAAACTCACTAGGGATGATGGTTAGCTCACCAAAAGAAAAGTGAAAATTCTTAGTTTTCCAGCAGTATTGCTCAATCAATGGGATAATGTAACTCTTATCAATCACCCCACATCTACAAATGCTTCAAATCTAGTCTCCTTAAGAAACTCTAATTACTCAACAAACCAATCCAAAATATTACATCCCCAGCTCATTTCTAATGGGTCCTTGGGTATACTTGTGACACTCCACTGCCCTAAAAGGCAAAGTGAAAGATGAAGGGAAAAAGAGTCACTATAAATAAATTTTAGTTCAATCTTGAAAAACAAATGGAAAATGAGAAGGATCAGACTTTTCAAGTTATGACTCATTGCTTTCTCGACAATGCTTGCTCAACAAACTCCATGATGCATTTTCATTCACAACATGCTTGGATGAGTTACAAATGTTTTAGCTGGTAAAAGCTCTCCCTCAATCCAGCTCGCACCACCTTGATGTATGTCTAGAAAAAACACTGATCAAAGGTTTCATATCTAAATATGAACTCAACAAATAAAAGGAGCATAATGTACTATGGCTATGCCTTAGTCTAACATCATCACTAGAATACTACTCGTACACAACTAGGTCCTCCTAAGAAATGTATGCTCCCTCATGCCAGTTACAAGTTGCCATCTACAAATTCACAACCGTAATATCATCAACTTCATGTAGCAACTTGAATCATTGTGATCCAATATCAAATGTTTGATTTTTTTTGAAATCAATAGAAGCAACAGAATCACAAGTCAAAGTGTGCATTTAGTCATCTTCCATATCCATAATGTGAAGAACGGTGAGAAAACTAAAATACAAAATTTTCTATCGAGGGATAAAATGGCCCAAAAAAAGCTCAAGAATGAAAGCTATACCTCTCCTAAGATGAACGAGGTTGAAAGCCACCCAAAAGCATTGTCAAAAGTGGTGACCTAAAGCTCTCTCACTTTCGAAAAACACCACCCATCACACTATTCAAACACACCCACAAAAAACCTTGACCTACAGAGTACCCCTACGGTGGATTGACATGATGCATAATTGATATTCTCTGTCTTCATGTCATTGCGCCTTCAATTGCTCAGCCAAGCTCCCTAATTGCTATCAATACTCAAAGGGGGTAGAAACAGGAGAGGCACTCAACCTCCTCTCATTTCCCCTCCTACTAAAAACAATGTTTTGCAAAAATCACAAATAGATCCCTATATATTCATCAAACTTTCCATAACCTTATAAAAATCATAAAAAATCATAATACTACAAATAACATATCCATAAAATGTAAAAATATGAGTATATTCCCTAAAATTTAAAATAATTTCCCTATTTTCTAGGTGAGAAATTTAGTTAACTATTTTATGGGTTAGACCCTGATTCATCGTGATCCTGTATCATGGAATAAATCTAAGCCAATATGAGGCTCTTATAACTTAATGCTTACAGTCTTGGATCATGACATAGAACTAAAAAAAATCTAAAGTTCATCTTTATACATCCTATTAGGTAATGGATCACAACCTAAAACTCAACAACTGGCCTTTCATCTTCAAATATTTATGGTCTCCGTTCATGGCCTAAAAATAAACATCCTGAAGTTTATTTCCAAATCCTTACAGTCCTAAACAATGACTTAAGATTGGGAACTCGATCTACCTTTTTTTTATATCTTTTCATGGTCAAGGATCATGACCTAAAACTAAACCAGTTTGAAGTTCTTATTTCCAAATCTTCCTCTATGATCCTAGATCATGATGTAAACTTGAACCAATCTAAGCCTTAAGTTTTATACCTTATTTTTAGGATCTTGTATTATGACATAAAACTAAACCAACCCACTTTAATCTCCACATCTCTTTTTGGTCCCAGATGATGTCCTGAAAGGAACCAAACCTAGTCCCAATTTTCCTAATATTTTTGACAATCCTCATAAATATTTGAAGTCTTAGTTTTCATATCTTATAATCCCTACATTTGGTAGGAACACTGGACCCAAATCAAGTGAGAACTAGAAAGTTGGGGATAATCACTCATGAACAATGTAGGGGAATGGAAGATGAAATAGTGAAGGAACATGTATAAAAGACCAGATTAACATTGTATGCTCACCTAATGCTCAATCTCAACTTGTTTTGTCACTCTTCCTATGAACTTTATCCTACAAGATTACACATACTCCTTGAGAAGACAATTGACTAGCACAATTACTGGATATAAAGGTAACCTTATAACTGGGAACTTGTCTAATGCCCAATCTTCAATCTTGATCCATCAAAGCCCTATCCTAGATAGGAAAACTCACTATATGTTACCTTTATAAGGTTGCGGTCCTATACTTGTAATTTGGTTCCTTTTAGTAATATTTTACCTTCTCTGAAAAAAGTTGCACTCCTAACTTTAATTTTGTCTACTGTAGTAAACCTAAAAAAAGAAATAAAATTATGAATATAAAATAAAAATTAGGAAGAGGAAGAGAGACGCTGATTCTTTTCAAAGATCTTTTCAAAAAGTTGCCTTGATTTTATATGATTACAGACTCTTGATTTTAAATATCTTAGACAAACTTGTATGATATCTACTTTTCCTTATCCACCTTTTTTCACTAAGGCGTGAGCTGGTGAGAGAATCAAACATGTACTAATGTAAGAATTGGATGATGATGAGAGTCACTTTTGTGGCTAATAAACCTCAAATGGATCATTGATGTGCACATTCTATATATACTTTTTGATCACTTTTGAACACAAATTAAGTCCAAATTTCTCTCCATTTGGCCTCTAATCATACTTGATTTGCCATCCATTAAGTTGTTTTACTTGTTGCATGATTTTGATTGTAGGTACATGATGAAGATGATGAAATGGAGCTAATCCAACCCAAATCCAACTTTAGTTAGATATCCAAGGAGTTTGCATGCTTGATAGAGATGATATCAAAGATTTTGAAGTGTACATGGTGTGTGTTAATTACCACACACCATGTAAGTTTCTAGATACTTGCATCTACAAGAGAAGAACAAATACATGACATGTTTCTACTCAGAAATGACATGTCTGTGCTTTCAAATGCTATGTATCCAAGTTCTTCTATCCTACACGACATATGTTTATCAACACACGCGATGTCCAACCCGATCAGTCTCAACTCAAGATTTCTTTAGGTACCATCCATCATGACGTATGTCTCGGACAACACGTCATGTCCCCATTCAGAAAGGCAGCTGCTCATCAATTATACTAAGCAACACATTGTGTTGGTTCTAAACACGATGTGTTACATTCAGTTTCTGCAAATTTTAAAAACAACCGACCCTCGTTTCAAATAGGACACCCACAGGGGCAGTTATCTTTCATCATCTGAAACACTCCATGAGCAAAGAACGTTGCAAAGCAGAAAGAGGGTGAATTTGGGAGGAAGAAGTGGTTTCTTGGGAAAGAACGTCCATTCTTCACCATTTCTTCTCCAAAAGGTGCAACAAAGCTTCTCTACTTTGTCCAGGATTCTTGGGAGAGAAAGTGGTCCAAGTAGAAGTAGCTATGAGGGTGGAATTCTATCTTCCAACCAGAGCTTTACCTTGATTCACCTCGTTTGGGGCTTCCTTTGCTCTCTCTTCTCTTTAACCATGTCAAACTCTGTAATATGTACTATGTACTTATGTTTCTTCATCATGTATGAGTAGAACCCTTTTTCTTGGGCATGGGAGAGTAGCTCCCATATCATTACTCATGTGAATTTTTAATCTCTGACTAATGTTAGTTCATTTACTTCTCCAAGAGCTTCTATAGTGTGTTATTGCTTGTATGCTTGACTAGCCATCAAATATGTGTGTCTTATGCTTCTTTATGCATGTTGGGAGGATGTATGAGGTAATATGGAGTAGTTTCTCTTGGAAATGAACCCTTGACCACAGAAGTGTCTGGGGTACAATAAGGATCCAAGGTTGCATTTGAATATGAACATAGGTAGAGGAGTGATATGTGAAGATGAGAACCCTTTCATAGCACCAGCAGGTGTATGATTACATCAACCTTCTTGCAAGTTAATTATAATGTTAATTTCATAGTCACATGTGAGAAATGGTTTCAGAAGTGAAATATTATGACTAAGATCTCTTAGAATCTGAATCTAAACTTCTCTTGTTTAGTTCTTTCATCACTTCAATCGCTAGTTTAGCTAATCACAACCAAATCCAACTTGTGTAAACTGATCTAGATTGTTGAACCGTAGAATGCTTGTTCCTAGCAGTACCCTGCTTCTTGGATGATCAATATTACACACACCCATATACTTATAGGGTAATGTTTGAGTTTACAAATTTTAATACTTACGCACATAACTAACAAGTTTTTGGTGCCGTTTCCAGGGAGCATCAATATTTTTGTTAGAGTAAGAAGTGTTAACTAGTAAGAGAGACTAGATCACTCACCATCGTTTCATCATTCCACCATCATTCATATCATATCTTATCTTCCATTGTTTGTTAATTGTTCTCACTACTTGTGCATTTGCAGGACTGTATGCAGAGATCTAAGCATGGTCTTCAATCATCATTGTTTCTAGACCCAGATATTGAATGCACTCTTAGCAGCTATAGAAGAGCAAGAATGAGTGAAGACTCTCCAAACTTGGGAGACTCACAACTTTCTTCAGTGCATTCTTCATCACCATCTTCACCGGACAAACAAGAACCAATCATGGAAGATGACCATCTTCTAAAGGAATTTGTCATTCCAGCTGCAATCAACATCAATGGGGTTATAAAAAACTCACAGATTGAGGCAAACAACTTCTCCATCACCCCGACAATCATCCAAATGATTAAGAAAAACTACTTGGGGGGGGCTCCCATGGAAGACCACAATCTTCATGTATCTGAATTTATGCAATATCTGAACACGTTCAAGATTAATGGTGTTGCTGTTGATGGTATATGCCTACTTTTGTTTCCATTTTCTCTATGGTATAGAGCCAAGGCACGACTCTCTTCTTTACCAAAGAACTCCATCAACAGATGGGATGAACTTCTCAAAGTCTTTTTAGCAAAGTACTTCCCTCCAAGCAAGACGACTTAGCTGAGGAGACAATTGACCAATTTCACTCAACAAGATGGAGAGACTCTATATGATTCATGGGAGAGGTTCAAAGACCTCCAATATATTTTTCCTCACCATGGTCTTATCAATTGGATGCTTCTTCAAACATTATGTAATTCGCTTTATTATAGCACCAAAATGTTTATAGATGTTGTAGCCAATAGATCCCTCTTATGAACAAGTCTTACAGTGAGGGCTATGCTATCATAGAAGATATGGAAATCAATGATTTCCAATGGAGTACTGAAAGGAGCAATCAACCAATCTCATCTTCTTTTGGTAAGCAAGCAGGTGTCCATGGCATTGAAGCTGTCGATCTAATTTCTACAAAGTTAGATGCCTTGACACAAAAGTTTAAGAGGTTAACTTCTCAACCACCCAGCCGATAAATCTGATTTGTTATGCAAGTGGTGATATGGGCAAGTATTTTCTTCAAGCTACACTTCTTTCATACCATATGAAGAGAATGTAGAGCAATGAAATGCTAGGAATCTTTGGGAATAAACAAATATACTATCCATATTCCAACACCTACAATCTAAGTTGGCGTGATCATCCCAACTTATCCTACTGCAACAACAACAACTCTTAAAATCCTCAACAAGCTCAAGGTTAACAACAGTTGAATATGGGGAACAAACCACCTATGAGAAACAATCCTCTAGGCTTCAACAATAATGTCAATAGAAATTCAACCAACAACTACAACAATGAAAGTCCAATTTGGAGCCTCTTCTTGACGGTTTTGTTTCATCTCAATTGAAGCAGAATGAGGAATTCTGCCAACATGATCAGTTCATGAAGGATGCCATCCAACATCTTTCTTCAAAGGTGGACGACATTACTACTTATACCAAGATGTTAGAGAATTAGACTGCTCAACAAGCTCTAGCCAATTAAATGACACCTTCCGATTCCTTGCCCAATCAACCGAATATGAATCCTAAAGAGACATGCAAGTTAGTGATGCTAAGGAGTGGAGAAGTGATAGGAGGGTCCTCACCACCTTCAAAGAGGAAATATAAAGAAGTTATCGACACAACCATAGAGGAGACTACTGAAATTTAAAGGAAGAAAGCTGCTGGAAATCCACAACAAGGTGATACTTTTAGTGAAGAGGACAAAGAAAACTCAACAATTGTTATCAATGAAGGAAATTCTTAAATCGCATCAAACTCATCATCCAAAGAAATACCAACTGAGAAGGAGGCAAGTGACACCACCACCACTTCAGAAAAAAGGTAGAACTTATACCCCTCCCATAGGGGTTAAGGTATGCTTTCTCAGACCCAAAATTTTCTTGTCCTATTATAATAAATGCTGTTTTGACTCAAGAAAAAGAAGATAAGCTATTGAAAGAGCTTAGATTGTATAAAGAGGTAATTGGTTATTCAATTGATGATTTGAAAGGAATTAACCCTTCCATTTGCATGCACCACATAGCCTTATAAGATGATGCTAAGCCATGCATAGAACCACCAAGAAGTTTAAATCAAAACATGATGAAAGTTATTAAAAATCAAATATTTAATCTAAAATTTAGGGATACTATATCCTATCAGTGACAACCCTTGGGTAAGTGATATACAAGTTGTACCTAAAAAGGGAGGGACCATCGTAATAGAAGGGGACAATAATGAATTGATCTAAACAAGGGTAGTATCTGGGTGGCGAATGTGTATTGATTACAGAAAGCAAAGACACAAGAAAAGACCATTTCCCCCCACCCTTCATTGACTTATGCTGGAGAGACTTGCCAATTAATCTTATTTTGTTATTTATATGAATATTCTAGATTTTTTTAGATTCCTATATATCCTCCTGATTAAGAAAAAATAACCTTCACATGCTCTTATGGAACATATGCTTTTAGATGAATGCCTTTTGGGTTGTGTAATGCACCCACTACTTTCCAAAGATGCATGATGGCCATATTATCTGATTTCATATAAAAGATTATGAAAATTTTAATGAGTGATTTTAGTGTTTATGGTAATTCCTTTGATGATTGTTTGTTAATTTAACTAAAGTTTTGCAACAATGTAAACATGTCAACCTTGTGCTCAATTGGGATAAGTGCCATTTTATGATACAATCAGGAGTTGTACTTGGTCATGTCATTTCAAGAAAAGGGATTGAGATTGATAAGGAAAAAGGTGAAGCTATTGATAAGATGTCAACTCCACAAACATGAAAGAAGTTCAAAGCTTTTGGGGACATGCATGGTTCCATAGAAGATTCATTAAATATTTTCAAAGATTGCAAAGCCTCTCTGCTGCTTGTTAGCTAAATATTTCGAATTCATATTTGATGAAGGCTGCAAATAGCCTTTCAGAAATTGAAATATGCCCTTATCTGAACCCCTATCATTCAACCACCAAACTGGAATGCTCTTTTTGAAATCATGTGTGATGCTAGTGATTACGCCATAGGGGCAGTTCTAGGTTAATAGCGAGACAACAAACTTCATACTATTCATTATACAAGAAAGACTTTAGATGAAGCTCAAATCAATTATGCTACTATGGAGAAGTAGATTCTTGCTATAGTCTATGCTTTGATAACTTTCAATAGTATCTTGTGGGCTTCAAAGTCATTATATATATGGACCATGCTGCGATTAGGTATCTCATGAGCAAGAACGATGCCAAGCCTTGTCTTATCTATTGGATACTGTTGTTACATGAGTTTGATTTAGAAATCAAAGATTTACCATCCTTTTAGTTGTTTTACTTGTTGCATGATTTTTTTTATCACAGGTACATGATGAAGATGATGAAATGGGGCTAATAAAACCCAAATCCAACTTTAGTTGGATCTCCATGGAGTTTGCATGCTTGATAGAGATGATATTGAAGATTTTGAAGTGTACATGGCGTGTGTTAATTACCACACACCGTGCAAGTTTCCAGATACTTGCATACAAAACTGAAGAATAGAGACACAACATGCTACTACTCAGACACGACGTGTCTATGCTTTCAAATGCTATGTCTCCAAGTTTTTCCATCCTACACGACATGCGTTTATTAACACACACTGTGTCCAACCCAATCAACCTCAACTCAAGATTTCTTCAGGTTCCATCTGACAGGGCTTGTGTCTTAGACAACACAACATGTCTAGACCTATCAAACAGGTGGGTGGGTTGGGTTTGGGTTGGGTCATTGCAGGTTTGGGCCTCACGAATTCAGGTTAAAAGATTCAATGCGAAGCAGGTGAAGAAGTAGCACACCCAAACCTGACCCAGCGGGTTGCGGGTTGCTTGCGGGTGCCCATATAATATGTGCATAGTGAAAAGATATTGCTAGTTTCTGCCCTACAATAAAAAGTAGAATGAATCATTTATACTTTTTGGTGTCAACATAGAAAAATGAGGGCAACCTTCCACTACTTTTTGTGTCAAACACAATGTAATATCTATTTTGATGTTTTAAAATAAATTATAAGAGCACAATCATTTTTGCAATGTAAAATGAAAAAATAAAATGATATAGATGTTACAAATACCATAATATATCACCATAAAACATGATATTTTATCATCTTAAGTTAAACGTTCTTGATATATCATGTTCTTATGATTGTCCACTGCATAAAATGAACAAAAAAGAGAATATAATTGTTACAATTAAAACATGCATTATACTATACATTCATTAACATAAACAATTATATATAAGATAACTACTTTGTTTCCATTAGTATAAATAATTAACAAAGGATATCAATCAAGAAAGTTAGGCTTTATCTCTTTATGTTGTATACATTACACTTCATATATTTAGTTGCTTGATAAATGTATGGGTGTGGCATGTATTGATAGTCGTATAGGTATTATATCTAATTCAATACATTATTTAGTTAAATGGGCACCCGCGGGTCACCTGTGAAACCCACTAAATAAACATGTGGGTATGAATTTGGGTGATTTCTAGCAGGTGGCAAAATTTGTCACCCAAACCCAACTTAAAATAGGTCGACCCATGGGTGCCTACAGATTTTGAACCACTTTGAAAGGTCTAGGAGTGTCCCCATTTAGAAAGGCATCTTCTCATCAATTATACACAATAACACATTGTGTTGATTCTAAACACGTCATATTACATTCAATTTCTACAAATTTTAAAAACAATCACCCCTCATTTCAAATAGAAGGAAACCCATAGGGGATGGTTATCTTTTGTCATTTGAAACACTCCAAAAGCAAAGAACATTGCATAGAAAAAAGATGGTGAACTTGGGGAGGAAGAAGAGGTTACTTGGGAAATAACATCCATTCTTCACTATTTATTCTCCAAAAGATGCATCAAAGGTTCTCTACTTCATCCGGGCTTCTCAGGAGAGAAAGCGGTCTGAGTAGAAGCAACTAAGAGGGTGGAATTCTATCTCCCAGCTGGATATTTGCCTTGCTTCACTTCATTTTGGGTTTCCTTTGCTCTATATATCTTCTCTTTAACCATGTCAAACTCTGTAATCTATGCTATGTACTTTTGATTCTGTATCATGTATGAGTAGAACCCTTTTTCTTGGGCATGGGAGAGTAGATCCGATTCCATTACTCATGTGAACTCATACTCTTTAACTAATGTTAGTTGATTTTGTTCTTCAAGAGCTTCTACGATGTTTTATTACTTGCATGCTTGACCGACCATCAAATATGCATGCCTTATGCTTCTTTATGCATTTAAGGAAGATGTATGAGGAAGTATGTTGTAGTTCTCTTAGAAATGAAACCCTGACCACGAGAGTGGCTAGGGTAAATTGAGGATCCAATGTTGCGTTTGAATATGAATATAAGCACAAGAGTTCTATGTGAAGATGAGAACCATTTCATAGCACTGGGAGGTGTATGATTATGACAACCTTCTTGCAAGTTAATCATAATGTTAATTTTGTAGTTACATGTGATTAATAGTTTTGGAAGTGAAATCTTATGACCAAGATCTCTTAGAATCTGAACCTAAACTTATCTTCTTAGTTCTTTCATCAATTCAATTGCTGTTTTAGCTAATCATAACCAAATCCAACTTGTGTAAACTGATCTAGATTGTTGAACCATATCACACTTGCACCTAGAAGTACCCTACTCCTTGGACGTCCTTGATAATACCACACACACTCGTATACTTGTGGGGATTATAAAACTTGTGAACATAATTAACACTCATCAACACTCCATATGAATAAATGATTGGTCAGATACATGTAATTGCCTTCTGTGAGGGTTTTCCTCATTCCTAAGATATCATTTATGCCCAATCTTATTTTTTTTATGAATGCCTATTCCATTAATTTATCCCTAGAAGGAAAGATATCTCCTAGGGTTTTCACCCCCATAACTTTTGTGACCAAAAATGGGGTCAAGATTGGCTCATGCTTGCAATTCTCAGTCTTATTTTGAACCTTGCCTTAAGAGGGGCACAATATTGACAACCCATTTTTTTCCAATTCAACTGAAATGCATGATTAATGTCAATTCTTTGGCTAATTATGGAGTTTATTTCTAGATTTTCCCACAACTATCCATTTTATGCCTCTATCCATATTTTTTATATTTTCCATCTATTTAATCCATTCACTCTCAGCCACCTTTTCCTAGTGTGAATCTTTATTTGTTGAAATACTATGCTATAGACTCAAGTGTAATTAGCCACCGATTTTGCTTTTTATTAGACTTTTTCATATATTGCCCAGTTGAGTGATCCTAACTAAATATTCCTTTTTCCCATGGATAAATTGCCTTTTTTCTTTGATAATGATGAAGGATAATCCTAAATTCAATATCTTTTTTCATTGCTTCATTTTCCACTCATCTTTTATTCAAAATCCACATTTCCATCAATTATATCTATTTTTCTCCAAAATATTCTTTAAATATCTTGAAAAATCAGGAGAGCAGCTTTATCCACCCTAGACCACCTGGTGGATCATATCCATCTATTGTGTGACACATCACATATTGCCGTGAACCATGAGCCATGGATGTGTAGCACATTGCCAGGAAGCACTGATGTGTCTAGTAACCTATTCAGAGTCCCTAACCCTAAATATACACATATCTACCCCCATACCCACCTTATTCCAAGCCCCTTACAACTCTACTAAAGCCAAAGAGCAACCATCTCCTCCTATACTTACTACATTATCTGCATCTAGAGAATCCGTCCTCTAAAACCACCTTCCTTCAAAGTGTTGTTAGGCTACACAATGGTAATCAAGCATGCTCTTAATTGTTGATTTTAATTTCTTATCTATCTACTCAACTACTTATTCACCATCATGTGATTTTTTTCATAACTTGTTTTATCTGTTCTTAGAAAGATTAAATCTAACTTCCATTTTTTCATGGTCCTCTAATTCTTCCTACGCATCAGTCCTGGCCTCTCAGGAGAGATCTCTGTCGTGGGAGTTCCTAAGGTGATTAGGACCCCAAGACCTAAAAGTTAGGACCTTCAACACTATGATGGGAAATTGGTGGACATCTCCATCCCCAAAGGTCTGCAAACCATAAAATACATTATAATATTTTTCATTGTATTTTACCTATTTAAATCTATTACATTTGAAAAACACTTAGAAATGGTTCTATACCAGTTTACAAGGTGGTACCGGGTGCTAATCCTTCCCTACTATGACAAGATTGCATGTTTTGATTTCTGATTACACAAACATGATTTTCCTTTTCTATCTTATGTTAGAATCAATCAACTTTCCATTATGAAATCCATAACATTTTACCATTTTCCTCATTTTATAAATAAAATATTATAGCAGCTTTGATTATATATTGTTTTATTATTTTCCAACTTGACCTCCAAATTAAGTTTATCACTAAAGATATGTGCAAGGCATATATTTTCTGGGTAGCATGTGGTAGCATGTGAGTGCATGTGCTTACTGCTATTAGGTGGAAAGAACAACTATCTCATTATCATTTGATCTTTTCCCATGCCATCATTACCCATCTGTAAATAACACAAAAAAAAATAAAGTTTAACAATTATATTTTTTGAAATGCGATAGCTACTAATATTTAAAATTCCCAACTAATACTTAATCCTATTTTAGTTTAAGATCCAAGAAGTCATAATTTAACATATAACTGAGAAATCTCAACTATTTGGTCTATTTCAAAATACCTTTTCATGGATTTCTGCTTTTTATCTAGTACAATATTATCTTCAATTTCAACTACTTGGAAACTTTGAGTTTTCCAACCTCCACCTTAACATTTAGAAGTTTATATCCATATATAAAATGAGAGGAAGGTATAGAATAAATGTGAAGTAGGACACTAAGAATACAATTGATACACTAGGCATATAAAATAACTCAAAAACCCGATAAATGAATTGTCAACAATGTCGATTTTTACATATAGTTCAAAGCTCATGGCCAATATCAAGAATATATGTATAACTCATCCAACAAAATAATTGTCTTTCATCTGTTCATATATTTTTCCCCACCCTCACTCAGATATAAAATATTCCTAATCTCCCATGAACCATAAACACAAAGGGTGTTATTTAAGACAAAAAACACTTCTATCCAAGAGATACAACCAAATGTTGTTTTCCTTTTTTGTATGATGCCTGACCGGCCTAAATCGCGCGTCCTAAAATTGGAGGCAGATTTGAGGTAGTCGAGCTTTTACATTTATAAACCCGAATCCTTCTAGGCCCCCACAACTTTGTTTACGGGGTCGAAGTAGATATATGGGGTCGAACACAGGGACAAGGGGGGTAGTGTTGAGAACCCAGAATCGACACACTACACTCCGGCAGGTATAAAGAGATGATAAATTCCCTAGGAGGGAAGCATAAAGATGTCACGAACAAAATAAGAAAACTATCTCCAAGTGGAGTTACTAGAAAGATTTAAGGTTTTAAGCAATTAGCAGTTTTTAGGGGTTTTCATGCAACAGAAACAGAAGGATACACTTGGAGCTAAGGCGAGGTACGAAGGATAAAACTGCGGTAAAGCAAGCGGCGGTAGGACCAATCCTGTACCCCTCCTCTCGAAGCGGGCACCTCTAACAAGGCATCAGTTCCACTCTAGGGGTCACCGGACTCAAATTAGAGTGGAAAGGTTACTAAAGCAACTCCGTTCCGGGCACTCTCATACTCCAGAATCGGACCAAACACTAGAGCCACAACACAACTCTCAAAGTTGTTGCGACGGGAAAACACGATTCGATAGCTAAGAGAAACGCGATCCAAAACATGCAAGCTAGAGTTCAGATATCAAACATAGCAGTCATCCAACATATTGCACCAAGCATAGAGCAGCAAGTAAGCATTTCTATTTTTATAAGCATTAAAGGTCTTAGTTACAATGCACGAGTAAAGAATTAAATAACAGAATTAAAGATATGTGTCGCATTCTTGATGTAGAAGGACGACAAGCTACAGTAACCATCCCGCCCGATATCGGACAAAGGGGCCTAGCCCGATACAGCCGTGTCGGGCAGCACGCTCTCTCAAGCGGCATACCGCGACGGGTGACTGTATCGCTCAAGGACCTGGCCGATACGCTCAAGTCGGGCGGCACACCCTCTCGGGCGACACGCCTGACGGGCGGAGCGTGTCGGGTTCGTTATCATGACGGGCATGGAGCTGCGTATCCTACTGCCGGGCACTGGTGTCGCGTATCTACATCGACCGATATCGACTCCCAGTGTCGCTCGGTACAGTCCTAGGTGAACCAATCCCCTCCCTCTCGAGATGGGGAAGAGCTCACCTAGTGTTGCCCGATACGAACACTGGAGCACGATACGCCTGCTCTCGCAGCCTCCTCCGAAGATCACTCAACTATCCGAAACCTGAAGTGACCAAGCTTGTCCAAATTGTCTAAGCTGTCTTTTCGGCTCCCTGTAGCTGCTATTTATAGGCAGCTGGTCGGGTGAAGATATGGTGCTCGAAGCGCCACGTGTCCTCCTTTCCGCCGTTCAGTAGGTGGTCGGCTGACGCGGGTATCGCCTGGTATCGCCCGACACAAGGAGGTCGGTTGTCGGGCGTCGTGGCGAGAGGCGCCTGCCGGTGGGTGGTCGATATCGCGTGGCAACCGGAGTAATTGCGGCGTGCTTGGCTCCCTGTCGGGTAAAGAGGCGTGTCGTCCATCGCGCAGCCCTACCGGTCAGCGCGTGTATCGGGCGTCAGGGGGGCCGAGACAGTCTTGGACTTATTTGTGGGTCGGAACGACCTTATTGGTGTTAAATGGGCCAAAATAGGAGGAAACTCTGCAAAAGATGGAAATATTGGACTGAGAGCATTGCTTTGCCAATTATTACGGAAATGCATATAAAAGTGAGGAAAACAACCGAAAAGGGCAGTTTTGATAACAGAATAAAGGCCAAAAACATCACAAAAATTGGTGTTATCAACTCCCCCAAACTTAGCATTTTGATTGTCCTCAATCAATATTTAAACTTTATTTGGCAATGCTTCTTCCTGCGTAGTATGCTTCTCAGGCTAAGATGTAAAACAAGTATCGTAATGCCTTTAGAGATAATGCTGCCTCATTATGAACAAAAGACTTCGTCTTTCTTGCCTTATTGTTTAAGTAAGATTATTCTCTACAGCTTTGGCGAGACGTTGTTGTATGATTCCGAAGTTAGCTTCCACACCAAACAGCTTTATTTTTGGGGTAGAAAGCTGTGTATAGGGTAGGCTAAGACTTTTTGGGTTTTCTTCTTGTTTCCCATTGGTCCATCCAGGTAAGGGTCCGTTAACGGGCAAGTGGTCCCTGTAGTCCAAGCCAGTTGGCTTTAGAGCAGTGATTTCACATCCTACGTACCACATCCCAGGATCTACCATGCCTAAAGATATGTACTTTTGGGACACAAGTGTGTGTATTTTTTTTCTTTTTCTTTTATTGGGCACAACTGTCATGCTTTTATTCGCTCTCATAAGGTTTCTCTCCCTTTTTAGGATTTTTGTCGGGTAAGGGAAACAAAGAGATCCTTGCTGTTTGGGCAGCTTTTTCCTTCTCCATACTCGTCTCTTAGCTGTTTGCGAGATTATTATATTTTCGAAATTTTTGTCAAGCAAAACATATTCTTTTGTTCATTTGAAGCATCACTATCAAAAAGATATAACAAGACTTGCGTCATATTTAGCGCAAAGAAAATAAACTTGGCAGGCAGTTCATCAGGGTTTTTACTAATATAGCGACTTTGTACATATGCATGGGGACAAAATAAGCAAAATTTTGCAAAAATTCAATTTTTTTATGAACATGTATATGTATCCAAGAGTTTTACATGAACAAGTATATGTATACGTGATAAACAAAAGAATCAAAAGATTTAGTTAGAAAATTTGACAGAATTTTGTACCTCCCTCACTGGTACCATGGTACCCCCCCAAACTTACTCCACACTCTGTCCCAGAGTTGTGAAGTAGATTAGGTAAGGTAATGCTAATCCAGTGAGGGTTAGCCGACGAGCGCGCCTTTGTCAGATAAAAGCTCCTACACATATTCTCCTCTTTTGCTGTGGTAATCGATGTGATGGAGCTGGTCAGGCGTCTCTTTATTCGCTATCCATTCCAGGACGTGGATACCACAGTCGTTGGATAATGGGATCTGCTGTGGGCTGCGGTGGAAGAACTGAAGCTCGTGCCATTTGTTTGCTTGTGCGTCCAGGAATGGTTGTATCATCTTTGTCACCCCATCATAGTATTTCCGAGTTAAGCGTTCGACGGGTGACAGCGGTTCTGATGTACATAGAACTGGATGGTTGTTGTTGCCGTCCGAGATGTTGTAAAAGATTCCTGCTCGTTGCCGGGTGTACACCGTCAGGAGCGTCCAATGGTTATAATGAATAATTGGCAGAAAGATTTGGCTAGGGACTCTACTTTCCAACTCTTCCAAGAAAAGCTTCTGTGCTCCTGATTCGTCGGCTAGGCAAACGTCGTTAAACAGCATAGGATGGGCTATATATGCGTGATCGAACTTTGGTTGTAAAATTTGGACGCAAGCGGTTAATACCGATACCGACAAACATCCTCCTTCTTTAACCACGTCCCTTAGCTCATCGATTGGGATTACGACATTGCCCGCCTTGTAAATGACATCCCTCGGGGTAGCATCTGCTAACTTTAGAAGGATTACATCTACCTGCTCCTGCGTGAGCGTAGCACATGAGAAATGGTCGAAGTTTTTGATCATCCCTTCTGTGGCTTTAGGCGAAGCAGTTTCTTCCATCCCGTGCACTTTCTTAAGGACCATCAGCTCCTTGCCTGCCCCATGTTTGACGGTCGCCACTTCTTCTTCTTCTTCTTTTTCTGAGGGGCTGATGAACTGAGAAGAGTCTTCATCTAGGTCACTGTCTAGTAGCCGCTCCGGTACCCCAACATCCCGGAAATAGCGCTTGTCCTTGATCAGCAACATGGCGTAGGTGCCCCTGCATTGATAGAAACAATGGCCCCTAAGGGCCCTCAAGTTGCCAAATGTACTGAGCACCTCAATGGCACTTAAGATGACTAAGGTGCTGTTTCCGCTTCCCTCTTCAACCTAGACAGTGAAGTTGCGAATAGAAAAGAAGTTCCAAATGCCGCCGTGGCGTTTGGCTCCTCGCTTGATAATTCTTTGAAGACACACCGGTAGAAGCCTCAAGTTTTTGTCTTCTGGGTGGCTGAAGGTGATCCCTGAGTGCGGCACCTCATTGTGGCTGCAATTCAGGAGCCGGACTTTGTGGTTCCTTAGGTCTGTTACGCAGAGGAACCATATGTCGCGGTGCTTGTATGGTGCCAATACGAGGTTAGGGTCGTGCTCGTCAATGTGCTGCAGCATGTTGGACACCGCAGAGGAGTCTAGTTCTCTGCACATCAGCCTTCTTTCCAAGGTCGGGGTGGCGCAATATATTTTCTTCCGACCTGTCCTACTATCGATATTTTCTATTATAGCATTCTCGAGGACCCTGAATAGCCTTTTTCTGATGACGGCCGTCGAGCAGAACATGTTGCGGAGTGTTCCCCGTCGTACGGAGAAGTATCCGTCGCTCCAGACGATGTCTTCTTCATCTGCCTACGATCTTAGGACCCTGTCTAGCAGTTTCCAGTCTCTGATCGACAGGTAGCCAATGGCCCTTCTGTCGAAGTCGGCCATTTCGAAGGACGGTATCTATGATGGCTCGCGAAACCTGTCTGCCATCGATCGTCTACCTCGGGGGAAGTGTCTTTCATTGGCTGCATACACGTCCCCCTTTTCTCCCTCTGACTCATCTGAAGAGTCTGTCCCGATGCTGACATCTCCGTTATCATCTTCAATATCATCCAGGGGGATTGAGGGATTTTCTTCCTCGGGGCCTACGGGGCTCGCCTATCTTGCTGGAGCTCCGTCGGTGGATTTCGGTTGCGTCCCCTCCTCGGGCGTTGAGGATCGCCCGCCGGAGGAGGAGGGTGACGCTGATGTCGAGGGAGACGCTGACGAAGATGATGGAGAGCCCCAGCTCGGGGGTGATGGCGACCGTCTCGGCTGCCTTCGGCGCGGATGGTCGTCCCCTCTATCCAGCCTCTCCTCGATTTTGTCGAGGCGTTGGAGAACTTGCTGCATTATAGCATTCAGAGTCTCTAGCCCGCCGGGGAGGCCGGCCAGAGTCAGCAGCTCTCGCTCTTGGCTATCCATCCTATCTTGGAAAGATGCAAGTTTGCGAGTTAGGGAAAAACAAGTAGCGGAGTTGTTGTCTGTTACCTCCTGCAAGAGGTCGAGCTCGTCACCTATCATCTTCCCGAGTGACGGAGGGGTTCCTGCATGCCTCCCTCCTGTCCTCGTGACATCCTGCCCGCGTGATGGCCCACCAGACGAGGTAGAGCATATCTCAATTGTTCACGTGGCAGATGTTGCTGGGCGAGGTGTTGGCCCCCTTGCGTACGCCTCTACCTTGCCTTCATATCTTGGTGAAGACGGCCTTGGTGTGGGCGGATGCTGCTCCA
This sequence comes from Alisma plantago-aquatica, assembly GCA_963693085.1. Classification (NCBI taxonomy): domain Eukaryota; kingdom Viridiplantae; phylum Streptophyta; class Magnoliopsida; order Alismatales; family Alismataceae; genus Alisma; species Alisma plantago-aquatica. Next base: position 217,260,306 of record OY856414.1, on the reverse strand, counting down.
CCTCTGTGTCCTCGGCGATCCTTCCAGCAGCTTTGACAGGGGCCACCGTTGTCGGGGCCGGTGTCAACCGTGCACCTTCGAGCTCGCTTCTCAGGATCTCAGCGAACACCTCATTACTGGTGTCCGACTCAGGTTCTTCTTCTGCCTCTACAGGCCCTTCAGGGATGTCTGGGGCTGCGGTTGCTTCCCCCGTAGCAGCTCCCGAAGTTGATGTCTCGGTGACCTCTACGATCACCGACTCTTTCTCAGATGCCACCGTTCTCGCAGGGGCGGTAGTTGATGTGGATGTCCTTTCTTGGGCTATTATGGTGGCGGCTTGGGCTGTGTTGGCCGCCACATCTTCTATTTCTGTGGCGGTGAAGACTAGTTTGTCTACGTCGTAGTCAGCGCAGTGAGGGAGCGGGAGGAGTATATTCATCCTTGCAAACTTATAGAAAAAGTCTCTCCCCTCCTTCCTGATGATACTGGCCCTGATCAGGTACTTGGTGTCGATTACCTCATCGCCCTGCGTCCTCGAAAGGCTGCGCGTCTCTTTCGGGTACCCGAGCCCCTCTGCGATAAGGTTGACTATTCCGCCCATGTAATAGTCCTTTGTAGCTTCCTTCATCGGATGTAGTCTGTTCATCAAAAATCGTCCGAGGTTGATTACTCGGCCCTCCATTATGTGCCACATGACATGGAGCTCCTCCATGTATATGTTGCTGGATTCGTACTTGCTGAACAAGAGGCATGCCACCAGTTTGTGCATATCCTCCAGAAGCATGAGTGCATAGCATCTACCTTCTTTCCCGGCTTGAACGAAGATTCGCCGGTTAACTGGTTCCAAAGCTTCACGGGATCGAACCCGTCTCCTTCGGTGATCCTCTCACCGTTGTCCATCAGGTTCCTCTCCTCCTCGCTTGAAGAGAAGATCTGGTTCAGGAACTTTTCGGAGATTTTGCACTCCGAGTTGTAGAGTCGGGCCTGGAGTCTGTCTGGCCCTCCGAATTCCTTTCTCTCCGCCGGTGAATTTCTTACCCGGTGGAGGGAAAAATGAACTCCATTGTCAGCCTAGTGTACGAGGAAGACCTGCTGAAACAGAATTTCTTCAGACCCGCCGTAGCGAGGACAACCTTCAACCTCTTCTCGATTCCCAGATCAGCAAATGAGGCTTCGTGGCAGAACCTACTGGGGCGGTAGATTTTGGACACTAGCTCAGCGTACCGGCGAGTATGCTCGTCGTTCCTTGGCTCGAAACTCACTGCCAAGGCCTCCGGGATTGCTGCTACGGTTGGGGGTGTTGGAGTTAGAATTGGAGTTGGAGTTGCTGCTTCTCCAACCCTGGCCCTCTTTTCCGTTGTAGAGGCCTCTACTGGTCTTGGATTCGGGCGCTTCCGCCCGGCGTTGGAGGTTCCAGCCGCAATCTCTGGGTAGATCCTTCTACCCTGAGAGTCAACGGGGACAGTAGTGATCTTGGTGCGGGCCATCTCTGTAGGACAACAAAAGAAATACTTTGATTAAACATGTTGGCTTTTGAAAGAGGTATACAATAAAGAATAAATGTGTGGCCCGGTGTTTTTGTACAAAGGCTGCACGACCCCTACCCCCCCCCCCAGTATCGGGTGACACACAAGGTTCTGTGGTGAAGTCATGTGGCCGATACTAGGGACGGGTATCGCCCGATACAGACTAGGCGATAGGGCGACAAACGCTCGGCCATGTCGGGTGATAAAAGATGCCCGATACGGCTCGTATATACACAAAGGAAACGGCGTGTCGCCCGACACAGAATATATGGGACGATACAAAAATGGACGACACGACTCTCGCCTGACAGCGCATATCGGGCAATAGTTACTAAAAGATACGTTGCGCGATATGCATGTCGGGCGATACGAAATCGTTAAGCTAACAAGGCCGATAGTCCATACATGTAAACAGAGAACGTGTCGGGCGGCAAAGACTGCTGCGCGATAGATATACCGGGCGATATCTACTGGGCGATAGGTCTGTCGGGCTGTACCTCATAGAGCTCGAGATTTCCGCACGTTACGAAGGCAGGGGGTGTCGCGCGACACGAGAGCAAAAAGCACAAAGTCCTTTACATGATACAGGAGCACGAGCACAGTAATTCAGGTAGCCCGACACGGTAAAACATGTTTGTATATATATAGCAAACTCAACCTTGGTTTTTTTGATACGGTGAAAACACGGCAAGCCATCCTGGGCATGCATCGGCCGATAGGGCATATCATTCCCGAGACGCGCATTCCATCCGTCGGCCTAAGGGTGATCAGTCCTTTGGCATGATCGTCACAGGCTCATGCCGTCCAGGAGCGTCTTTTGTCATGGCCTTAGCGATGCCCGAAACACTTTTTGCACGATGCTGTGCATATCTTGCCGGTGGGGTTGCTTTGCGTTACGACCTTCGGAGCAAAAGCTAGAAGAAAGAAAAGGAAACTTGAAAACAAAAAGGGGTAGCTAAAGCAGTTGAGGAGTAAAACATCACTGGACCGAAACTAAGGTCCTGGCCTCAGCTAGCATTACCCATCCCGTCCTAAAGAATACTTCGGTGACTCATAAAACGGAGTCAGCGCATGTGGCGCATGCACTGACTCGGGCCTTATTACATCCCAAAATGTTTGTAATGTTTCTTTTGCAGGAAAGTAAAAACGTCCTATTCTAGGAATTAAAAAGACAACTCGGGTTGCCTCCCGAGAAGCGCTGCGTTTCTCGTCTTCAGCTGGACGCTCAAAGTTTCTTCATCATGCATCTTCATCCATGCTCCTGCGGTCATTGTCCCGTTCTTTTTGCCGGTTCGGTATTTGACGGAATCCTCCCTGATGGGTTCTTCACAATTTCAGCCAATTGAGCTAGCTACTGGTCGATCTGGAGTTGGTGCGTCTGCATGTCTGCCAGTTGTACCTGCAATGAGTTCAAGACACTGGAATTTAATAACACACTCTGCGCCAGTTGATTGTTGATCGTATCTTGCTTCTTGAAAAAATCAAATAACTGGCCAACCACGTCCGCCTGGCCCGTGCCTTTGCTTTGTTCTCGGTTAGGCCCTTGATACTTCCCCTGTGCTTGGAAGTTCCCTTGTTTGATGGGAAATGAGTGTTTTTGGGGTATTGGCTTGGTCCTCCCCTTTGCTCAAAATCTTGAGGTTGCTTGGAGGCGCCTTGCAACTGATGCGCATTTTCAGCTGCATCCTTGTTGCCATAGCTGAAACCAAGGTGGTCCGGCCTTTTGAAATTCACAAAAGCCACCTTCTCAGTTTCCTCATCCTCAGATTCAGAATCGCTTGATGCGTCTGGTTGGGTGTAGATGCAATTGTCTACCCCGTGTCCGCCTTCTCCACACGTTACACATTTCATTACCTTTTCAACTTGCTTCTTACCCTTTCCGCCAGATTCTTTTAGCTGCTTTACATCTATAGCTATCCTCTGGATCTGAGAAGTGATTGTCTCCAGTGCCTTGGATTCAAAAGAAGATCCTTCACTAACCTTCTTAGCTTGGCCATGGTCAGATCTGTCATAGTCAGTGCCGGCTTGCAGCTCGGCCATGTTCTTGATGATCTTTTCAGACCTGCTCGGCTTTTTCCCTAGGAAGTCACTCACTGCTGCTGCGTTCAACGAAACCCTTTCCTCTGGAGTCAGGCCGTTATAGAAGGTAGTGATCAAGAACCCTTTCTTGTATTTGTGGTGAGGGCAGTCCCTCTGATATTCTTGGTATCGCTCCCAAGCATCATGGAGATTCTCATTAGGCTTTTGCATGAACGACGTTATCCTTTGTCTGTTTCTCACTGTCTTCTCAGTTGGGTAGAACTTATTTACGAATGCATCTGCCAATGCTCCCCATCCGTTCAGAGCCTGGTGGGGCATCCCTAGGTACCATGATAGAGCTTTATCTTCAAGAGAAAAGATGAAGCCCTTACAATAGATTACCTCCTGGGGAACTCCCCTCATCTTGATAGTATCACAGATGTTCTTAAAAGCATCCAAATGGTGATAGGGATTGTCATTCTTGGAACTCCCTCTGAAGCTTTTGTTCTGAATCATGGAGATGACAGATGGCTTGAGTTCAAAGTTTGCGGCGTTGAATCGCGGAACGACGACAGGGCATATGGAATTATTGGCCTTAGTGGAGGCTAGCTCCCTCAGAGTCTTGTCTTCTTCGTCTGAGTCGTCGCTGTTGCTGCCTCCCTGTTGTTCTTGGCGCTGGTGTCGCATGTGTCGATGACGGTGACGACGCCTGACATGGGGGTGGACTTCCTCAGAGTGCTTCGATTCCTGATCTTCCTACTGATCATTTCCGTCATAGCGATCATTGTCGCTTGGCGGAGGTGATTCATCCCTAGGCCTTCCCTGCTGTTCCCCTTCAACGTGTTGCGGGTTGACGCGGGGAGGCATAATGTCGATGATTGTGCTCTGTCGATTGGTTGAATGGTGTTGGAACTCGGTGGAACAGTGATCTGTTCTTCAGGGTTCCTAAAAGAATGGCACGAAAAATCAAGTCAGAAAATTGAATTATTAAGCTTAGGCTAAGAATAATAGTAATGAAAAAGGAAATGATAAAAGAAAAAGTGTGCTGTCAAGCTTATTTCTAAGCTTGAGGCACAGGAGTGTAGTTAGTGGATTCGGATTCGTCAACGGTATCGTCTTTGCCTCATCCCCGACAACGGTGCCAAAAAGTTGACCGGCCTAAATCGCGCGTCCTAAAATTGGAGGCGGATTTGAGGTAGTCGAGCTTTTACATTTATAAACCTGAATCCTTCTAGGCCCCCACAACTTTGTTTACGGGGTCGAAGTAGATATACGGGGTCGAACACAGGGACAAGGGGGGTAGTGTTGAGAACCCAGAATCGACACGCTACACTCCGGCAAGTATAAAGAGATGATAAATTCCCTAGGAAGGAAGCATAAAGATGTCACGAACAAAATAAGAAAACTATCTCCAAGTGGAGTTACTAGAAAGATTTAAGATTTTAAGCAATTAGCAGTTTTTAGGGGTTTTCATGCAACAGAAACAGAAGGATACACTCGGAGCTAAGGCGAGGTACGAAGGATAAAACTGCGGTAAAGCAAGCGAAGGTAGGACCAATCCTGTACCCCTCCTCTCAAAGCGGGCACCTCTAACAAGGCATCGGTTCCACTCTAGGGGTCACCAGACTCAAATTAGAGTGGAAAGGTTACTAAAGAAACTCCGTTCCGGGCACTCTCGTACTCCAGAATCGGACCAAACACTAGAGACGCAACACAACTCTCGAAGTTGTTGCGACGGGAAAACACGATTCGATAGCTAAGCGAAACGCGATCCAAAACATGCAAGCTAGAGTTCAGATACCAAACATAGCAGTCATCCAACATATTGCACCAAGCATAGAGCAACAAGTAAGTAAGCATTTCTATTTCTATAAGCATTAAAGGTCTTAGTTACAATGCATGAGTAAAGAATTAAATAACAAAATTAAAGATATGTTTCACCTTCTTGATGTAGAAGGACGACAAGCTACAATAACCATCCCGCCCGATATCGGACAAAGGGGCCTAGCCCGATACAGCCGTGTCGGGCGGCACGCTCTCTCAAGCGGCATACCGCGACGGGCGACTGTATCGCTCAAGGACCTGACCGATACGCTCAAGTCAGGCGGCACACCCTCTCGGGCGACAAGCCTGACGGGCGGAGCGTGTCGGGTTCGTTATCATGACGGGCATGGAGCTGCGTATCCTACTGCCGAGCACTAGTGTCGGGCACTCGTGTCGCATATCTACATTGGCCGATATCGGCTCCCAGTGTCGCCCGGTACAGTCCTAGGTGAACCAATCCCCTCCCTCTCGGGATGGGGAATATCTCACCTAGTGTTGCCCGGTACGAACACTGGAGCACGATACGCCTGCTCTCGCAGCCTCCTCCAAAGATCACTCGACTATCCGAAACCTGAAGTGACCAAGCTTGTCCGAATTGTCTAAGCTGTCTTTTCGGCTCCCTGTAGCTGCTATTTATAGGCAGCTGGTCGGGGGAAGATATGGTGCTCGAAGCGCCACGTGTCCTCCTTTCTACCGTTCAGTCGGTGGTCGGCTGACGTGGGTATCGCCCAGTATCGCTCGGCACAAGGAGGTCGGTTGTCGGGCGTCGTGGCGAGAGGTGCCTGCCGGTGGGTGGTCGATATCGCGCGGCAACCAGAGTAATTGTGGCGCGCTTGGCTCCCTATCGGGTAAAAAGGCATGTCGTCCATCGCGCAACCCTTCTGCTCAGCGTGTGTATCGGGCGTCAGGGGGGGGGTGAGACAGTCTTGGACTTATTTGCGGTTCAGAACGGCCTTATTGGTGTTAAATGGGCCAAAATAGGAGGAAACTCTGCAAAAGATGGAAATATTGGACTGAGAGCATTGCTTTGCCAATTATTACGGAAATGCATATAAAAGTGAGGAAAACAACCGAAAAGGGCAGTTTTGATAACTGAATAAAGGCCAAAAACATCACAAAAATTGGTGTTATCAATGCCCCTTCCATCACTCCCATGTTCTAGTGGATGAGGAAATTCTAATCATTTTAGTTCAAAACTATAATGCATATCTATTGCATTTATGGTGACACGACATGTTCAATTACCAAGGCTTCTAGAATGAAAACTATTCCAATGGGATATATAATATGATCAATAATAATGATAAACCTAGCTCTAGTGAGTTATTTATATTTAATATCCAAGTAAAAACCTACACTTGGTAGGTGTGTCAAGGTTAGTCCAATAACAATGACCTCCCATAAAAGGTTCTTCATCATTGGTAGATGAAAAATAAAACTACCCATCGAAAGTGTCCTAAGGTCATGAAAGAGGGTATACATTTTTCTAATTAGTTCTTTGGAGACACTACTTAAGGAATCATAACACATAAACTGTAGGGATGGAAGAAATAAATATGACTCAAATAGGACCCACCCTAGACCAACCAAATAGGAAAATTTGGGATTTTTTATCAATTAGAAAATTATATTGATCCTACATAATCAAGACTAACATTTAATTTATCGGTGGAGGAGAGATCATATAGTAGTGATGTGAAATATAATACTTTGTTTTTTTAGCATGCATAAAAAACCTACTTTAATTTGATATGTCTAACAAACACACCATTTCAACAAGATGAACCCCACAACCACAATGTCATCCCCCCAAAAATGATAAAATCCAAGTCAATTTCTCTATCTCCTCTCTCCATTATTATGGATGAAGTAAATGTGCATTATGATTCCCATTTGACCCCCTCTTCTTACCCATTCAATGAATGATTACCTCTTCTCTTTGCTCGTGTGATCAAGAACAACGGATCATTTGACTATGTATAGGAGGATACAAACATGGTACATTGATGGTCATGCTAGGTTATACTCAATTCTAATGCATCGAGAGTGGTTATAGATAGTGGGTGCATTCAAACATAAAAACTACAATAGGCTACTGATACTAGGATAAAGGGGAAGGAAAGAACTATATATGGATACATTTGGATCTATGAACTATTGTTATTCAAGATGAATCCATTCAAGCAAGATCAATGGACAGGGAAATGGAGATCATATGATGTATTTTCTTGTGAAAATTGATGGGCATGTTAATCTACAAGAACCCAATTTGTGAGATGGTATCATAACCAATAGGTCTAAGTTTCTTATGAGTAACTCTAGATAATAGAACCCCATTTGTAGAAGGTGACATCATACTCAAGAAATTAGGCTCCAAGACTCACCCAAAAGCTCCCACATTTCAAAAATCCACCCACACCAATAAGAAAGAAAACATGCATGGGAAAGACAAGAGTAAAAAGGCTGAATAAACACAAAACAAATACAAAGAAGGTCGAGACAACACAAAACAAGACGAAGACATACTAAAAAGTACAAAAGAGGAAGAGGTTTGGGGAAACCACATTAGGGATAATAAATACCCACATTCTCAGTTTGTTGATTCATGCTTTAGTCGTTGTTGGCGAACTAGATCCCTACATATTTACCCCATAAAATTGAAGTTGGGATAGAAGATTTAGGATGGAGACACCTTCTTCACATGTTCTACTTCTAAGACTTGTTGTTATGGTACAACGACTACCTTTTTCAATGACAACACACAAGCACTGGTCAAGCTAAATGAAATTCACCATCATGAAAGAGGAAGAAGTCTTATTAAAAGAACAAAGGCGGAAGGAGGAAGGAGAAAGAAAGAAGGAGTAGCAACAAAGGACGGAGGATACGAGTGGGTGGTGGTGAAGAGTACTTGTAACATCTAATGATTTGAGGCCTCAGACAACATGATCTTAAAAGGAATGATTGGACTACCCATATCACCAAGGTGTACTTCCTTTTCCGGGAGCCCATCACTAAAGAACTCAATAATTAAGCGTGCTCAACTTGGAGTAGTACTAGGATGGGTGAAAAGTTTGTAAGTTGACCCCGACTTGCGTGTGAGTGAGGACAAAATACATAGCTAAGGCTAGTGGTAGTATGTGGGGCTAGTCATCATTCTTGAAGCCTTGATAGAGCCTTGGGTAGTGGGCCCAGGTGTTACAAATGGTATCACAGCCAATTCCCCACCAGTAGGTGGGGCCCACATGGGCATGTGACATGCCAGACTTAAGCCGTATGGCCCATGTAGTTTGGAAAGGGCTATTTGCTGAGAAGAGATGAAGCCACCCTTGCGCTGGTAGCCATGGATGGGAGTTGGGTATCCATGGGCCATTCTGGGTCTGCACTAAAATGGGGAAGAGATTATGAGGCCGTATAGTTGAGCCTTGACGAGGATGTCAAGAGTCTAAGTGGGGGAGATTGTGATGTCCTAGGATTTGAGGCCTCAGATAACATGATCTTAAAGGGAATGATTAGACTACCCATATCACCAAGGTGCACTTCTTTTTCGGGAGTCCATCACTAAAGAACTCCATAGTTATGCATGCTCAACTTGGAGTAGTACTAGAATGGGTGACTAGTAGGGAAGTTGACCCCAAATTGTGCGTGAGTGAGGAAAAAGCACACATTTAAGGCTAATGGTGGTCTGTGGGGCTAGTCTTCATTCTTGAAACCTTGCTAGAGCCTTAGATAGTGGGCCTAGGTGTTACAATACTGGTAGCCCTAGTGTATTGCGTGGAAAATGAACTACACCCTATTTTGATGTAGTTCCATTCCCTTAATTTTGTGATGGGATGAGCGTATTTTTGGGCTCATTTTTCAAGTATGATTTGGGCCTACATTGAACCAAATAGATAATTTGAAAGACACAATGCAATTGAACCTACACGCTTTTGTTTGCAGCCAAACCAAAGTGGCCCTTAGACTAAGTTTTAAAGAATTTCATTTTAGTTAAGTCAATTATTATTACTTTAGATGTGAAATGATTGAACTATTATCTATGAAAATATGTTATGACTTTTCTATATATTTACATATGTTATGACTTTTGTACACATATAAAAAAATTAAACATGCGTATTCACCTACATGTATTATTACATAAATTTAGTCAACATGTGTATAGTAGCATGTATTATACTCTATATGCCATATAGCTTAATATTAGGACATGTATCACCATCTAGGTAATAGATAATGAAATTAAAACCAATCTTAGAGGTGAAAAAATAAGAGGTAAAGTGTTAAGAAATATATTTCAGATTTTGGTATGTTACAATAACATAATAATTGCATGCACACAATCATAATTATGATTGATTCTCAAGTAGTTTTTATGAAAGAGTACACAAATTTATATAACAAGTAGAAAGGGAAAATATAACTCTAGCATCTTAATATCAAGTCTCTTATTACAAGGTTTTAAACATGTAAAAAGAAAATACCTCGAGTACGAGGGATCTACATAACATTTACACCCACCATATCAATTCTTTTTAGGTCTTCATACTATAGTCTGTTCATTCAACATCTACTACCACTCCTCACCTATGAACATCTAATCATCACCAAACATACAAAAAGAGGAAATAATGATTCATGTATGTGGAATTCAATTATTATAAATAAAATGATAATTGCATACTAAAAACTAACATATTAGAACTTAATTTTTTGTAATAATGACATTCATCTATTTGTAGCCACCATTATACAAAAATTACTAATATGTTGACGTGAACCACTTATATTAATATGAAGTTCCCCAATTGTTGGCACAAATTGTCCTCTATTGACATTGAAGTATCTTTTGTTGACAACAAAGTGTTTTCCATGGAACAAATTGCCTTTTTTGACAATGAAGTATGTTCTGCTGACACCAAAGTGTCTTCTATGCTATAAAAGTGCCTCTGTTGGAGTAATACATTTGCCTAAGTACTTATTTAGTGGGAATTTATTGCTTAATATTCTAATATATTTTTGATTCATTTTTCACTTTTCTTTAATTTCTAATTGTCAACTATTCAATACATTCTAAATTTTGTATATAGTATTTGTAATAAAATATGAATTTTTTTAGTAATGAACTAGAATACTAAAATGTGATCTCATATTTTTGTTAATGTATGTATGCATGACATGAAAGAATATAAACTAAAAGACAAAAATATTTTAAACATATACATACAAGCTATGTAAGGCATTCTAACTACCGTATAGAAGAAATGAGTACTCTGGATATTGTCGGGCGAGAGTAGCCCTAGCTACGGGTTATAGCTCGATAAGTCCTAATGAAAGACCTGGGTTTGAATAACGCTGAAGGTGCTCTATGAAAAGCACTCCACCCTAATTTGGCACAGGAGGAGGGTGACCAGACCAAACTCTCTCATGCCTCAAGACTTTACCATTCCAGACTCACCCGGGGTAGGTTCACTTGGTCAGCAAAAAAAAACGAGTACTCTGGATATTACCACTTATATATATATAGTGAAGCTAGAATACACTTAAGCGTATTAGAGACACTATACAACTCAGTTGTTTTCCATTATTAAGCAATTATTTTGAAAATCCAAACTATTGATCGTCTTAAATATATCAATAACATACTACATAATAAATTTGAGCTCATTTGAACACTTATATGTCATGCATCTAAAGGAGGCAAAAACATGCATTTCAAATTAGTTACATTCCTTGATTTTTTTCCTTATATGAGTGACTTACACCCATCCAAATGGGCTCAAACTTTGTGTGGTGCTTATTACTATTGTAACCATGGAGATCAATGTATTAGATTTTGTAAAAATATGGTTTAGATAGGAAAACACCATTGAGGTATACGACACAATCTGTACATTGATGCATCCCTATTTTAGGCTCCATCTTGTGCCATTTTGTACCTTATTCACATCTAAACATAATAGAATGCAAGTTAAATTCCCCAATGTGAGTATTATTATCAAATGCACTTATGGACATTCTTTGCATTATTTTCAGGTACTTGGACCATGATTTGGATGGATGAGAGAAAAGGAAGGAGTTCTATGGTTCCTCCACTCATGGAGGGGTCCAAAGAAGTCCCCAAAGCTCCCTCAACCTACCCCTAATGGCTAAAATTCAACATCAAGCAAAGAAGTACATTAATAATGAAGATTGGAGTTAATATTGCTACTGAAGACCCCAGCACGGCCGTGGGCATCCACCACGGTCGTGGGAATTAAAGCCAAGAATCATAGGGATGTCAGTACTTTTGCACTAAAAGCACCACGACCGTGGCCAACTGAAGACATCATGACCATGGCCATCATTACGACCATGGCCGACTAAAGACATCACGACCATGACCTCCCACCACGACCATGGGAGTTATGCACAAAGTTCCCCAAAATCAACAGAGAAGTGGTCTATTTTACATGTGAATGACCACGGTCGTGGCCCTTGAAGACCGCCTTGCCGTGGCGCTCCCCACACCTGTGGTGAAATGAAGACAAAGATGATCTCCAAGCTTCCTTGCTCGTGGCCTTCCCCTCCAACACGGCCGTGGTACCCCACATGACCGTGGTACCCTTTACTCAACACGACCATGGCACCCCTCCATGGCCTTGGTCACCACATATACTTGGCATTTCTACTCCATTTCACACCTCATCCATGTACCCAACCCATGACCATGCCACCTAACCCCTCCCACAGCCGTGTCCATCCACCACGACCGTGTCAATCACTCAACCCTACTATTTTTCTACAATGCTTTTCCTATTCTATCCATACTTACCCTAGTGCTTCCCCACCACCTATATATACATAGGTGGTGGATGGAGAATGAAGGTTACTCCCCCAACTGCCATTACTCCTCCTCACCCTCTCTCGAGCATTCATTGCATTCCCTTTGCATTAATGCTCTCCACCCACTATTTCCACCATAGAAACCTAGTTTTCTAGGTTTTCTACCATAACCCCCTCCATTTTCATGCCCATCAGCCATCTTGGAGTAAGGAGGTATCCCTATAGAATCTAGGAGGTTAATAAAGAGGATCTACTTCGAGATCCATTGAGTCCTATCCCTTTATTCTAATTTCTTTTACCTTTTCTTTGATTATGTCTAGCTAAGCCCCTAGTGGTGGGCTGTTTGGGGTAAAAATGTGACTTTGATACCATGTAGGGGGAGAATAATGTGTAATGAACATAATTTCATTCTATGATGATTTCCTTTTCTTCTATCTCATTTCCCATTATCTTGCATGCAATTTTTTCTCTTAAACATAAATTGCTTACTTTTTGATGTTTGATGACACTTGGCTTCTAGGAGGAATTGGAGTGTATGTTGCAATCTTAGGAGTGGCTCCTAGGTCCAATTAGTGGATCCCTAGCTAAACCCCTTTGTTCCTACATACATATCCCCCTTCTACACGTGAGTGTGAGATCTAAGTAGCTAGTGTAAGTGTGATTAGTGCAATTGCCTAGAGCTTTCCAAAGGCTAGATGGCTAGTAGCATGAGGTGAAAAACCCTCACATGTACTCCCATTCCTACCCTTGGTTCTCAATTTCCCTAGTACCACTTACCCTAGAAACCTAGACTTGACAAGTCCTACTAGAATTACACCTAACCCTAGTTCTTCAACTAGTAGTATATGGTACATTCTAATAGCACTTGCTGTTACGACCCCACCTTCTAGTAACCCCCAATTAAGGGAGACCGAGAGGTCGAAGCCGCACCCATAACTTCCGGATCAAAGGTTCGACATTTAACCAAGAACAATTATTAAATTTCAACAATCTATATTGAAAAGCTGTAATAAATAAAATTTTGCATACCTTTGAAAAGTTGGAATTTCTAAACCTCTATCCACAGTTGAACTAGTCTAACTAAAACCTCCCTGCTCTTTAATTTGTGAATTCGCAAAGTGCCACTTTACTCTTTGTCCTTTTTTGGGATTTTGTACCTAAATCACCGAAAAACAAAACATCAGTCAGCCAAAGCTGGTATGTGGGGGAAACAATAATCATATAAATATGTTAACAATGTAATCATTCAATTAATCATTTAACAACCAAGATTATGTTTTAAATATAACTCCGTGATCCATGAGTACCCTATCCTCTGTGCTGTCCCTACAGTGGACCTGGATACTACCTTCCTTATGGTAGATCCCCATTAAACCCCTCATGATCCACCTAACAGGCGAACCCATTTCTAGGGTTGAGTCACATGGAACTACCCATAGGTAGACCACTCCTTAACTCATGGTATGCTAAAGAGTCTCATGGCACCTCATGTAGGTAGCCCAATTTCTAACTCACAGTAACCTAGACCTTGCTCTAGGATTACCCCTTTTTAGCCTTTTCAAAGAAACAGAGGTGGACCCAGATCTAGCCAGTTATATATATTTATGGTGATAATCATAGTCACTTTATAGTTGCATGAAATAAATAGACATCCAACTGTTATTTTTCAAGCAACTAATAAAACGTCCGGGAATCGTCGTAAAACTAGAGCGATTATTCATAAGCGTAACCACATACCTGATTTGATGATTTCACAAGCATTAAGCAATTCCAACCAAGAAAGAAATCCAAGCAAGCAATTCAACAATCACATAATTCCTGAAAAGAATATGCACTCTATTTACTACACACTTTATCAAGAATCTACTTTATTGACTTGGATTCACTTTCTAGGGTTTCCAATCCGAATTAAGGTTTCATTAATATTCATTAGGGTTTCTTAGATCAATTTCTCAAACTTTACCCCTTTTAGGTTAACAAACCCTAAAAATATTATTTTCTACTTATATAAACCTTAATTGCTCAAATTATCCATTTTAATAGTCTTTTATACCCAAATTGACTTAGGATCATCATATCTCTACTTATTCATGGATTTGAACCATTAAAACAATTAAAAGACACATTCACCTAAATTAGGGTTTTCAAGCCCATTAATGCATATTCATGCACATGGAACCCTAAATTAAGCCAATTATATGAAAAGATCATCTTTTTAGATCCTATTTTCACTTTTATTAACAACAGGTTAATATTGGCTTGAATTATCCAAAGAATATCATTAAGTCCATCTATCATCAAATCTAAGGGTTTTTCATTAACTAAATCATTAAAGATGATAACTTTATGTTCTTTTCAAATTTCAAGCATATTTATGCACATAAACTCTAAATTAGACTAATTATGTGCAAAGTTCATCATTTTCGATCTTAATGTACCTTTTTACAATTAACAGGTTAATATCAACTTTAATCACCCATTAAACTCTACTAATTACATTAATCATCTCAAAGTAGAGTTTCTTAATCTTTAATTCATTAAAGTTGATAACTTACACTAATTTTTGGATTGTAAGAGGAATTAGCTTCTAAACATATTTTTATTGAATTCCTCTCATTTTTCTGAGCAAAACACATATATTATTCGTATCCATCCGAGCTACTGATTATTAGATATGAATTTTGCAAATTAGACTTACTTGAGCCAATACGGGAGCGCCACGTCACTCCGCTACATGCAACGTTCTTTGGAAACATAACTAAATGACGCATCTGCCCCCATGTAAGTGGTTGTTCCTTCACACCCCAGAGGGGTAGAACCGTCCAACCTTCTATGGTTGTCTTCAACCTTCAGATGGCACGAACCATCCGCCCTAACTACCAAGGGCGCGGCTCCAGCTCCATCCCTGGACCCCGAAGATCACTGGGGGCTGCTGCCCTACCAGTGGCACCCTCCATCGCACCCATACATGCGTCGAATCATGTCTGGGATGGTCGATGGGCGGGGCGCAGGATCGGTGATCCACGGCTGCACTACAGAGATCACGAGATCTTCTTCTACCTCTCCACAATAGGAACCTCTACGCAAAATACCTCCCTTGCTCTGATACCCTCCGCCGCATCTGGGTGCCACCCGGATCGCATCCTAGGTGGCTGGTTTGGGTAGGGCAGGCGTGCGACCTACAACCAGTGTTGCAACCGTGTGGCTGCGGCTGTGCCTGGGTCAGGGTCTGGCCACAATGGCAACGTTGCTTCCTGGTATGATTGGAGCAACAAGCTACCAATGAAACTCCTCCTTGCCGCCTCATGGCTCCAGGGACAACTCCACCTCTTGGTTAGGGTTTGGACAGGTGCATGGTTGGAGAAGAGGGTAGAGAAACGTGGGGTTCTCCTTCCCTTCGAACCAGGGCTCTACCCCTTATATAGGGGTGAGAAATGAAGCCCTATGTAAGCTTATACACGACTCAAAGAGTCCCTTTCCAAGTAGGAAATCAATTCCTTCAATGAGAAGTAATATTCTCTCTCTTCTTTATCCTTGGTTATTCTCTATTATATGGATATTAGGAATTCAAAATTCCTCTTTAATTTTCTTTGTACTTGCCCTTTTAATTCATTGGCCACGAATTTCTATTTTCTTTTAATAGAAATTACTCCCTTTTTAATAATACCCCAAAAAAATTAATTATGCATCACATTATCTTCTTATTTGACTTTATTGGTATTTTATCTTTCCTCTTTCTTCATTGGGACTCCTTGGAACCCGAGGAACCCAAGAGGCACAAAATCGTCTTTGGATGTGCCTTCTAGAGGTTTCCACATTTTTCTTTTCTTTATTTTATTATTTACTCAATAATGGAGTTTCTTTTGTCTTTTCCTTTATTGGGCCCAATAGCCAATAAAGCCCACAACACAATCATCAAGGCTATTGTAAATGAAATCCATGTATTCAAAAAAAATTATATCATTATTTGTTCAAATATCTTTAATATGAGAAATTACATTTCTCACTAAATGAACCCAAAAATTGGGGTTGTAACATCCTTCCCCTCTTATAGGAATTTTGTCCTCAAAATTCTATCAAGCAAATAAACAAATCAGAATAAGACTTTTCCATGTCCATCATTGGCCCCTATGTGGCTTTACCTTACCCATGGCGCTTCCAAAGAACCTTTATCATTACATATTCTTTTCTCTGAGTTCTTTCATCCTGGCATCTATAAACTGCACAGGTGACTCAGGCCATTTCAGCCTCCCTTGGGGCTCACTAGGTTCATTGCTCAGCACATGGTCTAGGTACCTCACATAGTGCTCTAAATTGGACACATGGAACTCATCACACATTACTTTATCCTAAGGGGTAAGATCAACCTTAAACTTCTCCACCAAACCATGTCAAAAGAACCTATGCATCGGGGACTCATCTCTCTTAGCTATAACTTAGAGGGGTCGGATTTGCATGTCACATATTCTCCCACAGTGAATTGCATGTTAGTCTACTTTGCATCCTCTCATGGCTCCCGTCATCTCTAGGCTCCTTTCAGCCATTGCACGATCAAAGCGACTTCATCTACACACACTGTGGTCCTTTTCTAACCATCACGTGGTCCTTTCACCAACATCACCTTACTGAAGTGGTGACTGACACAACCTCCCTTACAAAGCTTCTTTAAATCCTGATACTGGCTATGGTGGTCATCATCACATCTTTCATAGGACAAGAACTGCCTCTAGATATCACCCTGAATGAGCACACATGCTCTCATCAGACCATTTAGTTTGGATCATACTAACCATTAGTTAGGGGTGATAAACTATACTAACATCGAGTTCTTCTTGTACCCACTTCTACCTTTTGGAAGGGAACCTTTAGGTCAAACTCAAGAACCTTTGAACTCGTATCATGGTGTAGTTGAACCATCTCTCTCATGGGTAATTCAACCAGATCTGTCCCTTGATAGAACTCTCTCTTTCTCACGTCATCTAGGTAAGGCGATCTATCATAACCCATATTGCATCTCGACCTTCCTTGGTCCAGGGGAGACTTACAACATCCATAGTGATGAACTCCCTTTCCCTCTTAGGGACTCTTTATCCTTTACATCAATGCACTGGGTTATTGGTGTTCGTCCTTCACCTTCAGATTTCATGG
This sequence comes from Alisma plantago-aquatica, assembly GCA_963693085.1. Classification (NCBI taxonomy): domain Eukaryota; kingdom Viridiplantae; phylum Streptophyta; class Magnoliopsida; order Alismatales; family Alismataceae; genus Alisma; species Alisma plantago-aquatica. Next base: position 217,242,988 of record OY856414.1, on the reverse strand, counting down.
CCACATGCCATAAGCAACTTAAGCATCCAAGATATTACTATCACTTATTATCTTAGTAGTACCATGGTATATGGGTATCATGATCTCCTGTATGTCATGATTCCTCAAGATCGATTTCTCAGAAACCCTAAACCACTCTATTCGGGGTTTCATCACCTTCCTTTCCAAAGAAGTGTATTTGAGGTTCTACAACCATCCTTTCATTGCATCAAGGCCTAGGCTGGCTAACCAAACAACCATTAACTTGTTCAACATATCTCGTTAAGTGTTAGCCAAATACATCTCCCTTCCAAACTTAGGGTTAGACTAACAACCTCTTCTAGCCAAACTAGGTAGCTATATCTCAACTGGAGCATCCATCCTTAGGTATTAGGTAACATTGAAGACATACACTTCCATGTATTTCACTTATCATCTCGAACTCAAACTCTAAGTCTATCTTCATTGAGAACACTTTGAGCTCATCTTATTGGTGATCAAACTCAACCTTGTATGACTCATATCTCATGATAAAAACATCCTCATAAGGTGACTACCTCATTCCTCTTAGTGTTTGCAACCCATCCATGTGTCATTCACTTTACCATGGTTTTTTAACTTCTCTATCCCCATATCTTGTGGCAACATTCCAACCCACATCATCTTTATCCTCAGTGTATGGCATACGTTCTGTCCTATCTATCACTCCCATAACAAGAGGAAATAAGCATTTGGCTGCAGTCCAAATACAAAGTTCTTCCTGTTCCAAGAGTAGAGATGGTACATTCCACCTTGCCAGTACACCTTTAAATCTAAGTTGAAACATGCCGTTTATGTCTCTATATTACAATCATCTTGATATTAAAGTTACCTCCATGGAAAATTGGTTTCGAACCTACTTGGGTCACCACACAATCCTTGGTCATATCTTCTAGGTATATAGGGTGCCAATACTTTAGGGGTCATCCCTCTTCCCTTATGCATCCAGAGAGTGCCCTACTCATCTACCCTTTGGGTCCCATGAGTTCATGAAGGTGATCAATCTCCTAAACCATGGCCCTCAGACAATGATAGCTGTTACCTCCCAACCCAATAGTCATGTGCAATTAGGGAATTAGGCAACTCCTACTTCCATCGATCTTATCCCCCTGACCCTAGGATAGACTTAGGATTCTATTATAGTATATGTCCAACTTAGAACCTTACCCAAGCCTTCATCATCTCTCTTTCTTCTTTCAAGGGCTGACTTTCATCCTTTCATAGGGGTCATGGTGACCTGCCTACCTTGCTCAGGCCCCATACCAGTTACCTCCATGGTAACACATCCACATGCACTTAGAGATGGTTATCTATGGGTTTACAGGTTCATCCTCATACCATTTACTTTTCACTTAGCTTCTTAAGATCCTATGAGATCTCTTTAGGTTAACTTAAACCAACAAAACTAGTATACACCCTACCAAAGGGTCCCTCTCCCAGGATGGGAGGAAAACTTCACATCGATAACAAAGGCTACAAATGTCCTTGGGTCTAGCATGCTTAACCCTAACAAGTTATGCAAGGCACAAGTAGACCACCTACTAAACCATGTTAGGTCATACTTGTTCTCATCCTCCACATTGGATCAAGATCATACCTCCCCATGTCATCAACTTAGTTATGAGGGGTTCATCAAACATACCTTTGAACTTAAGGGGTTTCCCTTTTCCTCTATACATGAGGAGTACCATTCTCAAAACTATAGCAACTTTATTCTTGTCATGAGCATTAGGTACATTACTTACCCTCTTAGGCCTAGGAATTCTAGGTTCACTTTTGGGTATCCAACTGCATGCCCAACCTCTTAACCATGAACCAAACATGTCCAAGGTATGTCACACACTTCCTGCCATCCTTTGACTCAAGCAACACTTCAAAGTTGATTCCTCCTTAAGGACAACCAACACGGTACAATGCCTCACAACCTGTTACTAAACCTCTCTAGGTCTAAGGAACTCTTCTTCCTATCTCAGAAGGTAAACACCTATACCACAGGCCCATAGGTACCAGAAGCATCATCCTCTCTCTAGGGTTTGGTTCCTCTAAAGGCAACCAAGATATCACCAGCCTCCATGGATCATGCATGAGGCAACCACTATCATCCACTTAGGTCACACCATCCTTGACTCCCCACTGTTCCTCACATCTCAGAATCTAGGCCTCCAACCCTCTTTCTTGGGGTCCTGCTCTCTCTCTCTAGAGCTAACCCCAACCAGCCTCACTATTAGAGGTCCTCCCTTCATGAAGGATCAAGCTCACAATCATACCTCCACGTGGGTGAAGCCTATTATATTTGCTCAAGATCATCCATAGCCCTGATTGCTTATCTCATAAGCTATCCATCAAACTCTCCTGACCAGGGTTTCAATCTATTTCTCGCACTAATGATACATTCTGGGTGCCTATTATACCCATATAAGCTCATGGGGTTTCCATAGGTTCTTTACTAACCTCATCATTGAAGGAGTTATCCTTCACTCTAACATGACCCTTCCCAGGGTTAGGTCGCTAAAGACACTCGATCATCCAACCTCTCATGGTTCATATGGCATCCAAGGCATGCCTATCCAAATGCCTGGTTTACCATGGCATCTAACTCATCATGTTGTCTCTCTCTAACCTTCACTTAGGGTTAGGGTTAACATCATCCTCAGAGGATGTGCCAGGTCTCTACTTGTAATGGAGATCTCTATCTCCATGACTAACTCTCTTTATTTATCCTCCTGATAAGAAGGTCTAGCCTCAGGTCTCTTCTGAGGGCATGACAACTTATGTCATACGACCTAAGTACGTATCTATCCTTTAGTTTGTGCTTAATCTATTAAGCTTATGTCCATGACATTATTTACATACTTTTTCATTAATTTGGTGGAAGATTCTTTAGACCTTATTAACCTTGCCCATACCTCAAAAGGTGAGGAGAAGAGAGAAAACCCTAATCCTTAAGGTCCTTAATAAAAATTGTGATGAGAAGGGATGAATAAGATGAGAAGTCTTAAAGGTATCTTATTTCAATTCATACCCTAAGACTTTGGCTAGACAGTCACATGGATCCAGGAGTCCTCATATTCTGACTAGTGGTGTGGAGGAAAATATTGCCAGCTCCCATTCGTGATCCTTTTCTAGACACCTCTGACTTTCAGATAATCCTCTAATAACTCCCTTGGGTTCTATGGAGTTTATAAAATTTAATAATTATTAATGGTTAAGTGAGGAACCTACACTCCGATACCAAATGTTATGACCCCACCTTCCGGTAACCCCCAATTAAGGGAGACCGAGAGGTCAAAGCCACACCCATAACTTCTGGATCAAAGGTTCAACATTTAACCAAGAACAATGATTAAATTTCAACAATCTATACTGAAAAGCTGTAATAAATAAAATTTTGCATACCTTTGAAAATTTGGAATTTCTAAACCTCTATCCACAGTTGAACTAGTCTAACTAAAAACTCCTTGCTCTTTAATTTGTGAATTCGCAAAGTGCCACTTTACTATTTGTCCTTTTTTGAGATTTTGTACCTAAATCGCCGAAAAACAAAATATCGGTCAGCCAAAGCTGGTATGTGGGGGAAACAATAATCATGTAAATATGTTAACAACACAATCATTCAATTAATCATTTAACAACCAAGATTACATTTTAAATATAATTCCACGATCCATGAGTACCCTATCCTCTGTGCTGTCCCTGTAGTGGACCTGGATGCTACCTTCCTTATGGTAGATCCCCATTAAACCCATCATGGTCCACCTAACAGGTGAACCAATTTCTTGGGTTGAGCCACATGGCACTACCCATAGGTAGACCACTCCTTAACTCATGGTATGCTAAAGAGTCTCATGGCACAACATGTAGGTAGCCCAATTTCTAACTCACGGTAACCTAGACCTTGCTCTAGGATTACCCCTTTTTAGCCTTTTCAAAGCAATAGAGGTGGACCCGGATCTAGCCAGTTATATATATATATATATATATATATGGTGATAATCATAGTCACTTTATAGTTGCATGAAATAAATAGACATCCAACCGTTATTTTTCAAGCATCCGATAAAATGTTCGAGAATCACCGTGAAACTAGAGAGATTATTCATAAGCATAACCACATACCTGATTTGATGATTTCACAAGCATTAAGCAATTCCAACCAAGAAAGAAATCCAAGCAAGCAATTTAACAATCACATAATTCCTAAAAAAATGTATTCTATTTACTACACACTTGATCAAGAATCTACTTTATTGACTTAGATTCACTTTCTAGGGTTTCCAATCCGAATTAAGGTTTCATTAATATTCATTAGGGTTTCTTAGATCAATTTCTCAAACTTTACCCCTTTTAGGTCAACAAACCCTAAAATACTCTTTTCTACTTATATAAACCTTAATTGCTCAAATTATCCATTTTAATAGTCTTTTATACCCAAATTGACTTAGGATCATCATATCTCTACATATTCATGGATTTGAACCATTAAAACAATTAAAAGACACATTCACCTAAATTAGGGTTTGCAAGTCCATTAAGGCATATTCATGCACATGGAACCCTAAACTAAGCCAATTATATAAAAAGATCATCTTTTTAGATCCTATTTTCACTTTTATTAACAATAGGTTAATATTGGCTTGAATTATCCAAAGAAAATCATTAAGTCCATCTATCATCAAATCTAAGGGTTTTTCATTAATTAAATCATTAAAGATGATAACTTTATGTACTTTACAAATGTCAAGCATATTTATGCACATAAACTCTAAATTAGACTAATTACATGCAAAGTTCATCATTTTCGATCTTAATGTACCTTTTTACAATTAACAGGTTAACATCAACTTTAATCACCCATTAAACTCTACTAATTACATTAATCATCTCAAAGTAGAGTTTCTTAATCTTTAATTCATTAAAGTTGATAACTTACACTACTTTTTGGATTGTAAGAGGAATTAGCTTCTAAACATATTTTATTGAATTCCTCTCATTTTTCTGAGTAAAACACATATATTATTCGTATCCATCTGAGCTACCGATTAGTAGATATGAATTTTGCAAATTAGACTTACTTGAGCCAATCCGGGAGCGCCACGTCACCCCGCTCCATGCAACGTTGTTTGGAAACATAACTAAATGACGTATCTGCCCCCATGTAAGTGGTTGTTCCTTCACACCCCGGAGGGGAAGAACCGTCCAACCTTCTATGGTTGTCTTCAACCTTCAGATGGCGCGAACCACCCACCCTAGCTACCAAGGGCGCAGCTCCAGCTCCATCCCTGGACCCCGAAGATCACTGGGGACTGCTGCCCTACCACCGACACCCTCCATCGTGCCCATACATGCGTGGAATCATGTCTGGGATGGTCGGTGGGTGGGGCGTAGGACCTGCGATCCGCGGCTACGCTACAGAGATTGCGGGATCTTCTTCTACCTCTCGACGCCAGGAATCTCTATGCAAACTACCTCCCTTGCTTCGACACCCTCCGCTGCATCTGGGCACCTCCCAGAGCACATCCTAGGCATCTGGTTTGGGTAGGGCAGGCGTGCGACCTGCAATCACTGTTGCAACCATGCGGCTGTGGCTGTGCCTGGGTCAGGGTCTGGCCACGATGGCAACGTTGCATCATGGTATCATTGGAGCAACAAGCTACCAATGAAACTCCTCCTTGCCGCCTCATGGCTCCAGGGACAACTCCACCTCTTGGTTAGGGTTTGGATGGGTGCATGGATGGAGAAGAGGGTAGAGAAACATGGGATTCTCCTTCCCTTCGAACTAGGACTCTACCCCTTATATAGGGGTGTGAAACGAAGCCCTAGGTAAGCTTATACATGACTCAAAGAGTCCCTTTCCAAGTAGGAAATCAATTCCTTCAATGAGAAGTAATATTCTCTATCTTCTTTATCCTTGGTTATTCTCTATTATATGGATATTATGAATTCGAAATTCCTCTTTCATTTTCTTTGTACTTTCCCTTTTTAATTCATTGGCCATGGATTTGTATTTTCTTTCAATAGAAATTACTCCCTTTTTAACAATACCCCCAAAATATTCATTATGCATCATATTATCTTCTTATTTGACTTTATTGGTATTTTCTCTTTCCTCTTTCTTCATTGGGACTCCTTGGAACCCAAGGAACCCAAGAGGCACGAAATCCACTTTGGATGTGCCTTCTAGAGGTTTCCACATTTGTCTTTTCTTTATTTTCTTATTTACTAAATAATGAAGTTTCTTTTGTCTTTTCCTTTATTGGGCCCAATAGCCAATAAAGCCCACAACACAATCATCAAGGCTATTGTAAACAAAATCCATGTATTCAAAACAAATTATATCATTATTTGTTCTAATATCTTTAATATGAGAAATTACATTTCTCACTAAATGAACCCAAAAATTGGGGTTGTAACACTTGCCTTGTTGTTTGGTTTGGTAATATAGATTGAATTGTGATAATTGCATGCCATGTTGACACCCCCAACTAATATCAAATCACATTCCCAAATGGCCCACCTTCGTAATCTATTACTTGAAACCCACCTTAGCCTTCTTGCTTGTTAATGCTAGTGTAGCTTAATTGTCTTTGTTTCTTTTAGCTAATTGCTTACTCTTTCTAGTTAGGGTCAATCTAGATACTTGCTTTCTTTAGTGGTTAACTTAGTTCTTAGTTGATAATTGCTTTGCTAGAGTAGAGTAGATCATCTTTCTCTTGCTTAGTTTATTTCTTAATCTAGCTCTTAGATCCAACTTGCTAAGGATAAACTAGTTTTTGGTAATCTAGTTTTCATATTGCCTTTACTTACTTGTTGCGTAGTGTAATCAAATCAAGACCCCTTTAAACCCTTCTACCCTAGTCTCCACTCTAGGAACATAGCCAACACTAACTTAGCTCTAGTGACCCCTCTATCCCTGAGGATTGACCCCTATATTTTCCTCTTATCTTTACTACAATAGTACCCCGTGTGCTTGCAGGTGACCTATTTAGTATTGTGATTGAGTCTTTTTATGGATTTTTATAAATATTGAAAGATCTCGAGTGTGTTCGAGTTACGTGGGGTACATCAAATATACAATTATATATATTTACTTTGTATTCTTCCCAGGTTTACTTTTTTAGTTGTATAGTTACATTTTTATCATCATAGTTACTTTTTTGTCCGATGAGTTACTTTTCTGACCGTATAATTACTTTTTGTGCTGATGGGTATCAAAATCCAGGCTATCCACGTGGGTATTGAATGAACGCCCTATATGTGTGTGTGTGTGTGTGGGATTAGGAGATGCCTTATTTTCCCCTTTCCCACACCCATAGTAGAGGCTGAACACCTGGGAGGATGGTAAATCAAGGTAGAAAATGGGATTCATACCCGAGTCCCTTTTTAGGGGACACCGTGCTTGACCACTTGAGCCACTTCTTGTCAGCATACACACACACACACACACACACACACATATATATATATATATATATATATATATATATAGACACACATACATACATACATACATACATACATACATACATACATACATACATACATACATACATACATACATACATACATACATACATACATACATACATACATGCATGCATGCATGCATACATATCCAATTTCTGCATTGATTTACCACCCTCTTAGACGTTCGACCTCCACCACGGGCATGGGAGGGGATGGAGAAATATTTTTCTCTTAATCCCATCCCCCCCCCCCCCCACACACACACACATATATATATATATATATATATATAAAGTATATCATATGCATGGCCTCTTACCTCTATAGAGCAACCATATACAATTTTTTTGGATAGTAATGCATATCTAAGTAAATTGAAAGTTATATTTCTCATAACACTTATGATATTAAAATCATCCTAATCCTTAATCTTGGGTTTCAAGAATGCTACAGTGAAGCATATGGGAATTAGGGTTTAGAAACCATGTAATTTGGGACATCTTGAAATGTATTTTAATCACCTATGTTAACATGTTGTTCCTTGAAATTACCATAGTTTAAAAAGCATATACTACTTATATAAAATCATGGATGACACCTAAACATATTAGCTATTCATAATTTCCCATGGTGTCCAATTATTAACTAAGGTGGAAGCATGACATTAGCCATGTGATATTGGGTCATAGTCCTTAGAAGTACATGATCTTCATAGAGAAATAAGGGAAAAGACTTATAGTCCCTCAAAATATGAAAAAATAGGATTAGGGGTAAAACATGGATATTAGTGCTAAAATTTTTGTGTAATAAAAAAAATCTCAACGAAGAGATCAACTGATGCAAAGTTTCAAGATTATCATTGGAAATGCATCCTTCTAGTCGTGGCAATTACAAGGACTCATATCTTGGGTCTAGTGGTGTGTAGAGACTCAATAAGTGATCTTGACCATGACTCATAAGAGAAACAAAACAAGAACTCTGATGGGAGAGAGTCATTGGAAACTAGTTCCCTACTACAATATTAATAGTTAAAAGAAGTTACACTCAGAGAAATAGGTGAATTGATGACAAGAAACCACTAAATTGATCAGAAAATTAAGTTTCAAATAAAAGTGAGGGAAAGAGTTCATTGTAGATATCATGGAATTGAAGATACAATGAGCATCTACCAATGTTGATGGGAAGATTTGGAGCTTCTAAACCAATTTTCATGGAACTAGGTTTACAAGTAAGAACATAACACTTTATTTGAACCAACATTTGTTAATGATTATCTTAGTGGATGACTTTGGGCAAATCGAGTTTTATTGGTATGTTGAGTTTGAAAACTTAGGGCATCTAGATTTGAAAATTTCAAAATATACTAGGCATTATATTTCATTTTCAGGGTCGTTATAACCTACCCACTTTATGTGAATTGTTTCCTCTAGATTCTACTTGTTGACCCACATTAGAAAAATCCATAATTTACTATGTGAAAATATACCACCTTAGTTTTATTATAAAGGTTATAGCAATACACTAACACATCTAGGGTTTCATGTAAAAAGATAGTAATGTATGTAGATAATACGAAAACATGCCACAAATTAACACTTACCTTGGTCATATCCTTTCTCAATTAACCTATAGTATATTTGGATCAATTTCCTCATTGATCTGCTAAACCCTTTTCCTTAACCGACCTTCAATATCAAATGCCTCAAACAAATCTTTTTATTTTAAAACTCAATATTCTCCCTCTTACCATCCTTAATTCATCCTCATAACTTAATTATTCAAGTTAGGGGTATCTTTGAAATACTTGATAAATTTCTAATATCTATTCCATTGTGTTTAGATGACAATATGTGTTAGTTCTGGTGTATTACCCATCTTTTCAACATCCACAAATATGTTTTGACCATGTAGACATTCAAAGATGTGAGATATAATCATTCTACTCTCCATTACCATAGTAGTGCACATGTCCTATAAAATCCCTAATTTTTTGCATATGATACATATTTTCAAATAAGTTGTCGACTCAAGATCTATTGAATAATCCCTATATTTTGATGATGACTAAACTATTCCACTTATTTGTGTGTAATTCTTCTATTTGTCTGATTTTAGATTAGATAGATACTCAACAATTGTATACACTTGCAAATGCTAGTTTGAATAAATCAAGTCATACATGAACAAAGATCAAGATTAAAAAATGGATAGTTTTCTCCTCAGATATTTGATATAAATCACATGTAATGATTGTATGACTTGTAATTAATATCACATGTGTAATAGAGTCAATTAGGATGAAGTAGTATGCAATTGGGAGGGTCTTGAAAAACAACATCTAGACATCTAAAAAGACAACAAGTGAAATCATTTTGAGTTAGCCCAGGGCATAACTTGACCAACAACACTATTCATCAGTGTTTCTAGCACCCTCTATTGGACATGTTTGGTCCCAAGGTAAATCGGTCAACTGATGTAGATGGAAAGACAAGAAATCTTGTCAGTCGAGTTACCTTAGATCTAACTTGGTTGACATCCATTTCTATTATGCAAAAAGTAGTCATTAAAGAGAGTCCCAATGTGAAATATATTCATTGTGGTCTCCCCATAACATCTAGAATCCATCCTAAATGGTTCTAACGTCTAGGAGGCATCCTCAACTATAAATAGGATCCCTTAGGTTTCATCCCATGGTTACATAAGAACTATGAAAGTCCCTATACTATATTTGAGAGAGATTTGCCTCCAAAGATCCTCCATCCACTCTCATGAGCTTAATCACTTGATACATCCATTAGAATGAGTAGGAGATTTGTAAAAGAGATCTTCCTACATGTATATATTGTGAGGATTTAATTCATCTATCTTCCATTCTCTCTTTCTACCATGAAGATGAAGATTCTCTCTCTCTACAAAGATAGGTGAAGAAGAAGAAGGACAAGAGGCCCTTGGTAAAAAGTTTCTTGTAACACCTGAGCCCACTGGCCTAGGCTCTAGTAGAGTTTCAGGAATGATGACTAGTTCCACAAACCACCACTAGTTTAACTGCACACTTTTTCATCATTCACGCACAAGCTAGGGTCAACTTATCGATTGGTCACCCATCCTAGTACTACTCCAAGCTGAGCACACTTAACTATGGAGATCTTTAGTGATGTGCTCCCGGAAAAGGAGGTACACCTTGGTAATATGGGAGTCCAATCATTCCTTATACGGTATTTTTATCAGAGGCCTTAAATCCTAGGACATTACAATCTCCCCCATGAAAACTCTTGACTTCCTCGTCAAGGCTCAACTATATGGCCTCATAATATTTCCCCATTTTGGTGCATACCCAGAATGGCACACGGACACCCATCTCCCGATCACAGAATACCAGCACAAGGGTGGCTACGTCACCGTGGACAATCCTTTCCTACAGGCTTGGACTGCATGACTCAAGAGTGGAATGCCACATTCCCATGTGGGCCCCACCTATTGGAGGGTTTTGGCTCTGATACCATTTGTAACGCCTTGGCCCACTATCATGAATGACGACTGGCCCCACAAACCACCATTAGCCTTAACTGCACACTTTGTCCTCACTCACATGCAAGTTGGGGTCAAATTCCTTACTGGTCACCCATCCTAGTACTACTCCAAGATGAGCACACTTCACTATGGAGTTCTTTAGTGTTGGGCTCTCGAAAAAGGAGGTGCACCTTGGTGATATGGGTAGTCTAATCATTCCTTATAAGATCTTTTCATCCGAGGCCTCAAATCTTGGGACGTTACATTTATCCTTTGTGAATGTGAAGTTAGAGGCAAAAGATCCAAGATAAGAGTGAGTAAGACCTTGAAGGACAAAGACTCATTGTAAGAGTGGGTAAGTCCTTGGCGTAGGCCTAAAGACTCATTGCAAGAGTAGGTAAGTCCTTGGTCAGACAAAAGACTCTTGATCATGGATAGGTGAGTCCTTTGTAAGATTGTTGGATTCCTTATCCTCATAGCGAAGTCTAGTTATCCTTTGACCTAAAAACTGTGGTCATATGTTGTAACTCTTATAATGGAAAATAAGGAGTGACACATGGTTAAAATTTCTATAGATTGACCCCTTTAGGTAGTGGATGTACATCCCCTAGTTTGGAGGTTGGAACCACTATAAATACTTGTGTTGTTTGGTGTTTGTTCAATATCTCTCTTCCCTTTCTATGCTAGTTTAGTTCCACTAAAATTTCAAACTTGCAATAGTATATTGGGAAATATCTTTAAGGTCTAACAAATTTTGTTTAAGTGGAATTATCTCTATTAACCGCCCCCACTACTGCCAATTAATAGATCCAAAAATTGGTATCAAAGATAGGTATTCTCCAAGCAATACTTCCACAAGTAGGAGAATATGGATAATAATCAAAGAGGGAAATACTACTTTAACATTTTGGTCTTTGATGGGTGAAACATTCTATATTGGAAGAGAAGAGTGCAATTTCACATTCAAGGAACAAGTCTTGAGCTATGGAGAATGTTGGATCTTCCATACAAGAAACTGAATAGAGGTAAAGGTATTCATGCTTTATCTAAATATTGATTATTTTTGTCAAGTTTTTATGCACTTTAGATGTGATTTTGATAATATTTTTATATATATATTATTCTCAACACTTTGTTGCTAAAAAACTGACTATGATTCTTCCATAGTTCATTACTAACTTGCTTATACATGCTTGGACATTGTTTATATTTTTATCATGCCTTTAGATATGTTATTTCCATAAAATGTGTTTTTTGTACACCATTTGTTGTTGACCAAGTTTGTCTAGAGGAAATTCGACTGACGTGCATCCTTGGGATTTTAGTAGCTATTGTTGGTCGAGTTTTCCTAGATTATAAATCAAATGAAAACACTATGCACTGAATAATACAGATGAATTTTGGATGAGAATATCCCTCTCAACTAGATTTTCTCAACCAATAGGATTATTCTTTGGGCACTCCCCTTGGTACATTTATATGATATACATATTGACATTGTTTATGGCCTATCATGCATACAACTTTGTCCTTGTAATTGATCATAATTGTTACATCTATATCTCGGTACAATTTGTGTTGATTTTTTTTGTATGTTTTGATGATAATCTTTTTGGAACCTATGGCTTTGATTAACTTGCTTCTGTTATGCTCTAACCTTCTAGATCTATCTAGTCATATATCTTATTTTCATGCAACCTTGAGTTTCTCAGAGGTATTCATCTTTTGGTCATGATACATATTTGCTAATGAGTAATATCCATTCATGCATCTTGACTGACATATTCCTTTGTATGGATATTTCTCTACATATATACATATCATGTTTTAAACTATGAATCTTTTGCTATGGCATATATCCTACCAGTAGTGTTATAACCTGGTTTTTCACATAATTTTATATATGTTTAATTGCAAATTGTGAAATAATATGTGCTTTATATGTCTTAATTTTTTAAAAAAACATGGACTTAAAATGCAAATTTCCCCCTTTTACAATGATTTTCATAGTTTTTACTATATTCCAATAAAACAATGTTAAACATGGGAAGAAGAACAAAACTCCAATAATAAATGTATTAACAATAATAATGGATAATTATTATTTGAAATATGGAATTATGTGGAATACTCTAGAAAAGATGGATTTCGTGCATAAATGAAGGATAATGGCTTTATGATATAACTGAAGTATTGAATAATATATGCAAGTTGCCAAAAGAAAATAATATATGTGGAAGTTTAGATAAGTAGAAGAGTAATTATCTAGCCATAAGTGGCAACACAAAGTTTGGGGCATCAAACAAGAATACCTCAACCTGACTTTTGGTATTCTTGAGGAAATAAAAAAAAGAAAATTCTAGAATTTGATAGAAAAAGGACTCTCCATGTGGTGGGTAATTACAATAATTTTCTAAATGAGAAAGTTTCCACTATACAAGTAATTTTGATAGATCCCAAAAAATAGATAAAGGTCAAGAAAGACTTAAACGGGTCACCTTCCAAATTTCATACCCATAGGATGTTCCTAGTAGCCTATGGAAATTGGATAAGGTATAAGGACCTACTTGACATAAATGAATTATTTTACTTTTTGAAAAGAGAGAGAAGGGGAATTTAGAAATATCTTTATGACACCAAATCTTGCCCACACCAAGATCTAACCATCATAAACCTTCCCATAAAATTTGGTATCAATTGGAGATGGAGGAGAGAGTGATGGATTTTATAGTTTTCCATAAGTGAAGGGTTAATGTTTAATTATGACATCTATAACATTAATTAAAAAGGGAACTTAGTCCCTGTCCTAGTTATATCGTGAGCTTTTAGGATTGTTCGATTGGGAATCAGTGGCCTAAACATCATCACCGTCCTCAAGTCCTTTTAGGAAAGGACCCATGTTCACATCCAATTTACTCTCCCGATATCTCTCTCTACCCTTCACCAAACCTCACAAAACTAGTCTCATTGGAATTGAGAGAGGAAGGTAAATCTTCCTAGCCGTTACATTATAGCTAAATAGTGCTCATTTGGAAAATGCCCAAACTTTGTTTGTAAGTAGGTCTTTAGATGGAAAAAATCCTTGCTACCCCCAACATCCCTACCTATATAAGGTTCACATCCCGTATGCAGAATTAGGAAGAATTTTTCCCATAACCCCAGAGCGCGATAGACCACCTCACCAGTTCACACATGCGGCCACATAGTGCCCTATATTATGTCACCAAGCATCTTCCACCCTTCCCGTTCTTGCTTCCTCTGGCCTGAGTTGAGACCACCTCTAAGTTTGTCGGGGTCCCATAGATGGTCCTTCTCTTGTCCTAGGCTCCACGAAGGGCTAAAGTATGAAGTCAACACTGTGGTTGACTCATCCAGTCACAAATTGATAAAAAATAAGACATAAGGTACAATGATTTGAGTGCCCCAGACGGCGTACGTAAAGCATGAGGGAAAAAGTGTGTTTTCCTCGTGGCTTGACACTCGTCCCATGTGGAGTGAGCCGCACAAGGGGCCAAAGTTGATTCATAGAATCCCGACCCACATGAGGAAGGGCTAAGGCTCAATTATGTTGACGTGGAAATTCCCCATTGCCCCTTAAATGTAATTTTATAATAATTCTAGGAAATTATTGGTAAATCAGATTGGGACAAGTAATATATGAAAGTTTACCAAAATAATACAAGGAATGCAATAAAAATAATTTGAAGACCTGGTACAATCTCTAAGTCTATATGTATCTAAGGTTACCAACTTTAATATGTTTAATGTATAAACACCCTAATTTCTAGGTTTTTCCGATCATAACATGATTAGTTGATCTTAGTAGTCAAAACTGACCTTTTTGGATAAAAGGGGTATCTTGGATCTAATTTGAGATTAATAGTTCATAAATTAATGAATTAGGTTTTCTTGAGTTAAAAATGCATATGATGATAAAATAGGGTTTGTAAACCAAAAAAGGCATTAAAAGTGATGATTAGGGTTTGGGAATCCAAAACCCTATTGAAACCCTAATTTGACCCTAAAACCCTAACTTGGACCCCAAGTCGGTATTAATGTGGATTTATGAACAAAATAATAATACATGGGTATTATGCCATATTTTTAGGATAGTTGCTTGATTGATTTCTTTTGTTGCCTTTTGCTTGGACATCAAGTTACTGCTATGGAAGGTATGTGGTTACACATATGGCTACTCAACTTAACCAACTTTTATGGGTTTGTATATGCTTTTATGAATGGATTGAAAACTGAATGATTTCTTATTTATTTACTTCTGGAAGTCTATACAGCCCATATGAGTATCACCGTATATAGAAATAACTTTCTCAAACCCATGATATTATCTCTAATTATATGCATGTATGGTAATTATAGAAAGCATCCCCAATGAGTGGGTTGGCAAACAGATACTCACAGAGAGTGAGTATGATATCATGAATACCCTAAGTGAGTGGGTATGAATAGAAATCACTGTAGTGAGTGGATAGATCAAAATGATACTTCTAGAGAGTATGGTAAGATTGGGTGCCCCCAGTGAGTAGGTATGCTGTAGAGATTAAGGGTTGAGAAGTTAAGAAATCAAAAGGTGTTTATATTATAATGTTAATTGAAAATATGGTTTCTTATGTTATTACTCATACATGTGCATATTGTGTTTTCCGTGACATACCAGTATAGAAGTACACTAATCGTTGTTTTGATTCATGATGTTTTAGGTTAAACAACTATTAACTCAAAAGATGGACTTGCAAGAAGATGAAACTGAGAAGAAAGGAAAGTTAAAATAAAATATGGAGGATTATAGTTAGATAGAATAGAATTTCTTTCTATTTCAAACATTAGATTTACATTTCATATAACTTCCTTGAGGAGAGGTTATCTTGTAATCAAGCACTTTTCCATATAATGAAATTTATTGATTATTATTGGTCACTTGTTAATCTTGGATCTCGGAATTATGATTATGACCCTTGCCCTCTTGGTCCTCCTTTTAAGGGGATAGTAGGGGAGGGAGTCATAATAAGTAGTCCTAAATTGTGATATCATCTACTAGTTTTTTATCTATATGTCTTTCTACTTTTGTTCATCAATTGTCATCAAACTATATGCTAGCTTGAATATTGTTTTATACATACTCAACCTTGCTCTTTGATTTTCATATCTAATATCTTGAGTTACTTTCTTGCATAGTGTTTCTTACTAGATATGCATCTAGGGTCATTAAAATGCATGTCTTGTTTCTCTTTACATAGATTGCTTGGACAATCCCTTGTGTCTTATGTGAAGTGGGAAATACATATATGTAAAACATAAATGAGGAGAAGACATAGTTCATATAAATGTTATGAAAACTAACCGTGAAGGAGAAACAACATAACCTGAGGGGGACTATATTATCTCAACTAGTATCAATTGAGGGGGAGAAAATGAACTCCATTATATGAAACCCATAGTTTCCTCCAATGGTATGATTTTAGTTCATTGACTTTCAATACATTTATGGAATGGTTTGTCATATTCTTAAAGGGGCAAAATATTGACACAAGGTCTAGATTGACTGATCCCTTCCACTCCACTTATTTGTTTCTAATTAGTATTCTTGAGTGATGTCATGTTATATAGACAAACTCCAAAAACCTAAACTTGCAAATATTAATTTGAATAAATCAAGTCATATATGCACAAAGACCAATATTGATGAAAATATAGTTTTAACTTGATGTATTTGATGTAAATCACTTGTAAATGACTTGAATTTAAGATCACATGTATGATAGATTCAATAGGATGGATTAATATGCACCTTGGAGGGTCTTGTTATGTATAGAACAACAAGTGAAGTCAATTGAATTACCTAGGGTATATCTCAGATAAGAACACTATTCATTAATGTTTCCAACACCCTATATTGGCTGAGTTTGGTCCCAAGGTAACTTGGCCGACCAATGCCACTGGAAAGATAAGAAGTCTTGTGGGCAAAGTTGTTCTTGGATCTAACTTGGCCGATAGCTGGTTTTGTTGTGCAAAAATAGTCATTGGAGAGAGTGCCAAAGTGAAATATATTTGTTGGACTCTCCTGAAAACAAATATAATTCATCCTAAATGGTATTAACATCAAGGAATCATCCTAAAATATAAACATGACCCCTTTTAGATTCAACCCATGGTTACCCAACACTACTAAGGTCCCTATACTACATTTATGAGAGTATCGCCTACAAATAGGCTCCATCCACTCTCATGAGCTTAACCACTTTCTACATCCATTAGAGTGAGTTGGAAATTTTTGAGAGACATATTCCTACATGTATATATTGTGAGTCTGCCATCCATCTGCCTCCCAATCTATCTTTCTACCATGAAGATGAATATTATTTCACTTGGCTAAAAGAGGTGAAGAAGAAGAAGGGCAGGAGTCCCTTGGTGAAAAGCTTCTCCTGGGTGAAGGTGAACTCAAAGGTAGAAGATCCAAGACAAGTGTGGGAAAGCCTTTGAAGTCTGAAGACTCATTGAAAGAGTGGGTTAGTCCTTGGTGAAGACTAATTACAAGAGTAGGTAAGTCCTTGGTAAGGCAAAAGACTCTTGGTCATGCATTGGTAAGTCTTTTATAAGGTTGTTGGCTCCCTTATTCTCAAAAGGAAGGCTAGTTATCCCTTGGCCCAGAAAGGGTTTGTATTATGTTGTAACTCTTATATTGGAATATAAGGAGTGACACATGGTTGAATGTGCTAGAGATTGACCCCTCTAGGTAGTAGATGTACATCTCTTAGTTTGGAGGTTGGAACCACTATAAATACTTGTGTTACTTGGTATTTGTTCAATTTCTCTATCCCTTTCTATGCTTGCTTGGTTCCACCAAAATTTCACACTTGTAATATTATACTGGAAGATCTACTAAATTTTATTTATGCAGTTTTAGCTATATTCAGCCCCTTACTCTAGAGCCCATTAATAGTCTCAACCTAATCCTAAAATCCTAGCTTGAAAAATTTGGAGATAATATTCCCTAAGTCACACCATTATATATAAATTAACTAAAGTGTGACTCAAATTAGATACAATGAGATGATGATACAAATTTAAACCTAGTTCTACTAAATTTTAGTATGGTTTGCACCTAATTACTCATGCCATAATTTAACTACATGAACTAGGGACGTAATTAATGAATAAGTGAAACACAAGGCTTCAAAGTGAAATTTTACATATTTCCAAGCCGTACTAGTAGATTTTTTTATGATTTTTATATGAAAATAATTGACCTTCTAAAAAATATGAGATTTATTTTATTTAGATAACCCATGAGGACTAAACATATGTTTAACTTGAAGTGGATATAATGGTCTGTTGTGAATATTAAAACTAAAATATGACTAGATTTTTGGATTCTACACCCTCTAATTATCTAGGAGTTTAGCCCTAATAGGGTGACAACTATATTATGGTGTTATTTTAAATCTCCTATTTGCAATGAGGATCATGTACTAGTTTAGATTATTTTAGAGTGAAAGTTGTATGAGGAGCTTGAGATAGGAGAGTCACATTTGTTATCCTACGTTGCTTGAATGGAACTTTATTTTTATACAATGGTTATCATGTTTTATGACATCCCTCTTGAGAATTATACCCCTACTCAGTATTTGATATGCTTGAAAAGTGTGATGTTAAAATATTGTATCAAGTAAAGATATATAGTTGGCCACCAAGCTTTTGTAAAAATATCATATAGTTTATGTTCCCTTTTGTAGATCTCTCACAAGAAGAGATCTAATTAGGGAAAAGAGCATGTACGTGGAGAAAAAATCTCCTAAAGTGTAAGGAGTGATCACGACACCTCTGGAGGGGCCAACCCTTATGGTAACCCCAACACGTCCTTGGATGTACTCATCATGGCCCTAATCGATGCCCTAATTGGCCCATGAGGAGCGAAACTATAGGCAAGAAACCATGAGCTTCCCCTGGTGTAATTTTTGAATATCAAGATAGTGATCTTCTATGGAGAAGATGATATTGATGTAGTCACTCGTACTAAGGAGTGGCTGCTCAATGTCGAGCATTGTTTATGTGATTTGGGAGGCACTAATCATTCAAAGGTCCACTTTAGGACGCACATGTTGAAGAGTGAGTTTCACACATGGTGGGAGAAATTCATCAATGCCTGAGGACTTAATGTTGAGCTATCGACTTGGTAGGAGTTCAAAACTACCTTCCACCAAAGAAAGAGGTTGAATTCTAGCTCTGAAGCATTATGATTATACCATAGTCAACTAGTATGCAATGAATTTCAATATGCTACAAAAATAGGGATATGGCTTGGACAAGATGTGTCTGGCAATGAAGTTCATGCATGGTATCAAGCCTGATCTATGCTACACTCTGACTAGATGCAACCTCAAGACAGTGCAAGAGGCACTCAAATCTACCTTGGAATTAAAAGATCACCCGAGAAGGACATGGAAGAAGGATAACCATGACCACTCCCATTACAAACCCAATAGCCGTAATGATAAGAAGAGAAAATATTTATAAGAACCACATGTCATGAAGCCTTTCCTAACTTGTAATAGACTACATAGTGGAGTATGCATGTTTGGAATAGGAGTTTTCTACTTTTATCGAGATCCAAGTCACAAGAAACTAGAATGCCCCTATCTCAAAGCAAGGAATCATGCAAGAAAAGAAATTGACCTAGAGAAACAAGAAAAGAGACAAGCAAGGATATTTGCAATGATTGATGATGAGGAGGAAGAATGTAAAAAATAAGGCATGACCTTTAACCATGGTTTTAATCAGATATAAATACATGATGTGTATTGCCAACTAGGAATGATTAACACCCTAATATGGGGAGCATATGAAAGTTTCAAGGATGAAATTTTTGTAAGGTGGGTAGAATTATAACAATGCTTTTTAAGGATTCTCAGATAACCCTAAACCCCTAGCTTGGAATTTTTTTGAAATTAATCTATCGTATCACATCCTAATGTGTAACACTAAAGTGTGATTCATATTAGATATATTGAGACAATGATACAAATTTAAATCTAGTTACACTAAATATTAGTATGGTTTGCACCTAATTACTATGTCATAATTTTATTACATGAACTAGGATCCTAATTGATAATTAAGTGACACATAAGAGTTAGAAATGCAACTAACTTATTTTTTGTTTGTAATATGTCCTAATAGAATTTGTACGTGTTTAATATGATAATAAGTGAAATTCCACAAAATATGAGCCCCTACTTCATCTTACATAATTGTACATATCAAATATATATCTAACGTGAAATAGAAATAATGGCATGTTATGACTTTTAAAACTAAAATATAACTAGTACCAATTCTAGAGCCTCTAAGTACTAGGAGTATAGACCTAGTGGAATGCCAACTATATTATGAAATTGGTCTAAATTTACTTTTTGTGAGGATCATGTACTAGTTAAGTTTAGTTATAGTTTGAGTTTTATGTTGAGGAAATTGAGAAAATAGAATTGCATTTGTTATCTTGTGTGAGTTGAATGGAACTTTATTTTTATGCTATAATTATCATGTTTGTGACATCCCTCTTGAGAATTATTCTTTTGCTCAATATTCAATATGTTTTAAAAAGTGGGATTTTACATGTTTCATACCACTTAAACTAGAAAGAGGGAAAAGTCACATATGAATTCTTTATTATTATAACATTCCATTTACAAATATCAAATGGTTGGCCAACACCATTACACAAAGGGAGTACATTTCACATCAAAAAATTAGTTGATACCATACGACCCAAACTAGTTGACCATATATTCTCATTATATCTAGTTAAACTAAACCTTAAAATTATAATTCTTCTTTACCCAATTCCCTCAATTCACAAAAGACTGATTCAAAAATCTTGACTTTTTATCCTCATCCTATAGGGTCTCAATAAAACATTTGAATTTTAGCCTAGTATCCATGCATTTTTTTCTAAGTCAAACTTATTAGAGAATCGGATGAAAATGTTTTCTTCTTCATGTGTAACCTATCCACTTCTTGTTTTCCAAGTGACATGTGGTTAGTTATCTAGATTCTTGACTTCTATAGGAGGATACTAGAAGGATAAATGATATTAATAATATTGAGAATATCTTATTGTCTAGTAGATAATTATATTTTTTCTTTAGTACCAAATTGTTACACCCTATTAGTGCACACATGGAAACTTGTGAGGAAATTGTGATTTATCCATCACTAGTGAACTTTAGGGGTATTGCATTAACATGGCATACATCCAACATAAAACTTTCAAACATATAAACTTAAAAATCATTTATTTTCAAAATAACACTTATAACAGGAAACACCAATATCTATACCATGGCATGTATGAAAATATAACTCTAACATTTGGAGATTAAGTCTCCTATTATGAAACTCTAAACATGATATAAAATAATATCTCGAATACTAGGTCTCTCTCTATATTTGGCACCCACCAAACCAAATCCTTTTGGGTCCTCATTGCTAAGTTTGTTAATTCTAAGTTGCTCATGCTCCTCACCCATGGACATCTCATATCCTGAACGTAGAGAGATAACATGAGTTCTAATGTAAGTGGTATTGATTCTTAAGACAATATGGATAACTATATGAGGAAAATTAAAATGTATGAATAGAAAGAATTCTTTTTAATTATGAGTTGTATCTATTTGTTGCCAATATTATGCAATAGGTCTTCTTTGGTTGGCCTAGAGCACCTTCTATTGGCTAGGTGCTGGTATGGAATTCCTTTCACTGACACTTAGGTGCCTTTCACTAACACAAAAGTGTCTTCTATGGCACAAAGCGCCTTCTGCTGACACCTATGTGTCTTTTATTAATACACAATTTTTTCCATGCCACAAAGTACCTTTTTTAGAACGTAACATCAATTATGTATGGAAGTATTTTTGTTCTACTATGGACTTATCATGCAATGTTCAGTTATTTCCTGGTTTCTTTTCAGTTTTGTTTATGTGTTTCTAATATGAATCTTAAATTTTTAGTTATTGAATAAACAGTTGTAACTATGAAATTGTAAATGATGTATATGATATTTTGAAATAATTCTGAATTTTGTATAATAACAATTTGTAACACTAAAAATGGAGTTGGCCATTTTGATTCATGATAATGTATATTTCTAAAAACTAAAATATTAATTACATTCTAAAACTATTAAATAAATACGCTTGAGATGCCTAAGGCAGCCTGACCACCACACATAAGAAAAGATTATCATGTATTTGATCATTTTGATTTCCAACCTATACACACACACACATATATATATATGTATATATGTATATATATGTATATATATAAGGTTACACTATATGTACTAGATATATGTAACTTACATGTACCATCCAGTAAAATGGAACATGTAAGCTAGATGTACTTAGATACACAATTCTTTTAGCCTATATGTGTGTGTGTGTGTACATATGCAACAATTATGTCATACTTACCTCTACCGAGGAATCCCTATACCAATTTTCCTTATCATGATAAACTCTAAATCACATAAAAGTAATATTCCTCATATCAATTTATATATATAAATCATCATAATCCCTAATTTGGGTTCATAGAATATTAAATTTTGGTGTACGAAAAATAAGGTTTTAATACCATGTCATTAGGTTAATCTTGAGAATAGATTTCAACATTTTTTATGCATTTTTTTGACAATAAGTATCTATCATAATCTAAGAGGTATCAACCAATAAGATAAAATCCAGGATGATATATATATATATATATATATATAATCATCCATCAATTATTATATAACATGACCTGTGGTTTTCCCTATAGTTTGTAGCCACAAAATAGTGGGTTACATGCCTTAGAAGTGCACAATGTTCATAAAATAACAACATAAATGACTCACATGCCCTCAAAGAACACAACTTAATATATAGGGAGTAGGGATAAAATAGGGAAATCCGTACATACAATCTTTGTATAATGAACACCAAAACACATTTCAACTAAGATTCAAAAACTATAATTTGAACAAATATTAATAAAAAAATTCTAGCATATCACTAGGAACGCATCATCATAGTCATTGCAATCCAATGACATAGCTGGGGTGTTGATAATTGTAGGCTCAACAAGTGACCTCTTCCATGAATTGAAGGAGGATACAAAAAAAATATAACTCTAAAGGGAAAATCCACTGGAAATTAAGTTCTCTAGTAGAACATTAATTGAGAATTGAAGATATAGATCGAGAAAAATGGATATTGCGACATGAAGCTAAGGAATTGAACTAAAAATCATAGTTTTGACAAAAAAGGGCGAAAGAATTTACTATTGATATGGTGGATTTAAAACTATAATGAGCATCGTGTCGATGAGAGATTATGGAACATTAGAGTGATCACGTCAAGTTCCACACTTTGACTTGCTGAAGTTGCACATAAGATGGAATTTGGAGGATCTATAGGGGAGGAGGATTTGAAGGGTTTTATATGATTGATACTAGTCTGTGAAGGGTCTAATTTTTCCTTGTAGTGATATATATATATATATATATATATATATATATATATATATATATATATATATATATATATATATATATATATATATATATATATATATATATATATATGAGGGTCTGGGGTAGTTCATGTTCCTCTTAGAATATTATATTTGGGATAATAAAGAATCCTAATATAGTTGAGGCTCTATGAATGATGAAATTCTATCATATCTAGGTCACTTTGCTCAGAATGAGAAAAGAAAACCCCAAAGGGAATGGAATTTTTGGGTTCAATTTTTAGACATAAGATATTTTTGAATGAGGGAGATATATGGACTATGGGATTCCGAATTTCGGTATAACTCAGGTGTAAGAGAAGACCAAGGGCCATAGGATGTGATTGACTAGGAGTTCTAAATGGACCCAAACTTCTCACTCATATGATTCTCACTAAAAAAACATTCCAAAATTGAAATTTCTATAATTTATGAAGTTATCTGGGTTTTCATTTTGTTATCTTTCTAGTTTTAGTTGGGGCAACTATAATTACTTTAAATGAATGAAAACTACTTTTTTATATAAATTGAGGAAGTAGAATCATTTCTTAGTTTGTATTTATATTTATATGAATTATGTTATTAACTTTTGACATTATCTATATATCTACAATTATCTACATAGACTTAGAGTCTAAACTTTTATGATAAATAGTTAATATTGAATGTTAACCATTCATGGTTTGATGGGATTATTGTGGATGATCAATGTGTCATTTTCATCTTTAAAACTCATATGCCAAATATAATTAATTATGCTATCATTTTACCCAAAGAATTATATAGTTTTAGAAAGTTCTATATTTTTTTTTGGAAAAAGATAGCGACTAACTTTTATTCATCCCATTCTCTATTACGGGCCAGATAAAGTACGGTTGAATGTTAACATCTTTAAGCAACCAGTATGGTTTTCTAGAGGAGAAACTAAACTGGGAAATGAGTACATAGAGTGTTTTGCAAAAGCGTCTGCCACATGATTATGCTTCTGGATGATGAACCAAAGCTAGAGGTCTGGTAGTGAGAGGAGGGTGCGACATTACTCTCTTCTCAGTGGCTAAAGTCTGCAGGCAGGTAACGAGACATGCTGCAGTAGGTTGATGGCTGAAGATGAACAAGATAAGATGACAGGAGCGTTCCACCCCTTGTCGATATAGGTCCGCATAGCATGGATGATGCCTTTGATTTCCGCCTCCAACACTGACGTAGCATATCCATGAGAGCCAGAGCTTAGGAGACAAGCTCCATTGCCGTCAGTGGCATGCACACCAATTCCCATCTTGAAAGTATGTTGTTGAAATGCTGCATCGACAAAGACAAGTTGACGGTGTGGCTCGAGACGAAGGGAAGGACATTCCTTTACAACAGAGGTGGGAGCACTGCTCATGTGCACAGAAAGGATGTTCTTGGTTCTTTATCGGATAAGGGAAACTAGAATAGTAGGAAGAAGGTGCTTGCCTCCATGTAGATGATCATTGTGAATGTGCCATATAGAGAAACACTTGACACAATGCAACATAACACCTTCAGTCGTGTCCTTTCTGTGGCATATGCACAGGCAAACATTTTTGGACTGAAACTGGAAGATGATCATATGCTATGAGTTTCATGTATTGAGATTGATGACCAAGAAGTCTACGATATTTTGTGGAAGGATGCTATCGAACCATGGAGGACCAAGCCGTTTGTTAGAGAGCTGAGGTCCGAGTTGGTTAGATCTAGTATTACTGGTTCAATGGTTCACAAAGTTGCTAACTCTATACCCAAAAAGATTGGGAGATGGGGGAAAAGATTTTTAGATATGACAGTTATTACGGATAGAAGGATGATACCGAATAGAATTCGAGGCATGGCAACTTTGGAGAAAAGGCGCATTCCCTACGTGCACCTGAAGAGGATCGACGCTTGATGAATCATGGATGTTTCTTTTAGCTGTTTCTTTGTCTGGGTTGTGATGATTTATTTTTTTATCTGGTCTTCTAGGGGGAACAAATCTGCGGACATATAAGCAGGAGTTGTATTCTGTTGATGTTTTTGCCCACAAGAGAGGGGTGAGATGAATAGAGAACCCTCTGGATTATTTAAAAAAAATGTGATTGATCCCATCATCAGTAGCCAATGTAAAAAAAGATCAATCCATCTTGAGAAGTTGCCATACTGCCAAGCTCATTGGGAAGTCTCATAAATAGTGGGTCAAGGTATCCTGTTCCTTCATGCAAACTGGGCATGTACTATCACTGATAATGTGCTGACACGTCTTCTCTACACTAGTGAGTAGGGCACGATGCTTGAGGAGCTAGATGAAAGTACATTATTTCAGCAGAAGTGGGAGCGACCAGATAGTCATCTAGTTGCCAGAATTGGTTGGGGCGTGAAGCCCCTTTATCCAGGTGTACGCCATACTGGTTGAAAGCTCGCCTGTGGGATGCAGGGGCCAGGACCATGTATCTGATCCATCATCCTCACTGGGAGCGCTGATGTGCTTGATCATGGGCCATGATGCTAGGGGGAGATATTCTCAGATGAAATCCCAATCCCACGCACCTGAGGGAAGCGACATACATTGCATAGTGAGGTGTTTGAGGTCTTCAGCCACCTGGGTGCTGGGGTCAATATCTAGAATTGATTTTCCGATCAGAAATTTATCCCTCCATACATTGGTGCTGGTGCTGGGTTTTAGGGGAGACAGAGAAGGCAGTAGAAATTTTTTTTTCTCCTCCCAAACCCAGAATAAAGGAATTGCGTCAACGCCTATACAATAGGAAGGATGGTTTGTAGAGACATACCTTGTCCCAATGATTGCTTGGCGATGTTACCTCACGGCT
This sequence comes from Alisma plantago-aquatica, assembly GCA_963693085.1. Classification (NCBI taxonomy): domain Eukaryota; kingdom Viridiplantae; phylum Streptophyta; class Magnoliopsida; order Alismatales; family Alismataceae; genus Alisma; species Alisma plantago-aquatica. The sequence goes on along the minus strand of OY856414.1, from coordinate 217,216,604 downwards.
TGTGCAGTCTTCACCTCTAGTCTTAGACGGTGTCTGCATAGCTCTGGTCTCACCAGGACTGTCGCGATTGCTAGTTGTCCTCCAAGCGGCAAAAGTCTCCTGCCTCTTAGTAGTCCACACGGACCACCTAGAACTCCGATCGCCTTGTTGCACAAGGCACCAGAAGGAGTTGCACCCTCCTATCAGCGTACTAGTTACCGACACACTCTCCTTCCACCAGTCACTTTTCTACAAATGTCTTTCCCTTACTGTGCCTCCCTTATCGGGTAGCACTTGCTCGGGCTCTTCTGGTTACCATAACCAGAGAGAATGACAACTTTGCAGAGCAACTGGTGTTCCGAGTTGTACTTTGAGTAGCCCCTAATACCCCTATATATAGGAGGGTCATGGGACAGGGTTCTCTACCCCAGGAAATGTGGGATTAAAGAAGGAGTAGAAGGGTTTGAGATTTTCCACAAAACAACCAACTGCGCCAGCTAAACTGATCATTTCAAGCATGAACCGATCGGTTGGGGACCTGAGCCGATCAGTTCACACTTGAACTGATCAGTTGGGGCACCTGAGACGATTGGTTCATTTCTAAAATGATCGGTTCATTGCCCTGGTCAGTTCCCGATTGACTTTTCCTCTTTTGTTTCGAATTGATCCAAATACCAATCCTTGTTCCAATCAAATTGGATAAGTGAAACGAAGAGAAATTTCTTACCAACCTGACTTTCCCAACTCGCTCAGTTGGACCAGTTGAGCCGTTCGGTTCAACCCTTGAACCGATCAGTTCATCACATGAGCTGATCAGTTGGGAGTATAGACTGTACAAAATCAATCAATTGTAGTTTCAATCAAACTGATACTCTAATCAATCGGTCCAACACCTTGAACACTATGATATTGAGCTATCAATTGATGAGTGTTTAATTGAACGGCTAAAGTCCTTTAGCAATCAATCTAAACATCATTTGTGGATAAACTCCTCTTCCAGGTTAAATCCTATGTGTGTGACCCTGCAGGCCCATTTCACGTCGGCAGTGAAAGTCCATAACACTTATGAATTTACAAGAAAAGAGCGGTGCCTAGTCACACATCAATGCTACCCAAGTGAAATAGAAAGTTGGAGAATAACTTTCAATCCTGCAATCCGTGAATGGTGTTACAGTGAATGTATAATTCCTTTGTCACTAATGTCCTAAATGAACTCAAGACATGGTATAGTCATCCTTTTAACGTTCATCCATTTCCTTGATCTCAGAATAGACTGGGTGAGATGTGTGTGACATCAATATCACATATTGATCCACACATGCATGCACATGCCTTTCTCAATCCTACTCATCAAGTGGCCATGGACATCAAACTCCCTTAGGAGGGACAAATCCCATATCTATAACTCACCCCTCAAAAGCCCCATGTGTCAAAGTCACCCAATCATCACCTTTATAACAACCCATGTTTCAGGACTGCATTTGATGATGTCAAGTGTACCCAATGACATGTTTTGAGTGTAGTGATTTCAGGTCAAAGAATCACACTCACCACCATCACTGTGAGAGCTGACTTTGACTACCAAATCATGGTTCCATGTGTCACTCTCATGGTGGGTCTGTGCGGTACACATGTTCTCTAACAAGTACCTATGTGCTTGGTTTGATATCACTATATCATGACTAATGAGATTCTGTCATCAACCAACACACAATCTAGTCTTTAGTATTATTGATGTCTATGGTTATTTCCACAATAAAAACCGACTAGGGACTAAACAAGAATGTATACTCTTAACATTCGTACGATCTCATCATTTAGGTCCTCAACCCAAAAGTATACATCATCGACTAAACAATTCTTTAGACATCTATCATGTTACACTATCATCTAAAAAATAGTTAAAACATATAGATCGGAAATTGCCTTTATTATTATTCAAATCATTTACAAAGTACCCCATTACAATCATCATATGACTTTCTCTATGGGCATACATTCCAACAAACTCCCACTTGCAATTAGAGATAGTGACCTAGGAACCTTAGTCCTCGTGACCTAGCATGACCATCACGCTTCTACTAAGAAAGGGCCTTCGTCAGTGGATCAGCTATGTTGTCTTCAGTTTATACTTTGCAAATCTTCACATCTCCTCACTGTACGATCTCTCATATGAGATGGAAGCGCCGCAGTATGTGCTTGGACCGCTGATGTGATCTGGGCTCCTTAGCTTGAGCAATAGATCCATTATTGTCACAATAAAGCTCAATTGCATCACAACTACTGGGAACTACACCAAGTTCAGTGATGAACTTCCTGATCTACACAACTTCCTTTTCTGCATGTGAAGAAGCGATATACTCAACCTCTGTAGTAGAATCGGAAACTCTTTCTTGCTTGGAACTCTTCCAGCTCACAATGATGCTGGATGGAGTTAATCAAGGATTATGACTACACCATAGATTACAATCCAGGGAAGGTGAATGTGATGGCAGATGCTTTGACCATGAGGTTTTCTTGGTCATCATCTGCTGATAAGGCATAATTGTAATATTTGGTGTGCTATAAGCGAGACATGTTAGTTTCTCTTTTCCAGATGAACGTGAATTTGGAAGTGTCCTTGTTGACAGGCTTGTTGGATCAGTTATAGATGAATCCTATGATGAGGAATCAGATTAGAAATGCATAGTGTGATGATATTGTGATATAATAGAACCAAGCAATGTTTGGCAGTGAGAAGCGTGACAACTTCCATGAGTCAGAGGATGGGACAATGTGTTATCACAATAGAGCAATGGTTCTTTAGGCAAAATACAAATCCTGATTATGATCTGTAATCATCTTTGTCAGTTTGGAAGCTTGCATTGGTGTAACCCTTTACTACCAGTTCTTCCTCACCGCCGTATACAAGGTACTGATCCTTAGTCCTTTGCAAGTACTTGAGGATGTTCTTTACAGATGTCCAGTGAGCATCCCCGGGATATGACTGGTACCTACTCGTCATGCTGAGAGCATACGAAACATCTGGGCGTGTGCACAACATAGCGTACATGATGGATCCGATGGCTGATGCATATGGGATCCCATTCATACGCTCCCTCTCTTCACAAGATTGGGGACATTGAGATCTAGAGATGGTGACTCCATGTAGCATGGGGATGTTGCCTCTCTTTGAGTTCTCCATACTGAACCGCTTCAACACTTTGTCAATGTACGTGCTTTGACTTAATCAGAGAAGACTTTTAGATCTATCTCTATAGATCTTAATACCTAGAATGTAGGATACTTCTCCCAAATCCTTCATTGAGAAAGTATTCCCAAGCCAAGTCTTTACTTTTTCTAAGGCTGTGACATCATTCCCCATCAATAGTATGTCATCCACATACAATATGAGGAATGTGGTTGTGCTCCCACTAACCTTCTTGTACACACAAGGTTCATCTTCATTTTGAATAAAGCCAAACACTTTGACTTCCTCATCAAATCAAAGATTCCAACTCCGAGACGCTTGCTTCAATCTATAAATTGAACTTTATAGCTTATAGACTTTATTGGCATTATTTGGATCTACAAAACCTTCAGGTTGTGTCATTTACACATCCTCATTTATATTCCCATTAAGGAATGCGGTTTTAACATCCATTTGCCAAATCTCATAGTCATAGTAAGACGCAATAGTAGTATTGATCCTGATGGACTTAATCATGGCAACTGGAGAAAAAGTTTCATCATAGTCAACATCTTGAACTTGTCAGAAACCCTTCGCAACCAATATGCCTTTATAATTTTTCACATTGCCATCCATGTCAGTCTTCTTATTGAAGACCCACTTGCACCCAATGGGTTTTACCCCTTTGGGTGGTTCCACCAAAGTACATACTTTGTTGGAGTATATGGATTCCATCTCGGATCACATGGGTTCAAGTCATTTCTCACAATTTGGTCCCTCCATATCCTCTAGATAGGTAGTTGGATCATCATCTATGATCAACTCACCGCCTTCCTGAGTCACACGGTATCCAAACCTCTCAGGTTCAAGGCGTGTCCTACTAGATCTACGAGGTCGTTGTGTTATTTGAGGAGACTGAGATTCCACAACACCTTGTGAATCTCTTAGTTCCTCTTGTACATCTACTGGTTTAATATTTTCTTATTGGGCTTGAACCTCTTCAAGCTCTATTTTCCTCCCACTATTTCCTTTAGAAATAAATTCCTTTTCTAGGAACACAACTGTCCTAGCAACAAACACTTTGTTGTCAGTAGGGTGGTATAAATAATATCCCCTTGTTTCCTTGGGGTATCCAACAAAATAACATTTATCGGATGTAAAGAAGTAAAACCACTTCTCTACTAAAAATTTGAACAATAAAACCTCCAGTACAAATACACTCAGAAGGTATGATGGAGTGGGTGTAAAATTTTCAAATCTTTATATAATGGTAATCAAAAGACCAATGTATTGCAGCGGAAGAAAAGATTTGACTATTCAATTATAAAAAAGGGTCACAAACTTAAACTTACATCACAAGGATCCATGTAGAGGGAATCTAAACCACCTCAAGATTGTCTCCAAGCTTCAACATCACAAACTAAGTCCAGGTCAACATGCCTTGCATCCAAGTCCTCCACCTAGGGTTGGAAGCATACCCCAACAAAAGAGAAACAAAAGGAAACATCAGTAAAGGCTGGTATGTGCAAACTAAAAAGCAAATTGAGCAATATAAGGATATAAAGGACATCAAATGTAAAGGCTTCCCATGCAAGAAATAAGGACCACCCAATTGGGTATCAAGAGAAAAGAATCATAACAAAAGGGATACTTGCCATAACCAACAAAATAAAAAGAATGTGCTATCAATATAAACATCCACTACCATGGTGGGAAACAAAGCACATATCATCATCAACCTGCATGCATGTGAGATAAGCATAACACTAGAACAATATAAAGACAATGGCGGCCAACCCCCATAAAGCTGAAGCCTGATAGAGAATGGCACATAACCAAACTCCCAAAATATATGAAATTGGGCCAACCCCCATAAAGCTGAAACCCGAGTATGGGGCACATAACCTCCATCCCAAAAGCATAAAGGGCACATAACCCCAAAACCAATGCAATTACACTACTCTAGTGCTACTGAATCACATTGCATGTATAACATAGAGGCAAGTAGAAAAGTATAGTCAGAATTATCAAGGTTTCCATCACACAATGGACAACTCAAACATATAACAAATCCACTTCAAAGTGGGCATATATTACCAAGTTAACTTCCACATCACAGTGGGCATATAGTATCAAAAGTCCAACTTGCACCAAGGCAACAAGATAAGATTCCAATAGAATATCCATGATCACAAGATCAATAATAAAATAAGATACTTCACATGAAGCATGATTTCAAAAGAACAAGATAATGTGTAGGCTAATGTCCAAAGGACCAAAAGAATGATAAAGATAGGCTATTGCTCAATATAGAAATAATATGGGATGCAAACATACATCAAGAGAGATGAATAAGAAATTGCTCAATACAAAATTAATATGGGATGCAATCATACCTCAAACCTTCAAACCCTAGAACTCTCTTTCAGATCCCTAACAAGATCAGAGTCCACTTTCCCCTAATATGATCATCATATTTATGTATTAGATATATGTATATTCATTAAAGTTTCAATCACCGAAATTATGAACTTTTTCCGCAAACCATCGATTTAGATCTCGAAAACATCATCATTGTCTAAGTTAGGATTTTTTGATCAAAATAACATATATTAATATATATTTACGAGATATTGACTTTTAGGCTATTTTCCATATTTATTAGTTAATTAAAACAACTCGAAAAAAACATATTCAAAAAACTCAGAATCAAACCACGAAAATATTTTTGTTAGATAGATCTTGTTCTCCCGATTCCAAAATATATTTTATTTCTATTTTTGGACAAACGAGTAAAAAGATATCAATTTTGCAATATCAGCCAACCGGGAAGTGCCACGTGTGCAAAAGCGTTTGAAACAAAAGCAAACAAAAAGACCAGAGTGCCCCCCACGTGCACAACAAGAGAAGAGGAGAGTGCGGGGGTAGAAACATAAAAACGCGAGGAGTCATCCTCCTCCCCTAGTCGACGCCATGGCTGTGTTCGGTGAGCAGCAAGCTCGGGCAAGATTGGGCAAAACCCGTATACGCAATCAAACTCGATGTTTAGATATGCAAAAGAAAGAAAAAGAAGAGGAGAACCTGATGGTCTCTTCAATTCAACCGGAGACCAAGTGAGCAGCGAGCAAAGGGGCGCCGCAAGGTCAGGTGCTTCGGCCGCCGTTAAGGGTCAAAACGTCGACGAAACTTGAAATTGAAAGTTTGGTTGACTTGCAAATGTGCCGGAGGACCTAGGGGCATGGTTATATATAGGCAAGGTAACCTAGACTAGAGTTTAGTTAGATGGGGGTAGAGAGAGGCGGCGTGGGTGTTTTCTAATATTCGTCCAAACGTAAAACTTTTGGGATAATGTGGTGCGAAATCGAACTAGGAATCCAACAAGCCAAAAATCACGCGATTTGGTTGAGTAACGAGAGAGATATGACCATCTGAAAAATTAACATTTTCGGAATTTACTGTTCATGCGCGACCAAGGTAGAAGATGAAATAATCATTTAATACAACTTGCTAAACTTTGTTCTTTTGGTGCATTTAATATATAAACCTTTTTATAATTATTTAAAGGTACAAATAAAGTCTAAATAAACTCAAATTTGGTAGTTTACTGATTTTGGGGTGAGGAATCCGAATATAAAATTAGATTTGACTTTTGACAACTTTTATTATGTCAAATAAATTAATTACTATTTTCTTATTCCTCCTTTACTAATGATGTTAGGATTATCTAAAAATTATAAAACTTGACCCAAAAGTCACATTTAATATTTTGGATACAAATTTAGTATTATTGCTATTTTTTGATATCATTTATTATTTTAATGAATGATTTTAATATTTTACACACTTTCTCTCTCCTAAATTCACCTTCTTATAAAATATTTTCCAAATTGAATCAAAATTCATAGAAAGATATATTTATACGTGTAGAACACGAATTTGGCATTAATATATTTTTTTGAAGACTTTTATTATTTTATTTAATTCATTTAAATTTTATCACTTATTTAGCCTTTTAATTTATTAGAGGCATCTAGAAACTTCCTAAAAATATATAACTTGGCCTATAAGAAATAATAAACGTTTGTAACACGATTTTTTCATTAATTAATTTTTACCACCATATATTTAATATTTTTGGTCTTTAAGTCATTTTCTCTCTCCAGATTAAAATAAAATATTAAACATCGACCAAATTAAATGCAAATTTGCCCAAAGGCCTATTTTTATGTTTAGATTACGAGTCTGGATTTATTTTTCTAATTTGAGGGTAGTAAATATTTTATTTCACCTTATCGACTTATTTCCCATTATCTTGTAATAAAGGCTTTAATATATTTATTTTTTATCCAAATTAGATGATACTTTTCCATTAAGAAACTTTTAAGTCAAGAAAACGAAATTGATATATTTATTATCCAAATTATCTTCTTGCGTTTCTATTTAGGATTTTTGGAACAATATATTCCATATTATCTCCTTTTATTCATTATATTCCATATTATTTCCAATTATTACATTTATCATCTCCTTTATATATATTGGGATTTATTTTCTTTTTCATATTCTAAAAAGCACTAGAAAGTTCTAGGACGAAATATTTTATTATTTTTATTGCTTAGTATACAATTTGCACTTCAAGCCCATTATTAAAAACCCAACTGAATTATTTGCGCATATAACCCTATATTAAGAATATATGGGAAATATTTATCCAATTAAGTTCTTTAACTCCTTATTATCATCCAAATGAGTTATATTACATATTAGATTACATTATTCATGTATTAGATTGTTAGGATCATCCTAACCTCAACCTTGGAAAATCACCAAAAGGTCAAAGTTCTAAGGTAGGGTCCAAGATCCAGTATGTTACATCACTCCACCCCTTAAAAAAGGATTTCATCCTCGAAATCTAAAGATTCAATCATCAACCACCAACTGCTCTCCACCCCTTAAAGGGTTCAACCTAACAAGTCAAACTAAACAACTTTTTAGAGCTACCCACATCTCCTAATTATGAAAGTTTTTGAAGATTACTATTTCTCATGTATCCAACTATAGTTATTCCATCTAGGGTTGAAATTTTAGGTCATTGTGTCTCTAACCTATCAACCCTACTTGATCATCCAAAAAGTCATAGGGTAGGTCAACTACACCTTTATTTCAATCCTAATCATACAACTAGGGTTAGATTCTACTCAAACTAGAGTTTCTCTTCATTGTGACTTAGTTCAAGAAAACATCGATAAATCCAAGAAATTTTGTACATATAGTAATATAATTGAAAATATATTTTCCTTCGAAGAATCATACGATATGAAACAATGGTGAGCTCAAAATCAAAGCAAAAACCAAGTCACAATATTTCCATATGATTACTTCCTCATAACCTATTCTTGTCCTCAAACCAAACCTTATTGCATAAAAGTTAATCATATATCAGATCTAGGGTCAACATCTCACTTAAAGGTAACTAACTAAGTCAGGGGTTCTAAAGGGAGACAAAATTGAAATAGTCAATTCCGACTACCATGGGCTCTGATACCATACTGTAAAGAAGTAAAACCACTTCTCTACTAAAAATTTGAACAATAAAACCTCCAGTCCAAATACACTCAGAAGGTATGATGGAGTGGGTGTAAAATTTTCAAATCTTTATATAATGGTAATCAAAAGACCAATGTATTGCAGCGGAAAAAAAGATTTGACTATTCAATTATAAAACAAAGGGTCACAAACTTAAACTTACATCACAAGGATCCATGTAGAGGAAATCTAAACCACCTCAAGATTGTCTCCAAGCTTCAACATCACAAACTAAGTCCAGGTCAACATGCCTTGCATCCAAGTCCTCCACCTAGGGTTGGAAGCATACCCCAACAAAAGAGAAACAAAAGGAAACATCAGCAAAGGCTGGTATGTGCATACTAAAAAGCAAATTGAGCAATATAAGGATATAAAGGACATCAAATGTAAAGGCTTCCCATGCAAGAAATAAGGACCACCCAATTGGGTATCAAGAGAAAAGAATCATAACAAAAGGGATACTTGCCATAACTAACAAAATAAAAAGAATGTGCTATCAATATAAACATCCACTACCATGGTGGGAAACAAAGCACATATCATCATCAACCTGCATGCATGTGAGATAAGCATAACACTAGAACAATATAAAGACAATGGCGGCCAACCCCCATAAAGTTGAAGCCTGATAGAGAATGGCACATAACCAAACTCCCAAAATATATGAAATTGGGCCAACCCCCATAAAGCTGAAACCCAGGTATGGGGCACATAACCTCCATCCCAAAAGCATAAAGGACACATAACCCCAAAACCAATGCAATTACACTACTCTAGTGCTACTGAATCACATTGCATGTATAATGTTGAGGCAAGTAGAAAAGTATAGTCATAATTATCAAGGTTTCCATCACACAATGGACAACTCAAACATATAACAAATCCACTTCAAAGTGGGCATATATTACCAAGTTAACTTCCACATCACAGTGGGCATATAGTATCAAAAGTCCAACTTGCACCAAGGCAACAAGATAAGATTCTAATAGAATATCCATGATCACAAGATCAATAATAAAATAAGATACTTCACATGAAGCATGATTTCAAAAGAACAAGATAATGTGTAGGCTAATGTCCAAAGGACCAAAAGAATGATAAAGATAGGCTATTGCTCAATATAGAAATAATATGGGATGCAAACATACATCAAGAGAGATGAATAAGAAATTGCTCAATACAGAATTAATGTGGGATGCAATCATACCTCAAACCTTCAAACCCTAGAACTCTCTTTCAGATCCCTAACAAGATCAGAGTCCACTTTCCCCTAATATGATCATCATATTTATGTATTAGATATATGCATATTCATTAAAGATTCAATCACCGAAATTATGAACTTTTTCCACAAACCATCGATTTAGATCTCGAAAATATCATCATTGTCTTAGTTAGGATTTTCTGATCAAAATAACATATAATAATATATATTTACGAGATATTGACTTTTAGGCTATTTTCCATATTTATTAGTTAATTAAAATAACTCGAAAAATACATATTTGAAAAACTCAGAATCAAACTACGAAAATATTTTTTTTAGATAGATCTCGTTCTCCCAATTCCAAAACATATTTTATTTCTATTTTTGGACAAACGAGTAAAAAGATATCAATTTTGCAATATCAGCCAATCGGGAAGTGCCACGTATGCAAAAGCGTTTGAAACAAAAGCAAACAAAAAGACCAGAGTGCCCCCCATGTGCACAACAAGAGAAGAGAGGAGAGTGCGGGGGTAGAAACGTAAAAACGCCAGGAGTCATCCTCCTCCCCTGGTCGACGCCATGGCTGCGTTCGGTGAGCAGCAAGCTCGGGCAAGATTGGGCAAAACCCGTATACGCAATCAAACTCGATGTTTAGATATGCAAAAGAAAGAAGAAGAAGAGGAGAACCTGATGGTCTCTTCAATTCAACCTGAGGAGAATTTGGCATTAATATATTTTTTTGAAGACTTTTATTATTTTATTTAATTCATTTAAATTTTATCACTTATTTAGCCTTTTAATTTATTAGAGGCATCTAGAAACTTCCTAAAAATATATAACTTAGCCTATAAGAAATAATAAACGTTTGTAACACGATTTTGTCATTAATTAATTTTTACCACCATATATTTAATATTTTTGGTCTTTAAGTAATTTTCTCTCTCCAGATTAAAATAAAATATTAAACATCGACCAAATTAAATGCAAATTTGCCCAAAGGCTTATTTTTATGTTTAGATTTCTAATATGGATTTATTTTTCTAATTTGAGGGCATTAAATATTTTATTTCACCTTATCGACTTATTTTCCATTATCTTGTAATAAAGGCTTTAATATATTTATTTTTATCCAAATTAGATGATACTTTTCCATTAAGCAACTTTTAAGTCAAGAAAACGAAATTGATATATTTATTATCCAAATTATCTTCTTGCGTTTCTATTTAGGATTTTTGGAACAATATATTCCATATTATCTCCTTTTATTCATTATATTCCATATTATCTCCAATTATTACATTTATCATCTCCTTTATATATATTGGGATTTATTTTCTTTTTCATATTCTAAAAAGCACTAGAAAGTTCTAGGACGAAATATTTTATTATTTTTATTGCTTAGTATACAATTTGCACTTCAAGCCCATTATTAAAAACCCAACTGAATTATTTGCGCATATAACCCTATATTAAGAATATATGGGAAATATTTATCCAATTAAGTTCTTTAACTCCTTATTATCATCCAAATGAGTTATATTACATATTAGATTACATTATTCATGCATTAGATTGTTAGTATCATCCTAACCTCAACCTTGGAAAATCACCAAAAGGTCAAAGTTCTAAGGTAGGGTCCAAGATCCGGTATGTTACATCGGACTTGCGTCCAAGCTTATCAGGAAACATTTTCCTGACGTAAGACTCACAACTCCAAATCTTAATAAAAGACAAATCAGGATGCTTCCCGTGCCATATCTCATATGGTGTCTTTTGAACCGATTTAGATGGTACTCGGTTAAGTGTAAACGTGGTGGTTTCAAAAGCATAACCCCAGAAGGAAATTAGAAGATCAGCAAAACCCATCATTGATCGCACCATATCTAGTAAAGTGCAATTCCTTCTTTCAGACACACCGTTATGATGTGGTGTTCCAGGCAGAGTCCATTGTGATACAATACCACAGGCTCGCAGAAGGTCCTCAAACTCCTGGCTTAAGTATTCTCCACCTCGATTGGATCAAAGTGCTTTAATACTTTTACTAAGTTGGTTCTGTACTTCATTCATGAAATCTTTGAACCTTTTAAGGATTTCTGACTTATGTTTCATCAGGTACACATAGCCATACCTACTGAAGTCATCAGTGAAGGTAATGAAGTACTGATACCCACCTCTGGCGTTAGTTCTAAAAGGCCCACATACATCAGTATGTATGAGTCCTAATAGATCACTAGATCTCTCACCTTTACCTGAAAAGGGAGTCTTGGTCATCTTTCTCAGCAAACAAGATTCACATGTCTCTATTGATTCATAATCAAAAGAGTCTAGATAACCATTTTTATGGAGTCTAGAGATGCGCTTCTCATTTATGTGCCCTAGACGGCAATGCCAAAGATATGTTTTGTTTGAGTTGTTGAGTTTTTGCCTTTTGGTGTTTACGTTGTATAAACTTGTCTCTAAATCTATCAAGTATAGACCATAAGACATTGGGGCACTGCTATAAAAGATCCCATCTTTTAAAATGGAACACTTTCTATTCTTAATAAGAAATTCAAAACCATCCTTGTCCAAACAAGAGACGGAAATGATATTCCTATTTATGGTAGGTACATAATAACAGTTCTTCAACTCTATTATTAGCCCACTAGGTAGAGTTAACTCATAGGTTCCTACGACACTGGAAACAACTCTTACCCCATTGGCAACACGTAGTTCAACATCACCTTTACCCAAAAGCCTACTTCTCTTAAGATCCTTCACATTTGAACAAATGTGAGATCCACATCCGGTATAAAGTACCCATGACAAAGAAGTAGTAAAGTTAATCTCTATCATGTATACACTAGAAGTAGATATCTCTATCTCTTGCTTCTTCTTCCATCGTTCCTTCCATCCTCTCCATTTTTTGAGCACAGAAGATTCTGACATTAGTTCGACGAGAGAACCCTTCTCTCCCTCACCTTTCTCCTTAGACTTTGTTCCATTGATCTTCATCAATGAACTATCCTTCTTCTTAAGCGTACATAGAGTGGATTCAAAGGCTACCGATATATCTAGATTGTGTAGAACACTTCTCACAATCCCCAACCAGTTATGGAATTTATTCTCAATTAATCTTCCCATTTAAAAGATGATTCTTTTGCCATTCTATAAGAGAAAATTGCATTTGTCACAACTCATTTTGATTTGATTTTATTTGAATAAAATTTGACAGTAGTTAATTAGGCCTTTAATTAATTACCGCTCCCACTATTTTGATTCAAATTGACAACCCTCACCATCAATTCATAAGATTGCAGCGTACAATCTTCTAGTGGGTCAAGATCCTGAAATCCTCTGAGTCATGGACCAGCTAGGGATGTCACCCACAACTCAGATCTTCTAAGTAGGCAACTTTTGCCAATTGCATCATATGCAACTCTTGAAAGATGTCATATGCAACTCCTTGCCATGATCATCTCCATGCCTCAAGGTGCTAGATCCTATCTAGGTCACCTTGTTAAGTCTGACCCAAAGCCAACACAATGGATATGCACCCTGCTAGGGAAGACCCACATATCCATCCTTCACGCTTCCACGAGATATACAGTGCACCATGCTAGGGCGTGCCCACACTTGTCCGATCAAGCTTTTCACGTGTGTCGCATTTGGAAGGCATCTAAAACTTTAATATTTAATGAGAGATTTTTTTTTATAGGTACATATACATATCCAGTCACCACAATATAGTAAGTATCATAGACATGCTATATCCCACAGAAAACATGCGAAACGATAAAAGCAATGATTAAGGCCATCCTAATGTGATTCCTCGAGCCAAGAGAAATCATGGTCATCTAGGTCCACGTCACATGCAACCTGCACAAGATGAACTCTGTGCTTCACCATTTTGGGTTTGATCAACTCATCTCCATGATTGATCGGCTCGCCATCAGGCCGGTCGGTTGGGTGCCACTAGCCGATCGACTGGCGCCTCCATCCGATCGGTTCACTGGTCTCCATCTGATCGGTTCACTGGTCATCGTGCATCTCCTCAGGTCGCCACCCATTCGTCTTGATTGCCAACCGATCAGTTCATGCCTTGAACTGATCATCTCAGTTGTCGTCAGATGTCCTCCGTTCTTTGACATAACAAGAAATAAAATATCTATCCTATTTTATATTTGAAAAAGGGAACCCTGAGTTACATTCGGGGGGAGCAAAGGTAGGAAAGCAATCTCGAGTTATCTCGAGTTACATCAGGAATAGGAGATAGAGAATCGGTGCACAGACCGAGATGCAAGCAATGACATTCAACCAAGCACACATACATTGGGTTTATTGGCCATAACCATGCTATACATCCACCACAAAACTCATTTAAGGGCGACACACATCGAGTGCATTTATATTACATATCATATATGTATATTGGGATTTATGGATTTAGGATTGGAAATGCATAAAGCCAATTTTATTCGCATCGTATGCAATAAATAAAGGTGACAAACCAAAACTGATCACATCGACAATCCTAAAGCATAAAGTAGTTGACGTGGCTCTGATACCACTATTGGGTTTTAGGGGAGATAGAGAAGGAAACAAAAACAAAAATTTTCTCCTCCCAAACCCATAATAAAGGAATCGCGTCAACGTCTATACAATAGGAAGGATGGTTTGTAGAAACATACCTTGTCCTGAGGCTTGCTCGTCGATGTTACCTCGTGGCTTGTGCGGTCTTCACCTTTGGTCTTGGATGGTGTCTGTGCAGCTCCTGGTCTCACCAGGACTGTCGGGATTGACAGTTGTCCTCCGAGTGGCAGAAGTCTCCCGCCTCTATAGTAGTCCACACAGACCACCTGGAACTTTGATCGCCTTGTCGCACAAGACATCGGAAGAAGTCACACCCTCCTATCGGCATACTAGTCACTAACACACTCTCCTGCCACCAGTCACTTTTCTACAGTTGTCTTTCCCTTGCTGTGCCTCCCTTATCAGGTAGCACTTGCTCAGGCTCTCCTGGTTACCAAAACCAGAGAGAATGACAACTTTGCAGAGCAACTAGTGTTCTGCGTTGTACTTTGAGAAGCCCCCTATACCCCTATATATATAGGAGGGTCATGGGATAGGGTTCTCTACCCCGGGCAATGCAGGATTAAAACAGGAGTAGAAGGGTTCGAGATTTTCCACAAAACAACCAACTGCGCCAACTAAACTGATTGTTTCAAGCATGAACCGATCGGTTGGGGACCTGAGCCGATTAGTTCACACTTGAACCGATCAGTTGGGGCATCTAAGCCGATCGGTTCACTTTTAAAATGATCGGTTCATTGCCCTGGTCAGTTCCCGATTGACTTTTCCTCTTTTGTTTCGAATTGATCCAAATACCAATCCTTGTTCCAATCAAATTGGACAAGTGAAACGAAGAGAAATTTCTTGCCAACCTAACTTTCCCAACTTGCTCAATTGGACCAGTTGAGATGATCGGTTCAACCCTTGAACCAGTCAGTTCAGCCTGTCTTGAGCCGGTTGATTCATTACATGAGCCGATCGATTGGGAGTGCAGACTGTGCAAAGTCAGTAAATTGTAGTTTCAATCAATTTGATACTCTAATCAATCGGTCCAACACCTTGAACACTATGATATTGAGCTATCAATTGATTGAGTGTTTAATTAAACTGCTAAACTCCTTTAGCAATCAATCTAAACATCATTTATGGATAAAATCCTCTTCTAGGTTAAATCCTATGTGTGTGACCCTATAGGCCCATTTCACGTTGGTAGTGAAAGTCCATAACACTTATGACTTCACAAGCAAAGAGTGGTGCCTAGTCACACATCAGTGCTACCCAAGTGAAATAGAAAGTTGGAGAATAACTTTCAATCCTACAATCCATGAATGGTGTTATAGTGAACATATAATTCCTTTGTGACTAATGTCCTGGATGAACTCAAGGCATGGTATAGTCATCCTTTCAACGTTCATCCATTTCCTTGATCTCAGAGCAGACTGGGTGAGATGTGTGTGACATCAATATCACATATTGATTCACACATGCATGCACATGCCTTTCTCAATCCTACTAATCAAGTGGCCATGGACATCAAACTCCCTTAGGAGGGACAAATCCCATATCTATCACTCACCCCTCAAAATCCCCATGTGTCAAAGTCACCCAATCATCACCTTTATAACAACCCATGTTTCAGGACTGCGTTTGATGATGTCAAACTGTACCCAACAACATGTGTTGAGTGTAGTGCTTTTAGGTCGAAGAATCACACTCACCACCATCACTGTGAGAGCTGACTGTGACTACCAAATCATGGTTCCATGTGTCACTCTCACGGTGGGCTTGTCCGATACACATGTTCTCTAACAAGTACCTATGTGCTTGGTTTGATATCACTATATCATGACTAATGAGATTCTGTCATCAACCAACACACAATCTAGTCTTTAGTGTTATTGATGTCTATGGTTATTTCCACAATAACAACCGACTAGGGACTAAACAAAAATGTATACTCTTAACATTCATATGATCTCATCGTTTAGGTCCTCAACCCAAAAGCATATGTCATCGAGTAAAACAATTCTTTAGACATCTATCATGTTACACTATCATCTCAAAAATAGTTAAAACATATAGATCATAAATTTCCTTTATTATTATTCAAATCATTTATAAAGTATTCCATTACAATCATCATATGACTTGCTCTATGGGCATACATACCAACAACTGGAGCCAATGTTTACGGTCTTGTGACATATAGCTTGAAGTTTAGGAAAATGACCCTTGATGAAAGACCATACCGAGGAGCTAGGCACCTTTGACATTGTACCACATCGCATATATTTGTTCCACATTACCGCCACCCACTAGGATGGTGAGTTGTTAAGGAATTGCCATGCATTCTTCATCATAAGTGCCACGTTCTGATCTCTAGCAACCTTGATCCCAATTTCACCCGTTGATTTGCTTCTTGTCAATTTTTCCCACAAGAGTGAGGAGACTTGATTTTGTTCACGACCATAAGACCAGATGAAATCCTGGATGTGTCTGTCAATATCATCATAGAGCATTGGAGATAGCTTTACAGTCTACATAGTATATGATGGGATCATTTGTAGTGAGCTCTTTGCTAGCGTGATGTGGCCTGCAAGGGAGAGGTGGTAATCAACTGTCCATACAGCCTCTGATGCGTTGCAAGATATTAGAATGTGTTTACTTGTTCACCCTATGGTGCAACACTGGGACGCCCAAGTAACGACCCAAGTCAATCGTTCTAGGAATACCTAGACGACGAAAGAAGGCTCGCTGCTCAGATGTAGTTGTGTTAGCCGAAAAGAAGCAGCATGATTTTTCTTTTGAGACCATTTGACCAGACAATAAGGAGAATTCTTTGAGGACCTTGTTGATAGTAGAGGCTTGTGTAGTAAATACTTCAGCCATAAGCAGTAAGTCATCAGCGAACATCACATGAGAAAGCGACGGGCCAGCTTTGGTGATCCTAATTGGCTTCCAGGTACCCCTCGATACCTCCGCTGAGATTGTTTGACTAAGGTGTTCCATGTAAAGAACAAACAGATACGGGCTGATAGGGTTGCCTTGTCGGACACCCTATGTAGATTTAATGGGTTCCATGGGTGCACCGTCCCACAGAATGGAGGTCCTACCCCTAGAGATGATCTGCATAATCAGCTTGCAAAGGTTATCAGGGATGCCCATTTTCTTGAGGGTGTCCTCAATGAATGGCCAACTCATTCGGTCAAACGCTTTGGACAAGTCCAGTTTGATGGTGACCCACTTCTTCCTGCCATGTTTGTTTCTCATCGAGTGGACAACTTCCTGCACAAGAATGATGTTGTCATTGATTTTCCAGCCTGGAATGAAGCTCGATTGGTTCAAAGAGACCCAATCACTAAGGAAGGGCTTTAACCTTTCTACAATAATCTTTGAAATAAGCTTGAAGCAACAGTTGTTAAGAGAGATGGGCCGTAGGTCACTACAACACTGTGGACTAGGAACTTTAGGAATGAGAACCATTAGGGAGTATGCCATGCACAGGTCGACCATATTGGTGGTGAAGGCATCTTGCACTATGGAGATGAAGGATCCCCCCACATGAGACCAATGGCGTTATACAAAGCCATTATGAATGCCATCTGGTCCCGTAGCTTTAGCTGGGGACATGAGGAATAGGACTCTCTTGATCTCTTCCGCATCAGGAACTCCACTGAGAAGCACATTCGAGATGGCCCTGAACACAACAATGCAACTTTCAATGGTGCTGCTATCAGGCAGGGTATGAGTGGGTGTACATAAGAGATGTTTGAAGAAATCTCGCACGTGCTGCTTGATGTGCGCTGAGGAGGTGATCCAGACTCCATCATCATCACGTAGTCTTGAGATCTTATTGTGTTGTTGTCGTGCTTTGACATATGCATGGAAAAACTTGTTGTTGCCATCACCATATTGTAGCCAATTAATGTTGGATCTTTGTTGCCAGTCCGCCTCTTCCCTTAGGAGGATAGCACTAAGTTGTTCCTAGATCATGACACAATCTAGTTGGTTTGTAACAAAAAAGGATGACTGGGATTGTACCTGAAATATGTCAATTTTGCGTAGAAGGTTGTCTTTGCGCTTGTGCTGATTTTGTAGGCATTTAGTCTCCCACTTGACCGCAACAGTCTTGAAAGTGGGCAACACCTCCAAAAGGGGCCGTGAGCCATCCCATACGGGGAGTAGTTCTGACTTGAATTCAGGAATCATGTCCCAACTCATCTTTGTCTTGAAATAATTGCCTCTTGCCGGCAACCTTTATCCTGAAAGCAGAATGGGGTTATGATCACTGTGAAGGTGAGGTAGAACACTGATGTGCATTCCACCTTCAATGGAGAGCCAGTCTTCATTAGCAACAGTTCTATCCAACCGTTCTAGAAGGCAACCTTTTCTAAACGTGAAGCGGTGGCCTGAGGACGTGATTCATCCCTATTTTAGGGCTTAATCTTGTGTCTTTCTGCTCTTCAATCACATCTATACCTATTAGATTGCATGTCATTCCCCCTAATATGCTTATTTGTATAAAATGCACTTATGGACATTATTTGCATGTTTTTCAGGCATTTGGACCACGCTTGATGGAAGAGAGAGAGAAGGGGCGATCCTAGGGTTCCTATGCACTTGGAGATGCCCAAAGTGAATTCCGATGCTCCCTCGACCTACCCCTAGTGGCCAAAGATCAATTGAAGCAAATATGTCCAAGAAAAGTCAAAGACCCAAGTCAAAGTGCTGCCCCAGGACCCAGCACGGCCGTGGTACCACAGAACGGCCGCGCTAGGTCACTTAGAAATAGACAGTTCAACCTCCAAATCAAGCAGAACCCACCACGGCCGTGCCCCACAAAATGGCTGTGGCACAGCAAATCACCACGGCCGTGCAGCACAAAACGGCCGTGGCACAGCAGAGCACCACGGCCGTGCCAGCCACCACGACCGTGGCACACCACCTCCACCATGACCGTGTTGATCCACCACGACCGTGGCCATTTTGACAAAAACCCTGTAACTTTGCTATTTTAATTCCCACGACCATGCCCATCCACCACGGCCGTGGCCTATCCTACCCACCACGGCCGTGGTACCCCACCACGGCCGTTCTACTCACAGAATCCAGCCACTTTTCAACTACTTTCCCCATTTTGCTCCTAACTTAACCCTAGACCCCCTAGACACCTATATATACCTAGGTGGCGGTTGGGGCATGAGGTTGGCTACCTTCTACCCCTTCCTAGCTCCCCAAATCGCCACCCACTCCATTCCACTCCATATCCACCTCAAATCCACTCCTTTTCACCATTTCCACCACATAACCCCCCATATCTAAGCCTTCCATCCACTTCCCTCCATCATTCCACACCATTTCATCCAAGGAGAAGAAGGAGGACGTCCCTGCAGCTGCTGGAGAGGAGGACTTCTTCATCTACACCGAGCTCCATGGCTTCTTCTACCTCTTTCTCCTCTCTTTTTGTATTTTGCTTTGTTATGAGTAGCTAGGCCCCTTGGGTGGGCTGTTTGGGGGGAAATATGTTACTTTGATACCATGTTGGGGGAAAATGACATGTAAACTTTGTAATTTCATTTGTTAATGATTATATTCTATTTGCATCTCTTTCTCCATGGATTACTTGTTGGTTTGTGTGTGAAATCACCTAGGAATTTAGGCAAATTGCTTATATGTGTGAATTTTGGGATTTGACCCTAGGTCTAATTCTGGGATCCCTAGGTTGCCTCCCATCTTCCTACATCTTAATCAATCTCCCTAAACCTAAGTGAGAGATCTAAGTAGCTAGATTAGATAATTCTAGTGCAATTAGCATGGTGCCTTCTCAAGGCTAGAATGTGGGGGAATTGGGGTCCAAAACCCTAATCTCACCTCCCCATTACTACCCTCGGCCCCTAATTTCCCTAGGAATGCCTAATCTAGAAACCTAGACTTGATTAGACTCTAATTGAATTAAACCTAACCCCTAACCCAATTGAGCCTCGTAAGGGTAGTAGGGGGTGTTAGGGACTAGTTCCCCTATACACAACCTAGCATATCCATGGCCAGTTAGTAGCTTAGGTTAATTCATTAGACTCTAACTTGTTGTTTGGTTTGGATAATCTAAATGGAATCATAATGTTCATATGTCACCCCCAACTTAAGTGATAAGTTCATACCCCTAAACAGCCCACACATCTCTTTACTGCTTAAAACCGTAGTTCTGTTCTTGCTTAGCTTAGTTAGTTCTTTCCTTGCTTGGTTAGCTTCTTGCTTTGTTCTTACCTTGTTCATGTTAGTTTAGTTCTTTAATTGCTCTTTTGCTCTTCTTGTTTTCTTTAGTGTAATTTGCCTTTTCATACCCATCTTAATCCGTTCTTTCCTATTTAGCCTTAATCTAGTCTAGGGTTAACGTAGATTTCATTCTTGCCTTTAATTCCTTGCTTGCTCATAGTAGTTTAACAATTAAAACAACCTTTAAACCCTTAACCCTAGTCTCTGCAGTAGGAACCTAGCTAAACTAACCTAGCTCTAGCGCCCCCTCTTTTCCCTGTGGATCGACCGACCCTTTACTTGCCACCTTCCTATACTACGACATGACCCCGTGCGCTTGCGGGTGTAGTGTTTTAGTAGATGTAGGTAGCTAGTTTAGGTCTTATAAATTTCAAAAGAAAAAATCCAATCCCATGTGTTCCGACCTCGTGGGGCGCATCTAGTCGGGTCAAATCGGATAGTGTGTTGCACCACTAGCGGGGACGCACCAAGCTTTCTGGCGCCGTTGCCGGGGATTAGAGGCGTTCGGCATAGCTAGTTAGTTATGCTTTGACTTTTCCTACTGCCCTCATCATTGCTATTCTTTATTCATTACTCTTTGCATTCTTTGTGTATATTGGTTTGCTAACTTGCTTTCTTTTGTTTGGTTGTGCCTTGTGCATGTGACAAGCCACTCGGAGAAGACAAGATGGAAGGCCAAAATGCACAAACCCATACATTTCCTCCACCACCCTACCTCCAAGGCTATCCTAAGCCTTACACACCTCCACCACCTACATTGCCGCAACCTTCCCACCACTTCACTTTCCAACCTCAATTCCCTCCTCCACTACCCTACTTCCAAGGCTATCCTAAGCCTTACGCACTACCACCACCTCCATTGCCACAACCCTCCTACCAGTTCACCTTCCAACCTCAATTCATTCTACCACCTCCATCACCACAACCCTCCCACCAATTCACCTTCCAACCTCAATGCCATCCTCCACCTAAAGTCCAAGGGCCATCGACACCGATGCCACCACCACAACTATCACATGCTCCCCTACTTCCCATGAACAAATGGATATGATTGAGACCCCTCTCTTTGGTGCCTATGAAGACCCATTCCTCAAGAGAGACAAAACCTATGGCATGATATTTCTGAGGGTCTTAAGGCTTATTAAGATCTATGATGATGATCCCCAAGGAGAGAGAATTGCTGAAAAAGACTAATGAAGCTCGCAAGAGCCTTGGGAGGAAGATCAATCAAGGAAAGCATTTGAGAGGATTGCTTATGATGGGGGTGCAAACATTTTGTTTTTGGACCATGGTTGATGGTGAAAGAACAACAAGCTTGGCTGAAGGCATGAAACTTAGCGCTTGTGGGAGGCAACCCACATAGGTTTGGGAAATTTTGACCCAACCTTCACTTTTGGATACAATTGCTTTGTTTTTACATTTTCCAAGAACACACACACACACACACTTATGTTTAATAGTTTTTGTCTAGTTTTAAGATGTGCAAGTGATAACAGGGTGAAATGAATTAAATTTGAGTACAATTGAGAGAAGGATTCCAAGAAAAATCACTTTGAGTCAAGTTTTTGAGTGTTTGATGTTCCTCATTTTGAGAGTAGTAGCTACAGGGACCACCACGGCCATGGCACATCAATACGACCGTGTTCATTTGCATGGATTCAAAAGAAAAATTGAGAAAAGTTGCCAAAGGACTGCACCACAGCCGTGCTAGGAAGCACGGCCGTGCAACCTGAAGCCACCACGGCCGTGCTACGCAGCACGACCGTGCAGTAGACCAATTTCAGCCACTCAAGGTAGATTAGTGGGGCAGCTACTACGCATATCCTCCACCACAGGGAGGAACACTGCCAAAGCCTTGAGAGAGCCATGATCGTCTACCCTATCATCCTAAACTCTAGGATCATGCTGAGGACAACATGATTTAAAAGTTTGGGGTGGTAGGGCAGGTATGCCCTAGTTTCACTTTGCATTTCACCTGCCACATCCACTTTTGTTTTCTTGCTTTTGCTATCTACCTTAGTCATCTTTACTGCTTTGCATACCTACATGCCATGTCATTTACTTTCTTGTCATTTTTGCGTAATTTTCAAAAATTTTGCTCTTTTTTCCATGCATTGCATATCATGTAGATTTTTGGTAATTCTTACATGTTATAGCTAGTTTTTTCTTGTTTACTGCTTTAAGTTCAATAATATAGAGTTTAGATGTGATTGAAGGCAACTTGGCACTGTTTTGGCCAATTTTGCCCAAATTTGAGATTTCTTGCCTAAAAGTATGTTTTGACCCAATCTCTACTATTTTGAGTAAAAATGATGATCTTTGACAAATGCAAGTGAGTTAACATTGTTTGTTGCTAAATGGTATCAATTCTTGACTTTTTACATGTGCATCACCTCTCTTGTGTTTGTGGATGATTTGGTTGAATTGTGAAATTGAGCAAGCTTTAAACGCTTAGTGTTTATGGAATCACTTGATTGATATACCAATTTCATCTTGTTCATTCATGTGGTGTGATATCTAGGATGAAGTATTGGATTAATTTTCATGCATGATGTCTTATGTGGAGAATCATACATGTGACCCCTCTTTGACCTGACATTTCAATCACCATCTTCTTACCCCTCCGCCTCATGAAAGGATGCCAAAGTGCACATATCAGCCTTGGCCACCTCCAAAAGTTTGGGGTGGCCATATCTTTATCCCCTCGCTTCACTCTATCCACCATATGCCCTATCTACACCAAGGGCAAGAAAAAAAAGAAAAAAAAAAGAAAAGCAAAAACAAAATAAAAGGATGCTCCTATTTAAGAGCATTCAAATAAAGAAAAGATGATTGTGTAAAAACACTCCAAAAATCTTACCGCAACCCTTTCTTCCACTTTCATACCCATTGAGCTAAGAAGCTTCAAACTTAGCTCATTTTTCCTTTTTCTGCAACCACGTGGGTCATTTGGTGTGATTTGAAATATAAGACTGAATGCATGAATGTGAAACAACACTCCTAGTCATCCTTGATTAACACCATCATGAAACAGTTTACACAGAACTTTTTGGAAGAAGTATTGATAACTTGTGTATTCTATGCACTATATTTGAAGTTCATGTGCTTTGTGCTCTTTTCATGATTGGATTTTGAAAGAAGGAGAGGAGAGAGGTGAAATGCATGTACTTAGCCATCTTTGATCCCATTCAGCAACAATCATCTTTTATATTGCATTTGTCATTTCTTTTTGTGAAAGTTTGTAGAGAGATTGAGTTGGAGCGTACTTGAGGAAAAGTATGTTTCAAGTTTGGGGTGGTGATTCAGCCCTATTTTAGGGCTTAATCTTGTGTCTTTCTGCTCTTCAATCACATCTATACCTGTTAGATTGCATGTCATTCCCCCTAATATGCTTATTTATATAAAATGCACTTATGGACATTATTTGCATGTTTTTTAGGCATTTGGACCACGCTTGATGGAAGAGAGAGAGAAGGGGTGATCCTAGGGTTCCTCTGCACTTGGAGAGGCCCAAAGTGAATTCCGATGCTCCCTCGACCTACCCCTAGTGGCCAAAGATCAATTGAAGCAAAAATGTCTAAGAAAAGTCAAAGACCCAAGTCAAAGTGCTGCCCCAGGACCCAACACGGACGTGGTACCACAAAACGGCCGTGCTAGGTCACTTAGAAATCGACAGTTCAACCTCCAAATCAAGCAGAACCCACCACGGCCGTGCCCCACAAAATGGCCATGGCACAGTAGATCACCACGGCCGTGCAGCACAAAATGGCCGTGGCACAGTAGAGCACCACAGTCGTGCCAGCCACTACGGCTGTGGCACACCACCTCCACCACGACCGTGTTGATCCACCACGGCCGTGACCATTTTGACAAAAACCCTATAACTTTGCTATTTTAATTCCCACGACTGTGCCCATCCACCACGGTCATGGCCTATCCTACCCACCACGGTCGTGGTACCCCACCATGGCCGTTCTACTCATAGAATCCAACCACTTTTCCACTGCTTTCCCCATTTTGCCCCTAACTTAACCCTAGACCCCCTAGACACCTATATATACCTAGGTGGCAGCTGGGGCATGAGGTTGGCTACCTTCTACCCCTTCCTAGCTCCCCAAATCGCCACCCACTCCATTCCACTCCATATCCACCTCAAATCCACTCCTTTTCACCATTTCCACCACATAACCCCCCATATCTAAGCCTTCCATCCACTTCCCTCCATCATTCCACACCATTTCATCCAAGGAGAAGAAGGAGGACGTCCCTGCAGCTGCTGGAGAGGAGGACTTCTTCATCTACACTGAGCTCCATGGCTTCTTCTACCTCTTTCTCCTCTCTTTTTGTATTTTGCTTTGTTATGAGTAACTAGGCCCTTTGGGTGGGCTGTTTGGGGGGAAATATGTTACTTTGATACCATGTTGGGGGAAAATGACATGTACACTTTGTAATTTCATTTGTTAATGATTATATTCTATTTGCATCTCTTTCTCCATGGATTACTTGTTGGTTTGTGTGTAAAATCACCTAGGAATTTAGGCAAATTGCTTATATGTGTGAATTTTGGGATTTGCCCCTAGGTCCAATTCTTGGATCCCTAGGTTGCCTCCCATCTTCCTACATCTTAATCAATCTCCCTAAACCTAAGTGAGAGATCTAAGTAGCTAGATTAGATAATTCTAGTGCAATTAGCATGGTGCCTTCTCGAGGCTAGAATGTGGGGGAATTGGGGTCCAAAACCCTAATCTCACCTCCCCATTACTACCCTCATCCCCTAATTTCCCTAGGAATGCCTAATCTAGAAACCTAGACTTGATTAGACTCTAATTGAATTAAACCTAACCCCTAACCCAATTGAGCCTCGTAAGGGTAGTAGGGGGTGTTAGGGACTAGTTCCCCTATACACAACCTAGCATATCCATGGCCAGTTAGTAGCTTAGGTTAATTCATTAGACTCTAACTTGTTGTTTGGTTTGGATAATCTAAATGGAATCATAATGTTCATGTGTCACCCCCAACGTAAGTGATAAGTTCATACCCCTAAACAGCCCACACATCTCTTTACTGCTTAAAACCCTAGTTCTGTTCTTGCTTAGCTTAGTTAGTTCTTTCCTTGCTTAGTTAGCTTCTTGCTTTGTTCTTACCTTGTTCATGTTAGTTTAGTTCTTTAATTGCTCTTTTGCTCTTCTTTCTTTCTTTAGTGTAATTTGCCTTTTCATACCCAACTTAATCCGTTCTTTCCTATTTAGCCTTAATCTAGTCTAGGGTTAACGTAGATTTCATTCTTTCCTTTAATTCCTTGCTTGCTCATAGTAGTTTAACAATTAAAGCAACCTTTAAACCCTTAACCCTAGTCTTCGCAGTAGGAACCTAGCTAAACTAACCTAGCTCTAGCACCCCCTCTTTTCCCTGTGGATCGACCCTTTACTTGGCACCTTCCTATACTATGACACGACCCCGTGCACTTGCGGGTGTAGTGTTTTAGTAGACGTAGGTAGCTAGTTTAGGTCTTATAAATTTCAAAAGCAAAAATCCAATCCCGTGTGTTCTGACCTCGTGGGGCGCATCTAGTCGGGTCAAATCGGCTAGTGTGTTGCACCTCTAGCGGAAACGCACCAGGACGCCATGTCTTTAAGGCCAGCAATGGCTAGAAGAGTGTTGAACTTGAGGCTTGAGCGGCTATCAAAGCCACCCACCCCGCTTTTTAGAAATGTCAAGCATAATATTAAAGTCACTGATGAATGCCCAAACTTCATTAATGTGGGTAGCAATGCTCGTGAGTCGTTGCCACAATCGGTCCCGTTTCTGTGGGTTGGGACTGCCATAGACAAAAGTAAGCAGCCAGGAGTTGTTGATGCAACAATGTACATACTGATGGTGATTATGAAAAATATCAATAGTACACCTGTGATTGTCCCAGAGGATCGAGATGCCACTAGAAAATCCAAGTGCTTCAACCCTATGGGAAGAGGTATAGACAAGATTTTTGATGATACTATCAGCCTTGGTACCACTGCAACATGGTTCAATGATAACGAGAATGTGGAGTTTGTACCTCCTTTTGTATTCCTTGAGAAGAGTGAGTTTATCCTTGGATCCAGCTCCTTGAATATTCCAGAAAATAATGTTGGTCATTTAGATAACTTTAAGGAAGGAGAGGGCAAGTAAGAATGCTCACTGGATGGCAGCGAGTAGGCCAGAACTGGCGGCTACCACCTCTATGGCCTCATATGGGCTAGGATAATTTGTGTCAAAGTTGAGTGCCTTCTTTGCATTGTTGTCGTAGTCAACACTGCCCACTAGCTGGGCCATCTTCCCTTTCTTGTGCTCACACCCCGGGCACACTGTTTGATAGATAACTCTTCTATTGCGGAGAAACACCCCTCTTCCAACACCATCTACTCCCACCGAGAAGGTAGGCCGAGCATACAGTTGGATAATGGGATCAGTTGCTTGGAAACGGAACGACTCAACAATGGCGTTGTTGGTCCGTCCTTCGCTCACTTCATCATCAATTAGGGTCACCACAGTGTTATCGCCACCCGTACTTGTCACTATAGATGTCGACTTTGGGGCTGGCGGTGGCTTGCCGCTGTTTTGTGCCTCATGCATCTGATGCTACTTCCCTGACTTCTTCTTTTGCTTGTGAGATGTCACTGTCTCCCAATCCCCTAGTTTAGCACCATTAGGCTGGCTACTGATGGGCATTGTAGGATGAGAGGTAGGGTTATTAGTATGTGATGCAGTGGTAGTATCTTTCTTTGTCGCATCCGCCTGGGCCAATGGCTTCTTCCCCACAGATGTTCTTCTTTTTGACATCTTTGCATGGATCTCTGTCGTATATGGCACTGAGATGTCTAGTGAAGTACTAGTTGATGATGATGGGTCGATGTTGGAAAAACTTGGGATGAACCTACAGTCCCCCTCATTGTGACCCAACCTTCTACACTTCATGCACAAGGTTGGGAGGTTTTTGTATTCAAGCCTGTATTTTTCTTCATTGAGCAATATGGCTGAAAGTAGGGGCTGCGTGGTATCCACCTCCATAGCAATCTGGGCGCACTTCCCTTGGTGCTCAGACTGGGTTGTAGTGTCGATATTGATTGTTCTCCCAATCAAATCACCAATACTCAAGAGAAGCAGATTTTGAAAGAGATATATCGGCAGGTCTGAGATCCTAGCCTGGACCACCAACCTGTGAGGGATCGGGTCAGAAGGTAAAAAATCCTTGGACCAGGACTGCACCGAGAGGTAGTGGTTGAATATCATCCACGGCCCACCCATCAAAGCATGAATGAAGTCCTCGTTGTTGGCCAATTGAATGATGTAGTATCCTTTGTCAAGGTCAATTGCTCGAAACTCATCCGTAAGTTTCCATAAGATCAGAATCCTATTCATGAGCACATTGAAGTTGACAGTGGTGCCGATGACCTTGATGACAATAGAGAACTTCCAAGGTTCCAACAACGGTGGCAGTGTTGCTGGGTTGATCGAGATAGCCGAGATTGCACCATCTTTCACCACACGGATGTCCACGACAGTTAGTAGATCAGGAGAGACTTGTGAGAGGGCGGTAGGGGCTCTGGTTGAATGCCCTATCATCACATCCTTATAGGACCTGTGATTCTACTGCTGTGTGGGCAGGTTAGAAGCCGCCATGACAGTGTTCACTGCCGATCCACCATCGCCACTCTTAGGTGGCTGATCCGATTGACCGATAGGGGAGAAGGGAGGCAGACCAACATCACCTACAGAAGAGCTTGCACGATGGACACCGTGCCCAGCAGACCGGTCATGATAGAGACGAGCCGTGTGAGTTTTCCTAATTCTTAGAATTCAATGTTTAGAAAGTTCTATATTTAATTGAATTAGGTCTACAAGTGTGAATTAGTTTATTAGCATTTCATTTGAACTAATATTGGTTAATCAATATCTTAGTATATGGCATGGGGCAAATTTAGGTCTATTGAGTATGCTTAAGTTAAAATTGGAAAATTAGGGAAGTTGGATTTAAAATTTCTAATGTTATTAGGTGTTAGGATTCATTTTTAGAATTATTACAGTGTCATGCTCAATTTTTTTAAAAAATCCAACTAAACAATTGACATTCAATCACATGTCATCACATATCTTGTGACTCTTAACTCATAGATTATATCTACAATGTCTAGGACTAAAAAAAGAGAGGAACAAATATGATCACCCCCAAACACAAAGTAAGCAATCATAAAACATACAAAGTGATGTGAAATTTTTAGATCATAAGTAAGATGATGGTAAATTACACACAAAATTAACACATGGATGTTATCCATGATTCATCTCACCAATGTATCACAAAAATCTATCATATTCCATAAAATTTAGGTAGGTTCAATTAAATGTTGTAGTTCATGCTATTTTGGAATTGGTATACAATCCACCATGTGTACAAATAGAAACATCTATTTCCCACAAATTTCTTGCATGGTTGGGTCAACTGGTCCTAAACAAGCAATAATGTAGTGATGATTGTATATGTTCTTCATATGACATTCTAGATTTGTATGCCTTTTTTCTTTTCACTTTAATGTTTCTCAATGATGGAGGTGTGTTACATCTTTCTACATGTTCTTAAAATCATTTGTCCATCCATTCAATACCGTAAGACTACAAATCTATATGTAGAAAATGTAACACACATTGCAATATCCTATGTCCATGTATGTCAAATCAACCTAGGTTGTAATAATAGAACAATTTGAAACTAGATCCTAGGATTGTGAATAATCATGTATTGGAAATCTAACTATTAAGACAAAAAAACGATAAAAAAAAATAATTTCTATCATGGTCCAAATGTTAAATATGTGAGAATAATCGCTATACTCTTTTCTTTCAAATAATATTCAAATTAAGGATAATATGTCATATGCATGAGCCCTATAGATGTATTGACCTATCATATATTGATCAATGTCATCATTATAATCATCTAGGCCTCAATCCCAACCATGCAGAGACTGGATACATGGATCCTTCTTTCCCAATCAACTCTGTTATGGATCATATTCTAATCAAGATGTAAAGATTCAAAATCTCTCTTTGTAAGCTCTTACCAAGTTAATTTAGGCATCCTTCTGGTTCTTTTAGTAGTGCTTGACTCAATAACCTTGATTTGAATAGGTACATTTGTCAGACTACATTGAAAATTCCCATACCATCTTAGGCGGCCTTCATGCAACTTGTCCTTGATGCTCACCACCCCACTTTGTTTCTGATATAGTCATTCCTCAAATGATATTTTCTCTTCTTTCCACACATCTATATCAAATATGCATTTTTGGCCACATTCATCTTGTTGAGACATTATTTCTTCACTGACCAACATTCACTCGAATATAGCTTGGCTGGCCATATAGTTGTTCTATAAAACTTGCTTTTTAATCTAAGAGGGATCTTACAGTGACATACTACTCCAATTTTACTCCTCCACTTCAACCATCCTATTATGATCTTGTGACAAACATCATTTTGAACCTCACCCTCCCTTTCAATAATAGATCCCAAGCATACTTGTCAAGGCGGCCAGTCAGTCACCTTTCCAGCTTGAGCGAATAGTTGACTCATTGTTGACCAATCAAATAGTCAGTCTCCCAGTTGTAGGTATGCCATTTACATAATATTGATCATCTAAATATAGTTATATACAATAATTACATAAATCCACTAATGTAAGCATGTATCCAAGCATATAATAACCAAGATTCGATAAATAATGTCATAAATCACCTCAAAAATTTTGAAGAAGACTATTTAATGTATTCAAATTAAATAAATATAATTTGATAGATAAAAAATATATACTATAATTCAATTTAGACTTTAAGTGACTTTTGAATTGTTGTAACTAGATTGAAAATAATTAATTGAACTAGTATAGTGTGAATGAAATTGATTCACATCAAATCATGGCAAAAGACAAACACAAACATTCAAGATAGGGGGGTGGGGTAATTAGAATAGCAAAAAACCTTATCATTCTTGGCTCTATCCTAACTAAGAGGCCATCAAGGTTTATCTTGGGTCAACTAGTCGGTCTAGTTGTCCGACTAGCCGACCAATCAGTCTAGGTAGATGCTAAACTGAGGTCCAAATTTGGCAGTAGGCTAGTCAGACCCCTCTCTAGCAACCAACTGACTAGTCGACCTACTCAACAAGTATGATACAAAGTAAATAAACTATCACATATTGGTACATCCATTCCGTCCAACTTGACCCACCATTCACAATTCTAGATTGGATAAAATTGCAATGCATATATTCAGTTTTTCTTATGTTGAACATAAATCCATTAGATTCTCATGCATTTCTCCAATGTTCAACATTATCATTCAATATCTTTTTTCTTTCATCAATCAACACAATATCATTAGCAAATAACATGCACTGAGGGATATTATCTTGAACATGCTTTGTCAACTCATGCATAACAAGAAAAATTATTAAGGGATAAATGTCGATCCTTGATGTACCCCAATGGTGATAGGAAAAGTTTGTGTCTCTCCCCCAGGATTCATAACACTTGTAGTTAAGCGATCATACATGTCTTTAATTAGGTCAATGTATTGTATAGGCACACCATTTTCATGCAAAACTCTCCATAACACATCCTTGAGTACTCGATCATAAGCCTTTTCTAGATCAATAAACACCACATGAAGATCTCTTTTGTTTTCTTTTCACTTCTCCATAAGACTCCTTATTAGAATAACAAAATCACTCCTTAATCTTCCTAGCATATGAGAAAACTAGTTGTCTGATACCTGTGTAATCAATCTTAGTCCATGCTCAATAATCCTCTCCCAAAGCTTCATAATGTGACTCATCAACTTGATACCTCTATAGTATGTGCAACTCTAAAATCCCCTTTGTTATTATAGACTAGTACTCTAGTTCTATTTCTTCATCATCTGACATATTCTTTGTCTTCATAATCTTATTAAAGAAATTTGTTAACCACATAGCCCATTCTTCCCCCGTACTCTTCCATACATCAATAGAAATACCGTCAGGACCAAATGCCAATTTCATTTTTCTATTTCTCAAATCATCCTAGACCTTAGATAATGAAATTTGTCATGTGTAAGTGACATTTCTTGCATTCATGTCACCTGAGTCTCTCATATTGTTCACAATAATTCCATTCACAAGCTTGTAGAAGTAGTTTCTTCATTAGTGCTTCCTATCAGATATTGATACATGGTACAATTCCTTACGATCACCAACTTGTCTTATATAGAAAAAGTACATCACATGATTTATATATACATAATATATGTTTGATCTCACAAAAGTCCAAGTCATATGTAAATCATAAAGAAACATCATACTCAAAAGCCAAGAGTATAGTTTCTCTAGAACTAATATAACATCGAATCACTTTCATCTCTACATGGAGTTCTTACTATTAAATTGATGGTTCTTTATGGGTGATGACTCATCACCAAGGGAGTCTAAGAAGGTAGTTGAAACCCTAAAATAATATGAAAATTTAAAATGAGAAAAAAATCCACATACATGATAAAAATTATCATAAAGATATAACACCATTCTTATACCATTTCAACTAAGCAAACGGGTGATATAAGTTTGACAATTAGATATAGTTATATATTTGTAGCATAATATGGAACAGGCATACCAGATATACATCTTAGTAGAATTGAAGTTGATGTTTTGATCATAGATCTCTTTGGAAAATTTAAGCATCTTCTTTCATTTTCCCTAGTTATCATACGTTGTACCTGCCAAGCCACAACTTGAGTACTGAACAATTGCAACCTTTGCATCACAAAAACTTTGGGTAAATAATTTTGAAAAAACTATCAAGGCCCTTAGACTTGGTGAATCTCATTTAAAATTAAATTCCCTAATCGTCATCTCAACAAGATTGGAGTCAAAGATTCATCCCCACTTCTTGTGAGGTCTTTAGTCAACATGGTGATTTAGGTGAAGTTGCAGATACCCCACTATGTAATGATTCTAAATTTATTATTTATATTGAAAAATATATGATTCTAGTAAGTCTTCTCATGATTCTTGGGTTGTAACAATAAATTCCATTTTGCTTCTTCAAAATCAAACACTAAGGAAGTTATCTTGTGCTTCTAGAAACCTTTTTCCTCCATTATCCAAGGTTTAACTTTATATTAGTATCATACTAGTCATGTGTCATTATAAGAATGTATAATTTCTATTACTTTATAAAAAGTAAGATAAATGTACATAATTGAGGTAAAACCTTGAGTGGAACCCCTCAAATCTCACAATTATTATATTTTTCATAACTGGCCATTTTCAACGGAAATGGGTTATTCACCTTAGAATCTCATAACAATGCTTATGTCCATAATATAAAGTAGTATTAGTGTTAAATCATTTTAGATTTTTTCATAAAGGTATCAAATTCACTGAAACCCGATTTAGCATAATCTTATAAGAGTCTACTAAATGGGAAGTTAGATTAGTTTTCAATAGAAATTGTATGATTTTCATAAGGAATAGCATAATTGTTTTATAAAACATTGTTGTAAGTGACTATAATTGAAACCTAAATATCAAATTACATAACTTAATATCTTACTTTTATCTAAATCAACATATTGTAAAGAAGTGAAATCACCCCTTTACTAAAAATTTGAATATCAAACCTCCATTCCCAACATCACTCAAAATGTATGTTGAAAAGGGTGAAATTTTTTCAAATATTTATTTATATGGTATAAAAAAGACCATTGGAAAACAACGAAATAAAGAATAACTGACTAAATTCAATTTCATATAAAGATTATACAAGAATAAATCAGTCTCCCTTTAGGGTTTACATAAAGATGCACAAATATGATCTAGATAGAGGGAAGTATAGACTACTACAATCTTGTCTCCAAGCAACATATCCATCAACTAGGTCCAAGACAAAGCTATGCTCTCCTTGTCTTATCCATCACCTTGCTCAACACCTGGTTGGTTGGGATGGAACCTAGAAAAAGGGAAAGGGAAGAAAAGTATGTGTCACAAAACAAGTCTAGGATAATAAGATAAGTAAAGCAAATAAAAACATGCTAGGGTTCATCATAAGATGAAGATAACAAGAGTATGAGGTTATATCAAAAGAAACTTGCCATTAACAATTAAATTAAAAAGGATTTGTATGTAAGATAATTATGTCTACCTAACTAAGTAGGGTTGAGGCACCTACCGGACCTCAACCTATAGGTGAGGTAGAACAAGACATTCCCATTCACCTACACAATTATATGGGGAGAATAAAACATTCCCCAAGGTGAATAAATACATGCCCTCTGTGGGTGGTTGTACATAAGTACCACTACTTTAAATTAAATAGAACATAAATCTACATGCTAGAAAAGTAGTCATGGAAAGAATAATCATATGAATCAATAAGCATGGCAGTGGGGTATAAGACCCAAACAATATGAAACAATAATCAGATTTGAGGCACAAGTAATTAGGGTTTCAAGAAAAGAGAGTTAGGTTCAATTAAGCCTCATTAGGGAAAATTAAGTTAAGGCATAACATTTCCCAACTAAGGTTTTATATGCACATACCTCTTCCTTAGAGCCCTAGAAACCACTTTTCAAAACCTTTAAACAAGATTAGGGTCCACTTGTCCTAATATCATAACCATGTTCATACATTAGAACTATATTCATTCATTAAAGACTTAAAATCCCCAAAGTTACCAATTTTTTCTGCAAACCATCGATTTAGACCTTGAAATCATCACCATTGTCTTAGTTAGGTTTTTCTTATTAAAATAACATATACTTTTATATATTTTAGAGATATGGACTTTTAGAGGCATTTTTAGTGGTTTTTAATTAATTAAATCATTTTATAGAAAATCACTTTTGACAAAACTCAAAACCAAACTTTGAAAGTATTTTTATTAAAAAGAACACATTTTTTCAATTCCAAAAATATTTTACTTTAATTTTTGGACAAATAGTTAATTAGTTATGATTTATTGAAATCCAGCCAATGAGAAGATGTCACGTAGGCAAATCGATTTGAATAACCAAGAGAGAGAGTGAGAGAGAGGCCATGCCCATGACTTGGCCCAATCACTCGTGGCCATGTTAGGGTCAAAAGCCAAGTCAAATGTGAGTGGCTTTGGTAAAGTAAGTGAAAACAATACCAAAAGACCAATCTTCCCCTAGTCGAGAAAAGAAAGAAAAGAGAAACACGGAGGGTAAGATGGGGATTTTGCAGAGGGGAATCATCCCCTTCACCCCAAGCTCCATGGTAGAAGTAGCGAGATGCTTTCTTGGCTGTGATTTAGGGGAAAAAGTAAACCTCTATCAAACTCAAAACTGAAAGAACCAAAAGAAAGATAGATATGAACCTACCCTCAATTTGTACAGAGGTTGTGAGGAGAAAGAGGAGTAACCACCACAAACCAAGGTCTCAAGAAGCACGTAGGTGGCCACACAAGTGAGGAATATAGAAATTAGGAGAAGAGGAGGGATGCATAGGGGCCAAGGGATGTTTTAGTGGTGTTATATATAGGTGAGGGTAAGAGTTGTCATGAGGAGGGAGGTGGCCACAAGGCTTAGGGAGCAAGCAATTGGGGGTTTTCTTATTTCTCAACCAAAAGAGGATAGTAAGGCATCATTGGATGCGGAACTTCCTCTCAGTTCTAGAGCAAAAGAAATCTAAAAAACCCATTGACTGAGGTGAGTGAAATCTGTGATAGAAAATTGGGCTACTGTTCAAAAGGACTCGATCTCCTACCCAAGGTAGGAGACAACCCGTTGGCCATCAGATCTTGGATCGGACGATCCATGTTGACTCCAAAATCATAGATAGTGTGTGACAATGATTATTACCAAATTGAAATATCGAATAAAGCATGAATACAATTAATTTCCTATTTTCTTTTTCTTCATTTAAGGGCTCAAACAATTTCCAAATTTAATAAAAAAATGACACCCTAATTGATTTTGAGGTGTAGAATCTGATGCGATGATTTTGAGTCGCATTTATTGACTTGTTTGATATGTGTTTTATGCATTTATTAGCCATTTTCATGGTTAATGTTGCATAATTCATTCACTTTGGTCTATGCTACTTCTTTATGTCAAATTTCCCCTATTTCAGCATTTTGAGTATTAATTATAAAAAAATACGTTTTATGTGGACTTATGTGGTTTCGTGTGTTAATTTTAGGAAAAACAAGTATCTGCTACTGTCGATACCATCGACAGTGGTTGATACCATCAACTAGACCACAAGTTTCCAGCCGCAAGGACCAGAAGAACGTCGATACTATCGACAGGGATGTCGATGGTATCGAGATACCATCAGGTTGCCGGCGAGAAGGGAGTCGATACTATCGACCCATATGTCAATACTATCGACTGGTGGAGCTACAACGACACATAAAGATAGAACTATTGCTACAGGTTCGTCGATACCATCGACCCTCGTCGATGGTATCGAGATGACATCAGGCGTAGAAACAAAAGAAAAGGAGAACAACCGATATCGCGCTAGGTCGATACCATCGACCCGCGTCGATGGTATCGACACCGTCATATATGAGTTTGTTTCAGATTGATCTTAATCGGACGGCTGTGGTTAATTGGCGACCTAATTCGGGAAATATACCTAATGACGGCGCCCAAGAGAGAGGGATCACGTCATTAGCTACTGCACACATCCCGAGAAGAGGTGGAGAGAAGAACGGAGCCGAGAAGCACACCCCAGCCGATCCGGATGCTGAAGAAGACGATTTTCAACACCGAAAGGCAGGAGAACGTGTATTCTATGCCAAGGATCGCTTGGATCTTCTCCGTTCAGGGGTTTCATCACTCAATCACATTTTTCTCCATGTTTTCCTTTTTCTACTCCACATTTTGCTTTGAGATGAACATGCGGGGCTAATCCCCTTTGTCTTTAGGACCGGGAGTAGCCCGAGAATTCATTGTGTAACAATTTTATCATAGTAATTCATATCTTATCTCTTAAATATGTGGTATAATTTCGTTTTCTCCAATATATTGTTATGCTTGATCACCATAATAATAATCTAATACCCTTAATTGCTTTGAAAGAAGAATTAATGGTTGAAAAGAGACGGAATTTACATTAATTGACAAATCCCTTAAACAAGGTGGTGTAAGGTTAATGGTGGATACCGAGAGATCATTTTTAATGCACCTAGTTTAGGGTATAGGTTACTACGACGGTGGAACTGACCTAGACATAGGTAGTGAATTGTACCACGACAGTGGGCAATTCTGATTCCAGGCCACTACCCGGATAGAGAGATAAAATTGAGTGACTAAGAATTTAATACAATGAAAAACCCGCGGTGAAACCACAATACTAAAGATCTCCTTTTGAATTGATTAAACCAAGCATTTAATCGATTGCTTTGTTTTGTTTCATTTTTATTTTCTTTTAATTTTAACAACAACTCTCAACTTTTTAATCGGCTTAGCTGATTGCGAGTAGTTAGTAGGAGTCTCTGACAATTTCACGTATCCCTGAGTTCGACTCGGGCCTCACAAAGGCCTATATTTCTTCAACATGTTCACTTGCGTTTCTGCGCACGGTAAATTTGCGTCAAGTTTTTGGCGCCTTTGCCGGGGATTACGGTAAACTGTCAGCACTTCGAGTGCTGCAAGCGACCACTCTAGGCCACATTTTTTTTTATCATTTCAAAAATTCATAATCTATTTTCTAAATATTTGCAATCGTCAAGCACTTTACTAAATTTAATTTTTCTATTTGCAGGTACTGTGCATGGTGCAGATGCGTAGTACAGACTACACAAGTCACGCACCAGAGGTTCCACTGATGGGACCTGACAACGAGGAAAGCCACAATCAAGACCCTTTGGAAGAAACAGATTCAGAATCCGAACAAGAAGAAATGGAAGAGCCACAGACAATATGGGAGAAGATCAAGGCTTCTTCCTCATCCGCTTCCAAGGGGCCGATCAAGAAGTAGGCAGTTAATAATCTGACATACAAGATTGATCCAGCTTTAATCAACTTGGTGAAGTCGAATGCTTTTCATGGGCTCAAGAATGAAGATCCTGTTGCACATATAAGTCAATTTTTGGAGAATTGTGATATGATAAAGATCGATAGATTTCCACAAGATACGCTCTACTTGAAGCTTTTCCCGAGTTCTCTAGCGGGAAACACACGAGAATGGCTACACAACT
Source organism: Alisma plantago-aquatica (assembly GCA_963693085.1). Classification (NCBI taxonomy): domain Eukaryota; kingdom Viridiplantae; phylum Streptophyta; class Magnoliopsida; order Alismatales; family Alismataceae; genus Alisma; species Alisma plantago-aquatica. The sequence goes on along the minus strand of OY856414.1, from coordinate 217,178,600 downwards.
TGGACGATGAATATGTGGAGTCTTGGGACCACATGGTGGAAGTTTTCTTTGAACGGTTCTTCCCACCCGAGAAGACCAATGACATGATTAGGAAGATCCAGAACTTCACCCAACAAGCAGGAGAGACCTACTCCGAGACCTGGGAAAGGTTTCAGATTATGCTCAGGCGGTGCCCGCATCACGGGCTTGATAAGGAGACACAAGTCAAGATCATCTATTTTTCTCTCTCCGAGCATGATAGAAGCAACCTCGATTCAGCCGGCTTAGGATTCTTCTTGAATAATACGGACACTAGGTGTTGGGAAATCCTAAAGAACATGGCCAAGAAACAATCGTGGGGCGAAAGAGGCACCGTGGAGCAGGTTCGAGTGGCAGGTGAATCTAAAGCAATCAAGGAGCTGAATGAGAAGATGGATCTCCTCACAAAGAAACTGCTTGCAAAGGAGGATACTGAGTCCGAGGATGAGGCTCAAGTTAAATTCATGAGGCAGCAGCAAGGCTACATGAATAACGACTATTCATGGAGGAAAGACAAGAAGTTTTCCTGGAAGGATCCAAATAACTTCTTGCAGGATCCATATGCTAAACCCAGCCAGTAGCGGAGGATAAGAGCACAGAGCTGCTCAACCAAGTGATAAAGCAAAATCAAGAACTCATGACTACTTTTGGCCAGCAAAAAAAGCAACAAGGGGAGTTTATGAACCAATTTGGGCAGACACTGCAGAGCCATGGGGCTCAAATGAGGACAATAGAGACATCCATGGCACAAATGGCAGAAGAGATTGCCAATTTGAAGAAGCCGGTGCACCCAGGTTTTCCGGATAATACTAATGTTCCAGGAGGAAACCAACCGGCAAAGGCCATCTTGCTAAGAAGTGGCAAGAAACTGTTAAACCCCAGAGTCGATGAACCAAGCAAACCCCAAGCAGAAATTGAAGGTGAGGCCACTGAGGAGCTGCCCATACTGGTCACAAAACCAGTCATTGACATAACAGTGGATGCTACTGAAGATCCTATTGCAGAGGAGGAGGAGCCTCAGAAAAGGACACCCTATGTGCCACCACATCAAAGAGCACAGGCTGTCCCGGTCCCTTATCCGAACAGTGCTAAGGCAAGGAAGGTAGACGCCCAATTTAAAAAGTTTTTAGACAGTTTCAGAAAGCTTTCAGTCAACATCCCTTTATTGGAAGCTATTGAGAAAATCCCTTCTTACGGGAAATTTCTGAAGGACATCATCACCAAGAAGAGAAAAATCCCAGACACAGAGGTTGTTGTGCCTAAGGAGCATGTGAGTGCTTTCATCATGGGCACATTGCCACCAAAGAGGCAAGATCCAGGTTGTTTCAATATTTCATGTTACATCGGGAAAGTTAAATTTGGTGAAGCACTATGTGACTCAGGGGCGACCATTAACTTGATGCCCCTTTCTACATTCAAGAAGCTGGGATTAAAAGAGTTACGACCAAGAAACATGACAATCCAATTGGTAGATAATTTAGTGGTAAAGCCATATGGGATTTGTGAAGATGTGCTAGTGAAAGTGGATCGATTCATATTTCCAGCAGATTTTGTCATCATGGAGATGTAGGATGAACAAGGCAATGAGCTGCTACTCAGACGCCCTTTCCAAGCTACAACCGACATGATACTTGAGATGGGGAGAGGTCGGTTGACCTTAGGTATAGTCGATGACCGATTTGAGATGGTCATGCCTTCCAGCGCCACTTCACCCAAACCCAAGGAACAATGCCACCTGGTAAAACATTTTGATAATAATATCTCACTTTGTCTAGGGAAGCCATTTTTAGATATGGCCCATGTGATGACCAAGGTGGACAAAGGGACTTTGGCTATGGACATCATGGAGTAGACCAAAGTGGTATCACTTTGCAAGGCTATAGGATTCCCGAATGATGAGGATGAGGACATTCCTCCCTCTACTGAGGATGATGCTATATCAAATTCAATTTTTGATGCATATTCAGAATTACCACTTGAGGCTTGTTTAGTCAATATCACTCATGATTGGATGAGAAGCAAATCACTCAAGGAGTGTGCCAAGATGCTTCAGATGTTTCCATGCTTCTATGCGAGGTATTATGAAGATTTAGGCGAACTTCCACCACCGCTTCAATCATCCTTAATCAGTCCGTCGGAATTGGAATTGAAGCCACTGCCACCACACCTCAAGTACGCCTTTCTAACTGAGGAAGACAAGTTGCCTGTGATTATTTCTGCTTATCTGAGTGCTGAAGAGGAGGACCAGTTGTTGATAGTGCTGAAGAACCACCGGGGAGCTTTTGGGTGGTCTGTTGCAGATATCAAGGGGATTTCTCCTACTTTGTGCCAGCATAAGATTCAGCTCGAGGAGGGATCCAAGCCGGTGATTCAACCGCAACATCAACTAAATCCGAGCATGATGGAGGTTGTGAAGAAGGAGGCGATTAAGCTTCTTTCCGTAGGTATCATCTATGCAATTTCAGACTCGACATGGGTGAGTCCCATGCAGGTAGTCCCTAAAAAGGGGGGAATAACTGTTACTCATAACCTCTTAAATGAACCTGTCACCACTCGATTGGTAACCGGATGGCGAGTTTGTATTGATTACCGATGACTGAATGCCGCTACGCTAAATGATCATTTTCCTCTTCTGTTTATTGACCAAATTTTAGAGCGCTTAGCCGGCCGATCACACTTTTGTTTTCTGGACGGGTATTTGGGGTACAATCAGATTTCAATTGATCCTAAGGACCTAGAGAAGTCCACCTTCACTTGTCCCTATGGAACGTTCACGTATCGCCGCATGCCCTTTGGATTATGCAATGCACCGGCGACCTTTCAGCGTTGTATGCTCGCCATTTTTTCTGATATGGTAGAACGTTGTCTAGAGGTCTTTATGGATGATTTCTTGATTTATGGTGCATCTTTTGATGAATGCCTTTATAATCTGGATAAGGTGTTACAACGATGCGAGGACACACATTTGGTCCTCAACTGGGAGAAATGTCATATGATGGTGAGTGAAGGGATAGTGCTAGGACATAAAGTGTCTAGTAAAGGTTTGGAGGTAGATCTGGTAAAAATTGAAGTAATTTCTAAATTGCCCCCACCAAATTCGGTAAAAGGGGTAAGAAGTTTCTTAGGTCACGCCGGGTTCTATCGTCGTTTCATAAAAGATTTTTCAAAAATCACCAAACCTTTATCTGAGATGCTAGAAAAGGATGTTGTTTTTGATTTTAATGACAAATGTTTACATGCGTTCAACGTGCTGAAGGAGAAATTGATTTCCGCACTGGTTGTTCAAACACCGAATTGGACTAAGCCGTTTGAACTCATGTGTGATGCATCTGATTTTGCTGTAGGAGCTGTGTTGGGACAGCGGGTGGATAATAAACCCGCCGTGATTTTTTATGCCTCCAAGACTTTGAATGACGCCCAACTAAATTACACGACTATTGAAAAAGAATTGCTCGCCGTCGTTTTTGCTTTTGAAAAATTTCGGCAATATCTCATTGGATCGAAAGTTGTAGTTTGGACTTACCACGCCGCTATTAAATATTTGATGGAGAAAAAAGATGCCAAGCCTCGATTGATTAGGTGGATCTTGCTCTTACAAGAATTTGATATCGAAATCAAAGACAAGACGGGGATAGAAAATGTTGTAGTGGATCATTTGTCTAGGTTAGAGAGTGTAGATGAAAAAGATTTACACATACCCATTACCGAGACATTCCCGGATGACCAACTTTTGAAAGTGAATTCTAAGGATCCATGGTTTTCATATATCGTGAATTATCTTTCTTGCAGGATCATCCCGAATGATTGGACGTATCAAGAGAAGAAGAAATTTTTCCATTCTCTACGATATTATTTTTGAGATGACCCTATTCTTTTGAAGTAATGAAGGGATGGTGTCCTACGCAGGTGTATACCTGAGGTGGAATATGAGAGTGTTCTTCATCATTGCCACACATTACCTACGGGCGGACACCATGCGAGCTCTCGTACGGTAGCCAAAGTACTAGAAAGTGGCCTATATTGGCCTACCTTGTTTAGGGACGCTGACGAGTTCGTGAGACAATGTGATTCCTACCAAAGGGCGGGTAACATTTCAAAGAGATAAGAGATGCCCTTAAATGTTTTCCAAGAGGTTGAGGTATTTGATTTATGGGGTATTGATTTCATGGGACCCTTTGTGTCCTCAAATTCGAATTTGTATATCCTTTTAGCTGTTGACTATGTGTCGAAGTGGGTAGAAGCAATACCCATAAGAACTAATGATGCTACTGTAGTGTGCGTGTTCGTTAAGGAAAACATCTTTTGCAGGTTTGGGGTGCCCCGAATGATCATTAGTGATGGGGGTACGCACTTCCAGAATCAAAAGTTCTCGACACTATTGAGAAAATACGATGTCAAACATAATATTGGTACCCATATCACTCGCAAACTCAAGGACAAGTGAAGGTCTCCAATTGCGAAATTAAGAAGATCCTGGAGCGTACTGTGGCTTCCACGAGGAAGAATTGGAGTGCCTTACTACCGGATGCGTTGTGGGCATATAGGACGGCATACAAGACACCTATAGGCACCACACCTTTTAGGTTGGCGTACGGTCGGGCCTGTCACTTACCGGTGGAGTTAGAGCACAAAGCACATTGGGCGCTAAGAAAGCTCAACTTGAGTTATGATGAAGCGGGGAAGAAGAGATTACTTGAATTAAATGAACTGGATGAACTGTGAATGACTGCATATGAGAACTCTCGGATATACAAGGGGCGCACGAAGTTGATCCACGATCGCCACATTCAGATGCGCACATTCAAGAAGGGAGATCGTGTGCTTTTGTTCAATTCCAGGCTGAAGTTGCATCCCGGGAAGCTAAAATCCCGATGGAGTGGACCATTTACGGTGGAAGAGGTCAAACCACATGGCGCAATCATGGTGCGCGATGGCGAGACTACATTTTTGGTGAATGGACAAAGGTTGAAGTTGTATTTTTGTGAAGATTACATGAGGAAGGTGAATGAGGTCAAACTCATTTCACTTTCGGATGCATGACGTGATTCAAGTCGTCTAGCCTAAGACGTTAAATAAGGGCGCTTGTTGGGAGGCAACCCAACCATTGGTACTTTAGTTTAGTTCCTTTACATTTGTAGTTTGATTTGTTTTAACTTAGTATGTAGTGTAAAAAAGATACCGTGATTGTTTGCTACATGTGCAGGGCTGAAGCAGAGTCGATACCATCGACCCTTGTGTCGATGGTATCGACCATGGTATAGGTTGGCGACTGCAGAAATCGAACTGCGTCGATACCATCGACGGCCTCGTCGATGGTATCGACATACCAATAGGCAGATCGCAAGCAGATGTCGATGGTATCGACATGGGTGTCGATACTTGCGAGATCTCTAGAGATTTTCAGAATGAATCGTCTCAGTAAAGTCGATACCATCGACGGGTAGGTTGATGGTATCAACACATTCATGCAAAGAAGGCGGCGGCCACGCCTCGCGAGGGTTTGCCCTAATCAAAGAGTCGATACTATCGACTCGCGTCGATAGTATCGATGCACCACGTTAACGATCCGCGAGGAACGATCTACGATGATCGCAGAAATCAGGAGTTTGATCCGGGGGACGAGTCGATACCATCGACTCGCGTCGATAGTATCGACGCGTCAGCAATTCGGGCCCCACAGATCCAGCCATTGACAACTGTCGATACTCGCGGCGGTACGGATTGTGCTACCCGTGTCGATACCATCGACTCGCATCGATGATATCGACGAACATACAGCAGCGCCGGCCACGGCTATATATGAGAAGGATTTGCGTCAGATGACATCACAACTCCAGAGCAATCCTCCTCCACTTGTACCGAGCGTATTCCAGAGCTATCCAAGCCCAACGACGAGCAACACCGAGCACGTTCGTCATCGAGCGGAGATTCACTTCTCTGATTTTCACCGAGCTCCATTTCTATTCCTCTTTTTGTCGTGATCATGGTGCATGTTGTTGGTGCATCTTCGTCTCGTGCCGACCCGATGGAGATCCCAAAATTCGTGCCACCTCCGACCACATCAATCGCACACCCGCGGTTGATCCATCCATCCGCGGAAGTCAAGAAGATCTATGAGGAGATCTTAAAAAGGAAGATTGAGCTGACCCGTTATGTTGAACGAGAAACCATCCGCAACTTGGGGTTCGAAGCTAACCTCGACTACGTTCTGAAGGGATAGGCCCGACACACGGGAAGACAGCCTGACGAGCTGGAATTTCATGCAGATGGCCAACCATTTTTCGGCGAGTGGCCTACGTTCAAGGAGCTGGTGGCTGAGTTTATGGCGTTGCTTGACGTCTGCGTCGTACCCAATGACGTCATAGCCACCGACCGTGAGTGGATCAAGGGCCAGGTGTCGTTCCGACTATATAACATCGACTACACCCTTACACTCCGGCAGTTCAACAAGATCTTCAACTGGAATCACTTGCAACATGATTATCGGCGACCGGACAACCGCACCGATTACAATGCGATCTTTGCCGAGCTGGTGATGGTGCCGCTGGGCAAGTAAGTGAGCTACCATAATGATGTGGTAGCTGATTTTGAGCACCCTTCATCCGGATACTTCACCGGATGCTGAGTTCTATGTTGTTTGCTAGGGGTGATCTGGCCCTCAGCAAGTTTCAGGAGACGGACCTATTTTTCTTGTATAAACTCCTGAAGCGCCAAGAATGCAACTGGGGCGCTTTATTTTTACAGCGGGTTTTGGCGGTGAAGAGGAGTACACAGCAAGTGCCAATTCACTTTGGCGGGCTTATCACCAAGCTGGCCTTCTATATTGGGTTGAATATCCAACAGCTTACTCCTCTCTCCAATAGGATTAAGGTGAACTTTCAACATATGCACCGCTCTAACCTCATCCTTCTTCCAGATGGCTTGGCGTATTCACACTGCCACGTCAACCATGCTTACCAAGAATGCTCGCTTCCCGATCTGGTCTTCAACATCGAAGGGGCGCACCACTTCCGATGGACTATCATAGCCATTTCTGACTCCGATGAAGACGGCGGCAACGACGATGATGACAACAATGACGATGCGGCTGTAGAGGAAGAGGAGGCCTACACCCCTCTTCGGGCACGAGTGGCACCACAGAAGTGTCCTCGCATGCATCCGGGTGCATCTTCATCATCGCAGCCTCCACCACCACCACCGCCCTCGCAGCCAAGCAAGGATGCCTACTCAATGCAGGGCATGTATGCTATGCTACAAGATATACAGCAGACGCAACAACATCACACGATGATGTACACCGGTGTTTAAGAGACGACAAACCGGCTACTGGACAATCAACGGGCAATCTTCGAGAACGAGCATCTTCTCCTCGACAACCAACAACAGATTCATGACCGGTTGCATAGGATGGAGATGCAACAACAGCCCTTTTACGATCACCATTGGAGCCAGAATTACTTTGGAGGCTATCCACAACCTCCACCTAGGGCCCAGTTTGATCCGAGTTTCTAGGGGGAGTATCCATCTTGGGACCCTACGGCTCCACAGTACCAACCTCCGCCTGAAGAGTAAATCGGTATCTCTATTCCAACCTTTAAGATTGTTTTTGACTATGAGGCCATAGTCGAATTCAAGCTTGGGGGGGGTGTTGGAACAACTCTATCTTTTATTTTCTTGGTTTTTAGTTTTATTGCTTTTGTTTCTTGCAATCTTAGTTTGTTTGTAGGATCCACATTCTATCTAGTGTAATCGTGGATGTCTTAAATTTTGTGTCATCTCAGTTGCATGTACATGGGAATTAAGGGAAACTTAAAATTTTTTGAGTGTTCGCAAGCTTGAGTGTTGTTCAACTTTGATCACTTAACTTAGAAATGATTGGTTTTGTCAACTTTAAAACAGAAAATCACAACTGTACATTCCTAATGATTCATGAAGGTGGACAGAATTGGTTGTTTGAGCCTAAACTGACCAAATGATAATGAGACTTTAATTTGAAGTAAGAGAGAGAAACCTCTTAACTACTACACAGGTCAGTAGGGAGAGACACATAATATTTTTTTTCAAAGGTTCAGTCAATTAGTCTTGTGATCTGTTCACCTCATTGTTTTTCACAATCCATCATAAGATTTGGAAGTAAAGTACGGTTTTAACCTTTTTGATTGCATGTCATGTAGATAGGACTTGCATTGCAACCATTTTCATATGTTTTGCATGAAAAAAAAATAGAATAGGTCTACATGCACATTACCTTTAGGTGCATGTCATTTAGTTGCATTCATAACCTTTATGCATAGAGTATATCATGTACCTCATTTGTTCTTTAATGGTGAATTAAATTGTTCCATACCTTCTAAAGAGTGCAAATTTTTGAGTTATGCAGAAAAAATAAGCCCAATAAAGCATTCATTATCAATTATGGATATAAGGGCTTGAAAAGAAAAAAAAATCTGAAAAAAAAATCTGAAATTGAAAAAGAAAGTCATTTAGAAGCAACTAGAATAAGAAGGAAAAAGGAACATAATCTCACCTGCATTTTAAGATGAGTAAGTACATGACATAGCTCAATTAGATATCCATCTCGTTTTGAGACGGAATGTTAGTGCATGCATCATTCCACCCAATCTTATGCATTAGGGCATTTTTCATGTGCATTTGCATCATTTAGGGCATTTTTATTTTATGCATATGAAACCGTATAATACTTCTACTTCTTCCATGAGCCACCCATTCCATCCACCCGTTGCTCGAATTGGTAGGCCACCGTGAACTTCTCCTCACTTGTGAATATAAGGAGAACTGCTTCCATGTAGATGGTAGTTAGGGCGAGCAACGTAGTATAGGAGATCACAAGATGCACTAAGTCTGTACTGGAGAATTCTATTATGTTAACTACCTTATGTGATAGTGTTCATCAGTTTTGAGGTTGATATCTTTTATGAATGATTACTGTCGCCTTTAGGGAAATTATCATTTTGTGGTTAGCGAGGTCCGGTATGCGAATGTCCGGTGGGAGTCATATGGGATGTTTGTTGTGATGCTTTGTTCTTTAGTTGACTCTGGAAATTCTATTCTAAGGTTTAGTTGCTTGAGGGCGAGCAATGTTCAAGTTTAGGGGAGTTTGATGCGATGATTTTGAGTCGCATTTATTGGCTTGTTTGATATGTGTTTTATGCATTTATTAGCCATTTTCATGGTTAATGTTGCATAATTCATTCACTTTGGTCTATGCTACTTCTTTATGTCAAATTTCCCCTATTTCAGCATTTTGAGTATTAATTATCAAAAAAATACGTTTTATGTGGACTTATGTGGTTTCGTGTGTTAATTTCAGGAAAAACAAGTATCTGCTACTATCGATACCATCGACAGTGGTCGATACCATCGACTAGACCACAGGTTGCCAGCCGCAAGGACCAGAAGAACGTCGATATTATCGACTGGGACGTCGATGGTATCGAGATACCATCAGGTTGCCGGTGAGAAGGGAGTCGATACTATCGACCCATATTTCGATACTATCGACTGGTGGAGTTACAGCGACACATAAAGACAAAATTGTCGCTACAGGTTCGTCGATACCATCGACCCTCGTCGATGGTATCGAGATGACTTCAGGCGCAGAAATAAAAGAAAAGGAGAACAACTGATATCGCGCTAGGTCGATACCATCGACCCGCGTCGATGGTATCGACACCGTCATATATGAGTTTGTTTCAGATTGATCTTAATCGGACGACTGTGATTAATTGGCGACCTAATTCGGGAAATATACCTAATGACGACACCCAAGAGAGAGGGATCATGTCATTAGCTGCTGCACACATCCCGAGAAGAGGTGGAGAGAAGAACGGAGCCGAGAAGCACGCTCCAGCTGATCTGGATGCTGAAGAAGACGATTTTCACCACCGAAAGGCGGGAGAATGCGTATTCTACGCCAAGGATTGCTTGGATCTTCTCCGTTCAGGGGTTTCATCACTCAATCATGTTTTTCTCCATGTTTTCCTTTTTCTACTCCACGTTTTGCTTTGAGATGAATATGCGGGGCTAATCCCCTTTGTTTCTAGGACCGGGAGTAGCCCGAGAATTCATTGTATGACAATTTTATCATAGTAATTCATATCTTATCTCTTAAATCTGTGGTATAATTTCGTTTTCTCCAATATATTGTTATGCTTGATCACCATAATAATAATCTAATACCCTTAATTGCTTTGAAAGAAGAATTAATGGTTGAAAAGAGACGAAATTTATATTAATTGACAAATCCCTTAAACAAGGTGGTGTAAGGTTAATGGTGGATACGAAGAGATCGTTTTTAATGCACCTAGTTTAGGGTATAGGTTACTACGACGGTGGAACCGACCTAGACATAGGTAGTGAATTGTACCATGACAGTGGGTAATTCTGATTCCAGGCTACTACCCGGATAGAGAGATAAAATTGAGTGACTATATAGAATTTAATACAATGAAAAACCCGCGGTGAAACTACAATCCTAAAGATCTCCTTTTGAATTGATTAAACCAAACATTTAATCGATTGCTTTGTTTTGTTTCATTTTTATTTTCTTTTAATTTTAACAACAACTCTCAACTTTTTAATCGGCTTAGCTGATCGCGAGTAGTTAGTAGGAGTCTCTGATAAATTCTCGTATCCCTGAGTTCGACTCGGGCCTCACAAAGGCCTATATTACTTCGACGCATTCACTTGCATTTCTGCGCACGGTAAATTTGCGTCAGAATCCAAATATGGAATTAGTTTTGCCTTTTGGGGACTTTTAATGGGTTAAATAATTCAAAACTCACTTTCTCTTTCCTTCTTCATTTATGACTCTAAGATTATCCAAATATGATGAAATTTCACCCATGTGTCCCAATTAATGTCTTTGATATGATTTTGCCATTAATTGATCATGTTTGTTCCATTTATGTAATTAATGATCAAAATGAAGGTTCTACACACTTGCTCTCTCCTACTTTTTCACATTATCCAAATTAGTTGAAAACTTGCCCAAAGGCTTATTTTTATATTTAGATTACCAATTTGGAATTAGTTTTTCAATTTGAGAACATTAGATATTTTTTCTCTCTTTCTTGGCTTGTTTCTTATTTTCCTTTAATAAAGGCTTTTATATATATTTATGTTTTCCACATTGGGTGATACTTGGCCCTTAAGTAACTTTTAGTTCAAGAAAATGAAATTGTGTATCAAATTATCTCATGGGTTTTCTATTTGTGATTTTGGAAACAATATATTCCACATTAGCTCCTTTTATCCATTTATAGCATTTATCATTTCTTTTATGTATATTTTGGGGATTTCATTTCTTTTTCATATTCTAAAAAGTCCTAGAAAGTTTTAGCACGAACTCCTTTATTATTTTTATTACTTAAGTGGACAATTAGACATAAAGCCCATTACTTAGTTTTCTACTGAGGTATTTGTGCATAAAACCCCTTTATCGACATAAAAGGTAAACAAATGTTCACTATACCATTATATTCTCCACAAATTAAACATAAAGGCCAAAGAGAATAGAAATCAAAGGAAAAGATGGAAAAGAGGGCCAAAAGACAAAATGTCTAGGATTTAGTATGTTACACATACTAACCCAAAATTTGGTTCAACAACATTGCTTCACTTTCATTTTAGTAGAATTTGCATCATTCCGTTTCTAAAACATGATTTAGATAACTTTCATGTGCAACAAGAAGGTGATTTGATCTCAAGAAATTTAAGAACAAGACCTTTCTTGTACACCCCTTTGAGAATGGACTTCCTCCTTGGAATTTAAGACCTTGACATCGGTTTTGGTCAAAAGACAAGTATATAGATATCATAAGTGAAGATTAATGTGCGTTACAAAGATTATGAATAATTTTACCTAGAAGCGTAGAAGAATATGAAAGAAGGATAATAAGATGAGGTTTCACGAACTTATCCAAAAAAATTGAGATTTGATAGAAATGAAGATTCCAAGTAGATTTGAGAAAAAAATCCCCAAAATAATCTTCTTCCCCTTCCCCTTCTTCAAAATCAAATATTAAACAATAGATTGATGTTTGTATGTGTCTAGGTTTTTGATTTTCTATATAGAGTCTAATAGCTATTATTTTGAATTATATTTTGATCCATTTAATATTTTTTTTATCTATAAAGATAAATGACTGGTTGACTTGTTTGAAGGAAGATCTGACATTTTGATATGATGGATAGGGACATGTCCCATAGTATATTGCTAGTTGTATCCCTCCATAGGTCACATTGACTAGGAAAAACATTTATCTAAACTTTCTATTTGATTCATGAACTCCCTAGCAAGTAGGTGCTGGTAACCAAATAAAGAGGGTTGACTAGCCATTGGAATGCTTAGCAGACTGATGGTAAGGTCAGTCCAACCTTTGTCTGACACTTAGCCAAAATCAAACCTTACCCTGTGGAGACCATATTGCCCCTCCATGACAATGTAAAGGTTATCCAAATTCTAAATGAGGTTGATAGAAATGCCAAAACTAATTTTAAACATTAGGAACATATGTTTCATGATTTTGTATCATATTTCATGAAATTAGCATATGAAAAGACTATTTTACATCCATGTTATATTTCAACTACATCTAGGATTTTGCTTCTCAACCCTTACTCATAAGATCTAATTCATGAATAATAAGATAATTAAGTTGTAAGTAAGTAAAAAGTGAATTACATACTAATCAGAAAGAAACCCCATAGTGAAGCCTTAAATTGTGGATTGAGAACTACAAGTGAAAATAAGGTTTCAAAATTTAGTGGTATAATATTAATATTTCTTTTATAATTATACACTTGGGAATTTTAGTTGGTATATCTTTCTACTAGTGGTACATATATGACATATATTGTGTAATCCTCCTCTTCTTATCATTCTACAACTAATATTTCTAGATGAATAAAAAGTTAATGAAGGATGAAATAATATTTTTGTTAACCATTGTATTCCCATATTTAAGTATCTACCATTTAGAATTGATGGAATTAATGGAGGGGAGAGGGTGTGAGGGGCGACTAACGGTAGTAACAACATAAGGGGGAGAGGCCCAGACCAAGTTAGGGGCAATGGACATGAATGGAGATATGAGAACATGGAGGATATGTGATATGGGGAAAAAGAAGTGATAAATACAACCGTATTTGGGGGGTCATCAAACAAAATAGTCAAGGTTGATGTGTTAGGAATAGGGTTTATCCTACAATACACATGCATGAGGGGATCTTTTGTCACCAATCTACAACAAGGAGATCTTACATCTAGATGTGGGATGGAGGTATAGTGGGACAAAAACACGACGATGAAGGATAACCCTAATCTAGTATTTATAGATTCCAACGAGATCCAATCTCAATTGAAGCATGCCACATTAAGTTTTGTTTTGGTATGGTTTTAGAGTCACTATTATTTAGTTTATTATGTAAATGGGCCTAAGAATATTTGTCCTATTAGGGTTAACTTCTACTCCTTATACTTGTCTCCACTCCTATATATACGAGGGATGTATGTTTTATATCAATAAAAAAATCTCATTAGCCTAAGAAAGCATTAGAGTGATTTTGTGTGTGTGACATGATTCATGGGAGATATTATTTCTTTTAAGTGGATATCAATTTATGTATGGTCTATTTTATATTTTTCATGTATTGGTGAGCTGCACATGTGTTTCACCCATGCTCCAGCTTGAAGGGGAGTGTTAGAGTCATTGTTTTTTAGTTTAATAAGTAAATGGACATAAGAATGTTTGTTCCATTATGATTAATTTCACTTACTTAAACTTCTTTTCTATCTGATGTATAGGAGGAGTGTTCTTCGTGTATCAATAAAAAAGCTCATTCGCCTCCAGATCATTTTTTTCACATGGTATCAAAACATTGATCTTAATCCTAGAGATAAATAGAGAAAACCTCCTCCAACAGGTGGCCTCCATATCTTCCTAGCTTGGCTTTTCACCTTACATCATCATTTGCATGCTCTTCCTTTCATCTTCCTTTGGCCACTCTATCATCCCTACTTCCATCCTCCTCTTCAATCACAACCAAAACACACCCCACCAAATCTGACATTGATTTGTTGTACTGTCATCCACAACAATTGCTTTTTCACATGCTCACTATAACCCTTGCTCGTTACTAGCAAACAAATTAGACACGTATACATGGAGGTGTTTGACTTAGAAGATGATAGAATCTGACATAACAAATTGTCTTCCCTATTGTCATAGTCCATGACACCCTCTAGGATCATTTCCATTAGGGATCACTGACCTGAATCTCCTCTAAAAAATATCCTTGGCTGCAATCTTCTTCAAAGCCAACCTATTAAGGTACAACATAGCCAATAATAATGGTGGTTTCAAGAACAATGCCCCATCTCGTCCATTCACTAGCATTAACTACAAAATATTAGATTGTCTATGGCCAACACTCTACTCTCATGAAACATCCTTTTGGCCTCACCACATCAACATCATGATCTAATATGATGCCTTCAAGACATCTAAGAAGGTTGCAGAGAAGAGTATCATATTGAGAAAGCTGATATCCTATTCAACCTTGGCGCCAGATACAACCAGATCATGCTCTATATTGAAAGGAACCACACAATATACCTATTTCCTATTATATCTTAATCAAATCTGATTTGTAAACTTATCCACATGGTAAGGGATCCAGCCCTGCACCCTCTATAGTTTTCATAATGGCTAGAAAAATATGCCAATATTCATGTAATTTTTCTTTTTCATTTATCCTACCATGACTGAATTCTAGTAGTGCTTCTTTCTTTCCTACTGTTCCTTTGTACTAGTAGTTCTTTTTTTCCTAACATGTCTTTATATCGATAGTGATTATATTGTGATGTCATTTACATATCCATTTATCTACTTGTGTTTATGACTTTTCACCCCAACCACTTGCATGATCCTTTTTGTGGTTGGTGTGAGGGGGAGAATAGAGGAAAATGATAAGAGGAAAGAGATGATATAAAGGAGAAAAAATGAAGAAAAGAAGCCATGTCATCTGACCATGTTGTCCCCTTTTTTCATATCATTTGTGTTTTAATGATTCCTGATATGGCACACCTTTAGTGTATCTAAAAAACATGTACACCCGCTATAGCACATTACTCCTATAGAAGTGCCCTTATCTTAACTACCATGCATCATTCTAATATTGGTGCTTCTTTTTACATAACTACTTCAATGACAAAGATGATACATGACTTTCACAAATATCATCCACCATCTACTATGCTCTGGATACTCATCAAAGTTTTTCATAAAATGATTTGTGATTGCTTCCACTAATCTAATAACTATCAATTTTAAGGGTTTCTACTTTGTTATTATTGCTACCATAATAATCTTATCTCCATTAGGAGAGAAGACCACTCACTACTTGCTATGTGATATCTTCTTTTAGGGGAGTGTTAGAGTGATTCCATTTGTTGTATTTCATGATTCAGGGGGATATTAATTCTTGTCAGGGGAGTTCAATTTTTGTATGGGATATTTTATATTTTTCATGTATTGGCAAGCCACACTTGTTTCAACCATGATACATATTGAGGGGAGTGTTAGATTCATTGTTATTTAGTTTAATATGTAAATGATCTCAAGTATTTTTGGCCCATTAGGGATAGTTTTGCTTCCTTTGTACTTGCCTCATTTCCTATATATAGGAGGGGTGTTTTCCATCTATCTATAAGAAATATATTATTAGCCTCCATCTATTTTTACCAATGGTAATAAAGACAAGATGAAAGCAACTTCATTCTAAAAAAACTCTATGAAGAAAGACTTTCAATCATGGACGTCATGTTAGGAGAATTCAAGGTCTGTCTAGATATTGCCAATTATAGAGGCAGATGATGTTCTACCAAGACCATGGAAATATGAAGTGATTGTCAGACTTAGATGATCTAACATGGGATCCATGACCCTAAGAGAACACCTTAAACTTCTATGGAATCCAATTTGGAAGATTCAACATGCATAAACTAGACTGAGGGCACTACATGATGTAGTTATGATGCAATGAAGGACTATTAAACAACCATTCTTGGATTCCTGTGGAAGTTGATTGGTTGTTGTGTTTTTGTTTGGGATACATACCCCACATTTACACTTAGTGTAGATATGCCATCATTCATTGTAACTTGGGCACCCATACTAGACTTTCCACTCCATATATATGTCCTAACAATTTATGAATATATGGACATGGATGTCAAAGGGTTCATTAAAGTGGATAACCATGCTTCCTATATAGTGTGATGTAAATTCACAAGGCTAACTATAGAAGTAGACACCTCACAACCTTTGGTGCATGCTATTATGATAAATGTCATTGAATTCCATGATGAATATGAGGCATTTCCATATATCTACACCTTTTGTGGTATAGTAGGGAACTCAACCAAGTATTACAAGGACAAGATAGAAATAGTAAAAGAGAGCACAAATTGGATGACTAAAATGATAAAACAAGGCTGTGTGGATCACCAAACTATTGAGTGGCAAAAACAAAGAAGTAGAGGATGAGGAAACTATTGAAGACTCCAGGCTACACTAGATAAACCACCAAATAACTACCAAAGTAACAAAGAAGTGCAAATCTAAGAGAGGAGGAAGTAGAGAAGTGAAAAATAATATAATTAATGATCTTGAGACAAATGAAACATAAGATAATACCAAGAACTACAATAAGAAGGTATGAAAATAGAAGATAATGATTGAAAATGTAGAAAAATTGGAAAATATTAGAAGTGCACAACAGAAAAAAAAGGATTCTAGGAGACATATCTAATATCAACTTGGGAAAAGCCCTACCTAACAGAGGTAGGACCACTTCTAGTACCACCATCATCCATCATGATAAGGTTGTTGAAGTCCACATTGTTGATCCAAAGTGGATGAGGTCACTGAGGTACAACATTGTCAACAAAAAATAATAACTCAACCTAACTATGAGACATATAGTCATATTACACCTATAGCATGTACGATGTCGATCAATAGGGGTACAAACCCTAGCAACTCAGCAAGCAGGATGATTAAAGGTAGTGGACCAAAGATGAAGAACAAATGGCTATACAAACCTATAATCAACAAATCAGAAGTGTCAATATGATTTTTGAAGTAGAAAATAGGAGGGACATTGACAATCAAGTCCCAAAATCTACCTAAGGTAGTCGATCCTTGTTACCTCCTTTTATTAATAGGTTATGATAGATTTAATCTATTGGAATACCTGAGGAATAAACAACTCCAATACATGCCATTTCCTTAAAGAATATATGCTTTTGAAAAAAACCAAATCTTGTTGCTATCTTGGAATCTAGAATCATTGCACATG
Source organism: Alisma plantago-aquatica (assembly GCA_963693085.1). NCBI lineage: Eukaryota > Viridiplantae > Streptophyta > Magnoliopsida > Alismatales > Alismataceae > Alisma > Alisma plantago-aquatica. Next base: position 217,161,197 of record OY856414.1, on the reverse strand, counting down.
AGGCCATTCATATAATTAAAGATTTGGGTTTCATGTTTGACACTATTTTAAGTGTGGGGTTTGAGTGGAATATGGGTCTATTCATACTATATATATTTTGAGGTCAATATCATCAATATCATAGATACTTTGTTACTTGTTGTATTAACAAATACATGGTTATCACTTTTGTTTATGAAAATCCCACAGTTATGTCTGTAGGCTATTATTCAAGAACTTAACTGAAATCGGTAACATGCTAACTAAACCATGGATTGTACTTGGAGACTTCAACACTACTACTAGTCCTTGTGAGCGTAGTGGATTATGAACTCAATCTATTTAATGAAACTTTGATGGAAGTTGGCCTTACCAACCTTGGATTTTTCAGAATCAAGCACATCTAAATGATGACATGTTATCGAAAATAAATGACCATGATGCAATCAACATAGTGTTTATTAAAAAGTGTTTAAGAGAAAAAACTTGTGACCAAATTTGACCCATCTCACTCAAGAATATGTATCGTAAGCTCAAATCCAAACTAGTTCTTGTACGTATCGAGGAACTTTATCTAGAGTGGATATCTTTGGGAAAAAGCAACATCATGCCAGGGAAAGAAATCACCAAAAACATCATTAGTGTATGAATTAATACACAACTTGAAGAAGAGCAATGCAGCTAAAAATGGGCATCAAGATATATCTTTCAAAAGAATATGACAAAATGTTATGGTAGTTCCTTCTGGATACACTCAATCTCATAAATCTATATTCCAATATTGTGAATTACATTATGAACTCTATTAGTGGGGGTGAATTATTTGTTATTTGAAATGGGAAAGTCACAAAACCTTTAAAAAATAATAGTTTCTTGATAAATACATATTTATCCATTAGATTTGTATATTTTAGATATCTCTTTAGAAGAATTTTGTGATTATTATCTAGTTTTAGAGTTAATTATATTAGTTTTACTTTCTTTTCTAGTCAATTACATATTTTACTTGATTTTTGTGCCTTTTGTAGGAAAATAGATAATTTATTTTAAATCCTAAAATTCCTAAAATTACTCTTGGAAGATGTTTGCATGATTTGATGTAGTGCCTGATATATATATATATATACATATATATATATGTATATATATGTATATATATGTATATATATGTATGTATGTATGTATATATATATATATATATATATGTGTGTGTGTGTGTGTGTGTGTGTGTGTGTATTGACTACCTGTGTGGGTATCTAACTTTAGTTACATGTGAATCTATTTTGTAATATAAAGGTACCTATTTTTAATGAGACATACAACATCTGTAATGAGATGACCAAAATCGTAATACAAATCATTTTATATTACACGTCTGATTACAGTAAAAATGATATTTATGACAACAATTTACACTATAATACAAAATGAGTGTTTGTATTACAAATTTGGTCATCTCATTACAAACGTTGTCTGTCTCATTACAAATAGGTACCTTTCTATTACAAAATAGATCCATGGGTAACTAAAGTTAGTTACCCGTGTGGGTAGTGAATGAATGACCTATATATATATCTCTGTGTGTGTGTGTGTATGTGTGTGTGTTTCATTCGTTGCCTGATTGGGTAGCCTAGATTTTTGCTACCTGTGCACCTGAAAAGTAAATATATGGTTAGAAAAAACTATATGGTCAGAAAAGTGACTCTCTAGACAAAAAAAGTAAGTATGTTTGTAATGACTCCACCCCTCAACAACCCCCATTTAAGGAAGGCTAAGAAGTTAATGTTGTTATACCAAAATAGGATCAATTGGTTTTGCAATAATTACAAATAATTAATAAATTCTACCACAACTAAGTTTGAAATAGGATAAAATTTTTCTTTCCACATCCTTTCAAAAATAGGAGTTTGGAACTTTACCCATTGTAGAGTTATATCTAGCTAAATCCTCTGATCCTTAATTAGCTTTATTCTTCAAATGTCACATTAAATGTTCATCCACTTTCATATATTCCTAAAATGCCGACAAAAAAATGTCGGTCAATATAACAAATTATACTGGTATGTGGGGGAACCAAAATCGTGCACATATATGATAACAACATATCCACATCATTTTTTTTGTTACCAATCAAAATTTACATTTTCATTATGATTTCACAACCATTGTACCCATCCTCTGGTATACCCTCTCTTGGGGTTTAGTCCCTGCAATGGACATGAGGCTACCTTTTCAATCCTGAGCTTGGTACCTTATGGGCCACCTATCGAGGTTCCATGTACTCTTCCCATCCAGGGCTTGACCACGTATGACCTTCCCTCCTAGGCTTGGTCTGACCTTTCCTCCTGGGCTTGGTTTCTCATCATCTTAAATCATAAATTCAGAGGTGGTATGCAAGTTTAGGCAAGTCATAAGCAATATATGGTGATAATCATAGTCACTTTATAGATTGTAGGAATTAAAGTTCATCCAAGAATTTAATTTTAAGCAATAGATCAAACCTCATATATCACCGTGACACTAAATAAATTAGCCATAAGCGTAACCACATACCTGATTTGAAGTCTCAAATATAAGAAAGATATCTGATCCAATCAAGATGTCCAATCAAGCAAGTCAAGCAACCAATCAAGCAAATATTTATCCTGAAAACATGTATAGTGCCTAGCTATTACCATCATATCCCAAACAACTCCTTATTGACTTGAGACACCTTTATAATGTTTCTAAGTTCAATTAGGGTCTCCTTAGGGTTTCTTAGATCTATTTTTCAATCTTTACCTTTTTAGGTCAACAAACCCTAAAACATATTTCTATATCATAAAACCCTAATTACTCAAGTTATCCATATTAGTGATTCCTTATTCTCAATTTTTCTTAGGATCATCATATCTTTTTCCTATTCATTATTTTTCAAAATAAAAACCATTAATAGTCATATATATCAAAATTAGGGTTTGTAAGCCCAATATTGCACTCTCATATACAGTGAACCCTAAATTAAGCCAATTAGGCACAAAGATCATCTTTTTAGATCTACATTAACCTTTTACTATTCAGTTGGTTAATATTGGCTTAAAGTATCCAAAGAAAATCATTAAATCCAATTATCACCAAAACTTAGGGTTTTTCATTAATAAAACCATTAAAGATGATAACCTTATGTACTTTTTGCATTGTAAGTGAAATCAATATTCTATTACATTTTTATTGATTCCTTGTATTTTTTTTTGATAAAAAATCATATTTTATTTGTCTTGATCTTATTATCCTACAATTTATTACAATTTCTTTAACTTAATCAATTATAACCCAATGGGAGCCTGCCACCTAGGTAGGGTAACTCGGGTCCTACAAAACCATCTTAGGTGGACCAAAACAACTGACTCTCATCAACCACGTAGAGTGCGGCTGAGGTGACCGAGCCAACTCATGAACCAAAAGGCAACAAAGACAAGTTTAACCCTTACCTGTAAGAAGGAGAGTCGGGGCTGATTGGTCACTTCACAGTAGGTTATCTTCAACCTCTAATCACGCATGCAACACAACCTAAAATGTCAACTCAATCATTGACTCTGGGACTCTGATCCCCTGAGCACCGCGAGAAGGTCTCATTGTCTTTGCCGCCTTGAGACGAACTCATAGATGGCTTCGATTCCTCCGATGGTGGTCGGGACCAACATGTCATGTTGGTGGCTCGTCTACGGAGATGACGACGAGCAATAACGACAAGGGTCAGGGCTCTAAGTGAAATTGAGTGAAGAAAACTATGCGCAAGGTCGAGGGGAATCTAGCAGACATTTTGATGGTCTCGCTGGGACCTCTATCCCTTATATAGGTGTGGGTCTCTTGCCTAGAGTATCCTTCTCATAATGAATTGGGGAAACTACAAGTTGTCCTCCAAATCCCAACAAACCTAGGTTTGTTCGACTCGGGAAGGTGTCCCAAATGCAATGGGAATATTTCCACAATTGCTCGTGCATCAGAGTGTGAGATAATTGGAGAAGAAGATTTCTCCTATTTCCCACTCGGCTTGGGATTCTAGATGATGACCCCGAACTATTGGATCATGAGATCAATGACCCAGATCGTCCACTTCCTCAATAGAATTGAATTATCAAATCCTATATAAATGTGACATTTAATGCTTTATATTTGATATTCATATCACTTTAGATTTCTATAAAAATCTATATCTCTCCAACATTTAATCCTTTTGCTTTCAAATTTTAAGGGAAACTCCATTATGACTTTATCTACATGTCTGAAAAGTTTGAGTATCAAATTCAAAAGCATGAGAAACTTTTCTTCATATGCAAGTTATCACTAAATAAGGCATATTTTATTCACATTTTATTTCTCTTTCTCTTCTATTTCCTCTATTGGATTCCTTTTACCATTAGAAACCATGTGGATTCAAAATCTTATCCATAATGGTCAAACATTCAACTTTCTAGAGAATTCTACATAATTCTCAGTATTATCTTAATTTCCTTTTCCTTTTTATGTATTATTAGATTTCCTAAAATTTTTCTTTCCTTTTTATCATATTGGACTCACTAACTCAATAGGATCCACGAACTCACATATATAAAGGAAACATTGCAAAAGAAACCTATTTATTCAACACAAATCATACAATTTACATACATGTATATCTCATTGGAAAAATTGCATTTACAACCATATAAGCAAAAAAAGGTTGTAACAATGTTGATAGAAAAAGTAACTATATGAATAAAAAAGTAAAATCAGTCAAAATACACAACAAATACATATGTAATTGTATATTTGTTATATAAGTTATCAAAGTAGCTGTTTATGCATGAAAAGTAATAGTTTGCAAGGTAAAGTAACCCTCTACATAAAAAAAGTAACCAAAAGAAGGGGCGGGTAGCTACCCACTCGGGTATTGAATATGGGCATATATATATATATATATATATATATATATATATATATATATATATATATATATATATTTCCAGCACCAAAATTGCTATATCCTTTGCATACAAACTCCAAATTTCATGTGCGAATATTCATTGGAAAGGAAGTTTAATTTTCTATATGAAAATCATACTTTCTGTATGGAACTAAAACTTTTGACAAGATCTAAATCCATTTGAATTTCTTATAACTGGAATCTACAACAAAAAGAGTTGAAGAAATTCATGACCAGTCAAAGGAATTAAAGGAAGGCAATTCAATAAAATTTCTCCATTCTTTATTTGAGGATACATTTAATATTGTTCAAGATAATCCTTTGATTAGGCATAAATAAAAGTTGGTAAATGGCATATGCTTGTGTGTGTAGGAAATAATATAAGTAAAAACTTAGTCAAATGCCAAATTGAGAAAGTCATCAATGCAGTCAAAGTTTGACCAACGTGATTTTAGGCTGAAGTAAGCGATCAATGCCATTCGACTGATCGGTGCCCTAGATCAGGCAATCTTGTTGCCGCCAATAGCCATTACTTTTGGGTTTTCCCCCTCCCATCCCCATTTAGATGGAGGGGGGACTCTAAATAAAAAAATCTCTTTTATCTCAGATCTTATATCCACCTTTCATACTCTAGTCTTGTTCCACTTCCATTATGTCTGAGTAGAATCCACTTTGTTGGGACATGGAGAGTACTCCCATGATCTACATATCTTACTTTAGTGAACTGTAAACCCCCTTTAAAGATATAAAAGATGTGTTTTATCTATTTAATAACAAGGAATGTGATATGGCAATCATGCTCCATGATATTTATGATCCATGACGACATAACTTTAGACTTTTGGCCCAAAATATGATATCAAACTCACATGTTCCTTGAAGAGACCCATTCAGGGAATACATTGGACGATTGGACAACGACCTATGAACACTGATGACCACATGACCGTAGAAAATTTAAATATGGGATCTAATTTCTAAGAGGACATATCTCCATGGTACTGAAAAGGAGAATTAAAAATGGCTAATTTAACTATGAAGTTTGCGGTGGTGAAATCTAAACTTTTGACTATTCTATAAAATATGAATTAATGTTAATTAGTTGATTTCTTCTTCTCTTTTCTCTCTTCACTTTAATTTTGTTGATAACTTAGTTCAATTTTGCATTTTACTTTTGTTTCTTTCAATTTAGCATTTTATTCAACACTTTTAATCCCACAATTTACTTTCTCATTTTAGTTAATCATTCTTCACAATTTTGTTTAAATATCATTTATTACAATTCAATTTGGTTGAACTCTTGACACATCTTCTCTGAGTATAGATATCTTTTGTATTACATCAATTTGCTTGTTTACAAGAGGATTAAGTAGCCATAAAAGGTTAAACTCCAGAGACAATTTTCTTTGGTGAATTTTGTGTGTTCATGACAACACATCAATTCTACATCAGGGAGTTCCTTATCAACATATGTATTTCTAATGTGTATTGAATTCCCTAGCCAGATGATTGAGCTCAAAGTTGTGTTGGCTAAATGGACATCTATAAAATCTCTTTGTTTTGATTATGACAAACATTTCATTCCTATTTATCTGACGAGCTACTTGAGTGTGCAGGATGACAAAACTATAAGGGAAATTCAACAAGAAGTATTTATATTTTCATGCAAATGTAATCATTGTAAAAACTTGTACAGAAATATAATGTACAAGTACTTAGAATCGCATGTAAATCAAGCATTGGATTTTCCCTAGCTAAACACCTTAGTCATCCATTCAATAGGATCACCTATGCACACTCACACACATAATTAATGCCTAACTTGAAATCTTAAAACAGGATCTATCTCGGTCGACCAACTCCTCGACCGAGACACTCTCGGTCGATAAACTCCTCGACCGAGAAAGATCCAATGTAGCCGTTAGACACAACTGACAAGTTAGTTGGCAGTTGCAAATGAACGTTAATCCAGAGAGCCTGTCGGTCGACAAAACTTCGACCGAGTAGGTGTCTCGGTCGACCATTCCTCGACCGAGACGATCTCTGACAGAAACTGCAGAGTAAAGTAATTAGCCGTTGTTAAAGCAACAACTTTGTACCTAACGGCTAGTTAAGCACTTAGAAACCCCTAGAAGTTGTCTAGAACGTCCTTAAGCATACTTAGGCCATTCCTATAAATAGGACAAGCCATAGGACACTAGAATTTACTTCTTACACTTGATATACTTGAGAAAATACTTGAGCCCTCTTGTGCAATCTGTGTGAACTGAGCTTTGTGATCAATTGGCCATTTTCCCTTTAGCTCAAGCTCATCCTATAGGCTAGATTTTCCTAACCCTAGCAATCACAAGTCCATCATATTGGCTAGGAAAATCCAAACGCTTGATCTAGGGAAATCAAGCCTTGAGCTACAAGGATAAGTTGTATTTTCTTTTATTCCTTTCTTGTTCCTTGTATTACTTGTACTCTCCTTGCTACTCCAGGTAGGAGGCTGCGGATTGGAGAGGGTGAAGCTCTTCGTGGTGAAGAGGAAGACTTTGGACTACTTCAGAAGGCTGTCTTGACGGGAAGCTACTTCGGGAGGAAGGCTACTTCAAGGGGGAGCTTGAAGTTACTTCAAGGAAGGTTGCTTCGAGGTTGGCAAGACTACTTCAAGGTGAAGGCTGTCCAAAGGGTGTTTAGAAAGTATTGTAAATTTTATGTAACATCCTTGAGAGGTAATAAAATTTAGTACTTTCAAAATCCCAGTTGGGTAAGCAACCGGGTAGTGGACTGACTCCTTAGTATTTGCTAAGGTGGAACCACTCTAAACACCTGTGTTCCTCTTCTAAATCTTTACTTTGGTTGTTTGAGTTTAAATTACTTTAAAATCATTATAAAACTCTATTCACCCCCCTCTAGAGGTTTTCAATTGGTATCAGAGCAGGGCTTCAAGGAACCTTAACACGGTCTTGAAGAAATGGGTGATGGAGTGCTCAACCACCTCAACATTGAAGGAACACTCGTTGCTAGACCTCCGGCATTCGACGGGACAAACTATCAATACTGGAAGAGAAGGATGCAATTATACTTCCAAGGAATCAACTGGGATCTTTGGAGAATGGTATCTACACCATACACACTCCCACAAGACGATTTTGCAGTATGGGATGCTAATACGGTAAAAATGGCCCAAATGAATGCAAAGGCAGTAAGCATTTTATATTGTTCCATTTCAGTAGGTGAATTTAATAGAGTATCAAACTGTGATACCGCATATGACATTTGGCATAGATTATCTATAACATATGAAGGTACTGTTCAAGTTAAAAACTCTAAAGTTAGTTTGCTTAAAACCAAGTTTGAACATTTTCGTATGGATCCAAACGAAACTATTAGCGAAATGTATTCAAAATTTTCTACTATTGTTAATGGTTTGAGTGCTTTAGGGAAACCTGTTCCTGAGGAAGATCAGGTATCAAAAATACTTCGATCTCTTCCTCCAAAGTACAAACCAAAGGTGACAGCTATTGCAGAAGCAAACGACCTCACTCGCCTCAAAATGGAGCAGCTCATCGGAAACTTAGAAGCTCATGAGGCAGACCTAGAAGAGGAAGAAAGAAGAGAACATGAACATCAACGTGGGCCAAAGAAAGACGTGGCTCTCAAAGCATCAAAAGCTCTCTCACAAGAGAGTGAGGAATCTAGTGAAGAAGAAGGAGAAGAAGCATTGATAGTCAACGGTAAGAAATATAGAAGGTTTAAATCTAATAAAATTTCTAGTTCTTCTTCCACTCCCAGGTGCTTAGAATGTGGAAAGAAAGGACATTTCAAAAATGAATGTCCCAAAGCTAAGAAGGGAAAGAAAAGCTCACATAAGAAGAAAGAAAAAGCTTATAAAGCGGCATGGGATGAAACGAGTGAAAGTGAAAGCGGAGAAGATAAAGTAGAATGTCTAATGGCAAGAGAAGATGAAGAATCTCAAGAGGTAAGCCTAGTTGATCTTCCTAAAGAAGAGTTAGTAGCTAGCTTACAAGAAACTCATGATAAGTATGTTGATGTCAAGAAGAAACTAAAAAGGGCTATAAAATCAAACAATGACCTCAGTGCCAAAATAGATGAACTTTCTTCTGAAAAGAATAACATTGATCTTGAAAATGTATCTTTAAAAACATCTTTAGATGATTGCACTAGAAAGTTACTTACTTTGGAAACTAATGTTGATCTTCTATCAAAAGAAAAGACTGATTTGTTAGCCAAACTACAAGCTTTTCAAACTCAACCTATCTTGTGCAATCATTCGGACTATGACAATATTGTAAAAGAAAAGGATTCATTGCTTTCTGATTTAGACCAGGCAAGAAAAGATATACATAAGAAAATGAATGACATTGCTCAGTTGCAAAGAGAACTTTATAAGTTAAGAAGAAAAGATATTCTTGATAACATATTAAAGAGTGGTACTACCTTCAATGGAAGAAAAGGTTTGGGATATGTTCCAAAGAAAAACCAAACCAAAAAGACCCAAACTATGTTTGTACCCAAAAACACAATGGCTAGAAAGAGAAATGAAGTTGATTCTATTACTTGTCATTTCTATTTACGTCTTGGACATTACTGTTTTTCATGCCCCTACAAGACTAAGAAGTCCAACTTAGTTTGGACCCCAAGACCCCAAACTTAGAATAATGGAATGTAGTTGAGATATGACAAAATACTTAATTTTTGCAATTTATATTGTCCTATCTCAACAAACGATGCTATGCTTATTGGTATTATTTTTTCTGCATTGCTGTACTAAAACAGAAACTTCGTCGGTCGAAGTACTGTCGACCGAGCTCTGGGTCGGTCGAAGTATTGTCGACCGACTGGATGTCTTTAACAAATCGAAAATCTTCCAGTACTCATTTCAGTCGAAAATTGGTCAACCGAAAAATTTTCTGTTCTTTTTGATTGTAATACAGTAACCTGCTCGATCGACAAATTGTCGACCGAGAATTATATCGGTCAAACAATTGTCGACCGACTGGTTTTCTGTATCAGAACTTTTATACACATATGCATTTTTAAAAGTTTCTAACCTTATCGGACCATCACATGGGTACCAAAATCTAAATTCTAATGCAGGAATGGGTAGTTGATAGTGGCTGCTCCAAACATATGACCGGGAACAAGGACGCCTTTCAAACCTTTGAAGAAAAGAAAAGTGGAACGGTTACCTTTGGAGACAATGGTAAGGGAAAAATCGTTGGAATAGGTAATGTTGGAACAAATCTCGAAATTAAAAATGTTCTACTTGTTGATGGATTGCATCATAATTTAATAAGTGTGAGTCAACTATGTGATAGTGGTTATGATGTGTTATTTAACAAAACCTGCTGCAAGTTATTGATAGAAAACACTACAAATGTTGTTTATAAAGGAAATAGAGTTGGAAATCTTTATATTCTCAAACCAAACTCTATGAAATCAGTAGTAGGTAAATGCTTGCTTGCAAATGAAAATACCTTACAATTATGGCATAAAAAGCTTGGTCATGCTAGTTCACATACTATTAAAAAGTTGGTGAAATATGATCTTGTTCGTGGATTACCTGCTTTGTCTTTTGATCAAGTTGCAAATTGTGAACCCTGCACAATGGGAAAGCAAACCAAAACATCCTTTAAATCAAAACATGTGCTTAGCACCAGTAGATCCTTAGAATTAATTCATATGGACTTATTTGGACCAATGAGGACACAATCTATTGGTGGTAAACGATATTGTTTTGTTATTGTTGATGATTATAGTAGATTTACATGGGTACATTTTATTGCAACTAAAGATGATACTATTCATGTCTTTATGCAATTTTGTTCTAAGATTGAAAATCTTTTACAACATAAAATATGTACCATTAGAAGTGATCATGGTGGCGAATTTGAAAATCATACATTTGAGACCTTTTGTACATCTCAAGGGTATACTCATAATTTTTCTGCTCCACGTACCCCACAACAAAATGGTATAGTAGAACGGAAAAATCGATCCCTACAAGAAATGGCTAGGACCATGATGCTTGAACACAACACACCTAAAACCTTTTGGGCTGAAGCCGTAAACACTGCTTGTTATGTGCTTAATAGAGTAACTGTTCACTCTCATTTGAAGAAAACTCCATATGAAATACTACACTCTAAGAAACCTAGAATTGACTACTTTCATACTTTTGGCTCAACATGCTACATTTTAAATACCAAAGATGATAGAGACAAGTTTGATTCTAAATCACACAAAGCATTCTTCTTGGGATATTCCACTTCTAGCAAAGCCTTTAGAATATATAACACTATATCTAGAAAAGTTGAGGAATCCATTCATATTTCTTTTCATGAAGAATCAAAATCTGAAAATCTAGATATCATTGATCTCACTAATCAATTTGAAAATACAACCATTTCTAATGATAGTGAGAAAATTCCTATATCCGAACCCCAAGTTGAAACACAACCTACACCTAGGCTTATCAAGGATCATCCCCAAGAACAAATTATTGGAGATCCAAATGATAAATTCAAAACTCGGTCTTCCTTCAAAGATGTTGCAAACATGGCTTTTGTTTCTATCATTGAACCTAAGAAAATATCCGAAGCTCTTAAGGATGATTACTGGATAATAGCCATGCAAGAAGAATTAAATCAATTCACTAAAAACGATGTATGGGATTTAGTTCCTAAACCACAAGACAAAACTATCATAGGAACTAAATGGGTGTTTAGGAATAAGCTCAATGAAGCAGGAGAAGTCATAAGGAATAAAGCTCGATTAGTAGCACAAGGATATAATCAACAAGAAGGAATAGATTTTGATGAAACATATGCACCCGTCGCTAGACTTGAAGCTATTAGGATGTTACTAGCTATTGCTGCCCATAAAAACATTAAGCTATATCAAATGGATGTCAAAAGTGCATTCCTAAATGGCATCATACAAGAAGAAGTTTATGTTGCTCAACCACCTGGTTTTGAAATACCTGAAAAGGATAACCATGTTTATAAACTTAAAAAGGCACTTTATGGTCTAAAACAAGCACCCAGGAATTGGTATGAACGGCTCAAGACATATCTTTTTGATAATGGTTTTTCTATTGGAAATTCAGACTCTACTTTATTCTTCAAAACATATGCATCTGATTTTCTAGTTGTGCAAATATATGTTGATGATATTATTTTTGGAGCCTCTAATGATTCATTATGCACACAATTCAGTGACATTATGCAAAAAGAATTTGAAATGAGCCTTATGGGTGAATTAACATTCTTTCTTGGTTTTCAAATTAAGCAAACGCCTGCAGGAATTTTCATAAGCCAAGAAAAATACACTAAAGAACTTTTAAAACGCTTTGGGATGGATCAATGCAAACATGCTACTACTCCTATGGCTACGTCTATCAAAATTGATAAGGATGAAAATGGGGAACCTATTGATGATTCCTTATATAGAGCCATGATTGGTAGTTTGCTATATTTAACCGCTTCTCGACCGGACATTATGTTTTCCGTTGGTCTTTGTGCTCGATTTCAATCCCAACCTATGCAATCTCATTTTCTTGCGGTTAAACGCATTCTTCGATATCTAGCCGGCACTACTTGTTTTGGTTTATGGTATCCAAAAGGACAATCCTTGGATTTTAAAGAATATACTGATGCGGATTATGCTGGTTGTCGACTTGATCGCAAAAGTACTAGTGGTGGATGTTTCTTATTAGGAAGAGCCTTAGTATCTTAGTTTAGTAAGAAACAAAATACGGTTGCCCTATCTACAACTGAAGCTGAATATATGGCAGCCGGGTCTTGTTGTGCTCAAGTGCTTTATATGCAACAGGTTTTAAGCGATTATGGTTTTAATCTTTCATCTACACCTATTTTTTGTGATAACACAAGCGCCATCAACTTAGCACACAATCCTATTTTACACAGCCGGGCAAAACACATTGAAATCCGTCATCATTTCTTAAGGGATCACATCTCAAAGAATCATGTTACTCTTCATCATGTTGATACGGAAAATCAATTGGCTGATATCTTTAAAAAACCGCTTCCATTAGATCAATTTAACAACATTAGGAAGCAACTGCTTATTACTCCTTTGGAAGATGTTTTCTTTGATATCTGCGGTTCTTAACACGAATACTTGTTTACATTGTATCATTTTGGCTTATCAATGGACATTTTTTTTGGATTTGATGGGATATCTAATTAAGGGGGAGCTTTTATTAAAACGGTTATCTTTTTGAAATGACAAAGGGGGAGAGATATATACACCTATAACTTAGTATTTATGACAGATTCAATCAATGAGTTTCATAAATATACTCTTGGCTTTACATTGAAAATTGCTATATTCCCATATGAACTGGATTTCTTGTTCCATAATTCATTGGGAATAATTAGCACACATTTTATAAACAAGAGGAAAAGTTACAAATGGCAATCTAAAGGTATGACATTTATATGCTTTATATTTCATTTATTTATATTTTGGAAATGTTTGTCATCTTCAAAAAGGGGGAGATTGTTGGCTAAATGGACATCTATAAAATCTCTTTGTTTTGATTATGACAAACATTTCATTCCTATTTATCTGACGAGCTACTTGAGTGTGCAGGATGACAAAACTATAAGGGAAATTCAACAAGAAGTATTTATATTTTCATGCAAATGTAATCATTGTAAAAACTTGTACAGAAATATAATGTACAAGTACTTAGAATCGCATGTAAATCAAGCATTGGATTTTCCCTAGCTAAACACCTTAGTCATCCATTCAATAGGATCACCTATGCACACTCACACACATAATTAATGTCTAACTTGAAATCTTAAAACAGGATCTATCTCGGTCGACCAACTCCTCGACCGAGACACTCTCGGTCGATAAACTCCTCGACCGAGAAAGATCCAATGTAGCCGTTAGACACAACTGACAAGTTAGTTGGCAGTTGCAAATGAACGTTAATCCAGAGAGCCTGTCGGTCGACAAAACTTCGACCGAGTAGGTGTCTCGGTCGACCATTCCTCGACCGAGACGATCTCTGACAGAAACTGCAGAGTAAAGTAATTAGCCGTTGTTAAAGCAACAACTTTGTACCTAACGGCTAGTTAAGCACTTAGAAACCCCTAGAAGTTGTCTAGAACGTCCTTAAGCATACTTAGGCCATTCCTATAAATAGGACAAGCCATAGGACACTAGAATTTACTTCTTACACTTGATATACTTGAGAAAATACTTGAGCCCTCTTGTGCAATCTGTGTGAACTGAGCTTTGTGATCAATTGGCCATTTTCCCTTTAGCTCAAGCTCGTCCTATAGGCTAGATTTTCCTAACCCTAGCAATCACAAGTCCATCATATTGGCTAGGAAAATCCAAACGCTTGATCTAGGGAAATCAAGCCTTGAGCTACAAGGATAAGTTGTATTTTCTTTTATTCCTTTCTTGTTCCTTGTATTACTTGTACTCTCCTTGCTACTCCAGGTAGGAGGCTGCGGATTGGAGAGGGTGAAGCTCTTTGTGGTGAAGAGGAAGACTTTGGACTACTTCAGAAGGCTGTCTTGACGGGAAGCTACTTCGGGAGGAAGGCTACTTCAAGGGGGAGCTTGAAGTTACTTCAAGGAAGGCTGCTTCGAGGTTGGCAAGACTACTTCAAGGTGAAGGCTGTCCAAAGGGTGTTTAGAAAGTATTGTAAATTTTATGTAACATCCTTGAGAGGTAATAAAATTTAGTACTTTCAAAATCCCGGTTGGGTAAGCAACCGGGTAGTGGACTGACTCCTTAGTATTTGCTAAGGCGGAACCACTCTAAACACCTGTGTTCCTCTTCTAAATCTTTACTTTGGTTGTTTGAGTTTAAATTACTTTAAAATCATTATAAAACTCTATTCACCCCCCTCTAGAGGTTTTCAAGTTGGTGGTGGGCAATGGAAGCTAGTGAAGAACAATAATAATGATGCTGAGATTTCACATCTATGTTTTGCTAATGAGTTCATCTTATTTGCACAAGCTACCAAGAAATATATGAACATCATTCAAGAATGCATCAAGGAATTTGAAAGTGCATCTAGACAAGCTATTTTAATTTCTAAAATAAGAATATACTTTACCCTAGAGTACCCAATCTTGCAAGGATAAGGATCAATAACATCTCAAAATTCATGCAAACAAATGATTTACGAAAATACTTGGGTGTGCTCATCATCCACTCAAGGGAGAATACAAGAACCTTTCCAAAGGTTCTTGATAAAGTGTCAGAATGTGTAAGTGCATGGTCAGATAAGTATTTGTCTTTTGTAGGTCAAACATGCTTGAAAAAATCTACAATAACTACTATTGTGATGTATGTAATGTAAACAATTGTCCTACCACTCAACCTATGTGACATAATCACTAGTACAATCATGATAATTATTTGGGGAGACAATGACAAAGAACAATCCTCTATCCTTAGTGGTATGGGACTAGGTTACAAGCAAGAAGATGGATTGAGGTATCATAATCATAACGATGAGGGAGCGTAATATGGACTAATACTCAAGAACAATAGGGAGATGAGCACATATAGAAATACAGCCTTCTTAAAGGGCATAAGAAAAAGTATGATTCCTTCAAAGGTGCACAAAGCTATAATATCTCAAGACTAGGAAGAGCTATGTTGAATTGTAAAGAATCAATCAACGTGAACTCATACATGCTACCTATTAATGAACAACACATACAATTTCTTGACTAATAGATGGTGGAGTCGGGGTAACATTCTTGAGAATGAAGCTACTAAACCCATACCGACTGAATTACTTAATTTATAGGTTTGCAATCTGGTTGACAATGAAGGAAAATATGATACCAAGTTCCTTATTGAACAACTACCTGACAAGCTAGTGAATATCATTAAAAAGCATAAACACTGAATAGCAATCTCAAGAATGATGTCAGGATGTGGGACCATAATTACAATAGTGTTTTCACTACCAAGTATGCCTATTCGATGCTTCACAACATCAAGGATATCATATGCATGGAGGAATCAAACAATATATAGAAGGCCAATGCTTTTTCAAGGTTACAAATGTTTATGTGGATATTGTCAAATGGTGCCATCCTTTCAAACAAAAGACATGCCACCAAGTGCATTACCACTGATAGTAATTGTGTACTGTGTAATGAGGAGGAGGAAATGAGTCTACATGCCATTGGGGACTGTCATCTTATAGAAGTGATATGGAGAAGAATGTTTCCAAACATCAACTTAAATGACTTCTTTGGTATGTATTTTCAAGAGTAGTTAAAATACAACCTGAACGCAAGTAAGCACTGTACTACTTTTATTGTTGCAAGCTAGTATATATGGAAAATGTTGATACGATCACATGTTTGAGAACTTTAAGAAACTCATCAAATATCAAGTTAACTACACTTTAAAGAAATGGGATATCACTACAAAATCATGGGCTAATAGCGCTAGTCCAGCAAAGGCTGATCATAGTCGAAGATGGCAAAGACCTATTCCAAGACATATCAAGATGAATATTGATGCTTTTACGCACAAGAAAATGGCATCTATTGTCTTTGTGGCACATCATGAGAAGAGCAAGTGGATAGGTAGTTATGGTGATACTAGTAAGTCTGATAATGTGGTAGAGGGTGAAATTAAAGCAATTGATATGGTCATTCACATAAAAAAGAAGTAAACTATCGAGAATTTATTGTTGATACTGACAGTCAAAAGGCAATTGAGATGTTAAGATGTACCCCTAGAAAGAACCCTAGATATGCTTACCGGGTAAGAAACACAAAGAGAAATTTTGAGGGCAATAGATATGTGAAGTTTGAATGCATGGAACGTAACAAAGTGGTTTATTTCTTAGCCAAGTATCACTTGAAAAACGGCAGTGGTCTCTTCAATTATATAAAACCTCTTGTTGAGATGAACCAATATCTTATTTATGATAAATATAATAGTAGTAGTACTACCATGGTTACTAAGTTAAACCCAAACAGTTGCAATGGGCATTTGGTTTTGGATGCAAGAGGAGGTACAAATGAATAGAAACTTCCTAACTTCCAAAACGAAGTATCTAAGATTCATATTTCCTGACATGTTGAGACCATTAATCTTGTACGCTTATTTTTTGACTTGTAGCTATAGAGCATGGCTTGAATAAGCCTAGACGAAATGATATGTGGGTCTTCTTTGACTGGATGTCCTCCTCCTAAAGGTATTTGGTCCTACGTCCTCTTGGTTTTTAGCCTACACCTATGTAGAAGGGACATGCACCGTTCATGTTCATCTATCTCTACGATAGTAATACAGGTGGAAGATTCTGTTGTTCAGGTTATTTGTGTTGATCTATACCGAAAAACATACACATCTTTTCTTCTTATAAAAATCCGTTGATGATGTTGAAGTTATTATTAATGCTTCTCCTCCTTTTTAGTCGCTGCATGTTTAGCGTTACCGCCAACCTCAAGGAGCATATAGGCTTTTGTAATATTCCATTCTTTTGTTGTTTTAAGCTTGGATGCACTTGCACATCACAAAGCAAGAATGTCCTAGGAATTTGATACATGTTGTAGGACTGTGTTGCAGACATGTTGACGGGTTCTCCTTTCTTGTGCTTTATGTACTTGACACACACATATACATAGACGCACACACCTAAATTCATGCCTATAACAAATTTGACCAATCATCAGATGTTGAAATTTTGGGATCCTTCTAGGAGCTTGATGTGCTTCGGATGCTAGAAACAAAGCTTCAGTTTTAGAGTTTTGACGAGATGGCTGTTAGGCATGCAGCAGCATGTCTAGTTTTTGTCGAGTTCAAATTTGCTGTTCCTTGTTTCAGTAGGAGCAGCCTACTCCGTTTCCATCAACTTACACGTGTCCCGGCCCATTGAATGATAGGGTTGTGATTTTGTTCGTATAACAGATAGCAATATCTAACATAAGGTGCAACCCGCTCCTTGTTTAGTTAGCAACAACAAATCCTAAAGGATTTTTGTGACCACAACCACTGGTTACAAGGTCACCGTGAGGTCCCTGACTTGCATAACCCGAGCGACGGTAGGTTTGCCAACAAACTGTTTGACCAGATCTCAACCCGTTCCTACTATTATCGACGCCCATGAAATATTCCTACCTCTCAAATCCTTAGGGTTGTTTGATTCGGGATCTGATCTGAACTAAGTTTTGTCTTTTTGTACCATGTAGACATAAATGCCCACTAACTCAGCTCCACTCTTGTTCTGTTTGTTTGACAAAAAATGAACTATTTAGTAAATTTTTAGTCTAGATCAAGTCAGTCCTGCTTTTAGCAGGTCTATAAAATCCCAATCTAGTTTTAAATTGTTTTGTTTTATATACAACCGTGAAAAAGTCCAGTCTGATAAGTGCTGACAATGAGATTGAGTTGTCAAACGAAATATAACTGAATCCGGATAAACTAATCCGAATCTATTAACTAACTCAGTCCCAACTTCATAATCGCAGTCTCGTACCAAACACGACTCCATGTCTGAATTTTATTCTCGCGTTTTCATGGTGGGGTTTCATTCGACATGTCCAGTTCTGCAATATTATTTACCCTTTCATTTACTTACTTCGTTTCGACTTTTATTGTAGGATACTTCATGGACAGGAAGCCGGCGCTAAATCTTGGTTGGTAAAGAGGGGTGATCCGAGCCCGACTGGTGACCGAAGGAACTCCACGGATTCTGTTGTTATATCCACATCGCGGCATCATCGAGGGGTCTACTCTCCATTGTGGGTATGAAAAAGAAAGTGGACTCTGCTTTTGGAAGTTATTAGTTTATTCCTCTTTTTCGCAGCCACATTGCAGAATAAGATTACGATGTGTTCTCAGCCCATTGAGAATGCGCAATAATTTGGACCAACTTTAGCGACATCATAGGCCAGCAGGCATTCGGAATGTACTATAATGTTGAGAATAACAAGGGGTTCTCAAGGTAGTACCATGATTCATGGTCGTACGCATACTTTGTCGGCGAAAACTGATTACAATAGAAAGCCCCTCTATCCTTCACTTCGAATTGGAGGAGATATTGTTAGGATTTTGTCTCTTATCCTAATTGGATAATAAATAATATCTAACAATATTAGGAAAGTACAATTAATGTTAAACTTAGAGTTTAAGACGTTATTTCTTTATCTTATTGTATTGTCGTTTCCTAATTCCTATAGAATAGTTGTATGTTCTTGTATTTTCTAACCGAGAGTCCCTATTTATAAATAGGGCTAGACACCGTTGGAATATGGTGCGCCGATGTGTGAGGTTCCAATGTATGATAACTTTGGGTGTGTCAAAGTAGGACAACATCGAATGTCAAAGATGGGAAACCACAAATGATAACAAAAGAGGGGAGAGAACGAGAGTGGTTTACGGGATTCTATTATGGGCACGAGATTGTGAGGGAGTGACAATCCTTGAAACCTTCTTGAGGTTTCTTAATAGAATTCCGCGGTCTTCTTCGCCAATCATGTTCTAAGCTTGGTTATTTATTTGGTGGTTATTGACTTTGTGTGCATGCTGGGTTGTATCTCGTGTGACGTTTTTATTGGGCTTGAAGCTTCTACAAATCTCTTCAAGTGATATCAGAGCCAGGTTCATGCTAGACAATCAAAAAGCATTGGGGGCACAAAAAAACATAACGACGTCAACAACTACTGTTGGGGGCATCCAGTAGAAAGTTTTGATGGCAACACTACTGAGGGCGTGAATCCAAAAGTTATGAAACATCAACACGAGCCTGAGTCATGCTATCTACTTGTAAGGGACAAGTGGCCACAGAGGCTACCTGATTCTATCGACTGGCTGGATTTTTCTACCCAAAAGAGGAGTGAATGACGAGAGGTCTACCAATACAAGAGGCATAGATGAAGCACTAGCATGGGTGGTGAGTGTCATGAATATGAATATTGCACATGTATTCAACTCTTACAGGCAGTCTGGTGCGAGACTATAGTTTCGACAGCAGGTGCATAGGTGAAACTGTCAACTGTTAGAAAGAGGAAGTTGTAGTTGGACTGACCATGCAGTGTCTTTGATTAGGAGCGGCTAAAAGAAGGCACAAACCTATGACATGGGGGACAAATGTGTGAATGATACAATTCTTTCAACCGTAGGTGGAGGTGGTACAGTTTCTCAAACTGTACATCTTGAGGAGCTTTCACATGAAGGGTTCAGACAACCATGTCTGGACACGCACTCCATGTAGGCGTACATGATGATATGATTCTGGATACATAACCAGCTTCCGACGGCGGAAGCATGTAAGAAGAACGAGAGAAGACTTATTGGAGGAGCAACTTCAGCGGATAAGATGCAAGATGAAGATTGTTATGATTTTGTCTCTTATCCTAATTGGATAAGTAATAATATCTAACAATAATAGGAAAGTGGAATTAATGTTAGACTTGGAGGTCAAGACATTATTTCCTTATCTTATTGTATTGTCGTTTCCTAATTCCTATAGAATAGCCATATGCTCTTGTACTTTCTAACTGGGAGTCCCTATCTATATATAGGGGTAGACACTATTGGAACGGTGTGCCGATGTGTGAGATTCTAACGTGTGGTAACTTCAGGTGTGCCAACGTAGTACAACATCGTGTGCCAAAGACGGAAAACCACAAAGGATAGCCAAAGAGGGGAGAGAACGAGAGTGAGTTACGAGATTCTATTGTGGACACGAGATTGTAAGGGAGCGACAATCCTTGTAATCTTTTTGATGTTGCTTAATAGAATTTCACTGTCTTCTTCACCAGTCATGTTCTCTATTTAGTTATTTATTTAGTGGTTATTGGCTTTGTCGATGTGGACACTCGAAGCTTTTGGTGTGCATATTTGAGTTGTATCTCGTATGACATTTTTCTTAGGCTTGAATTGAAGCTTCCGTAAATCTATTCAGATATGATAAAATACGAAGAGTACACGAAAGGGTGCCAATAGCCACTAGCTATGACAAGTTGTCTTTATAAAGGAGCTAGGATTGAATCAAGGGAAGTGGTTTTAGAATAATGGATATGGAAATGCTGGTGGTTCATCAGGATTCGGGAACCACCTTCCTTCATGGTCCCGTTTCCGTGCTACTATATACCAAACTTGGACCCGAAAGTGATCCCTTTATTAAAATAATAGAGAAAGAGATTTTATTCGTGCAACCTGACTCAATAGGTCCTCGATTTAAAAGGAGTAAAATATGCATGAGTATACCCTCCACCATACGCCAGTCTGTCACCCAAAAGAACTCTTTTATTGTCCCCGACCCCTCACAGATTGAAGGTGTAAAGCACCTTGCTCACGTAAGGCCTAATTTAGTTGGGATACATTAGAAAACATGATGTTGGAACTCAGTATTTTTTCCAACTTGATGGAATTGATTGGATGAAAATTCAAACCATAGTGAGGAAATCAACCGTACCATAACCTTGGACCACACGATAACTGCTGGAAAATAAACCATGCCCATTTTGGCCGCAGCTCTATTTCCATGACCCATCATCGTTGTAGCTACCCCAACAGCACTACAGCTACCACATGTCCTCTTCGTCATTCACAGTGAAAAGCTATAACTGTTGTGTGGAGAAGGTATACAGGTCAGTTCATGTTTGTATGATGAAAGATTGCTTACAGTTAGAATTGTCATAACGGGGTATCAGGACGGTAAGTTCAACAGAGGAAACCACATCTTTGAATTATGTTGGACAAAAACGCGAACAAGCAAACTAGATGACTTGGAACTTCATTCAACCAAACTGTGGATGGTGTCGCTCATTCCTACTTCCCATTTCTTATTTCCAGAATCGCAAGTGTGTTGCAAATACGTAGAACCAAACAAGCCTAACTTGCGTTGGCCCTTAACATAGCCGGCAAATAACCATCCATCCAAGTTGTCATGTACAAATTTGGTGCCAAACCGATCTACATCATACAACCACCAGAAGACCGAAGACCCGCTGATTTAGCTCCGCTGACAGCCATACAGACGCCAACAGCTTAACCCTCCTTGAGATCATCCATCAACCTCGACCTCCAACTCCAAGACATTGAGAAAACCCCGCACGTGATCAAATTGAAATCACTCTCAAAGAAATCGTGAGGTAGACGTGTAGCTTTATATAGCCTTGGAGCTTGGGAGTGGATCTCATATATGTCAATATAATTTATGTCAACGTGACACAATGCACGTCGTGGATTATAAAACATACTCATTTTATTATCCAATAATGGTTATATTACAATACGTATTGTTATTTGTGTCTTTGTACGTTATTCAAATGTTTTTGTCTACAGTTACGTGTATCAGCATGAATTGTCAAAATATATCATTATGAGCTAACGGCGTAGTAGCTGCTGCAACTATACATTTTTTTTAACAACCACAACAAGCTATTACACTGCACCCCTTGCTAGGCTAGCTGGAATTATAAAACTTTATTGTTCTTGTTTATGGCTATTTTATGTATTATTGTGTGCATTAACGTGTATCATGAAATATATCCGTTAGGAATAACAGTCAAAGTACAAAGGTAAATGCACTACACTTAACATGATATACAAGAGCTTTACATACACTACTAACAACACATTTTGGTTAATACCTACTATTTAGTCATATTCTTGTAATGGATATAATTGAAAAAAGTAGACATGGTAACTCCATAAAAGTGTCATACAAGAACACTACACAAAATATATAGAACCATACACATTAACATCCAATAGTTGGAGGACCTTGAGTATGTCATAAATTGGACATTATTGGACCATTCTAGACCTATTCTAGTCCAAAGTGGGTATTATAAATCAATTTTACATGTGTCGCTGACACATTAATTGTAACGACCTCAATTATAGACCCCCAATTAAGGAAGGCCAAAAAAATGAGAGTCATTGCCTACAATTTTTTCTCAAGGATCCAGATTTTAATCAAACAATATCAAATAGTAGATAATTTCATTCATTTCAAAAATTATATACAAGATGCTTACATGAACTTTCTATCTTCAGAACCATACATTTGACAAGAAATAACTAGCAAATCCTTCTTTTATAATCCTTAATGTCTTCATGTGATTTTCATCTTTATTTTCATGTCCTTTATCATGTATATCAATTTATTCCTAAAACGGCATGAAGCGAATACACAATCAGTATGTTTCCATACTAGTACGTGGGGTGCATCCAAAATGTGCAAGTATTATAACAACATAAATTTCAACAATGGCTTGCAAATAAGAATTGGCATCTTCTTCATATAATCTTTCTTTAAGTGGCATAATGAATGAACATAATCTAAATAAACAACCAATATTTTAATCGTTAAATCCTTGAGAAACCTCAAAAAGCACCGGCAAACAAGGCGGTTAATCATAGGCGTAACCACGTACCTCAATGGTGAGCCATGCATGCAAACATTCTCCAAGCATATTATCCAACCAACAAACATAAATACGACAATTATACTATATCTACATGTATACAAATCCTAAAGTGTCACCATCACATATTATTCAAATCAAACCCTACTCAGCCCTAACCTAGGGTTTAGGATTCCTTGTTATCGAGTTATCATTAGGGTTATGTTTGATACTCTAATTCCTATGTTCATTGATTTAATGACTCAAGAACCCTAATTCATATTAGGCATTTTCATGATTATCAAATATACCATATTATTGCATTAGGAACACTAATATCAGACTAGTCACATTAAGATTATAGCAAGTTATATTATTGATGTTCAAGATCCTAGTTACACATGTTAAGGATCACCTCATTCTAGAAAACCTAGTTTCTCATCTTTATGATCATAACCATGTTAAATTTCCACAATAGTCCAATATATCATATAATAGCATATAAGAGAGGTTTTTATCGTATTTAACATATACATACTCAAAATTAGGATTTTCATGTACTAATCATCACTTAAACCCATCTTTGCACTACTTTTGAAATTAGAAGCATGATTAGACTTTAAAACTAATTTATATGCATTCCTCTCATTTTTTCAATCAAAATGATATACATTTTTTCTATTTTTTGGGCACTCCTCGCATTTACTACAAATTAAACAAGAAAAGCACATATACCTTAAATTTGGGCTTCATGACACTTCCTTATTGGTTGATACTTTTAGAAACCAATTGCCACATTTGTTAATTGGGGGTGCGATTCAACCCCAGTTCTTCTTTAGACTGCCCTGTTGGTTGGTTCAGTCGATCCGATCATGAATTATCCGTTGAACCTAGTCGTATCCTTCTTTATCTCATGTAAACTCATCACGTGACACACAACAACAATGTTCGGAGGGAGATCAACCCCTCACACACCTTCAGGTCAGCTACAACTCCTGTAGTTTCCGCTGTGGTGACTCAGTCACAATCCCAAACTCTAGGATCCTCCTTAGGACCTCCTTGTCTCCAACGGTAGAGAGTCAGGCAATGATGCCACCACCTCCGTGGGGCCCCATCGATCCTAGCTAAAATTGCTGATGCCCCCTTGTTAGCTCCTCAGGCCCACCAGTTCTCTCCTCCTTTCTCCTGGCAAACATCATGCCAATGTTCGACTACTTGACGGCTCATGGAGTGACGCACTTCCTTGACCCCACTGTCTCAAGGTTCACTGGTCTATCGTTGACATGCGTGTTGCTTAGTGCCTTATACAACATAGGCATCCTTGGTTACCATAATGGAGGAGAGTCACATCTTGGTTGCTGATGAGTTGGTTCCCCTTGTATGTCGAAAGCAGAGTCAGCACAACTCATGCATCTATAGATCGTTGGGGAGGTTACTGAGGCTTCTACCACCAACACTCATGGTTACATATGTGTTTCTAGGTGAAGGGTGGTACTCTCTCGCCTCCCTTATATAGGCTGTAAACCTAACTCTAGGGTTTAGGTAAGGGTAATGTTGAAAAGAAATAAAGAAAGGTGTGGGTATCAGTCAAGGCCTGCTTCCTTCTTGGGAGCACTGCAGATGGAAATCTGATGATATAGAAAGGGATTTAACCATTTTAATGACAATGGTAAAAAAGTCACAATATATGGTATTACTTATGGGAAAGACAAGGAACCTTGTTTAGGAAAACATATTCTTTTTTTTTGAAATTCCTACCTTTTATTCTTATGAATCCAAAGGTAACAAAAGACACCACCACATTCTTACTTATACTTGGTTTTGACAACAAAAAGCCTTTAAGGAATGCACTTAACTATATGGAGCACATTGGACAATTGATCTAGATTATCAATTTATCTCTCTCTCTCTCTCTCTTTATCTTTTATTAATGCATTTCCTAACTCAAATATATGTATTACTTGGTTGACACACCAAAAGCCATGCATGGGACTTTATAATATTCCTTAACTTGAATATAGGAATTCATTAATGTTTCTCTCACTTATGTTCACATTATGTGATTTTATTGGATAATCTTTACATATCCCAAAACTTGCTATTTTCCAATACTATTTTAAAACAAACCCTTATTTCATGAAATGTCACTACTACAGAACACGCTTTTGGCGTCGGTTGTTTAACCCCTTTTAGCGACGGTTCTCAAGAGACGCCTATGTGGGCGCTGCTAAAGGTCGAACTCTTCGGCATCAGTTTTATAACCGACGCCAAAAGGATTCGCACCACCGAAAATGCGCCAGCAGGGCACCTATATAAGTCGGTTAGGTATAGTACGCTGACGCCAAAAGGGTTCGTGCCACAAAAAGGGCGCCACTATGACACTTTTTGCGTCAGTTTTCCATTAAAAACCGACACCATATTTCCAGACGCCACGACCGTGCTTCCCTGCACGGCCGTGTTTAGTACTATAGGCGTCAGGTTTATACTAATAATCGACGCCATTTCCCGTCACAACCGTGCTTCCCTGCACGGTTGGGTTGTTTGTCACATTAGGTGGCAGTTTTATCCAATAACCGACGTTGTAAGCCTTTGATGACGGTTTTCTATAAATAACCGACGCCTATGTTTTAATTTTTTTTTCTTATCAGTTTGCATGTCTGCTGTGGCTGGTCAGCAGGATGAGAACCTGCAATTTAGTTTTCTGAACTACAGGTTTATGACATCCATTGATATCAGCCAACAAACAGGCCACAAACCTGCAAAATCAACAAATATACTTTTCACACAAGTAGATACATTGATACATTCAGTCATCAATTTGATTCTCACATTCACACATGCAGAAACATTCAAATACATGTATAAACATTCAGACATGTACAAACATTCAGAAATATTCATTTACAAAATATCATTCAACATCGCTATCAGCATCCCAATTATATTTTACAGTCCCCATTGCTTGAATGGCTCTTGCCCATTTTTCTCTTACTTCATTTAATACTTCCATCGTGTATGGATCATGTACATCTTTTAAGTATTTACCTATAGTGTGGTCAGTTTTAAACACCTGCAAAGATAATGATGTATATATATAAGTAATAATATAAAAATAAGATTGATATATTTCATACTAACTAATGCGACTATATATAATACCTCATGTATGGTATTGATGTCCAATGCGGCATACAATACATAAAGTGCATCACACACAAGTTCTTCAGATTCATATAACAACATGACAGACTAACACATATATAGTGCATAACAACAGCAGTGCCAAATTTGCATACAACACTAGCTTAGTACATATATAGTGGGACTAAGGTGACGAGTTAATAGGAGGACAAATAGATTTCACCATGAGTTAACATTGAAGAAGGTCTACTAACCTACACTGAGCTAAACAAGTTTATCAGTACTAGCCTAAGGCACAAGTACCGTTTGTCGGGACAATGACGTTCGTGGAAGCTTAGTGGTCACTGTCCAGTTGAATGTGTAGTGGCCACTAAGCTGGTGGCCACTAAGCTTCCACGACCGTCATTTTCCCGACGAACGGTACTTGTGCCTTAGGCTAGTACTGATAAACTTGTTTAGCTCAGTGTAGGTTAGTAGACCTTCTTCAATGTTAACTCGTGGTGAAATCTATTTGTCCTCCTGGCTTGCTGCCTATATATCTATATAACCTTAGTGTGGGATGCTTGCTCGTTGAGCATCATTGATAGCCTAGTTAGTTAGCACATTGATTTGGTTAGTAACACTAAAGGTTAATATTGAATAGGTGAATACATAAAAATGTATATTAATTAAATTGGGAGTGGCGCTTAATACCTTGAATTCATCTGTTTTTCTTTGGGTAACAAACTCCTCCCAGTCTTTGGGGTCCAAGTAGTTCCATTGCTGTGTGGCTTCCTTCTTCCTATATTTATTTTTCAAAGAGAATACAAACAAAAATTATTAGTGTAGAGTTAGTGAAATACTGATCAATATCTAGAATTGGAATCAATCAAGAACCTATTCTCAGCATCGCATATGTAATCTCGGGTGAGATTGCTCCTATAGTTCCTTAGGACCCTCCCACAACGTTTAGCATTTGTATTAACTAGAATATAATGAAACATCAAATTAGAAAATGATATTGATATTAAAAAAGCAAACATTAAACTTCAATAAAAAAATATAAACATGCATGCCTCTAAAATTGTGATCTTTTATCAATTAACAATCCTTCATTGTGATCTCCGATCACATATAAGTCATCATTAGCTTCAATATTTTGTGGAGTTGGCAACCCAACTGAGAATGGACTGGAGTCATCATAGTTATCATATTACTCTTCTTCATCTATAGGATCTTCAATGAACTGTCTTTTACCATGAAGAACAACCAACCATTTATCATTTGCAGGATCATCGATATAGAATATTTGTTTCGCCTGTGATACCAATATGAATGGTTCATCCTTCTCGCCAATCTTTTCAAAGTTCACGAAAGTGAAACCCAATTCATCCACTATAACTCCTTTGGTGTTATCAACCCAATTACATTTAAAGAGCGGAATTCTAAAATCTATGTAGTCAAACTCCCATATGTCTTCAATGACACCGTAATATGACATTTTAGCTTCACGTGGACTCTTATCCTTTGCACTTGCAAAATACATAGTCGACGCTTGAAGAGTGACTCCACTGTTTTGGACGACACACTTATCATCTTGGCACTTTGTGTAATATGTGAACCCATTAATGTCAAACCCTTCATAAGACATAACATTCAGTTTTGGTTTAAAGGCGAGCCATTTGATAGTTTCCGTAATATCATTTGGTGTTTGAGATAGTTGATGTAATACTTTATCTTCAAACCACTTAGTAAAAGTCTTGTTATGCTCTCTAGCAAGCCACATTGAACTTGCTCGAGGATGTTGTCTCTTGATGAAATTGGTATGTTCCTCGATATAAACACTCACTTCGTCCATGTTATGTAAAATATACAAGTGACCTTGTTCCAACTGCTCATGGCTAATTACTTTCACCCGCGATCCAAAAATTCCTTTGCCCTCCTCAATATTCTTGTCATTAACAGGAGTGTTATTACCACTTAGAAAGTCATTGCAAAAATCCATAACCTCTCTCACCACATAACCTTTAATAATACTCCCTTCAGGCCGATAAAGGTTTCGAACATCACCTTGAAAAACGCTCATGTATCGTTCAAAGGGATACATCCAATGCAAGAAAATTGGTCCCAACATTTTCACTTCCCTAGTCAAGTGGACAACAATATGTACCATGATATCAAAGAACGAAGGAGGGAAATACATCTCAAGCTGACATAGGGTAACAACCACTTCTCTTTGCAAATTATCGAGAGTATCAGGGTCAATAACTTTGCTGCATAGACTGTTGAAAAAGAAACAAAGTCTAGTGATTGCAAACCTTACATGCTTCGACAATATAGATCGAATTGCCACGGGCAATATTTGTTGCATTAGAGTGTGACAATCATGAGATTTAAGACCTATTAACTTCAGATCTTTCATTGATACCAATCTACGGATGTTGGATGAGTAACCCTGTGGCACCTTAACATTTACCAAGCATTCACAAAAAGCTTTCTTCTCCTTTCTGGACAACGTGTAACAAGCGGGAGGTAAGTATGTTCTTTTATTACCCATTTCACATAATTCTGTTAATTCTGACCTTATTCCCATTTCACATAGGTCCAGTCTGGATTTTATCCCATCTTTAGTCTTACCTGGTATATTTAATAGAGTACCAATGACGCTATCACATACATTTTTCTCAACGTGCATTACATCGATACAATGTCTGACTGTCAAAGAACTCCAATAAGGAAGATCCCAAAATATTGACTTCTTCTTGAATGAAGAATTGTCACTCCATGTGGCCATACTACATTGTGATTTCTTACCAAATTCATTGACAATGTCTTTTACTCTTTCATAAACAACATCCCCTGGTATAGGTTTAGGTGCACTCCATTCATCATTCCATCCATTGAATGCTTTACGCTTCCTACGATACAGATGGAATTTTGAAAGAAACCTTCAATGACCAAGATATACAGTCTTGCCGCCATGTTTTAGTCTTATTGAATCAGTGTTTTCTTAACATATAGGACACACTTTAGCTCCTTTGACACTATATCCAGACAAATTCCCGTATGCTGGAAAGTCATTAATAGTGCAAAACAACATAGCGTGCAAACGAAATGTCTCTCTTCCTGAAGCATCAGAGGTCATCACACCTTCAGCCCAAAGTTTCTTTAAGTCATCAATCAGAGGTTCAAGATAAACATCGATATCATTTTCGGGTTGTTTAGGGCCCGATATCAACAACGTCAACATAACATACTTATTTTTCATACACAGCCAGGGAGGAAGATTGTATATAACAAGCATGACTGGCCAAGTGCTATGTTGGCTGCTCAATGTCCCGTACGGATTCATCCCATATGTACAAAGCCCAAGTCTTAGATTCCTATCTTCTTCACCAAATTTGGGGTACAATAGATCAATCTTCTTCCACTGTGGGGAATCAGACGCATGTCGTAGGATCCCATCATTATTTTTCTTATGATCTGCATGCCACCTCAAATTCTTCGCATCTTTCGTATTTGCAAACAAGAATTGAAACTGTGATATTATAGGTAGATACCACATCACCTTGGCAGGAGAACCAGTTTTGTACTCCCCCGAAGTCGTCAATTTATACCGTGACACACCACATTTTGGACAATCTTTCAAATCCACATAGTCCTTTTGAATTAATACACAATCATTCGGGCATGCGTGTATCTTCTTGACCTCCATTCCCATTGGGAACAATAATTTCTTTACCCGGTATGTTGAGATTGGCAGCTCGTTTCCTTCAGGAAGCATTTCTTTCAACAAAGTCAACAATGAAGTGAAGCTTTTGTCGCTCCATCTATTGTTAGATTTCAACTTATACAATCTCAATACAACTCTAAGCTCCGTAAACTTAGCACATCCTGTGTATAATGCTATCTCAGCATCATGCACAATGTTTCTAAAGATAGGAGGTGGATCAGTGTGCTCTACCCTACAACTATCCAACATCGCATCAACGATGTCTACTGGAACTGGTTCGTTCACACCTACGTCATCGGAGGCAATTTCTTCTTCCACCCAAGCACTGCTATCGACATCCACTGGTTTCGAGTTTGAAATCTCTCCATGCCAGTGCCGTTCTGTATAACTTTGTAAAATCCCGTTGCACATGACATGACTTTTGATTTCGTCACCAGTGCTGACTTTCAAGTTGTTACCGCAATGGCTACATGGATAGTAGAACCTATCTCTAGGTTCTTTCCTATGTTCCTCGAAAAATCTAATAAACTAATCAAGACCAGATATAAACTCTGGGGTGCAGCGATTGCAAATGGACATCCATGATCTATCCATTCTATGATCAAAGAGAAAACAAGTATATATTAGGACAAGATTAGGGTCTACGGTTAACAAATACATGTGATGTCATTCTTATATATAATAAATATGTACCACCTATCCCATCCTTGAACACCTAATCTCACTAGTAAGTGTATAATGTATATTGGGTTTTCAAGAAAATTTCAGCAAC
The DNA here is from genome assembly GCA_963693085.1 of Alisma plantago-aquatica. Classification (NCBI taxonomy): domain Eukaryota; kingdom Viridiplantae; phylum Streptophyta; class Magnoliopsida; order Alismatales; family Alismataceae; genus Alisma; species Alisma plantago-aquatica. The sequence continues at coordinate 217,130,256 of OY856414.1, read as the reverse complement.
ATTTCCCCGCTGTTCTCTAAGTACATATGTACTTAGTATACAAATGAGGAAATGCTACCGAAATTTTCTCAAAAACCCAATACACATTATACACTTACATCCTAAGTGAGATTAGGTGTTCAAGAACAGTTCCAAACCGGGGACTATCCAAGATTTACTCCTAATGAGTAAATCTTGGACGGGTTTCTAGGCCAACAAATACAATAATAGATATGTACATGTTAGGATTTCATCACAATTAATGTTAGGGTTTCATCGCAATTGATGTTAGGGTTTCATCAATGTTAGGTTTAATCAAATCAAATCAAGTTTAAATCATAAGTACATATGTAGTAACATCAAAATTTACTAAATTAGGTCAAACATTAGGATTAAAAGCACAAATATATGCAAGCAAAAGATTTGTTCGTATCCTAGGATTTACATAAAGCATTACATAAAGATTTTTTCATATCCTTACCAACAGCAAGCACAGCCATGGTAGGCCAACATAGCCACGGCCGTGCTTGCTGTTGGTAAGGAGCTAGGGAGAAGGAAGCAAAGTGGCTAGGGCTACCTGGAGCTAGCGTGGAGAAGAGCGGCGGCGAGCGGCGGCAGCAGTGGCAGCGAGCAGTGGCGGCGAGCTGGCGAAGAGAAGAGCAGAGCGGTGCTCGTAGTGGCACCAGGATACGAGCAGAGTAGCACAGAAGAACAGAGAAGCAGTGGCGGCGAGCGGCGACAGCAGCAGAAAGAGGACGTGACGACAGCGACGAGCAGAGGCGCACCAGCAGCAACGGAGACGAGCAACAACGGGGGTCGTCGATGATTTTAGGCGAGAGCGGCGAGCACAGGAAAATTATCACGAAGAAACAGGAAGAAAGGGGGAAGATCTGGGTGATCGGGTCTATTAAGTTGGTCAACGTCGTCAGTTATCTACAAAACCGACGCCTATTACTCATCCGCGTCGGTTGTTAGTAAAAAACCGACATCCAATTAGACAATCTTTGCCCTAAATTATTTGGCAGGAACCATTATCAGCGTTGGTTATCAAAGGATTCACCGACACTGAAAGTGGAACTTTCCACGTAAATATCCTTCTTAAATAGGCGTCAATGAATAGTTAAAAAACCGACACTGTATGTGACACACATTTTTTTTGCTCAAAATTTGGATTTCGCGGGTGATTTTAGGCGTCAATTTTTTATACCCAGCCGACGCTGAATACAAAGCGGTACCCGTGTCTAGATGGTCTTTGAATATAGATGTCGGTTTCCCTAAATAACCAACGTTGAATATTATAGGCATCAGTTTACCTTAATAACCGACGCCCAGAAAAGCGACACTAAATGTCGTTTCTGTAGTAGTGTGTCCTTTTTCTCCAAATTTCTAGAATGCTCTTCCTTTCCTTTATTACTTTTGAGTATACCAAAGGTTAGATCAAAATATTCTCATCTGATGCTTTAAACATTGTGTTTCCACTCTCGACAAGATAATATTCTTTTAATTATCTTAAACACCATGCATTTTATTTTCCTTTGTAAACTTGGAAATTATTTTTATCATATCAAAAGCCATTATTATATATTCACGTATGATTTCCTTTTATTTATTCATCTTATACCACAAGTGCCCATTCCATGAAGGTTATTTATAATTCCACCAATAATACCATCGGGGAAGTTACAAATCAATTCATTTATATAATTCAATTTTTACCAAAATCAAGGATATAACAATGACCCCTCAAAAGAAATTGTGTCCCCAAAATTCTAACTAATAAGTTTAAGGTGAATGAGAACTCATCTCAAATTCAAACATTAGGGTTAGAAATACTACTTGGATATTTTTAACATTGATATGCAAATTCCTCACATTATCACTAGTATTTGCAACATACCATCCTTTGGTGATTACATTTTCATGTGTGATTTCAATTTCACTTGGTGATTACCTATTCACCTAAGTTTCCCAACCAATTATTCATTTATTTCCATATATGGGTGAGGTAATACCTCCAACCCTAAATAATGCCATTACAACTTTAACTTCAGGTATTCATCCTCATATCTCAAATTTAAACATATCGTGTGGCCATCCCATATCTCTCACTAATAATAATATGAAATAAGCATTTAAATGTAGTCTAAAAACAAAGTCCATCCCATTCTAAGAGCAGAGATGGTGTATCCACACTTTATCTTACAATTTCACATTTTAAGTTGAATCATACTCAAAATGACTCTAAACCATACATAATTTTTAATTCCACAATATTCTTATAGTGCATGAAGTCAGATGCCTTTTTCACTCTTAAGTTTGTACACAACTCTTTTCATTATTACATGACTTCTTGTATCTTTTATATTTACACCTTAAGTATTATGTGTCTTAGTCACTTCCTTAAGGTCTCTAGGGGTATAGGTACTTTTGGAGTGATCTCATTCTTATGCATCTAGGGAGTTTCTCTTTCACCCATTAGGCCACCTGATTATCATGAAGGTAGCTAATATCATGAGTCATGGACCTTGGGAAAACCTAGATGTTACCTCCCAACCACATGGTCTTATGCATTCATGGCATAATTAGCTCCTAATCCAATCGATCCTATGTACCTTTAATACACCCTGCTTAACTTTAGGATTGACTTAGGACTCTAACCTTCACAAGGGTTTCTTTGAGATGTAACAACTTTAACCATTTTCAAGCACATTATTTTCATATGTAATTATTTAAACCAGATTTCCTCCATCTCTTATGATTCTCATTATTCATTTTATGTCCCCTCATTTGACTAACGAAAACTTTCTTTTCTGGACTCAGTCTCATAATTTTATCCACTTCCATTGTGACTTTTACTCATGTTTATTAGAGATGGCATACTTAGGTTCAAAGAATCATACTCAATATATGTTCTTTCATATTTTGTATACTTAATTCTTTACACTTTAGGTGACATTTAATGTTACCTCAATCTTTAAATGGATTTATCATCTCACCCTTCTAAGGAAGGTCCTAACTTAGGGTGCCTTCATGGTTTACATGAGGAGATTAAGTTCTCTAGACACAACCTAATCCTACAGTCTACTGTTTTGCCTCCCCCATAGGTCATTTTCCCACTCTTGGGTTGACCCACCCCAGGTTGGCACACCAACCCTAAAGGTTTCATATTTTCATTCTTTATACCACCTAAATATGCATTTCTTATGATAACTTATTAACCCTTTATATTCCTCTCTCATGGTGAGCCCTCTCTTTAAGGGTGTCTCTTTATGGGGAATCCTCTCTTTAGGGTTTTAGTCCTAGTGGACTTTCATACCATCCAATCCGGGCTTGGTTTTTTTTGTCTTCCCATCTGGGCTAGACACTTCATATTCCATCCTATCTGGGCTTGGTATTCCATTGGCCATCCCATCCAAGCTTGGAACACATATATGACCATCCTATCTAGGCTTGGTACCCTCAGCCATCCCATCTGAGCTTGGCCCTTTATATTGCCATCCCATCCATGCTTGGTACTCCATTGGCAATCCCATATGAGCTTCACCCTTTAGAAACCTTCCCATTCGGGCTAGGTTCACAATCATTTTCACAATGACTTTGTTTCACTCTATGCTCTTTAACTCACCATAGATATATTATTTAAGGTCTGAGCAAGTTATAGCCATAAATATGTTATTCCTATGTTGCTTATGTATCTTAAAACATTTCTCACATGTCATGAATGAATTTCTCCATATGTATGCATGCATAGGATGCTAAGGTCACCTAGATTCATGTTTGTCTGCCTTATTCCTTTTGAGGTTCATATGGGTAGTGTTACTATATCACCACACTGTTCTTATTTCCCAAAATTAGGGTTTTATATTTTTGAACATGCATATTTCTATTATAACTTTTCAATCTGTATTTGCCCATTCTCTGTGGCTTACTCACTCACTGGGGGCAGTCTAAATAGTTTATCGACTCACTGGGAGTAGCATACCCACTAACTGGGGGTATTCTTTATCCATCCATTCCTTCAGAGATAACATTACGTCGATGAGCAAGTTATATTCATATTTTCATCTTTTTATGCATAACCCTTGGTTAATTTGTATTTATCATGTATATATAAATCCTTTCCACCCGCATCCTACCTAAATTTCTCCACATTAAATCTATATCACCTAGAATTATATACATTTTTCTTAATTCTCATCACTCTTACCCTAATTAGGGTTCATATGGGTAAGGTTTACATTTTACCCATTTTACTCCCATTTCCCAAGATTAGGGCTTTATGTAAGGGTTGGACACTACACCCTACCTCTTAGGGTTTCTATGTCTACTGACCCACTAAGTTTTTTTAAACCAACCTTAGTATATCTAGTGTTACCCTCGTAAGGAAAAACCCATATAACATTTTTGTCTTTAGTTTTACATGTACATTCTCATTTCCACATTACATGTACATTATTGTTTCCACATTATATGTACATTATTATTTCAACATTACATGTACATTATTTATTTCCACATTATATGTATATTGATTGGAAGAGAATGCCTTAATCCTATTTCTTCCCAAAAACCCTAACTTTAGAATTTAGATGAGGAGATACATTCCTTTTAGGGTTTATTAAGAAAAGAGGATGAGAAGTGGATGAATCAAGATGAGAAGACACCCTAAAGGTATTTTATTGAAGGAAAAATTGTTTGACTTTGGCCAAGCAAGATGCACATGTCGGGGAGTCCTTGTTAGCCGACTAGCAGTGCAAAGGAAAATTTTGCTAGCCCTTGATCATGGTCCCTTCTAAACACCATCACCTTTAGAAAATGTCTTTATAATTCCATCATATTCTACGGGTTACTTGAAATTATAATCTATTAAATATTATTTGAAAAATATAGGGCTCTCATACCAAATGTAACAACCTCATTTTTGGCAACCCCCAATTAAGGAAGGCTAAATAGATGAGAGCCATTACCTACAAATTTTTCCCAAGGATCCAAATTTCAATCAAAGAACATAAAATACCAGATAATTTCATTTATTTCAAAAATTATACACAAGTTGCTTACATGAACTTTGTATCATCAAAATAGTACATTTGAGAAGAAACAACTAGAAAATCCTACTTTTATAATCGTTGATGCCTTCATGTGATTTCCATATATATATATATATTCATGTCCTTTATCATGTATATCAGCTTATACTTAAAACAACGTGAAACAAATATGTGATTAGTATGTTTCCATACGGGTGCATGGGGTGATCCAAAATGGTGCAAGTATTATAACAACATAAATTCCAACAACATCTTGCAAATAAGAAATGTCATCTTCTTCATTTAAACTTTCTATAAGTAGCATTATGATTGAGCAGAATGTAAATATACAAGCAACATTTTAATCATTCATTTGTAGAGAAACCTCAGAAAGAATTGAAAAATTAAGGCAGTTCATCATAGGTGTAACCACATACCTCAATGGTGAGCTATGAAAATTATGTAAACATTCTCTAAGCATATTATCCAACCAACAAAGATGAATCCATCCAATCATAATATATCTACATGCATTTAAATCCTAAAGTTTCACCATCACATGTTATTCAAATCAAACCCTACTCAGCCCTAATCTAGGGTTTAGGGTTCCTTGTTATCGAGTTATCATTAGGGTTATGTTTGATACTTCAATTCCCATGCTCATTAATTTAATGACTCTAGAATCCTAATTCATAGTAGGTGTTTCCATGATTATCAAATATACCATATTATTGCATTAGGAATAGGGTTGTAAATGGGTACGGGTAGACCCGCAGACTCGCAAATCTATACCCTTAAAAAACCCATCATGGGTCTAGATTTCTAGACCCGCATACCCTCTTACCCACATACTCGTATAACCGTATTATTGCGGGTCCACTGATGGGTATAGCTATACCCATACCCTCTATACCCGTGTACCCGTATTACTATATAAATAAATATAATTATATATATGTATATTTGTCATAATCTATTGGCTGAAAATATGATCTGACAGTCCATGTTTACAGGCTCACAACCTTCCAACCCATTTTTTCTTCACACTACTCGCGTGGACCGTGCAGTCCCAGTCTCTAGTTCAGGATTCTCTCAGTCGCGACGCGACTCACTACTCCAGAAAGTGAAGAACCGAGAACTAGGTTCCCGTTCCCATCCACAGCCGTAGCCGTCGAATCGGGATTCAGAAGAAACCAGTCACTGCCTCACCACCTCTCAATGATCTGATCGGCGATCAAGCTTCTGCTCCCAAGATCCTTGCGGCAACTGACATCTCTCGCTCCCCTTCTTCCGTCTCCAAGCCGGAAAGGCAACCACTTTCTCCTTGCCCGTGCTCGTCTGCCTTCCAGTCCGCCTACTCAGCATCCTAGTGGGAAGTGCCAACGCCAGCGGGACCTCGTCTCCTTCGTCATGACCTCGTCCCATGATCCAGCGGGAACTGCAAGAAGTCGACCTCTCTTCGTCTTCCGATAAAAGTTGACCCCTCTTCGACTCTCCCTCAAATCCAGCGGACCAGGTCTTCCGACACTCCAGTTCTAATGGGCTATGACCAATCGCTGACCAGCACAACACAACCATCACCAACGTCGGGCCTCCAGTGCACACTCTAAATCCCAACCTTCTGGGCAGCCCACAGCCGTGCTCCAAATTCCTCTGATGTTGCTGCTCAATTCTAGTCTTGAACCTGACTCATGAAATCCACCAATCTATCTTCTTCACCTACCTGCATGTGTAGTGATCTACATATTGGAGAAAGGTGTGTTAATGAAATTTAATCTTTGATTCATTGTGCTATTGGTTACTGACTTGTTCTTGTTGTTTGTGTCGTTAGTTCTATTTTTATTTCCTAGAATGTGATTCATTGATTTCCTATTTTTGTGTCTTTATCCATGTTTGTATATCAAATTTGATTTCATGTAATGCATTCTGTGGTCTGAGTGTTGCACAAATTATCTTAAAAATACACATTTGGACAACAATACATCTATATACTTTTGGGACAATTTTAATCAATTTATTACTGACCAACAACAGATTTTTGTTATTCTAGCAGCCAAAAATGTAGTGACCTTATACATTTTTTGAGGCAACACTTTGGAAATTCTGGATAGCAGTAATTTATACACTTTTTGGGATAGTTTTAATCAGTTTATTGCTTCACAAAACAAAAAAAGTTTATTACACTAGTAGGGATTACGTGGAAAATTTTGAACTGCATTGAACTTGTACATTTTGTGGACAATTTACAATTAATTTGGGCCTAAATGTGTGTCCAAAAATCAGTTTTGGTCTTTTAAAATATATTGTACAGCAGAATCGTGTACCCGTAGAACCACACTGCATACCCGCATTTTATGCGGTTCCGGGTATGGTGCGGGTCTGACTATTGAGTAATGCGGGTCTAGACCCGTACCCATACCCGCTAAAATAAAAGGGTATAGTTCTGGGTATGACCATACTTGCACCGTACCTGCACCGTTTACAACCCTAATTAGGAACACTTATATTAGATTAGTCACATTAAGGTTATAACAAGTTACATCATTGATGTTCAAGATCCTATTTACAAATTTTAAGGATCACCTCATTCTGGAAGACCTAGTTTCACATATTTATGATCATAACCATGTTAAATTCCCATAATAGTCCATAATATTAGATAATAACTTAAAAGAGAGATTTTTATCATATTTAGCATGCTAATACTCAAAACTAGGATTTTCTTGCACTTATCACCACTTAAACCCATCTTTGCACTACATTTGTAAGTATAAGCATTATTTGACTCTAAAACTAATTTATTTGCATTCCTCTCATTTTTACAATCAAAATGATATATAGTTTCACTATTTTTGGCCACTCCTAGAATTTACTACAAATTAAACAAGAAAAGCACATATACCTTAAATTTGGGCCACATGGCACTTCCTTATTGGTTGATACTTACAGAAACCCATTGCCACATTTGTTAATTAGGGGCACAGTTTAACCCCAGTTCTTCTTTGGACCACCCTATTGACTGGTTCAATCGATCGTGTCATGAATTGTCCACTGAACTCGGCCGTCTCCTTCTTTCTCTCACATAAACTCGTGGCGCGATGCACAATGACGACATCTGATGGGAGATCGGCCACTCACATGTCGTCAGATCAGCTACGGCTCCTACAAATGCCGTCTTGGTGACTCAGTCACCATCCCAAACTCCAAGGTTGTCCCTAGGACCTCCTTGTCTCTGGTGGCACATGAAACGACCGTCATCAAACCGACAGACAAATCGTTTCTAATTAAGCAGAATAAACATAAACAACAAATTAACAAAAATCACTAAAATTTTAAACCATTTTTGCAAGGAGATCCTTGTCCATAAAACCATTACTGAAAGGTACAAAACTCATACATATCATGATTCACATTGTACAACATTGTTTCATCTCATCTCGAGGACAACATTTAATAATTGCTCTATTAAAACACATACTGGAGCAACATAAAACCTTGAGGCATTCAAGCTAAAATTTCAGATCATTCATGAAGCCAGTACGAACCAACTCCAAGGACCTAAGAGTACAGAGACGACACATAGGACTTCTATCTATAAGACATGACAGATAGTATACTCAACCTGACCTGTCACTGCTGCCTCAACTGTTGATCCTCCTTCGCAGAAAGGTCACCACCACCTTGTGCACATCCACCTAAAAATTGTGGATCTCACGGGGTGAGACAATTGTCCCAGCAAGAGATATAACTCTCTGCCGACCATATTATTATTGCAGATAAACATTATAAAACTGAGCAAGGGATTCTTTTATATTAACAAGAAGGATTAATCATTGTATGAATAGAATAAGATAATCTACTTTTTTATGGAGAACATTTCATCTACCCATGGTAGAGTTATAAATTATCTACCTTCTTTGCAAGGAATGTAAAAAAACATAAATAACATCTATCAATTAAGATGTATAACTGAATTACACATCAATCAACATTTTCCGTATTCAAACCTTAAGCAAATATGTTACACGGCTGAACATATTTTACAAGAACACTTATGCCATGAGGAGATGAAGCATACCCAATTCATCTGCAACCGACCACAAACTTCTCACAAGTCGGTACCATACAAGGTCAATGGAAGAGCCAATTACCATGACCTCCCTTGTCTTGATCAGTACAAGACTACTTAGGATTAGCAGGACATCTTGTGACAGCTGCAATATAGCTGTGCTAGGGTACGTAGGCATCCCCACTTAGAGCTACAACGTCAACTGTGCTCTCTTAGGGGAAACATCTACGGAAACCGTCCCCAGTTATTGAGTTATGGTCACTTAGGCACCATACTCCTAGCCATGGTCACATAGGCACCATGCTCTTGAGCCATGGTCATAGGGGAACCATGCTTTGAGTCACGGGTCAGTTCACCGTTCTCTTATTGAGACATTCTTATGACATTATTGAGTCATGGACACTTAGGCTCCATGCCTCCACATATTAAAAAATATGCATTCCGGGTTATGCCACGGGGAACCTGTTTCACCGTTCAACAAATTTTGACGTTGATGGATCTATGGTCATGGCAACATTTTATAGTTCCTAATGATGTATTACATGTATTACATCATTCTTTTAGCATCAAACAAGTTATCATTATTAATAACAACAAATGCTACAAAGAAAGGTGTAATACATTTATCACGTACTTTTCAACTCTTTAAGACATATGATACTCCAGATCTCAATCCCTAATCACATTGCTGGGAGTTCTCATCCCTTCACATCATCATTATTATGATTACTGGATCTGGGTATTCAAACCCTTGGATCATCACACAACATTGTTATCTCTATAACAGATAATCATTACCTCTAGGTCCTCAGACCCAGGTATTCATTTTACTTGTTGTGCAAGTATTCCATATGGCTCACAAGGCCAATACACATCTTATCACCTCTCACTAGGCAACAACTTATTCATATGGCTCACAAGGCCATTACACATCTTGTCACCTCTCACTAGGCAACAACTTATTCATATAGCTCACAAGGCCATTACACATCTTGTCACCTCTCACTAGGTAACAACTTATTCATATGGCTCACAAGGCCATTACACATCTTGTCACCTCTCACTAGGCAACAACTTATTCATATGGCTCACAAGGCCATTACACATCTTGTCACCTCTCACTAGGCAACAATTTATTCATATGGCTTGCAAGGCCATTACACATTATATGTTACGACCCCACCTCCCGATAGCCCCCAATTAAGGGAGACCGAGAGGTCGAAGCCGCACCCATGACTTCCGGATCAAAGGTTCGGCAATTAACCAAGACTAATTATCAAATTTTAACATACTAAACTGAAAATATGTAAGAAAATAAACTTTGCATACCTTTTGAAAACTTGGATCTCTATTCTTCTATCCACACCGATACTAATCTATCAAATCCTCCTTTGCACTTTAATTCTCATTTAGTATCACATGTGCCACTTTACTGTTTGTTCTTTTCATTGTACCTAAAACGCCGACAAACAAAACGTCGGTCAGCCGTAGCTGGTATGTGGGGGAAACAATAATCTTGCAACTATGATAACCATGTAATCATTCAATTAATCATTAATCAGTCAAGATTACATTTTTCATATAACATCCGCGATCCACGAGTACCCTATCCTCTGTACTATCCTTGCAGTGGACCTGGATCCTACCTTCCTTATGGTAGATCCCCATTAAACCCCTCATGGTCCCACCTATAAGTGAACCAGTTTCTAGGGTTGAGTCACATGGCACTACTCTTAAGTAGCCCACTCCTTAACTCATGGCAGGCTAATGAGTCTCATGGCACTACATGTAGGTAGCCCAATTTCTAACTCTCGGTAACCTAGACCTTGCTCTAGGATTACCCCTTTTTAGCCTTTTCAAAGTAACAGAGGTGGACCCGGATCTAGCCAGTTATATATACTCATTTATAGTGATAATCATAGTCACTTTATAGTTGCATGAAATAAATAAACATCCAACAGTTTATTTAAAGCATCCGGTAAAACAGTCGGAAATCACCGTGAAACTAGAACGGTTATTCATAAGCGTAACCACATACCTGATCCATAGCAACTTGATGTCCATGCATTTAATATTCAACATAATTAACAGGCAATCAACAAAATCCTGAAATAATGCATAACATCCAAGTGTCATTGTTTTATTCAAACATCCTTAAGACCAACTTTGATTTCTCCTTATGATTTCTAGGATGACTTTAGGGTGTTATTAGGGTTTTAGCCTTCATTATGCATTTATCACTTTTAATGCTCTTTTAGTTCACAAACCCTAATTTCTGCATCATATGCACAATTGCATGTCCATTAAGTCTAATATGTTTCTTTTACACTAAAATTAGTACCTTTATCCTTTTAGGTCATATCCACAACATTAAGGCTAATTATCACCTTCGGTTTCTTTCAAATTGACAAATCATATTTCATTGTAGTTCAATTCACATATATGAACCTTATTTATCACTATTTCCACTTTGTGTACTAGGGAACACTAATTATCCAAATAATTCACATTAAAGATCTTTGGTACTGAAATTGGATTTATAACAACATAACATTGTCTTATTCATGGATTTGCACAATTAAATCAATTAGAAGACATATTCTTTTACATTAGGGTTTTCAAGCTTATTAATGCATAATTATGCACAAAACCCTAACTTAAGCCAATTGTGTAAAAACATCATCTTTTTAGACCCGATTTCCTTGTTTATCAAAAACAGGTTAACATTGGTTTAAATTATCCATCTATCATCAAATCTAAAGATTTTTCATTAAACAAATCATTAAAGATGGTAGCTTTATCATATTTATGTACATAGTCCTCAAATTAAACTAATTACGTACAAAGATCATACTTTTCGATCTTAATGTTCCCTTTTACATTTGACAGATTAAGCACAACTCTAATTATCCATTAAACCCTATTAAACTCATTAATTATATCAAAATAGGGTTTCTTAATCTTTAATTCATTAAAGATGATTATTTACACTACTTTTCGAACTAGGATCAGATTCAGGCTATAAAACCATTTATGATGGATTCCTTGCATTTTTCTGATCAAAATACATATATAGTTTGTCTTGATTGGAGTTACGAATAACAAGATATGATTTTAGCAAGAAAATTACCTTCCGGCCAATCAGGAGACGCCACGTCATTCCTTGCCATGCAACACAGCTCGTTTGGAAACATGACCGAATTACAGAACTGCCCTCACTTGAAACGTCCAGATCTATAGCCCGCGAAGGGCAATTTTGTCCAAACTCCACTTGATCATCTTCATCCTCCAGCAGCTGCGACGCAGACGCCCTAGGCGTCCTTCTGCAGCCCGTGCACGGCCTCTCACCCTCTCCATGGGGCGCGATGGCTGCCGCCAACTTCTCCTTTGTCTTTGCCGCCCTCTGCCGCCCTTGGGGCGTCATTTAGACCCTGTCCAGAGCGGCTGGTTGGGCTGGGGAAGAGCCGCAACTAGTTGTTGCGTTGCAGCCGTGCGGTTGTTTCTGTAGGTGATCGTGGGTGGTAGGAGAGTGGAAATGGATGGCCGATCGTCTGAGGTTGGTCGTGGATGCCCCCTTCTTCAAACCAAACTATAAACACACCCCTTGATGCCCTAGAACAACTGTATACCCTCTTGGTTAGGGTTTAGGCGGAAAGAAGAAGAAACGAAAAGGTAGCATTACGTGGAATACCCCTGGATCTCGAAGCAAGGGTTCCAACCTTCATATAGGGGTGCATGTGAAGCCCTAATGCGTGCCTCATGAGGATTCAAGTCCCAACTTGATAGGAAATACATTTTTCCTTGGTTATGAAGAAACTACCTTTCTCTCTCTCTTCATTATACTTTTCTAATATCCTTCCTTATTTGGATTCTTTAGGAATTTGAAATTCCTTTTATTTACTTGCCCTTTATTCCAAAGGCACGAATTATTTTTTCCTTTAATAGGAAAATGCTTTCTTTTTATCAATATCACAAATTCATTAATAATTTATCTCATTATCTTTTGATTTTGCAAATCTGCTATTTTCTCTTTCCACTTTGCAATTATCTCATTATTTTGGGTTCCTTGGACCTCACTAAAACCCAAGGCACACATTCCCACATTGGGAAACGTTGGTTTGCCTTTATCTTCTTTTAAAAGCCAATTTCTCATACTATATCTATTTCTTATTAAAATACCTCCTTTTTGAGGATTTCCCTTTATTTCTCTTTTATTTTCCTCATTGGTATTCTTTTTATCGTTAGGAAGCCTTGTAACACGAAATTTCATAAAGGGTAACTCAATTATATATCCTTTCACTTAATTTTCCACATTTCCTCAATGTTTTCAATTTCTTTCTTCATAAAGAAATATTTAATTAATCTTTTCTTTTCCTTATTTCTTTTCTTTGCAACTTTAGACTCCTTGGAACCCAAGGAATCCAAGAGGCACGAAATCCTCTTTGGATTTTCCTTCTAGAGGTTTCCATTATTTCATTTCTCAAATATCCATTTACTAATTGAATTTCCTTTGTTATTTTCCTTTTTATTGGGCCCAACAGCCAATAAAGCCCACAAATCAAATAACAAGGCTATTTCAAACGAAATCCAATTATTCAAAACAAATCACATCATTATTTGTTCAATTATTCTTAATATGAGAAATTGCATTTCTCATCAATTGAACCCAAAATTTGGGGTTATAACATCCTTCCCCTCTTATAGGAATTTTGTCCTCAAAATTCAAACAAACAAACAATTCAGGATAAGACTTCTCCATGTACATCATTGGCCCCTATGTGGCTTTGCCGTACTCATGGCATTTTCAAAGAACCTTTATCATCACATATTCTTTTCTCTGAGTTCTTTCATCCTGGCGTCTATAAACTACACAGGTGACTCAGGCCATTTCAGCCTCCCTTGGGGCTCACTAGGTTCATTGCTCAGCACATGGTCGGGGTACCTCACATAGTGCTCTAAATTGGACACATGGAAAACATCTCCCATTACTCTATCCTGATGGGTAGGGTCAAACCTAACCTTCTCCACCCATCCATCTCTAATGGACCCATGTATCCGGGACTCGACTCTCTTAGATATAACTTAGAGGGGTCGGATTTTCATGTCATATTTTCTCCCACAGTAACTTGTATGTCAGTCTACTTTGCATTTGCTCACGACTCTCATCGTGTCTAGGCTCCTTTCAGCCCTTGCGCAACCAAAGTGACTTCATCTACACGTACTGGGGTCCCTTTTTCTGACCATCATGTGGTCCTTTTCTAACCATCATGTGGTCCTTTCACCAACATTACCTTACTAAAGTGGTGACCGACACAACCTCCCTTACAGAGCTTCATATAAAACCCGATACTGGCTATGGTGGTTATTGTCACATCTTTCGTAGGACAAGAACTGTCTCTAGATATCACCCTGAATGAGCACATATGCCCTCATCAGACCCTTTAGTCTGGATCATACTAACCATAGTTATACTAACATTGAGTTCTTCATGTACCTACTTCCACTTTATGGAAGTGAACTTTTAGGTCAAACTCAAGAACCTTTGATCTTGCTTCATGGTGTAGTTGAACCATCTCTCACATGGGTAGTTCAACTGCATCTGTCCCTTAACAGAACTCTTCCTTATCTAGGTAAGGCGACCTACCATAACCCACATTGTATCTTGACCTTCCTCGATCCAGGGAAGACCTATCACAACATCCATAGTGTTGAGCTCTCATTCCCTCTCAAGGATTCTTTTATCCTCTATATCGATACACTGGGTTACTGGGGTTCGTCCTTTACCTCTTGGCTTGCATGGCCATACACCACATGCAACTTCATCTTAAGCATCCAAAGTGCTACTGTCATTTTCCACGGTGTAAGATGATCTCCAACCATGACTCCCTATATGTCATGATTCTTTCAAGATCAACTCCTCAAAACCCTAAACCACTCTAGTCGGGGTTTCATCACCTTCTCTTCCAAAGAAGTGCACTTGAGGTTCTACCATCATCCTCCCATCATATCAAGGATTAGACTGGCTAACCAAACAACCCTTAACCTTTCAACATATCTTGTTACATACGTGTGTTATCCAATCACCTCTCCTTTTCAAACTTAGGGTTAGCCAAACAACCTATTCTAGCTTCTAGTTAAACAAGTCAGGTGTATCTCAACCAGAGCATCCATTACCACTTCACATCCTTAGGTATTAGGTAACATTACACTTCCATGTATTTCACTTATCATGTCACCTCAAACTATATGTTCATCTTCATAAGAGCACTCTATGATTCCATCATCATGGTGATCAAACTCAACCTGGTATAACTTGTAAGCTCTACATCCTCATAAGGTGATCACCTCATTCCTCTTAGTGTTTGCAATCCATCCATCATTCATTCACTTTACCATGGTAAGATATCTTCTCTATCCCATTCCTCATGGCAATGCTCCAACCTACATAATCTCTTATCCTTGGTGTATGACATGCATAATGTCCTATCTCTCACTCCCATAACAAGAGGAAATAAGCATTTGGCTGCAGTCCAAATATAGAGTTCTTCCTGCTCCAAGAGTAGAGATGGTACATCCCACCTTGCCAGTACACCTTTAAATCTAAGTTACAACGTGCCACATATGTCTCTTCATCACAACCATCATGATATCAAACTAGTCTTGAACCTACTGAGGTTTATATCCTTGGTCATCTCCTCTAGGTCTATAGGGTACCGACTCTTTTGGGGTCATCCCTCTTCCCTCATGCATCAAGAGAGTGCCCTACTCATATGCCCGTTGGGTCCCATGAGTTCATGAAGGTGATCAATCTCCTAACCCATGGCCCTCAGACAATGATAGCTGTTACCTCCCGACCCTATGGTCATGTGCAACTGGGGAATTAGGCAACTCCTACTTTCATCAGTCTTATCCCTACCTGACCCTAGGATAGACTTAGGATTTTCCATTATAGTACATGTTCACTTAGAATCTTACCCAAGTCTTCATCATCTCTCTTTCTGCATTCATGGGCCGACTTTCATCCGCTCATAAGCATTAAGGCAACCTGCCTACCTTGGTCAAGCCCCATACTGGTTACCTCCATGGTAACACTTTCACATGCAATAGAGATGGATATCCATGGGTCTGTAGATTCAATCTCATACTATGTACCTTCCACTTATCTTCTTAAGATCCTATGAGACCTCTTTAGGTTACTTTAAACCAACAAAACTGATATGCACCCTTCCAAAGGGGTCCCTCTCCCCGGATGGGAGGAAAACTATCTCTAAGGTCACAAAAGCTCTTAGGTCCAGGGTTTACATCTACCCGAGCCTACTTAACCCTAGCAAGCCATTAAGGCACGAGCATATCACTTATGTACCATACTAGGTCATACTTGTCCTCTTTCCTCAATGCTGGATCAAGGTCATACCTTCCTTTATCAACCTAGCTATGAGGGGTTCATTACTCATACCTTAAACTTTAGGGGCTTCTCTATGAGGTGTACCAAGCTCGAAACTATAACAACTTAATTCTCATCATGAGCATTAGGTATACCACTTCCCCTCTCAGGCCTAGGAACCCTAGGTTCACTTTTAGGTGTCCAACGACACGCTCTATCTATGAGCCATGAATCAACTGGCAAAAGGCATCTCGTGCACTTCCTACCATCCTTCTTCTCGATCAACACTTAGGGTTGGGTCCCTTAAGGACAACTAACAAGGTACAAGGCCTCATAGCCTGCTACCACACTTTTCTAGGTCTAAGGAACTCATCTTCCTACCGTAGCCACATAGGCACCAGATGCTTCATCTTCTATCTCTAGGGTTCGGTCCCTCTAAAGGCAACCAAGATATCCTCAACCTTCAGGGATCGATCATGAAGCAACCACTATCATCTGTAGTTTAGAGTTTTAGGCTTCCAACCTTCTTGCTGGGTTTCCTGCTCTCTCTAGAGCTAACCATACTTCCAACCTCACCATTAGAGGTCCTATCTTTATGAAGGTTCAACCTCAAAGACATGCTCCACATGGGTGAAGCCTAGGTTTGAACTTATGGTTGCTCAAGATCATCCATAACCCTTTATGCTCCATCATGATTCGTTATCCAGGGTTTCATCCTACCTTCAGCACTATGACGTGCCCTAGGTGCCAGCTATACCCTACTTGCACAAGCCCATAGGGTTTCTAAGGTCCTTCACTAACCTCATCATCTAAGGAGTTATCCTTTACCTTGACATGCACGATCCTTCCCAGGATTGGGTTGCCAAAGGTGTTAGGTTATCCATGGATCATATGGCATCCCAAAGGCATGTCCCTTCAAACACCTGGTCCAACTCATCTCTCTCTAACCATCACCTAGGGTTAGGGTTAGCATCATCCTCAGAGGATGTTCCAGGTCTCTACTTGCAATGGAGATCTCTATCTCCAAGACTAACTTATCCTCCTGACAATAAGGTCTAGCCTCAGGTCTCTCCTGAGGACATGACATCTTATGTCATACGACCTAAGCATGTATCTATTATTTATTTTGCACTTAATCTATTAAGCTTATGTCCATGACATCTTATTTACACGCCTTTCATTAATTTAGTGGAGGATTCCTTAAACCTTATTAACCTTACCCATACCTCAAGAGGGTGAGGAGAAGAAAGGAAACCCTAATCCTTTAGGTCCTTATCAGAATTTTGTGATGAGAAGGGATGAATAAGATGAGAAGTCCTAAAGGTATCTTATTTCGATTCATACCCTAAGACTTTGGCCAGGCGGTCACACGGGTCCGGGAGTCCTCGTATTCCGACTAGCGGTGCGGAGGAAAATCTTGCCAGCCCCCGGTCGTGATCCCTTTCTAGACACCTCCGTCTTTCGGATACTCCTCTAATAACTCCCTTGGGTTCTATGGAGTTTGTAAAATTTAATAATTATTAATGGTTAAATGAGGAACATACGCTCTGATACCAAATGTTACGACCCCACCTCCCGATAGCCCCCAATTAATGGAGACCGAGAGGTCGAAGCCGCACCCATGACTTCCGGATCAAAGGTTCGGCAATTAACCAAGACTAATTATCAAATTTTAACATACTAAACTGAAAATATGTAAGAAAATAAACTTTGCATACCTTTTGAAAACTTGGATCTCTATTCTTCTATCCACACCGATACTAATCTATCAAATCCTCCTTTGCACTTTAATTCTCATTTAGTATCACATGTGCCACTTTACTGTTTGTTCTTTTCATTGTACCTAAAACGCCGACAAACAAAACGTCGGTCAGCCGTAGCTGGTATGTGGGGGAAACAATAATCTTGCAACTATGATAACCATGTAATCATTCAATTAATCATTAATCAGTCAAGATTACATTTTTCATATAACATCCGCGATCCACGAGTACCCTATCCTCTGTACTATCCCTGCAGTGGACCTGGATCCTACCTTCCTTATGGTAGATCCCCATTAAACCCCTCATGGTCCCACCTATAAGTGAACCAGTTTCTAGGGTTGAGTCACATGGCACTACTCTTAAGTAGCCCACTCCTTAACTCATGGCAGGATAATGAGTCTCATGGCACTACACGTAGGTAGCCCAATTTCTAACTCTCGGTAACCTAGACCTTGCTCTAGGATTACCCCTTTTTAGCCTTTTCAAAGTAACAGAGGTGGACCCGGATCTAGCCAGTTATATATACTCATTTATAGTGATAATCATAGTCACTTTATAGTTGCATGAAATAAATAAACATCCAACAGTTTATTTAAAGCATCCGGTAAAACAGTCGGAAATCACCGTGAAACTAGAACGGTTATTCATAAGCGTAACCACATACCTGATCCATAGCAACTTGATGTCCATGCATTTAATATTCAACATAATTAACAGGCAATCAACAAAATCCTGAAATAATGCATAACATCCAAGTGTCATTGTTTTATTCAAACATCCTTAAGACCAACTTTGATTTCTCCTTATGATTTCTAGGACGACTTTAGGGTGTTATTAGGGTTTTAGCCTTCATTATGCATTTATCACTTTTAATGCTCTTTTAGTTCACAAACCCTAATTTTTGCATCATATGCACAATTGCATGTCCATTAAGTCTAATATGTTTCTTTTACACCAAAATTAGTACCTTTATCCTTTTAGGTCATATCCACAACATTAAGGCTAATTATCACCTTCGGTTTCTTTCAAATTGACAAATCATATTTCATTGTAGTTCAATTCACATATATGAACCTTATTTATCACTATTTCCACTTTGTGTACTAGGGAACACTAATTATCCAAATAATTCACATTAAAGATCTTTGGTACTGAAATTGGATTTATAACAACATAACATTGTCTTATTCATGGATTTGCACAATTAAATCAATTAAAAGACATATTCTTTTACATTAGGGTTTTCAAGCTTATTAATGCATAATTATGCACAAAACCCTAACTTAAGCCAATTGTGTAAAAACATCATCTTTTTAGACCCGATTTCCTTGTTTATCAACAACAGGTTAACATTGGTTTAAATTATCCATCTATCATCAAATCTAAAGATTTTTCATTAAACAAATCATTAAAGATGGTAGCTTTATCATATTTATGTACATAGTCCTCAAATTAAACTAATTACGTACAAAGATCATACTTTTCGATCTTAATGTTCCCTTTTACATTTGACAGATTAAGCACAACTCTAATTATCCATTAAACCCTATTAAACTCATTAATTATATCAAAATAGGGTTTCTTAATCTTTAATTCATTAAAGATGATTATTTACACTACTTTTCGAACTAGGATCAGATTCAGGCTATAAAACCATTTATAATGGATTCCTTGCATTTTTCTGATCAAAATACATATATAGTTTGTCTTGATTGGAGTTACGAATAACAAGATATGATTTTAGCAAGAAAATTACCTTCCGGCCAATCAGGAGACGCCACGTCATTCCTTGCCATGCAACGCAGCTCGTTTGGAAACATAACCGAATTACAAAACTGCCCTCACTTGAAACGTCCAGCTCTATAGCCCGCGAAGGGCAATTTTGTCCAAACTCCACTTGATCATCTTCATCCTCCAGCAGCTGCGACGCAGACGCCCTAGGCGTCCTTCTACAGCCCGTGCGCGGCCTCTCACCCTCTCCATGGGGCGCGATGGCTGCCGCCAACTTCTCCTTTGTCTTCGCCGCCCTCTGCCGCCCTTGGGGCGCCATTTAGACCCTGTCCAGAGCGGCTGGTTGGGCTGGGGAAGAGCCGCAACTAGTTGTTGCGTTGCAGCCGTGCGGTTGTTTCTGCAGGTGATCGTGGGTGGTAGGAGAGTGGAAATGGATGGCCGATCGTCTGAGGTTGGTCGTGGATGCCCCCTTCTTCAAACCAAACTATAAACACACCCCTTGATGCCCTAGAACAGCTGTATACCCTCTTGGTTAGGGTTTAGGCGGAAAGAAGAAGAAACGAAAAGGTAGCATTACGTGGAATACCCCTGGATCTCGAAGCAAGGGTTCCAACCTTCATATAGGGGTGCATGTGAAGCCCTAATGCGTGCCTCATGAGGATTCAAGTCCCAACTTGATAGGAAATACATTTTTCCTTGGTTATGAAGAAACTACCTTTCTCTCTCTCTTCATTATACTTTTCTAATATCCTTCCTTATTTGGATTCTTTAGGAATTTGAAATTCCTTTTATTTACTTGCCCTTTATTCCAAAGGCACGAATTATTTTTTCCTTTAATAGGAAAATGCTTTCTTTTTATCAATATCACAAATTCATTAATAATTTATCTCATTATCTTTTGATTTTGCAAATCTGCTATTTTCTCTTTCCACTTTGCAATTATCTCATTATTTTGGGTTCCTTGGACCTCACTAAAACCCAAGGCACACATTCCCACATTGGGAAATGTTGGTTTGCCTTTATCTTCTTTTAAAAGCCAATTTCTCATACTATATCTATTTCTTATTAAAATACCTCCTTTTTGAGGATTTCCCTTTATTTCTCTTTTATTTTCCTCATTGGTATTCTTTTTATCGTTAGGAAGCCTTGTAACACGAAATTTCATAAAGGGTAACTCAATTATATATCCTTTCACTTAATTTTCCACATTTCCTCAATGTTTTCAATTTCTTTCTTCATAAAGAAATATTTAATTAATCTTTTCTTTTCCTTATTTATTTTCTTTGCAACTTTAGACTCCTTGGAACCCAAGGAATCCAAGAGGCACGGAATCCTCTTTGGATTTTCCTTCTAGAGGTTTCCATTATTTCATTTCTCAAATATCCATTTACTAATTGAATTTCCTTTGTTATTTTCCTTTTTATTGGGCCCAATAGCCAATAAAGCCCACAAATCAAATAACAAGGCTATTTCAAACGAAATCCAATTATTCAAAACAAATCACATCATTATTTTTTCAATTATTCTTAATATGAGAAATTGCATTTCTCATCAATTGAACCCAAAATTTGGGGTTATAACATTATACTTGTTATATTAGTATTTAACATGCCTCACAAGGCTTATGTAATAATATAAATACAACCTTCCCATCATTAGGGTTAGGGTTTCCCTTTATAGACGGAAAGGGTTTCATGCTCATATTATTAATCCAAACCCTAATTCATTGCTCAACACATCTAGGAGCATACATTGATATCATAAGTATTCCATCATACTTATATATTTTCTCACCATTTATCATTAAATGATTAACAACACAAGCATGTGTTTCTCTCTCATCCTTACTAGGATATCGAATACATCATACTTTTGATTCAATCCTACTCTTTGAGGAATGTTAGTCCATCATTAACAATTCACATTATCTTTCATTTAATACCACTTTCAACATATGTCACTCAAACAATCCCACATGATTGAAGTGTCACTTCCATATTGGTATCAAGATGTGTGTGTTGTCATATTATACTTTAAACCACATCCTTTACTTTATGTCATATATTCATATCGGCATCTGGTATAACCACATCACCATGTCATGTTTTGAGGGTGTAAACCCTAATCAGCATATTATGTACTCACATCAGATGGACTATCACTTAGATCTTATTACTTTAGATTAATTTTGTATTGGGTATGAGTTATATGCTTGACCCCATATCAGATATAAGCTTTGTTTTTAGTACCATATCGTGCACAAGATATGCCCTATATCGGACATCCATATCAGGTATCATATCAGGCATCCATCTTAGGTAGCATATCAGGTTACCATTTTAGGTAGACCCTGAAACTCATATCCCCTTCATTCCTTCAAGGATAATCCTTATCATATAATTACTTGACAAGCTAATGGTCTTATTAAATTCTCATACCACCATTCATTACACAAAAAAGGGGGTATATTGGATTCCAATCCCTCATCTAGAGTTTTCCACTAAATTGGTTACATCATGCCATATCGTGCATGAAGTATGAGTTTGAAATTCATATCATTCACAAGATAAAATTAGGTGCTATTCTTTATCAATCTATAGATATCATTCATCTCATACATGTGGTATCATCCGCCATTCATCTCGGTTTACCCATCATCTTGGGTTTCCATCTCTATGTTGATTAGAGTGTTAACTACCTCTATATCGTGTAAGAGGTGTAGTCTAGACTTGTATTGTTCATAAGGATAAGTGGAGTATCTCTTATATCATGCAACAAGCATGACTCATATCATGTACGAGCTAGCATCCATCTTCATATTAGGTTAACCCCATCTAGGGTTTCATATCGGGTAGATGTATTCCAACCATATCGGGTTACACTTTGTTCTTGAATCCATACCTTGTATCATACATTAGGGTTTACTTAAGTATTCATATCATGCATCAGATGTGTGTACTTACGATATTAGGTACCAAAGATACATTACATGATCATATTGTGCAAGAGCACTTGCTATTCTTTACTTATATTGGGTTACACAAATTAGGGTTTCACATCGGCTTTCAAGTATACTTTAGACCTTATATCGTCCATAGAGTCTATTCTTGACTTCATATCATGCAAGCATATCGTCCAAGCATATCGTTCTATCATATCATGCAAGTATATCGGGCATTCATATCATGCAAGAAAAGTCTACTCATACCCATATCGGGTTTGAGCTACTTGTGTGTAAGCTTGAATCCGATATCACTTTATGAAGTGATACCATCTTCTTCAAGCTCTAGACCCTTGTTCTATTTGTTCTAGTTCATGGAAACAGGTCTAGGAAACCACTAGAACTCATAATTTCATCAACTATTTTGGAAGATTTTGGATCTAAAAGTACTTCATTTAAGCATAACAATTTAGGTGATGAATAATAACATGATAGGGTTCAAGTTATATAACCTGCCTTGTGATCAGCTTCAAAACCCCAAGCTCTAAAGCTTCACGTCCTAAGGTTGAAGAAGAGTTTCTCCAAGGTCTAGTCTTGTTCACAACTCCTCCATGGACAAGAGATCACCATAGTTAAGCACTTGGTGAAGAATAAAAGAAAGGAGTATTCATAACCCGATATCCTACTTCAACTAAGGTTGAAGGTTACCAAAGCCTTACCTAAAGCTTATTGCCCGAGATCTCCTAGATCCTTGGGCTTCTTTGCACGATTCCCAAGAGACTTTTCATGATATCTCCAAGGGGAGTGGTTATGAGGATCGTAAACTTTCATAAGTTGGTGAAAGATGAAGTATATATACTTGGTTTCATGAGATAAAGCATATAAGAGGTGTCTTCACCTTAAGCTACTAGATGACACGTGGACATGCATGGTTGACACGTGGCCATGCATGAACACGTGTATGTATTGGCATGAAAAAGTCTTAGGGATAACCTACAAATAATATCTCGACCCTTACTTATCTTGTTGGGCAAGTTATATCATCTTTATCTCATTAAATAAGCATCCCGATACACTTTTTATGAGGAGCTTTGCAACTCGACATGAGCCACCTCCTTGAGGTGTTCTGCCAGTCATGGCCTTTTCCAAGGCTCAAAAAATTGATAGGAGGCTCCTACTTTGTCTCCTTGGCCGATAGGGCTCCTTATATCAAGTCTACAACTCGATACAACACTCATATAAGGCTCTTGCCTTCAACCCATTCTTGGTCTTTCATTACCAAGAGTATCATCACTCAATAGTGATTCAATCATAGTGCCCCATTCTTTATATTTCCTCCCAAAGATACATAGAGGAAGTAGGGTTACACTAGAGGTGGTGATTTTTCATTCCAACCCTATTCATTGGGTAAATTACAATTTGTACCAAAATTGGTGCACACAACACAAGCATTATTCAAACAAGTTATAACTTGGGATTTAGGCTTTCTACAAGCCACCACTTAGCATCATTCTCTTTCTTATGATACTAAAACAATGGGAACACATTACACATGTGACATTTTGCAATGTGACCCCTCATATTGGGTAAATTGCACTTTTCACTCATGCTTTCATATAATGCACAATTAGTTTGCAATTAAGCTAAAACTTTGAAAACAACTTCACAAGAAGCCTTAATTACTTTTCAAAAGATTAGAACCAGTTGGTAAGTAATTTATTTTAGCAAAACTTCTAGGGTTAAGCCATAACCCAGGTCAGGGGTATTATAATTATAAACCACTAACAAGGATTTCATCCCCAAAATCCCAGATGAAGGAAGGCAATTGTCATTCATGCCTCATGTCATCAAATCTCCACTTAACATCCTAATTTGATGGAAATGCCATAGAACTTTGACCAGTACAAAGTCCTTCCACTCAGGGTTATCATTTGAATTTGTCATACAAGACATATATATATTCAACTGCCTTTTTATTATTGACTTGCAGTATGTATACTGTGTCAGGTAACACTGTCTATATAAAAAAATGTTATTCATACTTTGAATGATTCAGGTGTCAAACCCCACTTAGTTTTAATATTTCTCTTTCATGGAGAGATTATGGTTACGTTTTGTCACCCACTTGGGTCTTTACAAGTCTTATCATATATTTTCAGTTCCATTCTCATTCCGCTTGACACAACAAAAAACTTTCATAGGACTTGTACCAATTTTCTTATTAGTTGTACATTCCCTTGTTATAAGGAGAGGCCAATTATTAAAGAAGAACTTATCTCAGAGATATCTCTAGATGTTATGAGTATTCTTCTTCAACCGATCTAGATAGGTACACATTAAGGAATTATCCTTAGCTTGATAAGTTTCTTCTCAAAACGATTCTGCAATTGTTTCTTCAAATAGTGCATCTTTAGCAAGGTTATGTTTATGCAAAGCATAAACCCCTAACATACGATTTTCCTACTAGAGGTATCTCAAAGTTGGCCCCTCTTGGTAACCAAACATTATTCATCTTATGGGGAGTCATATTCTCACTCTCCCATACCTTCTGACACATCTTGGATACCAGGATTTCTTACCTTGGTATCCTTCACATGTGTCGAAAACACATCATATCTTTATCATATCCATATCTGCATTGTTTATATAAAAGCTAATCACACAAAAAGAATCTTTGTTTTTATCTTGGGACATTACTTGTTACCCATAAATTTTTCTTGGAACCAAAGTCCAAAACAAACTGATACTTTTCTAAGTATCCATCAACAAATCACCTCTAACTCATGCACATCAAGTGTCCTCAGACTCACTTGATTGCCATGTTCCTGAAAGGAAAGAACAAAAAGAGACATATTCCTTTCATCATCCCATCATTACCCAGGGTTGTTCATCAAAGAGGAGACATCATCATCTCTAAAGATTATTATATGAAATTTCTCTGTTCATGAGTCATTTACACTTGTTTTATCTTAGGTTCCTTGCCATCAACATAGGAATTATATGGACGATTACATATCATCACCCCTCTCTTTATTATTGGCTAACATATTCATGAACATTTCATGGATTCATCACATTCCTTATTTCCACATTATGGGAAAAGATCCTTACTATTCACACAGACTTTATTAAATAGGGATCGTCTCCCTTGTTTTCATTCTCATTTCATAAAGATTATACTCTCTACTTTTTCATATACACAGATTGATCTGAGATCATCTCAAATTCCACTTTATTGCACTTAGGATGTGATACAAATCACTACTACAAAAATGGCTTATAACATCACTTTTAAAGGTTTCGGTTGTATAAATACACCGACACCTAAAACCTAAAGTGTCAGTTTAATAAAAAAACCGACATCTATCTGTGAAGGGAGACCAGACACGTGTATCACTTTTATTCAGTGTCAGTTCCCTAATAATAAACCGACGCCTATAATTAACTACCAAATCCAAAATTTCAAGCGAAAAAAATTCCTCCAAAATTTAACATATGGCGTCGGTTATTAACTATTAAACCGACGACAAAAGGTTATTCACGAGACAGAAATTGGGCACATTTTGGTCGTCGGTTTTGCTACAATTACCGATGCTTATGGGTTTTCCCACGTTGTTCCCAAGAAAATTTTCACACCCTTTGAGTGTCGGTTTTCGAAAGAAATTGACGACTATGGTCATTAATCGAGAACAATTTTTTTAATCGGCATATGTATATAGACATCGGTTTCTGTCTAGTAAAAATCGACGACTATCATTGAGAATAGGTGTCGGTGCGTTTTTAGAACTAACACCTTTAGTTTTATGTGTTAGTTTTATTTAAGAACCGACACCTATTGTTAACTTAACAGCACCCGTGCGAGCTCAACTCTTCCCCTTTCTCTATTTCATTCATTCTCGCGCTACTCCAGGGTTTGGTCTGACAATTTCTCCTCTGCCCCCACCTCTGCTGCCGCTTGCTCTGGCCGCGTGCTTCTCCTCTTGCTTGCTGGTCCTCTGCCCACCTCTGCCGCCGCTTGCCCTCTGCTCCCAGCTCGCTGCTCCTCCGGCCTTCTCTCCTGCTCCGACGACCTGCTCTCCCCGCATCGCCGACCTTCTCTCCTACTCCGACGGCCTGCTCTCCCCGCACCACCGCCTCTCACTGCTGCTACTCTCACCGCCAACACCGCCGAAGGTACCTACTCTTTTCTTCTTCCTCCTCTTCTTCCTCCTCCCTCAAGCAGGTACCCTGCTCCGCAACCATGTGAAATCGTAGGTTGGCACAGCTGTGCTGGGTAGCACAGCCGTGTTGGTAGCACGACCGTGTTGGCTGATTTTGTGCATTTTCTCAATTATAATCGGATAGCTACATTTGTGTGGAATGATTATCTTGATGATGAACATGCATCTACATTTGTGTGTATTTGTGTGGCTGATTTTTTAAAGGGAGTGGTTTTTTTAGATTAAATGACTGTAGAAGACATAATATTAACTCTAGCATAATCTCATGCGTAGGTGATATTAATATTTGAGATATTAATTTTTTCTTAGACCCATGTGATATTTTGTTTGATTTAAACATGATTGGGCATTATTATGACTAATTTTTCCCATAATGAGGCAATTTTTACAATACCTTGCTCTTGTTCCAATTGTTGGACAATTCATATACTCTCAATTGGGAAATATTATTACTCTTCTAAAACTATTCTTATAATTTTGAATCGGGTCAATGACCACACCTGCTATTGTGCCTGAATTATGCCATGTCTGTTTGTACAAAGTGAATCTTATCGCTGTAATTCTGAATTATTGCATGTTTGAAACTATTGAATTCTTGATTTATTATTTAATAATGCTCTAATTGTGAGTGATGTAATGTAAGTGAGCAAATACATGTAGTGGATATGTACTCATTAGCCTAGAAACCTGTCCAAGATTTACTCATTAGGAGTAAATCTTGGATAGTCCCCAGTTTGGGACCGTTCTTGAACACCTAATCTCACTTAGGATGTAAGTGTATAATGTGTATTGGGTTTTCAAGAAAATTTCGGCAGCATTTCCCCGTTTGTTCTCTAAGTACATATGTACTTGGAGAACAACGGGGAAATGCTGCCGAAATTTTCTTGAAAACCCAATACACATTATACACTTACTAGTAAGATTAGGTGTTCAAAAATGGGATAGGTGGTACACATTTATTATATATAAGAATGACAACACATGTATTTTTTAGCCTAGAAACCCGTCCAAGATTTACTCATTAGGAGTAAATCTTGGATAATCCCCGGTTTGGGACTGTTCATGAACACCTAATCTCACTTAGGATGTAAGTGTATAATGTATATTTGGTTTTCAAGAAAATTCTGGTAGCATTTCCCCGTTTGTTCTCTAAGTACATCTGTACTTGGAGAACAGCGGGAAATGCTGCCGAAATTTTCTTGAAAATCCAATACACATTATACACTTACTAGTGAGATTAAGTGTTCAAGAATGGGATAGGTGGTACACATTTATTATATATAAGAATGAAAACACATGTATTTGTTGGCCTAAATTTTTAACCAAGCAAAAACTCTAATCCTAGACCCTAATCTTATTTTAATATATACTTGTTTTCTCTTTGATCATAGAATGGATAGATCATGGATGTCCATTCACAATCGCTGCACCCCAGAGGTTATATCTAGTCTTGACCAGTTTCTTAGATTTGCCGAGGAACATAGGAAACAACCTGGAGATAGGTTCCACTGTCCATGTAGGCATTGCGGTAACAACTTGAAAGTCAGCACTGGTGACGAAATCAAAAGTCATGTCACGTGCAACGGGATTATACAAGGCTATACAGAATGGCACTGACATGGAGAGATTTCAAACCCGAAACCAGTGGATGTCGATAGCAGTGCTTGTGTGGAAGAAGAAATTGCCTCTGATGACATAGATGTGAATGAACCAATTCTAGTAGACATCGTTGATGCGATGCTGGATAGTTGTGGAGTAGAGCACACCGATCCACCTCCCATTTTTAGAAACATTGTGCATGATGCTGAGATATCGTTATACACAGGGTTTACTAAGTTTACAAAGCTTAGTGCTGTGTTGAGATTGTATAAGCTGAAAGCTAACAATAGATGGAGTGACAAAAGCTTCACGTCATTGTTGTCTTTGTTGAAAGAAATGCTTCCTGAAGGAAACGAGTTGCCAATCTCAACATACTAGGTAAAGAAATTGTTGTACCCAATGGGAATGGATGCCAAGCAGATACACTCATGCCCGAATGATTTTGTATTATTTCAAAAGGACTATGTGGATTTGAAAGATTGTCCAAAATGTGGTGTGTCATGGTATAAATTGACAACTTTGGGGGAGTCCAAAACTGATTCTTCTGCTAAGGTGATGTGGTATCTACCTATAATATCACAGTTTCAACACTTGTTTTCCAATCCGATAGATGCAAAGAATTTGAGGTGGCATGTAGATGTTAAGAAAAATAATGATGGGATCCTACGACATGCGTATGATTCCCCATATTGGAATTACATTGATCTATTGTACCCTAAATTTGGTGAAGAAGTCAGGAATCTAAGACTTGGGCTTTGTACAGATGGGATGAATTTGTACGGGACATTGAGCAGCCAACATAGCACTTGGCCAGTCATGCTTGTTATATACAATCTTCCTCCCTGGCTGTGTATGAAAAATAAGTACGTAATGTTGTCGTTGTTGATATCGGGCCCTAAACAACCTGGAAATGATATCAATGTTTATCTTGAACCTCTGATTGATGACTTAAAGAAACTATGGGGTGAAGGTGTGATGACCTATGCTGCTTCACGAAGAGAGACATTTCATTTGCATGCTATGTTGTTTTGCACTACTAATGACTTTCTAGCATATGGGAATTTGTCTGGATATAGTGTCAAAGGAGCTAAAGTGTGTCCTATATGTGAAGAGAACACTGATTCAACAAGAATAAAACATGGTGGTAAGACTGTATATCTCAGTCATCGAAGGTTTCTTAAAAAATTCCATCTGTATCATAGGAAGCACAAAGCATTCAATGGATTGAATGAGGAACGGAGTGCACCTAAACCTATACCAGGGGAGGTTATTTATGAAAGATTAAAAGACTTTGTCAATGAATTTTGTAAGAGATCACAATGTACTATGGCCACACGGAGTGACAAATTTTTATTCAAGAAGAAGTCAATATTTTGGGATCTTCCTTATTGGAATTCTTTGACAGTCAGGCATTGTATCAATGTCATGCACGTTGAGAAAAATGTTTGTGATAGTGTCATTGGTACTTTATTGAATATACCAGGTAAGACTAAAGATGGGCTAAAATCTAGACTGGATCTATGTAAAATGGGAATAAGGTCAGAATTAACAAAATTACATGAAATGGGAAATCGAAGAACATACTTACCTCCCGCTTGTTACACGTTGTCTAGAAAGGAGAAGAAAGCTTTTGTGAATGTTTGGTAAATGTTAAGGTGCCACAGGGTTACTCATCCAACATCCGTAGATTGGTATCAATGAAAGATCTGAAGTTGATAGGTCTTAAAACTCATGATTGTCACACTCTAATGCAACAAATATTGCCTATGGCAATTTGATCTATATTGCTGAAGCATGTAAGGTTTGCAATCACCAGACTTTGTTTCTTTTTCAAAAGTCTGTGCAGCAAAGTTATTGACCTTGATACTCTCAATAATTTGCAAAGAGAAGTGGTTGTTACTCTATGTCAGCTTGAGATGTATTTTCCTCCTTCGTTCTTTGATATCATGGTACATTTGGTTGTCCACTTGCCTAGGGAAGTGAAAATGTTTGGACCAGTTTTCTTGCATTGGATGTATCCCTTTGAACAATACATGAGCGCTTTTAAAAGTGATGTTCAAAACCGTTATCGGCCTGAATGGAGTATTATTGAGGGTTATGTGGCGAGAGAGGTTATGAATTTTTGCAATGACTTTCTCAGTGGTACTGACACTCTTGGTAATGACAAGAATATTGAGGAGCAATTTGGCAAAGAAATTTTGGGATCACAGGTGAAAGTAATCAGCTGTGAGCAGTTGGAACAAGGTCACTTGTATATTTTACACAACATGGACGAAGTGAGTGTTTATATCGAGGAACATACCAATTTCATCAAGAGACAATATCCTCGAGCCAATACAATGTGGCTTGCTAGAGAGCATAACAAGACATTTATTAAGTGGTTTGAAGATAAAGTCTTACATCAACTATCTCAAACACCAGATGATATTACTGAAACTATCAAATGCCTCACCTTTAAACCAAAATTTCATGTTATGTCTTATGAAGGGTATGACATTAATGGATTCACGTATTACACAAAGTGCCAAGATGATAAGAGTGTCGTCCAAAACAGTGGGGTCACCCTTGAAGCATCGACTATGTTTTTTGCAAGTGCAAAGGATAAGAGTCCAAATGAATATAAAATGTCATATTACGATGTCATTGAAGACATATGGGAGTTTGATTACATAGATTTCAGAATTCTGCTCTTCAAATATAATTGGGTTGATAACACCAAAGGAGTTATAGTGGATGAATTGGGTTTCACTTTAGTGAACTTTGAAAAGATTGGCGAGAAGAGTGAACCATTCATATTGGCATCACATGTGAAACAAGTATTTTATATCGATGATCCTGCAAATGATAAATGGTCGGTTGTTCTTCATGGTAAAAGACAGTTCATTGAAGATCCTATAGATGAAGAAGAGTACTATGATAAGTATGATGACTCCAATCCATTCTTAGTTGGGTTGCCAACACCAGAAAATATTGAAGCTAATGATGACTTGTATGTGCTCGGAGATCACAATGAAGGATTGTTAATTGATAAAAATTCGAAATATTAGAGGCATGTTTATATTTTTTATATGTTTTATTTTTCTAAATGTGAACTTTACAATGTGAATTACTTTACAATGTGAATGTGAAATTTACAATGTGAATTTTACAATGTGAATTACTTTACAATGTGAATTACTTTACAATGTGAAAGTGAACTTTACAATGTGAGCTTTACAATGTGAATTACTTTACAATGTGAATGTGAACTTTCAGATGGCTGAGCATTCTCCTGATGACCGTGCTGATGATTACCGTGAGGGTGAGGACATCAATGCGTCGTCTCACAATGTAAGTTTTAAAAATATATCATATATTTATATCTACATGTCCATTTATAGTTATATCCTGTAAGTGTGTTTATTTTGTCAAATTTTAGGTTGATGATGCACATGTACCCTCTGAAGCACTTGAGGCACTTGATGAGAAGCACCAAAAAGTTGAAAAGAGAAGGGGCATCACTATGATGAAGAAGTTAATAGCGCAAAGGGGCAATGGACCCAAACTTATTGTGGATTTTTATAATGCGGGAAATGCAATTGGAGTGAATCACAATTCGTTTGTTTCATATCTTGGGTATGTTACTCGTAGCCATTGTAGTTGTAAGATAGATTCTTGGCATAAAGTTCCTAAGGGGAAGAAAGACAGAATATGGAAGGATTTATGTGTGAGTTATTATTAATTTGCAATTCTATTTTGTAGATTACTAATTTTTTGGATACTAGTTAATAGCAATTCTATTTCGCAGAGTATATTTGAATTGGATGAAAAGATGCATCGTAAATGCGTGATGCAATGCTATGGGAGAGTCCTAAGGAACTATAGGACAAATCTCACCCGAGAATACATAAAAGGTGACAAGAGGAAGAAGACAACCACTAAATAGTGGAACTTCCTGGACCAAGAAGAATGGGACGCGTTTGTTGCTTCAAGACAAACTGATGAATTCAAGGTATTAGGCGTCACTCCCAATTTAATTAATATACATTGTATTCACCTATTTAAGATTAACATTTAGTGTTACTAACCAAATCATTAATGTGCATACTAACTAGGCCCTCAGTGAGGTGCAAAAAGCAAGGTGTGCACTGAATGTGCAGGACCACACAATGGGTCCAAAGGGGTATGCAGGCATTCACCAAAGAATACATGATGAGTCTACTGCTCAGTCTACTGCTACTCAGAAGTCCTGTACTATAGGTACCATACCTCTGCCTCGCCATGATGTCTGGATAGCTGGGAGGCAAAATAAGAAGGGGGAAATAAGGAAGCCCGCAACTGTTGAGGCGACTGCAAAAATGGTAAAATACAACTCTTAGAGCAATCGTTCGAATATTGATTATTTGTGGTTTTTACTTAATTACAAAATTTTTTTTTGGCGATTAGCGGGAGCTACACGAGCTAAGGAAACAAGGCAAGTTCATCCCTGAGGGCACAAGGGATGAATTGACAGTTGCTCTGGGTAACCCAGAGCATCCTGGACGTGTTAGGGCTGCAGGCACTGGTGTGGGCATCAAAGCATTCTTTGGGCCATCCCAACACAAACATGTCCCAAAAGCGAGACTTTCACAAGAAGAGGTAACCTATTCTTTCTTTATAATGTTACTGTAAAAGATAATTCAATAATCAGAAGCTAACATTTCTTTTATCCATGTATAGGTAGATAAGTTAGTTGATAGGAAACTCAAAGAAGCAATGAGCAAGTGGCAGGTATCTCAGACTACCACTCAATAGACAATACCTATGGCGTCCCACTCTACTCCTACTGCAGAGGTTGGGAGTAATCCTATAGACCCACCACCTAGTACATCCACTGTAAGTATTTTTATGACATAGTAACTAGTCTTTTCAAGATGATATGTTTTCAAGATGATATGTATATATGTATATAACATTCTTTACACAAAAATTTCTAGGGGTTGAAGCCATGCTGTTTAAAAAGTAAATAATTTGTCATTGCAGAGGGGTCAACTTACCCATCCCTAATAGGGGAAATGTTTCATAGGTCTCCATTACTAGCTAGTTGGGTTTGTGTGAGCCCGATACATATATTCCCCAATTGGATGGATCTTCCATTTCCATATGCCCACCCAGATTGTGAAATGCTTGGTGAGGCAGAAGGCAGAGTGATATTGTGGCTAAAAGCAGATGTCCTCTATACTGAAACTGTATGGAAAATTTACATTACGTTAAATTGTTAGTGTGTGTATATGATGTCAATTGATCTGAAATTATATATATATATACAGGTTAAAAAGAAGACACCCAGAGCATCTAGGACTCCACCTCCACCTCCTACATTACCAAGTTGGGTTCCATAGGACCTACCTGTCCCGTTAGGTCCTAATTGTAGGGGTATGGCAATATGGTTAGGCGAACATGATATAAATTGCCCTTAACTGTTTCAATAGATACGGATGATGTAGGTCAATCATACAAAAACAACCTATTTATACAAGACATTTTGGAGTTGTTTCTATATGATTGGCTGAATACATCTGTGATAGAGCTATATTGTCACACCCCGATCTCACACTAACCACTAATCACGAGATTAGGGCGTGACGGAGGGGTTAACACACACAAGCCAAACCACTCATAACTTTTTTAAAACATTTTAAAGACATTGAAATGATAACCAGATTTATGCTGTAAACTAAAGCTTAAACAAACTGCAGGAGCATTTCTATTAAACTGACTAAAAATATAAACAAGGTCTACAACATATTACATTGTTTGACATAAAATAAAGCATAACAGGCAATTTATATCTTTATACACATTCCACATACGCACTCTCTCTAACTCACCCACACCATGTTCCAAGGATCGAGGGGAAAGGACTAAGAGACCTCTAACTAAACTAACTACATATACCTTCTACAGACTAAGCGTTAGGATGAAAAGATCCTTCCGATTCCTGTTGCTGTTGTTGACCTGAAAAGGTTTGAGTAGAGGGATGAGCCTACTCGCTCAGTGAATATCATTTCATTTAGCCATCACTAAACAACTCATCAGATAGATAAAATTAAATAAATGATAAGTGCAGTACTAATAGGGCAGTTCTAATGTCATAGCAGTTTTATAGATAACAATCTCATTTCTAAGCAACATCAGATATTTTAACAAATAAACAATTATAGAGAATTGGCACAAAAGTTCAAATCTCTTAACACATTAAATTTACTGTGATCCTATATGGTTACATATTTATAATATTATTATGCCCTAATCATATGCAGTGTACTCTGCATATAAAGATCCGTAGCGAACTACGATCCCACCGTACAAGACTTAGCGACACACCCGAGAAATGCTAAGTCTGACGCCAGCCCTGTTCTGCCACAGGACCCCAGGCTCTCCGACCCGACTCATAGGCTCTCCGGCCTCAATGCACTACTCCGATGAAAACTACTAGGGGGGGTGAATAGAGTTTTATAAAGATTTTAATAATAATTTAAACTCAAACAACCACAATGAAGATATTGGACAAGGAGACACAGGGTTTAGAGTGGTTCCAACTATAGCAAATACTATAGCCGTCAGTCCACTACCCGGTTGCTTACCCAACCGGGATTTGAAAAGAAATTTATTTTATTACCTCGCAAGGACTTTACATAAAATACAATTTCTTTTCCCAAACCCTTCAAGCAGCCTTCACCTAGAAGTAATCGCCCAACCTTGAAGCAGCCTTCCCTTGAAGTAGATGCACCAACTCCCATTGCACCAGCCTTCTGAAGTAGCTTCCCTTGCGATAGCCTTCTTGAAGTAGCTTGAAGTCCCCTTCTCCACCTGAGAAGTCAATCCTCTCCAATCCGCAGCCTCCAACCCTAGGAGTAGCAAGGAGAGTACAAATAATAAAAAAAGGAACAAGAAAGGAAAAGGAAATTACAACTTATCCTTTAAGCCCAAGGCTTGATATGCCTAGATCAAGCGTATAGATCTCCTAGCCAAGTGTGTGAACTTGTGATTGCTGTGGGTAGGAGAATCTAGCCTATAGGACACAAGATTGAGCTAAGGAGAATGTAGACTAATAATCACAGTGCTCAAATTGCTTGCAATAGATTGCTCAAGTATGCTCAAGTGTATTCTCAAGTGTAACAAGTGAATTCTAGTGTCCTATGGCTTGTCCTATTTATAGGAATGGCCTAAGTATGCTTAAGGATGTTCTAGACAACTTCTAGGGGTTTCTAAGTGCTTAACTAGCCGTTAGGTACAAAGTTGTTGCTTTAACAACGGCTAATTAATTTATTCTGCAGTTGCTGTCAGAGACCATCTCGGTCGACAAATGGTCGACTGAGACACCTACTCGGTCGAACGTTTGTCGACCGACAGGCTCTCTGGAACAAGTGATTTGCAACGTCTTTCTTCAACTGCCAACTAACTTGTCTGTTGTGTCTAACGACTACTTTGGATCTTTCTCGGTCGAGAAGATTGTCGACCGAGAGTGTCTCGGTCGAGGAGTTTGTCGACCGAGAATGATCTTGTTTCAAGATTTCAATTTAGGCACTAATTATATGTGTGAGTGTGCATAAATGATCCTATTTAAATGGGATGACTTGTCTAACTGTGATGTTTAGCTAGGGAAAATCTAACGCTTGATTTACATGCAATTCTAAGTATTTGTACATTATATATTTGTACAAGTTTTACAACATTGATTACATTGCATGAAAATATAACTAAGTAAGCTTGTGGATTTTCCCTAGTTGCTTTGCCATCCATCTTAGTCCTGCACACTCAAGTAGCTCGTTAGATTAATAAGAATGAAATGTTTGTCATAATCAAAACAAAGGGATTTATAGATGCCCATTTAGCCAACAATCTCCCCCTTTTTGAAGATGACAAACATTTCCAAAATATAAATAAAGGAAATATAAAACATATGAGTTTCATACCTTTAGATTACCTTGTGTAGCTTTTTCTCTTGTGTATAAAATGTGTGCTTATTATTCCCCATGAATTATGGAACATGAAATCCAGATCATTTGGGAATATAGCAACTTTCAATGTAAAGCCAAGAGTTTATTTATGAAACTCATTAATTGAGTTTTACATAATTTCTAAATTTTAGTTTTATATTTATCTCTCCCCCTTTGTCATTTCAAAAAGATAACCGTTTAAGAATAAAAACTCCCCCTTAATTAGATATCCCATCAAATCTAATGAAAAGAAAAGATGTCCATTTAAAAGCCAAAAATGTAAACAAGAGTTTTTGTTTAAGTAGCACAAATGTCAAAGAAAACATCCTCCAAAGGAGTGATAAGCAATTGCTTCCTAATGTTGTTAAAATGATCTAGTGGAAGCGGTTTTGTAAAAATATCAGCCAATTGATCTTCCGTATCAACATGATGAAGGGAAACGTGATTTTTTGATCCCTTAAAAAATGATGACGGATTTCAATATGTTTAGCTCGGCTGTGTAAAATAGGATTGTGTGCTAAGTTAATGGCGCTCGTGTTGTCACAAAAAATAGGTGTAGATGTCAGATTAAAACCATAATCGCTTAACACCTGTTGCATATAAAGCACTTGAGCACAACAAGACCCGGCTGCCATATATTCAGCTTCAGTTGTAGATAGGGCAACCGTATTTTGTTTCTTGCTGAACCAAGATACTAAAGCTCTCCCTAATAAGAAACAGCCACCACTAGTATTCTTGCGATCAAGTCGACAACTAGCATAATCCGCATCAGTATAAGCTTTAAAATCTAAGGATTGTCCTTTTGGATACCATAAACCAAAGCAAGTAGTACCGGCTAGATAACGAAGAATTCGTTTGACTGCTAGAAAATGAGAATGCATAGGTTGTGATTGAAATCGAGCACAAAGACCAACAGAAAACATAATGTCCGGTCTAGAAGCCGTTAAGTAAAGCAAACTACCAATCATGGCTCTATATAAGGAATCATCAATAGGTTCCCCATTTTCATCCTTATCAATTTTGACAGAAGTAGCCATAGGAGTAGTAGCATGTTTGCATTGATCCATCCCAAAACGTTTTAAGAGTTCTTTAGTATATTTTTCTTGGCTTATGAAAATTCCTGCAGGTGTTTGCTTAATTTGAAAACCAAGAAAGAAAGTTAGTTCACCCATGAGGCTCATTTCAAATTCTTTTTGCATAATATCACTAAATTGTGTGCACAATGAATCATTTGAAGCTCCAAAAATAATGTCATCAACATATATTTGCACAACTAGGAAATCAGATGTATATGTTTTGAAAAATAAAGTAGAATCTGAATTTCCAATAGAAAAGCCATTATCAAAAAGATATGTTTTGAGCCTTTCATACCAATTCCTAGGTGCTTGTTTTAAACCATAAAGTGCTTTCTTAAGTTTATAAACATAGTCACCTTTTTCCGGTATTTCAAAGCCAGGTGGTTGGGCAACATAAACTTCTTCTTGAATAATGCCATTTAGAAATGCACTTTTGACATCCATTTGATAGAGCTTAATGTTTTTATGGGCAGCAATAGCTAGTAACATCCTAATAGCTTCAAGTCTAGCTACGGGTGCATATGTTTCATCAAAATCTATTCCTTCTTGTTGATTATATCCTTGTGCTACTAACCGAGCTTTATTCCTTATTACTTCTCCTGACTCATTTAGCTTGTTCCTAAAAACCCATTTAGTTCCTATTATGGTTTTATCTTGTGGTTTAGGAACTAAATCCCATACATCATTTTTAGTGAATTGATTCAATTCTTCTTGCATGGCTATTATCCAATAATCATCCTTAAGAGCTTCGGATATCTTTTTAGGTTCAATGATAGAAACAAAAGCCATGTTTGCTACATCTTTGAAGGAAGACCGAGTTTTGACTTTATCATTTGGATCTCCAATAATTAGTTCTTGGGGATGATCCTTGATAAGCCTAGGTGTAGGTTGTGTTTCAACTTGGGGATTGGATGTAGTAGCTTTTTCATTATCATTTGGTATGGTTAAATTTTCGAATTGATTAGTGAGATCAGTAATTTCTAGATTTTCAAATTTTGACTCCTCATGAAAAGAAACATGAATGGATTCCTCAACTTTTCTAGAGATAGTGTTATATACTCTAAAAGCTTTGCTAGAAGTGGAATATCCCAAAAAGAATGCTTTGTGTGATTTAGAATCAAACTTGTCTCTATCATCTTTGGTATTTAAAATGTAGCATGTGGAGCCAAAGGTATGAAAATAGTCAACTCTTGGTTTCTTAGAATGTATGAGTTCATATGGAGTTTTCTTTAAATACGAGTGAATAGTTACTCTGTTTAGCACATAGCATGCAGTGTTTACAGCTTCAGCCCAAAAGGTTTTGGGTGTGTTATGTTCAAGCATCATAGTTCTAGCCATTTCTTGTAGTGATCGATTTTTCCTTTCAACTATACCATTTTGCTGTGGGGTGCATGGAGCAGAAAAATTATGAGTGTATCCTTGAGATGTACAAAACTCTTCAAATGTATGATTTTCAAATTCCCCACCATGATCACTTCTAATGGTACATATTTTATTTTGTAAGAGATTTTCAATCTTTGAACAAAATTGCATAAAAACATGAATAGTATCATCTTTAGTTGCAATAAAATGTACTCATGTATATCTACTATAATCATCAACAATCACAAAGCAGTATCTCTTACCACCAATTGATTGTGTCCTCATTGGTCCAAATAGATCCATATGAATTAATTCTAATGATCTACTGGTGCTAAGTACATGTTTTGATTTGAAAGATGTTTTGGTTTGCTTTCCCATTGTGCATGGTTCACAGTTTTCACTTTGATCAAAAGATAAAGTAGGCAATCCGCGAACAAGATCATATTTCACTAATTTTTTGATAACATGTGAACTAGCATGTCCTAGCTTTTTATGCCATATTTGTAAGGTATTGTCATTTGCAAGCAAGCATTTTCCTACTACTATTTTCATAGAGTTAGGTTTAAGAATATAAAGATTACCAACTCTATTTCCTTCATAAACAACATTTGTAGTATTTTCTATTAGTAACTTGCAGCAGGTTTTGTTAAATAACACATCATAACCTCTATCACATAATTGGCTAACACTTATTAAGTTATGGTGCAAACCATCAACAAGTAGAACATTCTTAATTTCAAGGTTTGTACCAACATTACCTATTCCAATGATTTTTCCCTTACCATTGTCTCCAAAAGTGACTGTTCCACTTTTCTTTTCTTCAAAAGTTTGGAATGCATCCTTGTTTCCGGTCATATGTTTGGAACATCCACTGTCAACCACCCATTCCTGCATTAAAATGTAGATTTTGGTACCCATGTGATGGTCCGATATGGTTAGAATCATTTAAATACATATTTGTATAAAAGTTCTGAAACAGAAGTCCAGTCGGTCGACAATTGTTCGACCGACATATGTCTCGGTCGACAATTTGTCGATCGAGAAGGTTACTGTGTTACAATCAAAGATACGCAGAACTTTGCTCGGTTGACCAGTTTTCGACCGAAATAGGTGCTGTAAATTTTGATTTGTTAAAGTCATCCAGTCGGTCGACAATACTTCGACCGATCTAAAGCTCGGTCGACAATACTTCGACCGACAAGGTTTCTGTTTCAGTACAACAATGCAGAAAAATAATAACAATATGCATGACACCTTTTGTTTAGTTGAGATAAGACAATGTAAATAGCAAAATAAAGCATTTGGTCATATCTCAACTACATTCCACTCTACTAAGTTTGGGGTTTTGGGATCCAAACTAAGTCGGACTCCTTAGTCTTGTAGGGGCATGAAAAGGAATAGTGTCCAAGACGTAAGCAGAAATGGCAAGTAATAGAATCAACTTCATTTCTCTTTCTAGCCATTGTGTTCTTAGGTACAAACCTAGTTTGAGTTCTTTTGGGTTGATTTTTCTTTGGAGCATATCCCACACCTTTTCTTTCATTGTAAACAGTACCAACTTTTAGTATGTTATCAAGTATATCTTTTCTTCTTAACTCATATAGTTCTCTTTGTAACATAGCAATGTCATTCATTTTCTTGTGTAGATCTTTTCTTGCTTGATCTAAATCAGAAAATAATGAGTCTTTTTTCTTTACAAGATTATCATAGTCCGAATGGTTACACAAAATAGGCTGAGTTTGAAAATCTTGTAGTTTAGCTAACAATTCAGTCTTTTCTTTAGAAAGAAGATCAACATTTGTTTCTAAAGTGAGTAGCTTTCTAGTACAATCATCTAAATATGTTTTTAAAGATAGATTCTCAAGATCAGTGTTGTTCTTTTCAGAAGAAAGTTCATCTAATTTGGCAATGAGCTCATCATTTGATTTTATAGCCTTCTTTAGTTTCTTCTTGGCATCAATATATTTATCATGAGTTTCTTGTAAATTTGTAACTAACTCTTCTTTAGGAAGATCAATTAGGCTTACCTCTTGAGAGTCTTCATTGTCTTCTCTTGCCATTAGACATTCCACCTCTTCTCCGCTTTCACTCTCACTTGACTCATCCCATGCAGCTTTATAGGCTTTTTCTCCTTTCTTCTTGTGTGAGCTTTTCTTTCCCTTCTTTGCTTTGGGACATTCATTTTTGAAATGCCCTTTCTTCCCACATTCAAAGCACCTAGGAGGGGTAGAAGAACTAGAAATTTTGTTAGTTTTAAACCTTTTGTATTTCTTACCGTTGACGATCAAGGCTTCTTCTCCTTCTTCTTCACTCGACTCCTCACTTTCTTGTGTGACGACTTTTGAAGCTTTGAGAGCCACATCCTTCTTCTTCCCATTTTGACGTTCACGTTCTCTTCTTTCTTCCTCTTCTAGATCTGCTTCTAAGGTCACAATTGATTTTAAATTTTGATTTTGACCTTTATCAAAATTATACGAAGATTAAGTATATTAAAATGATGTCCATATTAAA
The DNA here is from genome assembly GCA_963693085.1 of Alisma plantago-aquatica. Taxonomy (NCBI): domain Eukaryota; kingdom Viridiplantae; phylum Streptophyta; class Magnoliopsida; order Alismatales; family Alismataceae; genus Alisma; species Alisma plantago-aquatica. The sequence continues at coordinate 217,088,630 of OY856414.1, read as the reverse complement.
ACCAAGAGCTTGTATTTAAGTAGCACCAATATCAAAGCAAACATCTTCCAAGGTGAAAACGATTTAGCCAATTTTATCTTCAACATGATTTATTTTGCAAATATATTCAGTTTTATTGCAAACTTGACAACAGAAACATGCTCGGTCGACGATCTTTCGACCGATAGTGTTCTCGGTCGAACAGTTTCTCGACCGAGAATGTGTCTGGATTTGTTTCATAGCTGTTTTAAGTAATTGTGTCAATTTTGCCACAATTTTAAAGGTTGCATTTTTATTTATTACTCCCCTTATTTTGTATGTTCTACAATGATGATCTTATAATCCATATTTTGAACAAATATCCATTGGAATCAAGTAAAGATGGCCAATTAAAAGCATGTAAGCATAGAAAGATAGACACATCATATAGAGATGACCCATTACAATTATTCAAAAGATATCATTACAATAACTCCAACATTTACTGGAAAGACTTAAGGATTACATCAATGTCAGGGTCTTTCCCAAGAAAAGGCTCAGTTCCATAATACTGGACCAATGTTTGCCAATCTAGACCACTTGTCTTGGTTAAAGCATATGCTTCCAAGAATGTAGGAACTCGGTCAAATCGGAAATGAGCGGCAATATCTTGCAATTGCATAGATGAAAATTGAGTATGCGTTAGATCCATGGACGGTGGAGGTGGAAGTTGATAGTAGTTGTACGAAGGATTGTATGGATTGAGCATGCCTGGATTTAAAGAATATGGATATTCATCAGTTTGGTTTGGGGAAAGGGTTTGCATTCTTTGGTTTAAATATGTCATGGCATGATGATTGTAGTCTAATTGTCTACTAAGGTGATATTGGGAGCCAGCAATATAAGTAAGAGTATTTTGAATGGGATCATGTGGTAGGGTAGTAGGAGGAGGTGGTGGTATGTCCTGATGAGATGTTTCTCCTTCTACTCTAGCCCTTTTGTGACCAAAATCTATTCCCATTTTCTCTATGGTATTCTTACTTATCTTTTGTGGTCTACGCTCCCATGTATATCCCATATCCTCAATGTTTGATTTAAGAAAATGTTGAGTAATTTGACATACGAAATCCGCATATGGTGGGTTGCCAAAAAACTCAAGCATGTTTTTAAGGATTATACGGATGAAGTTTGTGGGAATGCGGCTTATGATGGCATAAATGAGGCACATTCGGAATATTGGAACTTCAGACTTGTTGGCTCTAGGGTGAATATTTGTAAAAACAATGAGATTTACAATCCTACAGGCAGGTTTGAGATTTATAGCATAGTAGGTTCCCCTATCTTCATGACAAGTAGTGTTGGATTGAAAAATAGTTCTTTTTATGTCACTAAGGCTAATGGTATGATCATCTTGGGAAAGTTGATTTAGTGGATTTCCGGTGGCAAGGTCAAGGAAGTCTTTATATTCATCTAGGTCAATATTTAACATTTCTAGAATATCTTCTTCAGTAAATTTAAAGCTATGCCCATTGACCATAGTATAGAAGAAGGTAGTTTCATTTTCAGAATGGGATATGAGGTTGGCATAAAATTCATTCACTACCTTGGTGGAATAGGAAGGGAAAGAGGGGTAGATGAATTCCTTCAACTTTTGCACTGCAAAGAGATCCTCCAGATCGACTATGTTGAGGAAGTCCAAAGCTTCAACTGGTCGTCGAGGAAGAGGAGCTTTGGAGGAAAGCCGTAGATATCGATCACCAGCATCTCCGTCGAGGAAGGCGATGTCGTTGATGATCGTCAGTGGTGGAGTAGCTTCCCGAGCTTCCCTTCCTTTCCTGCCGGCGACCTTCTTCTTCCCACGGGCAGCTGAGGATGAGGCCATTTGTGTTACTTGAATGTGGAGAAGAAGCAAGGAAAGTTTGGGGATGAGGATGCTGAAGAGTTGCACAAAAATGCACTAGAGAGGGACTATGGAAGCAAGAGTATGCAAGTGTGAGTAATTGACCCGTTTTTCCTCCCTTTTATAACAATCCAGCGACCAGGTCGGTCGACGATTCGTCGACCGAGCGTCCGCAACGGTCGTGTTGCAGACGCGCCACTCGGCTCCCCAACGGTCAAATAACAGTCATAAACGGTCATAACGGTCGGTTTACAATGGTTATATCCAACGGCTATTTCTCGGTCGAACAATTGTCGACCGACATTGTCTCGGTCGAACATTTGTCGACCGAAAGTGTGTCTGATACTAAATCTATATAGATTCTGTCGGTCGAGAGAGAGGGACTGACTGAGAGGTTTTCGGTCGAAGTGTTCGTCGACCGAGAGACTTACTGAGTACGAATTTGAAGCTGATTTTTAAGACTATTTTTGTAGAGCCCACATATATAGATTAATATTGTGTTTATTATTGACAGTATTGGGACAAGTTGTGATCATAAATTAATTTCTTTTAACCATAAAAGGATATCCAAAATAGTTATTATGTCAAACTTATTTTAGGTCGAATTTGACTACGACCATAGCGCCCCTTAGTCAAGTCTTATTTTGACCAAGAGGCAAATTTTGTAGATTTTTCAGATTGAATATATTGAGTATAATATCTGCATAAAATTTAATTTAAATATCAAGTTGAAGCATACTACTTAATTGGAGGCACAATTAATTATTTCAAAGATACTGAGTTAGAGATTTTTGTTGCAAGCAATAAAATAAATTATTTTGCTTGCTTATATATTTTCATGGATCCATGCATACAATTATCTATGCGCACCCAATGATGAAAGCATGGTATAATGGTAATAACAACATACAATGATAATTCCATTTTATGATTAGTATATGAATATACCAGAAAATGCTTTTACGAAAAAATCATATGAAAATAGGAATTTTCTTTTCTTTTGACTTAGACTTTAAATCATATAGGGAACAAACTAATATTAATTTCATTTACATTTGTAATTATGTAGAGTTGAGATAGACATAGAAATATGCAACTAATGTCTTTGGTCATATCTCAACTTGATTTTGTTCATTTAGTTTGGAGGTTTTGGAACCCAAACTAACTCTACATCTTTTCTCTTATAAGGACATGAAAAAGAGTAATGTCCAAGACGTGAGCAATAATGGCAACATATAGAATCAACCTCAAGTCGTTTTCTATGGTTTTGTTCTAGGTTGTTCTTTGGTAAAAATGTATTTGTTCCTTTCGGTACATATATAGATTGATGGGTTTGTGACTTTTTCCAACTAGGTTGATAGGACTTCCCTTTAGGCTTATAACCTAGTCCTCTTCTCCCAATCTGATGATAGGAATTATCTAAGATTTGATCAAGAATGCCATTATTATTTAAATTACTGACTTTTTGTTGTAACTTGGTAATCTCTTCCATTCTCTTCTTAATATCTAGTTTTGCTTGGTCTAGATTTGATGTCAATACATTTCTTTCTTTAACAATAGTGTCATAATCTACATGGGTGCACAATAATGGTTGTTTTTGAAGATCATTTACTAGAGTCTGTAAGTTTGAATTTTCAACAGAAAGGAGCTTGCAATCGGCTTCCATAGATTTTAACTTAAGATCAGAAAATTTATTTCCCTCTTTGAGATCCTCATTTTCAGATGCAAGAGCAAGAAGTTTAACATTTAGATCATCATTTTCCTTATTTGATTTCTTTAATTTCTTTTTGCACTCAACATATTTATTATGTGTCTCTTCAATAATAGCAACTAATTCTTCCTTAGATAAATCAAAAAGACTTACCTCTTCTTCTTCTTCACTAGTTGTAGCAATAAGACATTCTTTGTGCTCTTCCTTTGATCTCCATGGGCATCCGGTTGTTTTGTGGCTTGTTCCTAAACACCAATTGCAGCATGTTGTGGTTTTGTCCAAACAGCACCTTTCACCATTTCCCTCCATTCTTCAAGACATGGTTAGGGTTCCTTGAAGCCTGCTCTGATACCAACTGAAAACTACTAGAGGGGGGGGGGGGGTGAATAGAGTTTTATAAAGATTTTAATAATAATTTAAACTCAAACAACCACAATGAAGATATTGGACAAGGAGACACAGGGTTTAGAGTGGTTCCAACTATAGCAAATACTATAGCCGTCAGTCCACTACCCGGTTGCTTACCCAACCGGGATTTGAAAAGAAATTTATTTTATTACCTCGCAAGGACTTTACATAAAATACAATTTCTTTTCCCAAACCCTTCAAGCAGCCTTCACCTAGAAGTAATCGCCCAACCTTGAAGCAGCCTTCCCTTGAAGTAGATGCACCAAGTCCCGTTGCACCAGCCTTCTGAAGTAGCTTCCCTTGCGATAGCCTTCTTGAAGTAGCTTGAAGTCCCCTTCTCCACCTGAGAAGTCAATCCTCTCCAATCCGCAGCCTCCAACCCTAGGAGTAGCAAGGAGAGTACAAATAATAAAAAAAGGAACAAGAAAGGAAAAGGAAATTACAACTTATCCTTTAAGCCCAAGGCTTGATATGCCTAGATCAAGCGTATAGATCTCCTAGCCAAGTGTGTGAACTTGTGATTGCTGTGGGTAGGAGAATCTAGCCTATAGGACACGAGATTGAGCTAAGGAGAATGTAGACTAATAATCACAGTGCTCAAATTGCTTGCAATAGATTGCTCAAGTATGCTCAAGTGTATTCTCAAGTGTAACAAGTGAATTCTAGTGTCCTATGGCTTGTCCTATTTATAGGAATGGCCTAAGTATGCTTAAGGACGTTCTAGACAACTTATAGGGGTTTCTAAGTGCTTAACTAGCCGTTAGGTACAAAGTTGTTGCTTTAACAACGACTAATTAATTTATTCTGCAGTTGCTGTCAGAGACCATCTCGGTCGACAAATGGTCGACCGAGACACCTACTCGGTCGAACTTTTGTCGACCGACAGGCTCTCTGGAACAAGTGATTTGCAACGTCTTTCTTCAACTGCCAACTAACTTGTCTGTTGTGTCTAACGGCTACTTTGGATCTTTCTCGGTCGAGAAGATTGTCGACCGAGAGTGTCTCGGTCGAGGAGTTTGTCGACCGAGAATGATCCTGTTTCAAGATTTCAATTTAGGCACTAATTATATGTATGAGTGTGCATAAATGATCCTATTTAAATGGGATGACTTGTCTAACTGTGATGTTTAGCTAGGGAAAATCTAACACTTGATTTACATGCAATTCTAAGTATTTGTACATTATATATTTGTACAAGTTTTACAACATTGATTACATTGCATGAAAATATAACTAAGTAAGCTTGTGGATTTTCCCTAGTTGCTTTGCCATCCATCTAGTCCTGCACACTCAAGTAGCTCGTTAGATTAATAAGAATGAAATGTTTGTCATAATCAAAACAAAGGGATTTATAGATGTCCATTTAGCCAACATCCGAGTGCTCTAGACTCCTCCTCTAACCTGAGTACACAGGCAGAGAGTCTCACGGGGTTACCTCCATGACTCCGCACAAATCTTGTTGCAATAACCCCTATTTTCTCCAGTGCCACCGTGACTCCGCACGGATTATTGTTGAACACTGCCTCTCTGTCCTCGTGCCACCATGACTCCGCACGGTTAATGTTGCAACACGAGTTTCACCCCTAAGAAGCAGATCTCTCGAAGGGGTTCTATGGTGTTAGGGCACCTAAGTCTATTAACTGATTAACATATAAACATTTAAACAGGAATATCACATTTCATACTTATTTCACATTCTAAATATCACTTGAAACGACATATATATCATTTGTCATCTTTAAACATAACTCAGTATCACTTATTCAGATTCAATGCTAAAAAACCGTCTTTAATCAGCAAATACATGCAACTGTAATACATAAAAATTCCATCATTTTCATCAATCATACTACGTATTTCAAGTTTCAATGAATCTATCATATACTATTGTATGTGCTACACTATTTAGGAGTTATACCAACTAATACTGAAGCAATTAAGCACTTAATATTGAGTTAAATAATGATTTCTGAATGAACTGCCACTCACAGCTCAGAAACTCAACCGATTGGTCGGAAACTCGACCGATCACTGCACAACTCGACCGATCAGCTACAAACTCGACCGATCAACCTGCTGTTCGGTTCCTGCTCAAGAAAACTTGACAGAATCACATATAACTCGACCGAACGGCAAACAGACTGAAAACCTAAACCGACCTTCTGATGTCGATTTCACTCGAATCAGCAGACAAGACTACAGATTTGTGCAGCAAATCACCTGCAAAAGATGCGTACACCCACGAACTAACTGTGGGAGAGGAGAAGAACGAACTAGGGCTGCTCTTCGCGCCCTTTCTTTTTCCTAGCTGCCGCTGTTGCTAGCACAGCTCCTGCTGCAAGCGTAGCTCCGGCTACTGCTGGTTCAGCTGGCGAAGAAGAACGGTGAGGCGAGGATGGAGGCCGCAACTACTGGCCGGAACCAAGCTAGGGCTCCAAATCGTCTTCTCTCCCTGATCTTTCTCTCTTTCCCTCTCACGCGAAGAAGAGAAGAAACGCTCTGCGTTTCTCTCGTTTCTGATAAATGAAACGAGTAAAGGGGAAAGAAAGGATAAGAAGGAAAAACCTAGGGACCAAAACGTAAAGTCCGAGAACTTTCAAAAACTACAAACAGGTCCCTGCAAGCCCCAAAAACATACAACTTTTGGCTCGAAAGTCGGTTTAAGACGATTTCTCTGGCAACGCCTCAAGCGCAAGATCTTACAAGTTTTAAGGGCTAGGATTCACACTACGTACATATCATATCTATTTTAAACGTTATTAACAAAGAAAGCCTATAACTTAGCAAAGCAGCTAAACACATGCTTAGCAGCATACTTACAGGGTAAGCTCAACACGGGTCATAACAATCTCCCTCCCTTATAAGAATTTCGTCCCGAAATTCCTAAAAGAGAAAAGGAAACTTGCTACACATCTCAGACTCAAGCTCCCACGTAGCTTCTTCAAGGTTATGATTCCTCCACAGAATCTTCACTAAAGGTATCTCACGGTTCTGAAGCTTCTTGATTCGATGATCAACTATCTGCACTAGTCCTTCCACGTAGGACACATCTGTCTTAAGGTGCGCCGGTTCTGGATCTAAAATCTTTTCTGTACCGGGATGACACTTTTTCAGCATAGACACATGAAACACATCATGAAGATTTGCCAATTCAGACGGCAAATCCAACCTGTAGGCTACAGGTCCAATCCTCTCAACAATAGGATATGGGCCCATATACCTAGGGGTCAACTTGCCTCTCTTGCCAAACCTTAGCACTCCCTTCCACGGTGAAACCTTTAGGTAAACCTCGTCACCAACCTCAAACTCAAGAGGTCGACGTCGTCTCTCTGCATAACTTTTCTGTCTGTCCTGAGCAGCTTTCAACTGCTCCCTGATCACATATATCTTCTCTGTAGTTATATCAACTATCTCAGGTCCAAGAATTTCTTTCTCGCCAACCTCGTACCAACAAACTGGTGATCTACACTTCCTGCCATATAGAGCTTCATATGGGGCCATTCCAAGACTAGAATGGTAGCTGTTGTTATATGCAAACTCCATCAGGCTTAAGTGTTCTTCCCAGTTACCTCTGAACTGCAGTACGCATGCTCTCAGCATTTCTTCAAGAGTCTGAATGGTCCTCTCAGATTGACCATCAGTCTGCGGGTGAAATGCTGTACTGAACCTCAGCCTTGTGCCCAACACACTATGTAACTGATTCCAGAACCTAGATGTAAACTTTGGATCTCTGTCAAAAATAATGGAAACTGGAATCCCATGTAATCTGATTACCTCATCCACATAAATCTTGGCTAGCTTTGAAACATCAAAGGTTGACTTGACAGGGAGAAAGTGAGAAGACTTAGTTAGTCTATCCACAATCACCCATATCGAGTCTGAACCTCTAGGCGTCCTGGGTAACCCTACCACGAAATCCATCGTGATGTGTTCCCATTTCCATTCAGGTATAGGAAGCGACTGCAAGGTACCAGCAGGTTTCTGATGCTCAGCTTTAACCTGCTGACACACTACACATCTAGCCACGTACTCAGCCACATCTCTCATCATACCAGACCACCAATACAGCTATTTGAGGTTCCTGTATATTTTTGTGTTACCTGGATGCAAAGCATACATAGAAGCATGCGCTTCTTCAAGAATTTGCTCTTTCAGCTCACTGTTCTCAGGTATACACAACCTGTCATGAAGATACAACACACCGTCGTCAGAAAACCTGAATTCTAACCTTTTACCTTCCGACATATCCTGCATAACCTGCCACAACTCATCATCATTCTGCTGCAACTCCTTAATATGTTCATAGAAAGTAGATTTGACCTGCATCTGAGCAATCAACCCACTTTGTCCAGTCACATCCAAGTCTAAGTTCAACTTCCGCATATCTACAAGAAAGTCTCTCTTGAAACATGCCATAGAAAATGCATCAGCTGTTGAACTTGACTTCCTACTCAAGGCATCTGCCACAACATTCGCTTTACCAGGATGGTAATCGATTGTCACCTCATAATCCTTGATCAGCTCAAGCCATCTGCGCTGTCTCAGATTCAAATCCTTCTGAGTGAAGATACACTTCAGGCTCTTATGGTCCGTAAATACCTGACATGTCTCACCGTATAGGTAGTGACGCCATGTCTTAAGAGCATGAACTATAGCAGCTAACTCCAGATCATGAGTAGGATAGTTCTCTTCGTTCTTCTTAAGCTGTCTAGATGCATAAGCCACAACTTTGCCTTCCTCCATCAGCACACAGCCTAAACCTCTCCTGGAAGCAACGCAGAACACTGTATAACCTTTGTCCGCCTCTGGCAAAACCAACACTGGTGCTGAAGTCAACTTCCTCTTCAAGATCTAAAAACTTTTCTCACAGTTATCAGACCAAACAAACGGTGCATCTTTCCTCATCAAGCGTGTCAAGGGTGATGCTAGCACACTGAAGTTCTGTATAAACCTTCTGTAATAGCCTGCTAAACCCAAGAAACTTCTAATCTTAGTAGGAGTCTTAGGCCGTTCCCACTGAAGCACAGAATCAAATTTCTTAGGATCAACGCTAACTCCATCTCTTGAGATAACATGTCCAAGAAATGCTACCTCAGCCAACCAGAACTCGCACTTGCTAAACTTAGCATACAGCTGATGTTGCCTCAACAACTGCAACACTACTCTCAGGTGTTGCTCATGCTGTACATCATCTCTGGAATAGATCATGATATCATCTATAAAGACCACAATAAACTGATCTAGGAACGGTTTGAAAATCCGATTCATCATATCCATAAAGGCTGCTGGGGCATTGGTCAGCCCAAACGACATGACCAGAAACTCATAATGCCCATACCTGGTTCTGAAAGCTATTTTGGGAATATCAGAAGCCTTTATTCTAAGTTGATGATATACAGATCTTAAATCTATTTTAGAGAAGATCGTCGCTCCATGCAACTGATCAAACAGATCATCTATTCTCGGCAAAGGATACTTGTTCTTAATAGTGATCTTGTTCAATTGCCTGTAATCTATACAGAGACGCATGGTACCATCCTTTTTCTTAACAAACAAGACTAGAGCACCCCACGGTGAAGAACTGGGTCTAATGAAACCCTTATCCAGTAATTCCTGCAACTGCACCTTGAGTTCCTTCAACTCTGCAGGTGCCATTCTATAAGATGGCAGTGCTACTGGATGACTACCTGGATATACCTGAATCTCAAAATCAATGTCTCTGACAGGAGGTAAGCCTGGCAACTCTTCTGGAAAAACATCCGAAAACTCACGAACCACAGGCACATCATAAACACTGGCGGTACTCTTCTCTGCTTTAGTGTCAACCACATGAGCAAGGAACGCTTCACATCCTTTCTGTAGCATCTTATCAGCTACAGCAGCTGATACTATGCAAGTAGGCAGAACTTTCCTGTCTCCAGTAAAGACATAAGAAAATTCACCTTGTTGAAAGGTAGCTTCCTTCTTCCAACAATCGAGTTGCACTCGATATGTCTCAAGACAATCCATACCCAAGATGACTTGAAAAGTCTTGACATCCAGGGGTATGAGATTAGCAGCAAAGGTGTAACCTTCAAAAGATAACAAGCATCCGGGACAGAACTCAGTCAGAACTATTGGTCCACCTAGTGGAACCCTCAACACTAACTCATCTACCAACCCTTGAGTTAACAAATCAAGTTCACCAACTAAAGAGCGTCGTATGAAAGAGTGAGTAGCACCCGGATCTATCAAAACTGAAACTGGTATACTATTAAACAAAAGCATTTCTCCTGTAACGACTTGTGAAGAGATTATACCTTCCTGAGGTGTCAAAGAGAAGAAATGTGCTGAAGCTCTCCCTCTGACATGTCGTCCTCTCTGACCACTCCTGCCACTAGGCACTCCACCACCTCTGGAACCAGAAGCCACAAAAGAACTCGGAACATCATGGTACTGAGGTTGGAAAGCTTGTGATGCTGCTTGTTGAAGCTGAGGACATTCCCTTTTGAGGTGTCCTACTTGTCCGCAGACAAAACAACTTGGACTCCAACACCGACCAGAATGTGGTTTTCCACATTTGTCACATGGCGGTATCCCTTGTCCCTGGGGACCTGTCACTGACATTGACGACCCAGAAGACTGTCCACTAGCGGCACTGCCCCATCTCCCTGGGTTGTATCCCCCTCTGCCTCTAGAAGAAGTAACATCCTCAGATCTTTGTCTGCTGAAATAGCTAAAGCCACGCCCAAGTTTAGAAAAGAAACCTCTACCTCCACCTCTATATCCACTACTGGACTGTCCTCTACTGAAATCTGCAGATCTCTTCTTAGACTCAGGCACCTTGTCAGCATTCACAGATTCTTCAACCTGTCTAGCAGCCTCAACAAACTCACCAAAGTTCTCTCTGTTCCTTTTACTAGTAGCAGAAAATGTATGCCGAATTTCTGGCCTCAGCCCTTCTTGAAACCTTTTGCATCTTTCTATGTTATCGGGAACAAGCTGCGGACAGAAGTTCACTAACCGGGTGAAAAGCGCTTCATACTCAGTAACTGACATGTTCCCCTGCTTAATGTTCTGTAACTGCCTGATTTTCTCATTAATGAAAGTGGGTGGATAAAATTTAAGATGAAACTCTTCAGAGAAGTCCTGCCAAGAAAGCTCTGTACCTCTCCTCTTTTCCTCCACACCACGCCACCACAACTCTGCATCGCCTGTCAAAAGATAGACTGCATGATTAATCTTTTTCTCTTCTGAAAGCTCCATCAGGCGAAAGACCTTCTCTATCTGTCTCAACCACTCATCAGCCTCTGCTGGATCTGTAGTACCACTGAATTCTGTACCACCAAGCTTCTTCACAAGCTCATAAGATTGCATCAAATCCTTACTGCTGGTAGAAGTAGAAGCTCGCCTATCAGCCTTATACCTCTCTCTGGTCTCCAGAAACATCCTGTACATACGGGATGCCTCATCCACATGGTCACCACCACCTGGACCCAAGTACAGTGGATCAGGGCCAACATGGCTCTCAGCCTGATCATCACGATCAAAGCCTCTTTTTGCCATCTGCAATGATATAACTGAATATTTCCTGTTAGAAAACTACAGATAGAAGAAAGACACCTAAACCTTAATCTTATTGGTCTCTTATCGTCCCCTGACTTGGACTCTGAGTAACTATGTACTCAACCTAAGCTCTGATACCAAAAGATGTCACACCCCGATCTCACACTAACCACTAATCACGAGATTAGGGCGTGACGGAGGGGTTAACACACACAAGCCAAACCACTCATAACTTTTTTAAAACATTTTAAAGACATTGAAATGGTAACCATATTTATGTTGTAAACTAAAGCTTAAACAAACTGCAGGAGCATTTCTATTAAACTGACTAAAAATATAAACAAGGTCTACAACATATTACATTGTTTGACATAAAATAAAGCATAACAGGTAATTTACATCTTTATACACATTCCACATACACACTCTCTCTACCTCACCCACACCATGTTCCAAGGATCGAGGGGAAAGGACTAAGAGACCTCTAACTAAACTAACTACATATACCTTCTACAGACTAAGCGTTAGGATGAAAAGATCCTTCCGATTCCTGTTGCTGTTGTTGACCTGAAAATGTTTGAGTAGAGGGATGAGCCTACTCGCTCAGTGAATAGCATTTCATTTAGCTATCACTAAACAACTCATCAGATAGATAAAATTAAATAAATGATAAGTGCAGTACTAACAGGGCTGTTCTAATGTCATAGCAGTTTTATAGATAACAATCTCATTTCTAAGCAACATCAGATATTTTAACAAATAAACAATTATAGAGAATTGGCACAAAAGTTCAAATCTCTTAACACATTAAATTTACTGTGATCCTATATGGTTACATATTTATAATATTATTATGCCCTAATCATATGCAGTGTACTCTACATATAAAGATCCGTAGCGAACTATGATCCCACCGTACAAGACTTAGCGACACACCCGGGAAATGCTAAGTCTGACGCCAGCCCTGTTCTGCCACAGGACCCCAGGCTCTCCGGCCTGACTCATAGGCTCTCCGGCCTCAATGCACTACTCCGAGTGCTCTAGACTCCTACTCTAACCTGAGTACACAGGCGGAGAGTCTCACGGGGTTACCTCCATGACTCCGCACGGATCTTGTTGCAATAACCCCTATTTTCTCCAGTGCCACCGTGACTCCGCACGGATTATTGTTGAACACTGCCTCTCTGTCCTTGTGCCACCATGACTCCGCACGGTTAATGTTGCAACACGAGTTTCACCCCTAAGAAGCAGATCTCTCGAAGGGGTTCTACAGTGTTAGGGCACCTAAGTCTATTAACTGATTAACATATAAACATTTAAACAGGAATATCACATTTCATACTTATTTCACATTCTAAATATCACTTGAAAGCACATATATATCATTTGTCATCTTTAAACATAACTCAGTATCACTTATTCAGATTCAATGCTAAAAAACCGTCTTTAATCAGCAAATACATGCAACTGTAATACATAAACATTCCATCATTTTCATCAATCATACTACGTATTTCAAGTTTCAATGAATCTATCATATACTATTGTATGTGCTACACTGTTTAGGAGTTATACCAACTAATACTGAAGCAATTAAGCACTTAATATTGAGTTAAATAATGATTTCTGAATGAACTGCCACTCACAGCTCAGAAACTCGACCGATTGGTCGGAAACTCGACCGATCACTGCACAACTCGACCGATCAGCTACAAACTCGACCGATCAACCTGCTGTTCGGTTCCTGCTCAAGAAAACTCGACTGAATCACATATAACTCGACTGAACGGCGAACAGACTGAAAACCTAAACCGACCTTCTGATGTCGATTTCACTCGAATCAGCAGACAAGACTACAGATTTGTGCAGCAAATCACCTGCAAAAGATGTGTACACCCACGAACTAACTGTGAGAGAGGAGAAGAACGAACTAGGGCTGCTGTTCACGCCCTTTCTTTTTCCTAGCCGCCGCTGCTGCTAGCACAACTCCTGCTGCAAGCGTAGCTCCGGCTACTACTGGTTCATCTGGCGAAGAAGAACGGTGAGGCGAGGATGGAGGCCGCAACTGCTGGCCGGAACCAAGCTAGGGCTCCAAATCGTCTTCTCTCCCTGATCTTTCTCTCTTTCCCTCTCACGCGAAGAAGAGAAGAAACGCTCTGCGTTTCTCTCGTTTCTGATAAATGAAACGAGTAAAGGGGAAAGAAAGGATAAGAAGGAAAAACCTAGGGACCAAAACGTAAAGTCCGAGAACTTTCAAAAACTACAAACAGGTCCCTGCAAGCCCCAAAAACATACAACTTTTGGCTTGAAAGTCGGTTTAAGACGATTTCTCTGGCAACGCCTCAAGTGCAAGATCTTACACGTTTTAAGGGCTAGGATTCACACTACGTACATATCATATCTATTTTAAACGTTATTAACAAAGCAAGCCTATAACTTAGCAAAGCAGCTAAACACATGCTTAGCAGCATACTTACAGGGTAAGCTCAACACGGGTCGTAACACTCTCCCTCCCTTATAAGAATTTCGTCCCGAAATTCCTAAAAGAGAAAAGGAAACTTGCTACGCATCTCAGACTCAAGCTCCCACGTAGCTTCTTCAAGGTTATGATTCCTCCACAGAATCTTCACTAAAGGTATCTCACGGTTCTTAAGCTTCTTGATTCGATGATCAACTATCTGCACTAGTCCTTTCACGTAGGACACATCTGTCTTAAGGTGCGCCGGTTTTGGATCTAAAATCTTTTCTGTACCGGGATGACACTTTTTCAGCATAGACACATGAAACACATCATGAAGATTTGCCAATTCAGACGGCAAATCCAACCTGTAGGCTACAGGTCCAATCCTCTCAACAATAGGATATGGGCCCATATACCTAGGGGTCAACTTGCCTCTCTTGCCAAACCTTAGCACTCCCTTCCACGGTGAAACCTTTAGGTAAACCTCGTCACCAACCTCAAACTCAAGAGGTCGACGTCGTCTCTCTGCATAACTTTTCTGTCTGTCCTGAGCAGCTTTCAACTGCTCCCTGATCACATATATCTTCTCTGTAGTTATATCAACTATCTCAGGTCCAAGAATTTCTTTCTCGCCAACCTCGTACCAACAAACTGGTGATCTACACTTCCTGCCATATAGAGCTTCATATGGGGCCATTCCAAGACTAGAATGGTAGCTGTTGTTATATGCAAACTCCATCAGGCTTAAGTGTTCTTCCCAGTTACCTCTGAACTGCAGTACGCATGCTCTCAGCATGTCTTCAAGAGTCTGAATGGTCCTCTCAGATTGACCATCAGTCTGCGGGTGAAATGCTGTACTGAACCTCAGCCTTGTGCCCAACACACTATGTAACTGATTCCAGAACCTAGATGTAAACTTTGGATCTCTGTCAAAAATAATGGAAACTGGAATCCCATGTAATCTGATTACCTCATCCACATAAATCTTGGCTAGCTTTGAAACATCAAAGGTTGACTTGACAGGGAGAAAGTGAGAAGACTTAGTTAGTCTATCCACAATCACCCATATCGAGTCTGAACCTCTAGGCGTCCTGGGTAACCCTACCACGAAATCCATCGTGATGTGTTCCCATTTCCATTCAGGTATAGGAAGCGACTGCAAGGTACCAGCAGGTTTCTGATGCTCAGCTTTAACCTGCTGACACACTACACATCTAGCCACGTACTCAGCCACATCTCTCATCATACCAGACCACCAATACAGCTATTTGAGGTTCCTGTATATTTTTGTGTTACCTGGATGCAAAGCATACATAGAAGCATGCGCTTCTTCAAGAATTTGCTCTTTCAGCTCACTGTTCTCAGGTATACACAACCTGTCATGAAGATACAACACACCGTCGTCAGAAAACCTGAATTCTAACCTTTTACCTTCCGACATATCCTGCATAACCTGCCACAACTCATCATCATTCTGCTGCAACTCCTTAATATGTTCATAGAAAGTAGATTTGACCTGCATCTGAGCAATCAACCCACTTTGTCCAGTCACATCCAAGTCTAAGTTCAACTTCCGCATATCTACAAGAAAGTCTCTCTTGAAACATGCCATAGAAAATGCATCAGCTGTTGAACTTGACTTCCTACTCAAGGCATCTGCCACAACATTCGCTTTACCAGGATGGTAATCGATTGTCACCTCATAATCCTTGATCAGCTCAAGCCATCTGCGCTGTCTCAGATTCAAATCCTTCTGAGTGAAGATACACTTCAGGCTCTTATGGTCCGTAAATACCTGACATGTCTCACCGTATAGGTAGTGACGCCATGTCTTAAGAGCATGAACTATAGCAGCTAACTCCAGATCATGAGTAGGATAGTTCTCTTCGTTCTTCTTAAGCTGTCTAGATGCATAAGCCACAACTTTGCCTTCCTCCATCAGCACACAGCCTAAACCTCTCCTGGAAGCAACGCAGAACACTGTATAACCTTTGTCCGCCTCTGGCAAAACCAACACTGGTGCTGAAGTCAACTTCCTCTTCAAGATCTAAAAACTTTTCTCACAGTTATCAGACCAAACAAACGGTGCATCTTTCCTCATCAAGCGTGTCAAGGGTGATGCTAGCACACTGAAGTTCTGTATAAACCTTCTGTAATAGCCTGCTAAACCCAAGAAACTTCTAATCTTAGTAGGAGTCTTAGGCCGTTCCCACTGAAGCACAGAATCAAATTTCTTAGGATCAACGCTAACTCCATCTCTTGAGATAACATGTCCAAGAAATGCTACCTCAGCCAACCAGAACTCGCACTTGCTAAACTTAGCATACAGCTGATGTTGCCTCAACAACTGCAACACTACTCTCAGGTGTTGCTCATGCTGTACATCATCTCTGGAATAGATCATGATATCATCTATAAAGACCACAATAAACTGATCTAGGAACGGTTTGAAAATCCGATTCATCATATCCATAAAGGCTGCTGGGGCATTGGTCAGCCCAAACGACATGACCAGAAACTCATAATGCCCATACCTGGTTCTGAAAGCTATTTTGGGAATATCAGAAGCCTTTATTCTAAGTTGATGATATACAGATCTTAAATCTATTTTAGAGAAGATCGTCGCTCCATGCAACTGATCAAACAGATCATCTATTCTCGGCAAAGGATACTTGTTCTTAATAGTGATCTTGTTCAATTGCCTGTAATCTATACAGAGACGCATGGTACCATCCTTTTTCTTAACAAACAAGACTCGAGCACCCCACGGTGAAGAACTGGGTCTAATGAAACCCTTATCCAGTAATTCCTGCAACTGCACCTTGAGTTCCTTCAACTCTGCAGGTGCCATTCTATAAGATGGCAGTGCTACTGGATGACTACCTGGATATACCTGAATCTCAAAATCAATGTCTCTGACAGGAGGTAAGCCTGGCAACTCTTCTGGAAAAACATCCGAAAACTCACGAACCACATGCACATCATAAACACTGGCGGTACTCTTCTCTGCTTTAGTGTCAACCACATGAGCAAGGAACGCTTCACATCCTTTCTGTAGCATCTTATCAGCTACAGCAGCTGATACTATGCAAGTAGGCAGAACTTTCCTGTCTCCAGTAAAGACATAAGAAAATTCACCTTGTTGAAAGGTAGCTTCCTTCTTCCAACAATCGAGTTGCACTCGATATGTCTCAAGACAATCCATACCCAAGATGACTTGAAAAGCATTGACATCCAGGGGTATGAGATTAGCAGCAAAGGTGTAACCTTCAAAAGATAACAAGCATCCGGGACAGAACTCAGTCAGAACTATTGGTCCACCTAGTGGAACCCTCAACACTAACTCATCTACCAACCCTTGAGTTAACAAATCAAGTTCACCAACTAAAGAGCGTCGTATGAAAGAGTGAGTAGCACCCGGATCTATCAAAACTGAAACTGGTATACTATTAAACAAAAGCATTTCTCCTGTAACGACTTGTGAAGAGATTATACCTTCCTGAGGTGTCAAAGAGAAGAAATGTGCTGAAGCTCTCCCTCTGACATGTCGTCCTCTCTGACCACTCCTGCCACTAGGCACTCCACCACCTCTGGAACCAGAAGCCACAAAAGAACTCGGAACATCATGGTACTGAGGTTGGAAAGCTTGTGATGCTGCTTGTTGAAGCTGAGGACATTCCCTTTTGAGGTGTCCTACTTGTCCGCAGACAAAACAACTTGGACTCCAACACCGACCAGAATGTGGTTTTCCACATTTGTCACATGGCGGTATCCCTTGTCCCTGGGGACCTGTCACTGACATTGACGACCCAGAAGACTGTCCACTAGCGGCACTGCCCCATCTCCCTGGGTTGTATCCCCCTCTGCCTCTAGAAGAAGTAACATCCTCAGATCTCTGTCTGCTGAAATAGCTAAAGCCACGCCCAAGTTTAGAAAAGAAACCTCTACCTCCACCTCTATATCCACTACTGGACTGTCCTCTACTGAAATCTGCAGATCTCTTCTTAGACTCAGGCACCTTGTCAGCATTCACAGATTCTTCAACCTGTCTAGCAGCCTCAACAAACTCACCAAAGTTCTCTCTGTTCCTTTTACTAGTAGCAGAAAATGTATGCCGAATTTCTGGCCTCAGCCCTTCTTGAAACCTTTTGCATCTTTCTATGTTATCGGGAACAAGCTGCGGACAGAAGTTCGCTAACCGGGTGAAAAGCGCTTCATACTCAGTAACTGACATGTTCCCCTGCTTAATGTTCTGTAACTGCCTGATTTTCTCATTAATGAAAGTGGGTGGATAAAATTTAAGATGAAACTCTTCAGAGAAGTCCTGCCAAGAAAGCTCTGTACCTCTCCTCTTTTCCTCCACACCACGCCACCACAACTCTGCATCGCCTGTCAAAAGATAGACTGCATGATTAATCTTTTTCTCTTCTGAAAGCTCCATCAGGCGAAAGACCTTCTCTATCTGTCTCAACCACTCATCAGCCTCTACTGGATCTGTAGTACCACTGAATTCTGTACCACCAAGCTTCTTCACAAGCTCATAAGATTGCATCAAATCCTTACTGCTGGTAGAAGTAGAAGCTCGCCTATCAGCCTAATACCTCTCTCTGGTCTCCAGAAACATCCTGTACATACGGGATGCCTCATCCACATGGTCACCACCACCTGGACCCAAGTACAGTGGATCAGGGCCAACATGGCTCTCAGCCTGATCATCACGATCAAAGCCTCTTTTTGCCATCTGCAATGATATAACTGAATATTTCCTGTTAGAAAACTACAGATATAAGAAAGACACCTAAACCTTAATCTTATTGGTTCTCTTATCGTCCCCTGACTTGGACTCTGAGTAACTATGTACTCAACCTAAGCTCTGATACCAAAAGATGTCACACCCCGATCTCACACTAACCACTAATCACGAGATTAGGGCGTGACAGAGGGGTTAACACACACAAGCCAAACCACTCATAACTTTTTTAAAACATTTTAAAGACATTGAAATGATAACCAAGTTTATGTTGTAAACTAAAGCTTAAACAAACTACAGGAGCATTTCTATTAAACTGACTAAAAATATAAACAAGGTCTACAACATATTACATTGTTTGACATAAAATAAAGCATAACAGGTAATTTACATCTTTATACACATTCCACATACGCACTCTCTCTACCTCACCCACACCATGTTCCAAGGATCGAGGGGAAAGGACTAAGAGACCTCTAACTAAACTAACTACATATACCTTCTACAGACTAAGCGTTAGGATGAAAAGATCCTTCCGATTCCTGTTGCTGTTGTTGACCTGAAAATGTTTGAGTAGAGGGATGAGCCTACTCGCTCAGTGAATAGCATTTCATTTAGCTATCACTAAACAACTCATCAGATAGATAAAATTAAATAAATGATAAGTGCAGTACTAACAGGGCAGTTCTAATGTCATAGCAGTTTTATAGATAACAATCTCATTTCTAAGCAACGTCAAATATTTTAACAAATAAACAATTATAGAGAATTGGCACAAAAGTTCAAATCTCTTAACACATTAAATTTACTGTGATCCTATATGGTTACATATTTATAATATTATTATGCCCTAATCATATGCAGTGTACTCTGCATATAAAGATCCGTAGCGAACTACGATCCCACCGTACAAGACTTAGCGACACACCCGGGAAATGCTAAGTCTGACGCCAGCCCTGTTCTGCCACAGGACCCCAGGCTCTCCGGCCTGACTCATAGGCTCTCCGGCCTCAATGCACTACTCCGAGTGCTCTAGACTCCTCCTCTAACCTGAGTACACAGGCGGAGAGTCTCACGGGGTTACCTCCATGACTCCGCACGGATCTTGTTGCAATAACCCCTATTTTCTCCAGTGCCACTGGGACTCCGCACGGATTATTGTTGAACACTGCCTCTCTGTCCTCGTGCCACCATGACTCCGCACGGTTAATGTTGCAACACGAGTTTCACCCCTAAGAAGCGGATCTCTCGAAGGGGTTCTACGATGTTAGGGCACCTAAGTCTATTAACTGATTAACATATAAACATTTAAACAGGAATATCACATTTCATACTTATTTCACATTCTAAATATCACTTGAAAGCACATATATATCATTTGTCATCTTTAAACATAACTCAGTATCACTTATTCAAATTCAATGCTAAAAAACCATCTTTAATCAGCAAATACATGCAACTGTAATACATAAAAATTCCTTCATTTTCATCAATCATACTACGTATTTCAAGTTTCAATGAATCTATCATATACTATTGTATGTGCTACACTGTTTAGGAGTTATACCAACTAATACTGAAGCAATTAAGCACTTAATATTGAGTTAAATAATGATTTCTGAATGAACTGCCACTCACAGCTCAGAAACTCGACTGATTGGTCGGAAACTCGACCGATCACTGCACAACTCGACCGATCAGCTACAAACTCGACCGATCAACCTGCTGTTCGGTTCCTGCTCAAGAAAACTCGACTGAATCACATATAACTCGACCGAACGGCGAACAGACTGAAAACCTAAACCGACCTTCTAATGTCAATTTCACTCGAATCATCAGACAAGACTACAGATTTGTGCAGCAAATCACCTGCAAAAGATGCGTACACCCACGAACTAACTGTGGGAGAGGAGAAGAACGAACTAGGGCTGTTCTTCGCGCCCTTTCTTTTTCCTAGCCGCCGCTGCTGCTAGCACAGCTCCTACTGCAAGCGTAGCTCCGGCTACTGCTGGTTCAGCTGGCGAAGAAGAACGGTGAGGCGAGGATGGAGGCCGCAACTGCTGGCCGGAACCAAGCTAGGGCTCCAAATCGTCTTCTCTCCCTGATCTTTCTCTCTTTCCCTCTCACGCGAAGAAGAGAAGAAACACTCTGCGTTTCTCTCGTTTCTGATAAATGAAACGAGTAAAGGGGAAAGAAAGGATAAGAAGGAAAAACCTAGGGACCAAAACGTAAAGTCCGAGAACTTTCAAAAACTACAAACAGGTCCCTGCAAGCCCCAAAAACATACAACTTTTGGCTCGAAAGTCGGTTTAAGACAATTTCTCTGGCAACGCCTCAAGCGCAAGATCTTACAAGTTTTAAGGGCTAGGATTCACACTACGTACATATCATATCTATTTTAAACGTTATTAACAAAGCAAGCCTATAACTTAGCAAAGCAGCTAAACACATGCTTAGCAACATACTTACAGGGTAAGCTCAACACGGGTCATAACAATCTCCCTCCCTTATAAGAATTTCATCCCGAAATTCCTAAAAGAGAAAAGGAAACTTGCTACGCATCTCAGAATCAAGCTCCCACGTAGCTTCTTCAAGGTTATGATTCCTCCACAGAATTTTCACTAAAGGTATCTCACGGTTCTTAAGCTTCTTGATTCGATGATCAACTATCTGCACTAGTCCTTCCACGTAGGACACATCTGTCTTAAGCTGCGCCGGTTCTGGATCTAAAATCTTTTCTGTACCGGGATGACACTTTTTCAGCATAGACACATGAAACACATCATGAAGATTTGCCAATTCAGACGGCAAATCCAACCTGTAGGCTACAGGTCCAATCCTCTCAACAATAGGATATGGGCCCATATACCTAGGGGTCAACTTGCCTCTCTTGCCAAACCTTAGCACTCCCTTCCACGGTGAAACCTTTAGGTAAACCTCATCACCAACCTCAAACTCAAGAGGTCGACGTCGTCTCTCTGCATAACTTTTCTGTCTGTCCTGAGCAACTTTCAACTGCTCCCTGATCACATATATCTTCTCTGTAGTTATATCAACTATCTCAGGTCCAAGAATTTCTTTCTCGCCAACCTCGTACCAACAAACTGGTGATCTATAGTTCCTGCCATATAGAGCTTCATATGGGGCCATTCCAAGACTAGAATGGTAGCTGTTGTTATATGCAAACTCCATCAGGCTTAAGTGTTCTTCCCAGTTACCTCTGAACTGCAGAACACATGCTCTCAGCATGTCTTCAAGAGTCTGAATGGTCCTCTCAGATTGACCATCAGTCTGCGGGTGAAATGCTGTACTGAACCTCAGCCTTGTGTCCAACACACTATGTAACTGATTCCAGAACCTAGATGTAAACTTTGGATCTCTGTCAAAAATAATGGAAACTGGAATCCCATGTAATCTGATTACCTCATCCATATAAATCTTGGCTAGCTTTGAAACATCAAAGGTTGACTTGACAGGGAGAAAGTGAGCAGACTTAGTTAGTCTATCCACAATCACCCATATCGAGTATGAACCTCTAGGCGTCCTGGGTAACCCTACCACGAAATCCATCGTGATGTGTTCCCATTTCCATTCAGGTATAGGAAGCGACTGCAAGGTACCAGCAGGTTTCTGATGCTCAACTTTAACCTGCTGACACACTCCACATCTAGCCACGTACTCAGCCACATCTCTCATCATACCAGACCACCAGTACAGCTCTTTGAGGTTCCTGTATATTTTTGTGTTACCTGGATGCAAAGCATACATAGAAGCATGCGCTTCTTCAAGAATTTGCTCTTTCAGCTCACTGTTCTCAGGTATACACAACCTGTCATGAAGATACAACACACCGTCGTCAGAAAACCTGAATTCTAACCTTTTACCTTCCGACATATCCTGCATAACCTGCCACAACTCGTCATCATTCTGCTGCAACTCCTTAATATGTTCATAGAAAGTAGGTTTGACCTGCATCTGAGCAATCAACCCACTTTGTCCAGTCACATCCAAGTCTAAGTTCAACTTCCGCATATCTACAAGCAAGTCTCTCTTGAAACATGCCATAGAAAATGCATCAGCTGTTGAACTTGACTTCCTACTCAAGGCATCTGCCACAACATTCGCTTTACCAAGATGGAAATCGCTTGTCACCTCATAATCCTTGATCAGCTCAAGCCATCTGCGCTGTTTCAGATTCAAATCCTTCTGAGTGAAGATATACTTCAGGCTCTTATGGTCTGTAAATACCTGACATGTCTCACCGTATAGGTAGTGACGCCATGTCTTAAGAGCATGAACTATAGCAGCTAACTCCAGATCATGAGTAGGATAGTTCTCTTCGTTCTTCTTAAGCTGTCTAGATGCATAAGCCACAACTTTGCCTTCCTCCATCAGCACACAGCCTAAACCTCTCCTGGAAGCATCGCAGAACACTGTATAACCTTTGTCCGCCTCTGGCAAAACCAACACTGGTGCTGAAGTCAACTTCCTCTTCAAGATCTGAAAACTTTTCTCACAGTTATCAGACCAAACAAACGGTGCATCTTTCCTCATCAAGCATGTCAAGGGTGATGCTAGCACACTGAAGTTCTGTATAAACCTTCTGTAATAGCCTGCTAAACCCAAGAAACTTCTAATCTCAGTAGGAGTCTTAGGCCGTTCCCACTGAAGCACAAAATCAACTTTCTTAGGATCAACGCTAACTCCATCTCTTGAGATAACATGTCCAAGAAATGCTACCTCAGCCAACCAGAACTCGCACTTGCTAAACTTAGCATACAGCTGATGTTGCCTCAACAACTGCAACACTACTCTCAGGTGTTGCTCATGATGTACATCATCTCTGGAATAGATCAAGATATCATCTATAAAGACCACAATAAACTGATCTAGGAACGGTTTGAAAATCCGATTCATCATATCCATAAAGGCTGCTGGGGCATTGGTCAGCCCAAACGACATGACCAGAAACTCATAATGCCCATACCTGGTTCTGAAAGCTATTTTGGGAATATCAGAAGCCTTTATTCTAAGTTGATGATATCCATATCTTAAATCTATTTTAGAGAAGATCGTCGCTCCACGCAACTGATCAAATAGATCATCTATTCTCGGCAAAGGATACTTGTTCTTAATAGTGATCTTGTTCAATTGCCTGTAATCTATACAGAGACGCATGGTACCATCCTTTTTCTTAACAAACAGGACTGGAGCACCCCACGGTGAAGAACTGGGTCTAATGAAACCCTTATCCAGTAATTCCTGCAACTGCACCTTGAGTTCCTTCAACTCTGCAGGTGCCATTCTATAAGCTGGCAGTGCTACTGGATGACTACCTGGATATACCTGAATCTCAAAATCAATGTCTCTGACAGGAGGTAAGCCTGGCAACTCTTCTGGAAAAACATCCGAAAACTCACGAACCACAGGAACATCATAAACACTGGCGGTACTCTTCTCTGCTTTAGTGTCAACCACATGAGCAAGGAATGCTTCACATCCTTTCTGTAGCATCTTATCAGCTACAACAGCTGATACTATGCAAGTAGGCAGAACTTTCCTGTCTCCAGTAAAGACACAGGAAAATTGACCTTGTTGAAAGGTAGATTCCTTCTTCCAACAATCGAGTTGCACTTGATATGTCTCAAGACAATCCATACCCAAGATGACTTGAAAAGTATTGACATCCAGGGGTATGAGATTAGCAACAAAGGTGTAACCTTCAAAAGATAACAAGCATCCGGGACAGAACTCAGTCAGAACTGTTGGTCCACCTAGTGGAACCCTCAACACTAACTCATCTACCAACCCTTGAGTTAACAAATCAAGTTCACCAACTAAAGAGCGTCGTATGAAAGAGTGAGTAGCACCCGGATCTATCAAAACTGAAACTGGTATACTATTAAACAAAAGCATTTCTCCTGTAACGACTTGTGAAGAGATTATACCTTCCTGAGGTATCAAAGAGAAGAAACGTGCTGAAGCTCTCCCTCTGACATGTCGTCCTCTCTGACCACTCCTGCCACTAGGCACTCCACCACCTCTGGAACCAGAAGCCACAGAAGAACTCGGAACATCATGGTACTGAGGTTGGAAAGCTTGTGATGCTGCTTGTTGAAGCTGAGGACATTCCCTTTTGAGGTGTCCTACTTGTCCGCAGACAAAACAACTTGAACTCCAACACCGACCAGAATGTGGTTTTCCACATTTGTCACATGGCGGTATCCCTTGTCCCTGGGGACCTGTCACTGACATTGACGACCCAGAAGACTGTCCACTAGCGGCACTGCCCCATCTCCCTGGGTTGTATCCCCCTCTGCCTCTAGAAGAAGTAACATCCTCAGATCTCTGTCTGCTGAAACAGATAAAGCCACGCCCAAGTTTAGAAAAGAAACCTCTACCTCCACCTCTATATCCACTACTGGACTGTCCTCTACTGAAATCTGCAGATCTCTTCTTAGACTCAGGCACTTTGTCAGCATTCATAGATTCTTCAACCTGTCTAGCAGCCTCAACAAACTCACCAAAGTTCTCTCTGTTCCTTTTACTAGTAGCAGAAAATGTATGCCGAATTTTTGGCCTCAGCCCTTCTTGAAACCTTCTGCATCTTTCTATGTTATCGGGAACAAGCTGCGGACAGAAGTTCGCTAACCGGGTGAAAAGCGCTTCATACTCAGTAACTGACATGTTCCCCTGCTTAATGTTCTGTAACTGCCTGATTTTCTCATTAATGAAAGTGGGTGGATAAAATTTAAGATGAAACTCTTCAGAGAAGTCCTGCCAAGAAAGCTCTGTACCTCTCCTCTTTTCCTCCACACCACGCCACCACAACTCTGCATCGCCTGTCAAAAGATAGACTGCATGATTAATCTTTTTCTCTTCTGAAAGCTCCATCAGGCGAAAGACCTTCTCTATCTGTCTCAACCACTCATCAGCCTCTGCTGGATCTGTAGTACCACTGAATTCTGTACCACCAAGCTTCTTCACAAGCTCATAAGATTGCATCAAATCCTTACTGCTGGTAGAAGTAGAAGCTCGCCTATCAGCCTTATACCTCTCTCTGGTCTCCAGAAACATCCTGTACATACGGGATGCCTCATCCACATGGTCACCACCACCTGGACCCAAGTACAGTGGATCACGGCCAACATGGCTCTCAGCCTGATCATCACGATCAAAGCCTCTTTTTGCCATCTGCAATGATATAACTGAAGATTTCCTGTTAGAAAACTACAGATAGAAGAAAGACACCTAAACCTTAATCTTATTGGTCTCTTATCGTCCCCTGACTTGGACTCTGAGTAACTATGTACTCAACCTAAGATCTGATACCAAAAGATGTCACACCCCGATCTCACACTAACCACTAATCACGAGATTAGGGCGTGACGGAGGGGATAACACACACAAGCCAAACCACTCATAACTTTTTTAAAACATTTTAAAGACATTGAAATGATAACCAGATTTATGCTGTAAACTAAAGCTTAAACAAACTGCAGGAGCATTTCTATTAAACTGACTAAAAATATAAACAAGGTCTACAGCATATTACATTGTTTGACATAAAATAAAGCATAACAGGTAATTTACATCTTTATACACATTCCACATACGCACTCTCTCTACCTCACCCACACCATGTTCCAAGGATCGAGGGGAAAGGACTAAGAGACCTCTAACTAAACTAACTACATATACCTTCTACAGACTAAGCGTTAGGATGAAAAGATCCTTCCGATTCCTGTTGCTGTTGTTGACCTGAAAATTTTGATTAGAGGGATGAGCCTACTCGCTCAGTGAATAGCATTTCATTTAGCTATCACTAAACAACTCATCAGATTGATAAAATTAAATAAATGATAAGTGTAGTACTAACAGGGCAGTTCTAATGTCATAGCAGTTTTATAGATAACAATCTCATTTCTAAGCAACATCAGATATTTTAACAAATAAACAATTATTGAGAATTGACACAAAAGTTCAAATCTCTTAACACATTAAATTTACTGTGATCCTATATGGTTACATATTTATAATATTATTATGCCCTAATCATATGCAGTGTACTCTTCATATAAAGATCCGTAGCAAACTACGATCCCACCGTACAAGACTTAGCGACACACCCGGGAAATGCTAAGTCTGACGCCAGCCCTATTCTGCCATAGGACCCCAGGCTCTCCGGCCTGACTCATAGGCTCTCCGGCCTCAATTCACTACTCCGAGTGCTCTAGACTCCTCCTCTAACCTGAGTACACAGGCTGAGAGTCTCACGGGGTTACCTCCATGACTCCGCACGGATCTTGTTGCAATAACCCCTATTTTCTCCAGTGCCACCGTGACTCCGCACGGATTATTGTTGAACACTGCCTCTCTGTCCTCGTGCCACCATGACTCCGCACGGTTAATGTTGCAACACGAGTTTCACCCCTAAGAAGCAGATCTCTTGAAGGGGTTCTACGGTGTTAGGGCACCTAAGTGTATTAACTGATTAACATATAAACATTTAAACAGGAATATCACATTTCATACTTATTTCACATTCTAAATATCACTTGAAACCACATATATATCATTTGTCATCTTTAAACATAACTCAGTATCACTTATTCAGATTCAATGCTAAACAACCGTCTTTAATCAACAAATACATGCAACTGTAATACATAAAAATTCCATCATTTTCATCAATCATACTATGTATTTCAAGTTTCAATGAATCTATCATATACTATTGTATGTGCTACACTGTTTAGGAGTTATACCAACTAATACTGAAGTAATTAAGCACTTAATATTGAGTTAAATAATGATTTCTGAATGAACTACCACTCACAGCTCAGAAACTCAACCGATTGGTCGGAAACTCGACCGATCACTGCACAACTCGATCGATCAGCTACAAACTCGACCGATCAACCTGCTGTTCGGTTCCTGCTCAAGAAAACTCGACCGAATCACATATAACTCGACCGAACGGCGAACAGACTGAAAACCTAAACCGACCTGCTGATGTCGATTTCACTCGAATCAGCAGACAAGACTACGGATTTGTGCAGCAAATCACCTGCAAAAGATGCGTACACCCACGAACTAACTGTGGGAGAGGAGAAGAACGAACTAGGGCTGCTCTTTGCGCCCTTTCTTTTTCCTAGCCGCCGCTGCTGCTAGCGCAGCTCCTACTGCAAGCGTAGATCCGGCTACTGCTGGTTCAGATGGCGAAGAAGAACGGTGAGGCGAGGATGGAGGCCGCAACTGCTGGCCGGAACCAAGCTAGGGCTCCAAATCGTCTTCTCTCCCTGATCTTTCTCTCTTTCCCTCTCACGCGAAGAAGAGAAGAAATGCTCTGCGTTTCTCTCGTTTCTTATAAATGAAACGAGTAAAGGGGAAAGAAAGGATAAGAAGGAAAAACCTAGGGACCAAAACGTAAAGTCCGAGAACTTTCAAAAACTACAAACAGGTCCCTGCAAGCCCCAAAAACATACAACTTTTGGCTCGAAAGTCGGTTTAAGACGATTTCTCTGGCAACGCCTCAAGCGCAAGATCTTACACGTTTTAAGGGCTAGGATTCACACTATGTACATATCATATCTGTTTTAAACGTTATTAACAAAGCAAGCCTATAACTTAGCAAAGCAGCTAAACACATGCTTAGCAGCATACTTACAGGGTAAGCTCAACACGGGTCGTAACATATATATAAGGTGATATCTTCCTTATACATCCATATACCTTGTGTAGGATCTCGTGATCTGGTTTCTTATTTATTAATGCATACATAATACATGTTTTGCAACTACTTGGATAAGATATGTGCATATTTTTCATTCGAACATGTAGGATTTTTGATTCCATCTTTGATTAGTCTAGTAGCTAAAGACCATCCATCAGTTCAACAATACTACTATGATGGTTTTACAAATTTTGGTCAAAATAAGAAGACGGTGATAATATCTCCATTCAATGTGGAGTAAGTTTACTTTGCTTATAATTTGGACTTAAGAAAATTACATTTTTATTATGAATTTTGAGTTATTAATCTTTAACTTTTTTTTTACCTCTAGTGGTATGCATTGGGAGTTACTAGTTATTGTCCCTGAGACGTTCATTGTCTATTATCTAGATCCTACGAGGACTAAATTGAATTCAAAATATGGACACAAAATGAAAATGGTATTATTCCGGTGAGAAATATTTCATTTTCATATCCGTTAACATATGTTATTACATTACTATTTAATTATGCAATGTACTGTGTTACATTAACATGTAGGGGGTTTAGATGAGTTCAAAAAGGCTGGAGGAAAGGTCCCCAGGAAAAAGAACCAGCAAATAATTTGGAAAAACGTGGAAGTAAGTTGCCGACTATAATGTATATATTATTTATGTGAACAATGCTTAATTAGTTGTATTTTTTAATATTTTGTATGTTCAAATTTATAGTGTGCTATACAAGACAACATATGGGCATGTGCATACTATGTGATGTGATTTATGCACATGATTATCAAATATTCTGTAGTGGACATCGATACCATTCCGGAGGTATTATATATAGTCTCATTAGATAATATGAAATATATCAATCTTATTTATATACTATTAATTATATATATACATCATTCTCTTTGCATGTGTTTAAAACTAACCACACTACAGGAAAGGCCTTACCAGATGTACATGCTCCCTATACGATGAAAGAATTAAATGATGTAAGAGAAGAATGGGCACCAACCAAACAAGTAGTGGGGGTTTTAACATATAATTGGGATGTTAATAGTGAATAATGACTAAAGAATGATATTTTGTAAATGAATTTCTAAATTATAATATGTGTGAATGTTTCTACATGTCTGAATGTTTCTACATGTGTCTGAATGTTTATACATGTGTGAATGTTTCTACATGTGTGAATGAAACTCTTGGATGTTATATGAATGTTTCTACATGTGTGAATGTGAAAATGAATGGAACTGCAAATTGCTACATGAATGTTTCTACATGTGTGAAAATCGAATGGAACTACAAGTTGCTAAATGTGTGATAATTAATGTTGTTAATTTTGTAGGTTTGTGGCCTATTGTTGGATGATATCAATGGATGTCGTAAAACCTGTAGTTCATAACTGAACTGTAGGTTTCTCATCCTGCGACCAGCCACAGCAGGCATACAGACTGAAAAGAAAAAAAACATGAAATAGGCGTCGGTTATTTGTTTAAACTGATGACAAATGATTTCAACATCAGATAAATAATTATACCGACGCCTAATGCATGTGATGTTGCGTCGGTTATCACTAATAAACTGATACTGATGGTTCTGGCGTCGGTTGCCCTACTAGTAACCGACATCAATTTCCCTAATGAGGCCAGATACCACGGTCGTGCTGGCCAACACGGTCGTGGCAGCAGGCCAGACACCAAGACCGTGTTGGCCAGCACGACCGTGGCAGCTGGCCAGACAACACGACTGTGATGTCCAGCACGACCGTGGCAGTGGGTGATATGGCATTAGTGTTCACTAATAAACCGATGTTGATAATGCCCCAGATGGCGCCCTTTCTGTGGCGTGAAGGTTTATGACATCGATTTCAAAGCTAATAAATGATGCCTATACCCCCTGCTGGCGCATTTTCGGTGGCGTGCGAAGCGTTGTGGCGTCGGTTTGAGAACCGAGGCCTAACGGTTGGCCTTTTAGTGGTGCCCACATAGGTGTCACATTAAAACCGACACTAAAGGCCTTAAATAACCGACACTAAAGGCCGGTTATGTACTAGTGAATGTCCATACCATATTTCCACTTTAGTTATATTTACTAGATTGTCTCAGAATGACTACTTGATCAGAGTAATCAGAAAGATAACAATCTAAGAGTTCCATACTCACCTTATCTTCAATAGTTGAATACCTAGCCAGGGTATACAATTACTAAGATTAGGTAGTATGTGCTTTGTTTTCTATCACATTCCTTACTTTTAATACTT
Organism: Alisma plantago-aquatica; assembly: GCA_963693085.1. Classification (NCBI taxonomy): domain Eukaryota; kingdom Viridiplantae; phylum Streptophyta; class Magnoliopsida; order Alismatales; family Alismataceae; genus Alisma; species Alisma plantago-aquatica. Next base: position 217,057,911 of record OY856414.1, on the reverse strand, counting down.
TCAAGAACATATGACTTTACAACCCTAGATTTTCTCCAGGCATCACATATATACCTTATCCTCTTTCACACAGATAAAAGCAATCATAGAACATTTAAAAGAATACTGAACATAATATAAATTCTAGTTCTCATCATTTCTTCCCTATGTTCCCATAGGGCAATCAAATAGAGAGGTCTATAACAACAATCCTTTTTATGATTATCAGATAACATCAAGATAAGGCATATCGAAATGAAAAAGCTCTATCTGACTATCACCCCTTGCGGTCATCCACTACTTCAGGTTAACTCAACACATAGAGTCTAGCTATTTCTTGTTATTGCTTTTGCCTCTTTACATTATTGGGATGTAACTTTCATAAGCCTTGCTGAGTCTGCCTCAGTTGTTGAGTCATTTCTTCCCTTCTTTTCAAACAAAAGAGTTTAGTATGCTCAACATGTCCATATATATAACATGTCTTGTCCTCATACCATGGTCTTATCGGTCTTATTACCGATGTAAATGCTAAGTTAGGATTTCTTATAAGTGGAAAGTTAGGACTTTTACCCTCACATAATGACTACTGCCCAGGTGCACTAGGCATTTATTGCACTGGTGGCACCAAAAACTTTGGCTTTTAGAATGACTAGGCAAATGTCTCTAGAATTGTAGAGACCTTTCCTTCATTCTCAGCTTAGTGCCCTTCCTTGGGCACTGCCATCACAGATGTACCATCTGTCTATACTTATGGAAGAGTCTACTTTCTTGCCATATGTCAACCCTTCCCACATTTTCCACTGTTCCAACATGACTATGTCATTCAGGAACCTTTTCAAAACCCAAATTTTCTATATTAAGGACTGGTAACCATGGTTGTAATGCTAGTATCCAGTTTACTACATGCATCACTGTTGCCCTAACTTGCCTCACAAGAGCATAAAAAGTAGGATTCTCTATCCTAATTGGATCAAGATGGGAATTCTTAGGCACTCTTTCTTCTCTTGCCTGATCCCTTACACCCTCTCTTGGTGCAACAACATTGCTCTCAGCAATGTGTTCCTCGTGTTCCCCAATCATTTATAAACTTTACCTTTTCTTCTACATAAGCAGAAGTCACTGTAGGGTATACTAAAGGAAACTAACACAAACTCAATACCTTAGTCCTATGTTTCTATAGACTCAGCGAACCTTAAGCTCTGATACCAAAATTGAAACGACTGTCATCAAATTGACAAAAAAATTATTACTAATTAAGTGAAATAAACATAAATATTGGATTAAAAAAAATCACTAAAATTTAAAACCATTTTTGCAAGGAGATCCTTGTCCATAAAACCTTTACTGAAAGGTCCAAAACTCATACATATTATGATTCACATTGTACAACATTATTTCATCTCATCTCAAGGACACCATATAATAATTGCTCTATCAAAACACATACTGGAGCAACATAAAACCTCGAGGCATTCAAGTACTAGTACATGAATGGTCTATAGCGTCGATTTTTTTAATCCTATAGCGTCACTTTTTAACCGACTCCTAAGTGGTCTTCGCTATAGATTTTGACTTATAGGGTCAGTTTTTTTAACCAAAGAAAATCGACGCAATAGGCTATAAAAAATGAGGAAGAAATTATGGCCAAAGTTGTAAGGTCGGTTATCAAGCTCAATCTGTAGACCTCTAGCATCGGTTTTCTTAAATAAGTGACCTTAGAAGTTCACTCTAAGGTCTATTATTTAAGAAAACCGATGCTACAGGTCTATAGATTGAGCTTGACAATCTGTAGACCTATAGCATCAATTTTCTTAAAAAACTGACCTTAGCAGTTCACTCTAAGGTCAATTTGTTAAGAAAACCGATTCTACAGGTCTATAGATTGTGCTTGACAATCTGTAGACCTGTAGCATTGGTTTTCTTAAAAGTTGACCTTAGGAGTTCACTCTAAGGTCGATTTTTTAGGAAAATCGATGCTACAATCTATAGATTGTGCTTGACAATCTGTAGACCTGTAGCATCGGTTTTCTTAAAAAACTAACCTTAGAAGTTTACTCTAAGGTCGGTTTTTTAAGAAAATCGATGCTACAAGTCTATAAATTGTAACCACACACGGTCGTGCTACGTGACATGACCGTGCTACCATATCCCCACATGACCGTGCTACATAGCATGACCGTGCTACCAGAAGCCAACACGACCGTGCTACACAGCACACCCGTGCTACCATAAGCCAACACGGTCGTGCTAAGCGGCACGACCCAAATACCAAAAGCCAACATGACCGTGCTACACAACACAACTGTTGCAATTTTTTTTTTAAATCTGCGAAGAACCAGGATATGGGAGAGGGGAGCATTGATGCTCAACCTTCACCATTCCAAACCATACATTTATAACAAAAATAATTCATATATTTAGTTGAGTTACACATAATCACATCATAATTTACAAAATAATAGATTGCAAGCCTGAGATTATATTAAATGTCAAATACAAAAGTAAATATGAAGAGTACTAAAACCACATACATAAATGGAGCTGACATATTTAATCTAATGTTATATTGACTTCATTTAGAAAAGCATCTGACCACTCTTCTCGGAATTCATTTAAGTCTTCAAGTGTGTAAGGCCGAGTTGTAAAGATCTGTAATAGAAAATGCACATGCTAATATTTTATAAAATGACTAAAATCAGTTGAAAATTTATGATGTTATTCTTTATTACCTGATCTATAGTCTGAATGTCATATGATGCTTGTTTGACAATAGCTTGCATATATTTCATTACATAGTAGCCACAAGCCCAATAATTATTTTGTATAGGACACTACAAATAACGAATTATATTAATGTTAATAAACTACTATAAATAGGAGTTGAGATTAGAATATAACAGTTGACATATAAGAGTTGCAAATTAGTACATATAAGACTAAGCAGTTGTCAAAGTAGCTACCTTGACATTTTTCAAAGTCAATGTCTTTAATTTTGTGGGTATTTGTCCTCCACCTTCACAAAAATCCTTTATACCCCTATCAATTAAATGATGGTTGGTAAAATAGAAATTCTAAATAGAAATATCATGTTGAAGCATTGACTAAATTTATGCCTACTCCATAGTTGGCAATTTCAATTTGATCTCATCTATAAACCCTAAAGTGTCAATCTATAAACCCTAAAGTGTCAATCTGAGACTACATAATGTCTACCCTCATATTTCTAGAATGCATATAATGATTACATATGTGATTGATAACAAAATGTAAATATGAAAGAATATATATTTTTATTATTGGTTGATTTACTAGTCAAATAAAATGGCACAGTGGGAGAGTGAGAATATTATACCTCACTTGTAGGCTGAAGAAGAAATATATGCAAGTCAACAACAAGTCAATAGCACCTACAACAACACAAATGCATGATTCAATTATGTTATAATGTATTAATTAGGGGTCAATATATATCAATTTTAGAGGAGCGGTAAGAATTAACAAGTGCAAAATTGATAAATTTTGAAGTTTCTACAACTCAGACAGGACAGCCGTGCTACCCAGCATGGTCGTGCAGCCCAGCATGGCCATGCAGCCCAGCACGGCCGTGCTACCTGGTCAGTTGCATGACAGTAAGAAGAAAACGGAGGAGTGAGGCAGCAGAGAAAACTGTGCTACCTTGAGAAAAACCGGACGGTGGGGGAGCTTGTGTGGGAGAAGAACTAGTGAGAGAAGGTGCACGACCCTTGCAACGCCATAGGCATCATTTCCATTCAAGGAGGGTGTTGTCGTCCAAAGTGCATGGCACCGGAGATGATGGTCTATTTGGAGGCGTCGACGCTGTCCAAAGAAGAAAATGGCGGCTGGGAGTCATCGTTTAAGAAGGGGTGCCGATTTGCCTCTCTTCGGGCGCAGAGATGGTTCAGAAGGTGACCTTGGAAGCATAAGTGATTTGCTTCTCTTTGGGCGTAGGAGCTAGAATCGGGAGATGAACAAAATGAACTAAAACACACCAAAACACGGATTGACTTTGGTCTAATATCAGCCCGACCTCTAGGGCCGATTATCTCAAAAGACCGACGCTATAGGTCGGGTCTGTAGGGTCGATTATTTGAAAAAACTGACTCTAGAGACTAAGTGGTGCCTAAAATTTATGAGACCATCTATAAGGTCTGGTATTTGAAAAAATTGACCCTAGAGGTCAGGGTCTATAGGGTCGGTTATTTGAAAAAACCGACCCTAGAGACTAAGTGGTGCCCACAATTTTTGAGACCATCTATAAGGTCGGGTATTTGAAAAAACCGACCCTAGAGATCAGGGTCTATATGGTCGGTTATTTGAAAAAACCGACCCTAGAGTTCTAAAGTGGTGCCCGCATTTTTTGTTGACCCTATAGCATCGGTTATTTAGAAAACTGACCCTATAGATCGAGGCGCGAAGCCAAAATCACGTGATTTTCGCCGAGGGAAACCTATAAGGTCGGTTTTTTTTATAAAGTCGATGCAATAGTCTATTAGGTCTGTTATTCTAGTAAAAATGACGCTATGGGCAACGACGTTACTGGCTAAAAATGTAGTAGTGAAGCCAAAATTTTAGATCATTCATGAAGCCAGTACGAACCAACTCCAAGGACCTGAGAGTACAGAGATGACACATATGACTTCTATCTACAAGACACGACTAACAATACACTCAACCTGAGCTGTCACTGCTGCCTCAGCTATTGATCCTCCTCCATAGAAAGGTCTCCACCACCTCGTGCACGTCCACCTAAAAATTGTGGATCCCACAGGGTGAGACAATTGTCCCAGCGAGAGATATAACTCTCCACCGACCATATTATTATTGTAGATAAACATTATAAAACTAAGTAGGGATTGTTTTATATTAATAGGCATGATTAATCATTGTATGATCATAATAATATAATCTCCTTTCTTAAGGAGAACATTTCATCTACCCATGGTAGAGTTATAAATCATCTATCTGCTTTGCAAGGAATGTAAAGAAACATAAACAATTGTTGGATCCTAGATGGGTGATTAGATGCTCTAGATGGGGGGTGAATAGAGCTGAATGCACTTAAACAAAATTCATTAGATCTTCAAGATATATCACAAGATAAGGTTGCTAAATAGGTAATTTGAGTGCAACTAAAACATGCATAGCAAGGATGAGAGATATTGAGCAAACACAAGTAGACAAGCTATTTAGAGTGGTTCCACACTTCAAACTAGAAGTATGTCAGTCCACTTAAATAGAGAGGTCAACCTCTAGGATTTCCTAACCATTGCATTCTTATATTCATTCATAAGACTTACAATACATGACCAAAAAAAGGACTTACCTATCCAATACAAAGAGTCTTCAACCTTACCAAGGACTTACCCACTTTAGGAGTCTTCCGCCTTCTTTCAAGGACTTACCTACTCTTGCACAAGTCTTCAACCTTGCAGGGATTACCCACTCTTCTTGGATCTTCCACCTTTGACTTCACCTTCACTCGGAGAAGCTTCCACCAAGGACTTACCCACTTGAGTAAGGAGTATTCTGCCTTCACCATGGGCTTACCCACTCTAGCTCCAAGTCTTCATCCTTGATCTTCACCAAGGGATGCCTTCCCTTGGTCTTCTTTACCTCTCTTAGCAAAGAGAGAGAACCTTCATCTTCATAGTTTAAATGAGAGATAGGGAGGTGGTGGAAGTGAGAGCCTCACAAGATATACATGTAGGACTAGCTCTCTTATAGATTTCCTACTCACTCTAATGGATGTAGCAAGTGATTAAGCTTAGAGAGAGAGGAGTCTATAGGAAGCACTCAACTATAGAATAGGAATCTCACATAGAGTTTTGCAATGAATGCTCAACCTTGGAATGAAGCCCAAGGGGTCCTATTTATAGCTGGGGATGCCTCTTAGACTTTGGGAACACTTGAGAATGAAAGCTAGCCATTTTGTGGCTTGCAACAGATATATTTTCACTTGTTGCAACACCACAATGGCTAGAAGCACTTTTCTGCACTTTTCCGTACACTGCAATCGGTCGAGTTTCTATAAGGGTAACTCGACAGATAGAGTAAAAGACAAAGTTGATATTCAGACCATCGGTCGAGTTTGTCCTGGGGAAACTTGACCAACCAATGAAAATCAAATTGGTCATCTACTCCATCAGTCGAGTTCTGTGTAGTGTAAACTTGACCGATCAAAAGTCATTTTCAATATTCAATCAGGATCGGTCGAGTTTGCAACTCACAGAACTTGACCAATGAACATCCTGATGTGAATTTTGGAAAATGGCTTTTGAGTGCTTAAACATTCGATGTAAGTGCTCCTAATTTTTTCTAAGATTACAAGTCATACAATCATTACAAGTGATTTACAACATGATTCTAATGGATTTACATCATATTACAAAAACGTGCACTTGTATTGACTTTGACTTGTATTTTCTCTAATTTGATATGTACAAGTTAGGGCATTTGGAGTGTGTCTATACCTAATCTGAAATCACTCAAGTAGAGACATTAGACACCAATATGTGGAATGGTTAGTCATCATCAAAACACGGGTTTAGTCAATTTAGACGTGAGTCAACATTGATCTAATTGACCTTGAGTCAACAATAGCATCTATCAACTAAGATGTATAACTGAATTGCACATCAATCAATGTTTTCCATATTTGAACCTTAAGCAGATATGTTACACGGATAAACATATTTTACAAGCACACTTATGCCCTAAAGAGATGAAGCATACCCCGTTGATCTCCAAATGACCACAAACTTCTCACAAGTCGGTACCATACAAGGTCAATGGAAGATTCTGTTACCATGACCTCCCTTGTCTCGGTCAGTATGAGACCACTTAGGCTTAGCAGGACATCTTGTGTTAGCTGCAATATAATTGTGCTAGGGTACATAGGCATCCTCACTTAGAGCTATAGTGTCAACTGTGCTCTCTTAGGGGAAACATCTACGACAACCGTCTCCAGTTTTTGAGTTATGGTCACTTAGGCACCATACTCTGAGCCATGGTCACATAGGCACCATGCTCTTGAGCCATGGTCACAGGGGCATCATGCTCTTGAGCCATGGTCACAGGGGCACCATGCTCTGAGCCATGGGTCAATTCACTGTGCTCTTATTGAGACATTCTTATGACATTATTGAGTCATGGACACTTAGGCTCCATGCCTCCACATATTCAAAAATATGCATGCTGGGTTATGCCGTGGGGAACCCATTTCACCATTCAACAAATTCTGACAATGATGGATCTATGTTCAGGGGAACGTTTTATAGTTCTTAATGACGTATTACATGTATTACAACATTCTTTTAGCATCAAACAAGTTATCATTATTAATCACAACAAATGCTACAAAGAAAGGTGTAATACATTTATCACATACTTTTCAACTCTTTAAGACATATGATACTCGAGATATCAGTCCCTCATCACATTTTTGGGAGTTCTCATCCCTTCACATCATCATTATTATGATTACTGGATCTGGGTATTCAAACCCTTGGATCATCACACAACATTTTTATCTCTATAACAAATAATTATTACCTCTAGGTCCTCAGACCCAGGTATTCATTTTACTTGTTGTGCAAGTATTCCATATGGCTCACAAGGACAATACACATATTGTCACCTCTCACTAGGCAACAACTTATTCATATGGCTCACAAGGCCATTACACATCTTGTCACCTCTCACTAGGCAAAAACTTATTCATATGGATCACTAGGCCATTACACATCTTGTCACCTCTCACTAGGCAACAACTTATTCATATGGATCACAAGGCCATTACACATATTATCACCTCTCACTAGGCAACAACTTATTCATATGGCTCACAAGGCCATTACACATCTTGTCACCTCTCACTAGGTAACAACTTATTCATATGGCTCACAAGGCCATTACACATTATACTTGTTATACATGTATTTAACATGCATCACAAGGCTTATGTAATAAGAGAAATACAACCTTCCCATCATTAGGGTTAGGGTTTTCCTTTATAGCCAAAAAGGGTTTCATGTTCATATTATTAATCCAAATCCTAATTCATTGCTCCACACATCTAGGAGCATACATTTATATCATAATAATTCAATCATACTTATATATTTTCTCATCATTTATCATTTAATGATTAACAACACAACCATGTGTTTTGCTCTCATCCTTACTAGGATATCAAATACATCATACTTTTGATTCAATACTCCTCTTTGAGGAATATTAGTCCATCATTAACAATTCACATTATCTTTCATTTAACACCACTTTCAACATATGCCACTCAATCAATCCCACATGATTGAAGTGTCACTTCCATATTGGTATCAAGATGTGTGTGTTATCATATTATACTTTAAGCCACATCCTTTACTTTATGTCATATATTCATATCGGCATGTGGTATAACCACATCACCATGTCATGTTTTGAGGGTGTAAACCCTAATCAACATATTATGTACTTTCATCAGATGGACTATCACTTAGATCTTATTACTTCAGATTAATTTTGTATTGGGTATGAGCTAGATGCTTGACCCCATATCATATATAAGCTTTGTGCTTAGTGCCATATCATGCACAAGATATGCCCCATATCGAGCATCCACATTGGGTATCATATCGGACATCCATCTTAGGTAGCATATCGGGTTACCATTTTAGGTAGACCCTGAAACTCATATCCCCTTCATTCCTTCAAGGATCATCCTTATCATATAATTACTTGAAAAGCTAATGGTATTATTAAATTCTCATACCACCATTCATTACACAAAAAAGGGGGTATATCGGATTCCAATCCCTCATCTAGGGTTTTCCACTAAATTGGTTACATCATGCCATATCGTGCATGAAGTATGAGTTTGAACTTCATACCATTCACAAGATAAAAGTAGGTTCTATTCTTTATCAATATAGAGATATCATTCATCTCATACATGTGGTATCATCCACCACTCATCTCGGTTTACCCATCATCTTGGGTTTCCATCTCTATGTTGATTAGAGTGTTCACTACCTCTATATCGTGTAAGAGGTGTTGTCTAGACTTGTATCGTGCATAAGGATAAGTGGAGTATCTCTTATATCATGCAACAAGCATGACTCATATTGTGTATGAGCTATCCTCCATCTTCATATCGGGGTAACCCCATCTAGGGTTTGATATTGGGTAGATGTATTCCAACCATATCGGGCTACACTTTGTTCTTGAATCTATACCTTGTATCATACATTAGGATTTACTTAAGTATTCATATCATTCATTAGATGTGTGTACTTCAAGGTATCAGGTACCAAAGATACATTACATGATCATATCATGTAAGAGCACTTGCTATTCTTTACTTATATCGGGTTACGCAGATTAGGGTTTCACATCAGCTTTCAAGTATACTTTAGACCTTATATCGTGCATAGAGTCTATTCTTGATTTCATATCATGTAAGCATATCATTCTAGCATATCATGCAAGCATATCAGACATGCATATCATGCAAGCATATTGTGCAAGAAAAGTCTATTCATACCCAAATTGAGTTGGAGCTACTTGTGTGTAAGCTTGACCCCGATATCACTTTATGAAGTGATACCATCTTCTTCAAGCTCTAGACCTTCATTCTATATGTTCTAGTTCATAGAAACAGGTTTAGGAAACTACTAGAACTCATAATTTCATCAACTATTTCAAAAAATTTCAGAATTAAAAGTAGTTCATTTAAGCATAGCAATTTAGGTGATGATTAATAACATGATAGGGTTCAAGTTATATAACCCACCTTGTGATCAGCTTCAAAACTCCAAGCTCCAAAGATTCACGTCCTAAGGTTGAAGAAGAGTTTCTCTAAGGTCCAGGCTCATTCACAACTCCTCCATAGACAAGAGATCACCATAGTTAAGCACTTGGTGAAGAAGAAAAGAAAGGAGTATTCATAACTCGATATCCTACTTCAACCGAGGTTGAAGATGACCAAAGTCTTACCTAAAGCTTGTTTCTCATGCTCTCCTAGCTCCTTGACCTTCTTTTCACGATACCTAGGGGTCTTTGAATGATATCTCTAAGGGGAGTGGTTATGAGGATTGTAAACTTTCATAAGTTGGTGAAAGGTGAAGTATATATACTTGGTTTCATGAGATAAAGCATATAAGAGGTGTCTTCACCTTAAGCTACTAGATGACACGTGGTCATGCATGCAAAGATGTATATATTGGCATGCAAAAGTCTTGGGGATAACCTAGAAACAATATCTCGACCCTTACTTATCTTGTTGGGCAAGTTATATCATCTTTATCTCATTAAATAAGCAACATGATACACTTTTTGTGAGGATCTTTGCAACTCGACATGAGCCACCTCCTTGAGGTGATCTACCCATCATGGCCTTTTTCAAGGCTAAAAAAACCGACAGGAGGCTCCTACTTTGGCTCCTTGGCCGATAGGGCTCCTTATATGAAGTCTACAACTCGATACAACACTCATATAAGGCTCTTTCCTTCAACCCATTCTTGGTCTTTCATTACCAAGAGTATCATCACTCAATGGTGATTCAATCATAGTGCCCCCTTATTTTTCTTTCCTCCCAAAGATACATAGAGGAAGTAGGGTTACACTATAGGTGGTTATTTTGCATTCCAACCCTATTCATTGGGTTAATTACAATTTGTACCAAAATTGGTGCACATAGCACAAGCATTATTCAAGCAAGTTATAACTTGGGATTTAGGCTTTATACAACAACCACTTAGCATAATTATCTTTCTTATGATACTAAAACACTGGAAACACATTTCACATGTGACATTTTGCAATATAACCCCTCATCTTGGATAAATTGCACTTTTCACTCAGGCTTTCATATAATGCACAATTAGTTTGCAATTAAGCTCAAACTTTGAAAACAACTTCACAAGAAGCCTTAATTGCTTTTCAAAAGATTAGAACCAGTTGGTAAGTAACTTGTTTAAGAAAAACTTCTAGGGTTAATCCATAACCCATGTTAGGGGTATTACAACACAAAGTCGAGCAACGGTGCCACCACCTCCACGAGGCCCCGTGGGTCCTAGCTAAAACTATCAACACCCCCCTCCGTCAGCTCCTTAGACCCACCATTTCTCTCCTTTTTCTCCTGGCTGATGTCGTGCCACTTTTTGACTACTCGACAGCTCCTAGTGTGGCCTAGAGGGTGGCAAACTGCCTTGACCCCTCCTGTCTCCATGTTCACCTATCTGTCATTAGTAGGCATTTTGCCTGATGCCTTACATGGCATAGGCATCCTTGGTTACCTTTATGGAGGAGAGCCACATCCTAGCTGTTGATGAGTTGGTTTCCCTTGTAGGTTGAAGCAGAGTCGGCATAAATCATGCATTTGCATACCGTTAGAGAGGTTAGTGGCCTTGTCTTATATCACTAGCATCATGGTTACATATGGTTTTCCAGGTGAAGGGTGGTACTCTCTCCTTATATAGGTGTAAGCCTAACTCTAGGGTTAAGGGAAGGGTAAGGTTGAAGAGAAAGAAAGGTGTGGGTATGAGATAAGGCATGTTTCCTTCTTGGAAGCATCGTAGATGGAAATATGATGATATGGAAATGGATTTAACCATTTTAATGAAAATGGTACACAAGTCATGATATATGGTATTTACTTGTGGTAATATGGCTCCCAAAACTACCTACTTCTTTCCCAATTACTCACAAAGCATGCAAGGTCAATATTCATTATCATTCCCAAAATATTTCTAAAATATTTTCCTTATTTGGCAATTGGTCTCCAATCATAGATAGGGGGAAGACAAGGAACCTTGTTTATGAAAACATATTCTTTTATTTGAAATTCCTCCCTTTTATTCTTATGAATCCAAAGGTAACAAAAATACACCACCACATTATTACTTAGACTTGGTTTTGACAACAAAAAGCCTTTAAGGAATGCACTTAACTATATGGTGCACCTTGGCCAAATAATCTAGATTATCCTTTTATCTCTCTCTCTTTATCTTTTATTAATACAATTCCTAACTCAAATATATGTATTACTTGGTTGACACACCAAAAGCCAAACATGAAAATTTATAATATTCCTAATCTTGAATTTAGGAATTCATTATTGTTTTTCCCACTTATGTTCACATTGTGGGATTTTATTGTATTATCTTTTCATATCCAAAACTTGCTCTTTTCCAATATTATTTTAAAACAAATAATTATCTCATGAAATATCCTTTTTATCAAAAATTCCAGAATGCACTTCTTTTCTTTTATTTTTTAATGTACCAAAGGTTAGATGCTTAAAAAATTATGTTGCTACTCTCGACAAGATAATTATTCTTTTAATGATCTAAAACACCATTTATTTTATTTTCCTTTAGAAACATGGCAATTATCTTTATAATATCAAAAGTCATTATTATTTATTCATGTATGAATTCCTTTTATTTATTTTTTGACACAAGCACCCATTCCATGAAGGTTATTTATAATTCCACCAATAATACCATCAGGGAATTTAGAAGTCAATTCATTTACATAATTCAATTTTATCAAAATTGAGGATATAACATCAATCATGCTAATCATGTGCCAATAGAACACTTACCGTTCGCACTGTGTGAAGAACAAGTCCTCTGCATCATGCTCTCTTCCGTTCATGTTGTCTCCTACTAAAACAAACATCGAGATTCGATTTACAAGCATCTGGAGACAAAACCACTATGACCCACGAGGTTGTTGTACCCTTCCATAAAACTGGCTCTTTAGATCAATACATAAGAAATATGTATCTATTATTGTACAAGAATAAGTTGATTGGAGTTGAAATCCTCGTTTATCCAATGAGAAAATGTGTCATCGATGTCCATACTAAAAAAGAGGCCATTATACTCATCAACAAATCCATGTTGTTATTCATTGATACCATTTTGTAGTAACCCCAAACTCATATCATGTTTTCTATCAGTGAAAGGTCTTTTCTATAAAGGTTTTATCCCTTCTTAGAGAAAACTTTCCATTATGCATTAACCCCAAACATATGCATATCTTGTTCAATTATAATGTTGATATTGAGAATCATGAGACCAAACCACTAATGTCATATACACATTGAACAACTCTTCCATCATGTGCCATTCCTATCTATTTATAATGTACTAATACTTCTAACCTTCACATAAAGGCATGTCAACCCCCACCCAATTTCATAAAACTCACAAGTGAAAGCTCATGCCATTAGTTAGTGTAGAGGAGTAACAACACACATTAAATAAACCATCTAGTATTATACCAAACTATCAAGAAGAATAATTATGGAGTGACATACAAGCAATGTAAAGGGGATTTTCTTCACTAAAGTGTGGTGCTTTTTTTAGTCCAATTCGAGCCTAGGAGTCCTCAAAACTCTCTAATTATCATTTTTATTAACCAAGACTATAATATGGATATAGAATTATTTCTACTGATGATTCCAAGTAACTAGTTAGTAATCCTTGCATGCATTCATTTGCTAAAAAACTAGGGTCAAGTGTTAGCATGTATCAATTGTTAATACATGTCAAATTGAGGCACAAGTCCTATGAAAGAAAACCCATGAATGCAGAGAGAGATGATGAAGGCTTGGGTAATTAAGGTTCTAAGTTGAACATGTACTATGTTAGAATCCTAATTCTATCCTAGGGTCAGGTAGGGATAAGACCGATGGAAGTAGGAGTTGCCTAATTCCCTAGTGCACATGACCATAGGGTCGGGAGGTAACAAATATCATTGTCTGAGGGCCATGGGTTAGGAGATTGATCACCTTCATGAACTCATGGGACCCAAAGGGCAGATGAGTAGGGCTCTCTCTGGATGCATGAAGGAAGAGGGATGACCCCAAAAGTGCCGGCACCCTAAAGGCCTAGAGGAGATGACCAAGGATTATGCTTGGACCAAGTAAGTTCGAGACCAGTTTCCCATGGAAGTAATGGGGATATCAAGATGATGGCACGTTTCAACCTAGATTTGAAGGTGTACTGGCAAGGTGGGATGTGTCATCTCTACTCTTGGAACAGGAAGAACTTTATGTTTGGACGACCGCCAAATGCTTATTTCTTCTTGTTATGGGAGTGAGAGATGGGACAGTACGCATGCCATACACCAAGGATAAAAGATGAGGTGGGTTGGAACGTTGCTACAAGGTATGAGGATAGAGATGATAACATACCCTTGTGGAGCGAATGATACATGGATAGTTTACAAACACTAAGAGTATCAAGGAGATCATCTTGTGAGGTTGTGATACCCTGAGCTATCTGGAATTTGCAAGATATGCAAGGTTGAGTTTGATCACCAAGAGAATAAGCTCAGATGTTTCTTGATAAAGATAAACTTAGAGTTGAGATAATAAGTGGAATACATTGAGGTGTATGTCTTCAACATTACCTAATACCTAAGGATGTGAAGTGGTAATGGATGCTTTGGTTGAGATATAGCTGCCTAGTTTGGCTAGAGACTAGAAGAGGCTGTTAGTCTAACCTTAAGTCTGGAAAAGAGATAAGTTTGGCTAACACCCATATGTATCAATAGCAGTTAATCAAGTAAATGATTGTTTGGTTAGTCATCCTAGTCCGTGATGTAATGAAAGGATGGTTGTAGAACCTCAGATGCACTTCTTTGGAAAGGAAGGTGATGAAACCCTAATTAGAATGGTTTAGGGTTTCCGAGGTATCAAGATTGAGGAATCATAACAATTCCGGAGATCGTGATATACCTTGGTACTACAAAGATAGTAAGTGACAGTAGTATTTTGGATGTCTAAGGTGAAGTGCATGTGGTATGTTGCCATGCATGATAGTAGGTGAAGGATGAACACCAGTAACCCAGTGTATCGATATAGAGAATAAAAGGTCCCTGATAGGGAATGGGGGTTCATCACTATGGATGTTGTGGTAAGTCTCCCTTTGACCAAGAAGGTCAAGATGCAATATGGGTTATGGTAGATCGCCTTACATAGATAACATGAGAAAGAAAGATTACTATCAAGGGATAGATTAAGTTGAACTACTTAAGAGAGAGATGGTTCAACTACACCATGATGTGAGTTCTAAAGTTCTTGATATGACCTAAAGGTTCACTTCCATTAGGTGGAAGAAGATACATGAAGAACTCGATGTTAGTACCGCTTATCACCCCTAACTAATGGTTAGTATGATCCAGACTAGAGGGTCAGATGAGAGAAAGTGTGCTTGTTCAAGATGATATAAAGAGACAGTTCTTAAGATGTGATGTTAACCACCATAGCCTTTATCGAGATGCAAGAAGTTCTATAGGGAGGTTGTGTCGGTCACCACTTCATTAAGATGAGGTTGGTAAAGGAGGCCTCACGACGGTCTGAAAAGAACCACAGTGTGTGTAGATGAAGTTGCTTTGATCGTGCAATGGCTGAGAGAGAGCCAAGTGGTGACATGAGTCATGGCCTGATGCAAAGCAGACTGACATGCAGTTCACTGTGGGAAAATATGTGATGTGAAAATCCAACCCCTCTAAGCTACAACGAAGAAAGCTGAGTCCCCGATATATGGGTCCAATTGAGATGGATTGGTGGAGATGGTTGTGTTTATCCTTGACCCTCAGGATAACATGATGTGTAATGTGTTCCATGAGCCTGATCTAGAGCACTATGTGAGGTACCCAAGCCATGTACTGAGCCTTGAACCCATTCAACTTTTGAGAGGCTAAAATGTCCTGAGTAACCTATGAGGGTACGATATACCAATGTAAGAAAGAACTCAGATGGAAGAATATGAGATGATGAAGGTTCTTGGGAAGCACCGTGGAAAGGGTGAGTCCCCGATATATGGGTCCAGTAGGTTTAAATAATTTGATTGTGACTATTAAATTATTAGCCATATCTGTGAAATTTTTGATGTCCCCACATACCGACATATTTCTATATGCTGACCGACATTTTGTATCCAAAGGATTCCTAATGTTAAAAGGAATTCCAATAAGGAAAATAAAAGAGAGATAAAGAGAAATCCTAAAAAAGAGATAGTTTAATAAAGAAAAAGTAAGATAATGAGAAAAAGGATGAAAGATAAGGAAAGAGGCTAAGGTATATCCCTAAGATGGGATTTTGAGCCATTAAGGTTCCTTGAGGTTCAAGGAACTCAGAATAATAATTGTATTGCAAGGAAAAGAGAAAATATGTGAGAAATATATATATATATATATATATATATATATATATATATATATATAATTAAGTGATATCTTGCACCTAAAGAAAATGCACGATTTCTTTTAGATAATGAGCCCAATTTCGGCAGAGAGGTAGATATAATTATTATTAAGTTTCCCTCAAAGTTTGGGATTAATTGGACACTCGGTTTGGGAGATATGATTTTTGGAATATTTCCTAATGTGAAGAGGATAACATTAAATGTCACGAATTTCCAATTTGTTTGTAAATGATTTTCTTGGCGCGTGGAATCTGGGTCCTCAGATCTGAAATCTGATGGTGGCTGCTTGTCACCTACCTCGGCCAAGAAAGGAAAATAGAGCTCCATTTTGTTAATTTTCCACTCAATTTTCTTGCAACTCAGTGGGTGTGTGGGACTAGAGATCTCTCCAATAGATTCGAAGATGGAAAACGTACTGAATCATCCTAAGTTTTAGTATCTTTCGACGAGTAATTTGAAAATCCCTAATCGTGTGGTGCTCCCTGACCGACCTGAGGAACCAAATCTATAAAAGGGGGGCTACCAACCCCTCTGCAAGATCAAAAAGCTATTGGCTAGGTACTACACGACCTCAAACTCTCTCCTCCGCCTATAATTTCCTTTCTGATCTTGACCCCATAGTAGTGTGTGACCAACGACTTCCCTAGAGATGGGTCTTGTGGCCACGACGACGCTGACCATCACTGATGAATCGGAAGATGTCAGAGAGTTCACCGGAGTGAGGTGAAGGAAGAGAGATTCTTTCCTACCAAAGGGAGGGATGGGATCACGAGGTCAACTTCTGGGTTGACCATGGCTGGGAGCCGACTCACGAACAGATAGGTCGTAAGGTAGAAGATGAAGTAGAGGGAAAAGTCCACGCTACCCCTGAGTCCATTACAGGAACGGAGGGACAGATGGGTCTTTTAACCCTATTCCTCCACCTTCACCTTGCTAGGATGAGCTGCAGAGTTAGCGGTTGGCCATTGGCCCTTTTAGTCTGTGTGGATAAAAGGTAAAAGGTTCTTTTTTCCTACTTGGCACGTTCTGATAGGGCCAAAATGATTTATTTTGTGAAATTTGTAAGAAATCATAGGATTTTCCAATGGGTACGTATAATATATCAATTTTGATAAGAAAAATACGAGGAACACATTAAAATTGGTTTGAGAACCTAAAACTGTTCATATTTGCAAAAATATCTTAATCTAATGAAAAGTGCTTATGTATTAGATTAAGAAACCCTAATTGAACATATTGGTTAAGTTCATAGTGTTTAATTGATGAAATTGAGTAATTACAACATGTCAAATAGGTAATGACGAACTTGAACCAGATCTAGATGTTTCTTGCATGTTTTAGGGTTTTATTCTAAATAATAATGATTGAACATTTAGAAACCCTAATTATGTTTAGAAATTGGGTTTAATGTCTTAATCATGCTATTTTGGTATATAATAAGCTGTGGAGAATACTAAGAAGGATTGAACCTAATTAAGATGATATCATGCATGTTTTAGGGTTTTGTACGCATGGAGATGCATAATAGCTTAGGAAATCCTAACTTAAGGTTAATGGTTGCTCATGAGATATAATTTGAAATCCTTTGTATAAAACTGATGTTAGGTTAACCTCAGTGCTAGTAGATGATAAAATGTCTTAATGTGAGTAATTAGGGTTTTGCACCTAGAACTGCTGTTTTAGGGTTTTGTGGATACAAATGAGGAAAGATGTAAAAGATCTAAAAAGAACTCTAATGAAACCCTAATGCGGATTAGAATCCCTAGAAAGTGAATCCAAGTCAATTAAAAAGAAATATTCTTGGTAAAGTGTAGTAAATAGGTTATGTATGCTTTTCAGGAATTCTGTGATTGTTGAACTGCATCTTGGATTACTTGCTTGCTTAGAATCGTTATTAGCTTGTTGAATCTACAAATCAGGTATGTGGTTAATTATGAATAACCGCCTTCGTTTCTCGAGGATTTTTCATATGGTTAACCGCATTGAATACAAATTATCAGTTTGGATGTTCATACTTGCAAATCATAAAGTCATTGTGATTATCACATTAATAATAGAAGTATGTATTCTCGCACCTACATGCCACCCTGATGGATGATGACAAAGGTCAAGCCCAGATGGGTAGACCAATGGGCACCATGAGTGGTGACCCTAGGCACCATGCTCGGGAATGAGACAGTGGCCTATGATATTGAATGACTAACAGGCACTATGAAGGGTGACCCCAGGCACCAAGCTCGGGATTAAGAAGGTGGCCTTATGTCATTGGCAAAAGAAACCCTAGGGAGGGTATTCCAGGGTTAGGGCAAAAGCGATGGAGAATGTCATACTGAAAAGCGTATATTGGTTTGTTAATTAACTTGATTGTGATAATTAGATTGTTATCCTTATGTGCAAACTTTTGGTTGTCCCCACATACTAGCATATTTTGATATGCTGACCGACATTTTGTTTGTCGGCGTTTTAGGTACAACCCTGAAATGAACAAACAGTAAAGTGACACATTGTGAAAATAAAACATAAAGTGCAAGGGGGATTAGATAGAATAGACTCAAGCTTGGATAGATAGATTTCCAAGGATTTAAAAGGTATGCAAAGTTTTATTTTAATACCATTTTTCAATTTTGTTAGTAGAATTTCATAATTATTATTGATTATTTGTTAAAGCTTTGATCCGGGTTATTGGATAATGGCTCTGATCTCTTGGTCTCCCTTAAGTGGGGGTTACCGGGAGACAGGGTCATTACAATTGGTATCAGAGCATAGGTTTCTCACTTAATCATTAATAATTATTAAATTTTACAAATTCCATAGAACCGAGGGAGTTATTAGAGGATTGTCCGAAAGACTGAGGTGTCTAGAAAAGGATCACGTCTGGGGGCTGGCAATATTTTCCTTCGCACCGCTAGTCGGAATACGAGGACTCCCAGATTGTGTGACTGCCTGGCCGATGTTATAGGATATGACTCGAAATAAGATACCTTTAGGACTCTCTCATCTTGTTCATCCCTTCTCAACTCAAATTCTATTAAGGACCTTAAGGATTAGGGTTTTCTCTCTTTTCCTCACCCTCTTGAGGTATGGGTAAGGTTGATAAGAATTAAGGAACCCTCCACCAAATTAATAAAAAGCATGTAAATTAGATGTCATGGACATAAGCTTAATAGAGTAAGTGTAAAGGAATAGATACATGCTTAGGTCGTATGACACAAGTTGTCATTACCCTCAGGAGATACCTGAGGATAGACCTCCTTGGCAAGAGGATGAGTAGAGAGAGTTAGTCTTCGAGGTATAGACCTCCATTAAAACTAGAGACCTAGCACATCCTTGGAGGATGATGTTAACCCTAACCCTAAGTGAAGGTTAGAGAGAGAGATGACACGAAGAGTTAGATGTCATGGTTGACCAGATGTTTGGATAGACATGCCTTGGGATGTCATACGAGCCAGGAGAGGTTAGATGACCCAGTGCTTTTGGTGACCCAACATTGGAAAGGGTCATGCATGTTAGGGTGAAGGATGGCTCCTTCATGGATGAAGTTAGAAGAGAACCTATAGAAACCCTATGGGCTTATGCAAGTAGGGGATAACATGCAACCAAAGTACGTAAGTACTACGGTGGTAGGTTGAAACCTTGGCCAGTAAGTACGATGGATAGCTTATGAGGTAAGCATAAAGAACTAAGGGTAACCTCGAGAAAACATAAGTTAAACATAGGCATCACCCATGTAGAAGTATGCTTGTGAGCTTGATCCTTCATGTAGAGAGGACCTCTAGTAGTAAGGATGGATTTGGAGTTAGCTGTAGAGAGAGAAAGCATGACTTAAGAAAGAAGGTTGGAAGCTTAAATTTTGAGACATGAGGAACAGTGGGGAGTAGAGGATGAAGCGACCTAAGAGGATGATAGTGGTTGCCTCGTGCTTGACCCCTGAAGACTGATGATATCTTGGTGTCCTTTAGAGGAATCAAAACCTAGAGGGAGGATGAGGATTATGGTACCTATGTGCCTATAGTATAAGTGGTTACCTGATGAGATGAGATAAAGAGTGCCTTAGACCCTGAGGAGGTTTAAGTAACCAGTTGGGAAACTTTATACCTAGTTGGTTGTCCTTGAGGAGGACTCAACTCTGAGGTATTGCTCATATAAAAGGATCATGGGAGTACATGACATACCTTGGACATGTTTGATTCATGGTTAAGAGATTGAGCATGCAATTGGATACCAAAGGAGAACCTAGGGTTCCTAGGCCTAAGAGGGGAAGTAATGTATCCAATGATCATGATGAGATTTGAGTCTCTATAGTTTCGAGCATGGTACTCCTCATGTGTAGAGGTAAAAGAAACTACTTAAGTTTAAGGTGTGTTTGATGAACCCCTCATAAGTTAATGACATGGGAAGGTATGATCTGGATCTAATGGTGAGGAATGAGAACCCAGATGACCTAGCCTGGTGGTCTGATTGTGCCTTAATAACTTACTAGGGTTAAGCATATGGATGTAAACCCTAGACCTAAGGGCGGTTGCGACCTTGTTGTCAAGAGGTGTAGTTTTCTCCCATCCTGGGAGAAGGACCCTTTGGTAGGGTGTATACCAGTTTGTTGGTTTTGAGGTAACCTAAAGAGGTTTCAGAGGATCTTGTGAAGCTAAGTGAAGAGTACATGGTATGAGAATGAACCTACAGACCCATAGATAACCATCTCTATGTGCATGTGGACATGTGACCATGGAGGTAACAAGTATGGGGCCTGATCAAGGTAGGCAGGTCGCCATGATCCCTGAGAAAGGATGAAAGACAGACCAAGAATGTAGAGAGAGAGATGATGAAGGCTTGGGTAAGGTTCTAAGTCAATCATGTACTATGTTAGAATCCTAAGTCTATCCTAGGGTCAGGTGGGGATAAGACCGATGGAAGTAGGATTTTCCTAATTCGCTAGTTGCACATGACCATTGGGTCAGGAGGTAACAACTATCATTGTCTGAAGGCCATGGGTTAGGAGATTGATCACCTTCATGAACTCATGGGACCCATAGGGCACTCTCTGGATGCATAAGGGAAGAGGGATGACCCCTAAAGTGTCGACACCCTATAGACCTAGAGGAGATGACCAAGGAATGGGTGTGGACCCAAGTAGGTTCGAGACTAGTTTTCCATGGAAGTAACTTTGATATCAAGATGATTGTGATGAAGAGACATAAGTTGCATGTTTCAACTTAGATTTGAAGGTGTACATGCAATGTGGGATGTATCATCTCTACTCTTGGAATAGGAAGAACTTTGTGTTTGGATGGCCGCCAAATGCTTATTTCCTCTTGTTATGGGAGGGAGAGATGGGACAGTATGCATGCCATACACCAAGGATGCGAATTGGAACGTTGCTACATGGTATGAGGACAGAGATGATAACATACCTGGTGGAGTGAATGATACATGGATGGTTTACAAACACTAAGATGAATAGTGTAGTCACCTTATGAGGATGTTTTATCATGAGCTATATGGAACTAGCAAGTTATAGAAGGTTGAGTTTGATCACCATGAGGATGAGCTCAGGGTTTCTTAATTATGATAAACCTAGACTTTGAGATGAGATGATAAGTATAATACATGGAGGTGTATGTCCTCAATAATACCTAACACCTAAGGATAAGAAGTGGCAATGAATGCTCTGGTTGAGATATAGCTGCCTAGTTTAGCTGGAAGCTATAAGGAGTTGAGGTTGCTAGTCTAACCTTAAGTTAAGAAAAAGAGATTAGTTTGGCTAACACCCATATGTATCAATAGCGGTTAATCAAGTAAATGATTGTTTGGTTAGCCAGTCTAGTCCGTGATATAATGAAAGGATGGTTGTAGAACCTCAGATGTACTTCTTTGGAAAGGAAAGTGATGAAACCCTAATAAGAATGGTTTAGGGTTTCCGAGGTATTAATCTTGAGGAATCATGACATACCGGAGATCATGGTTTTAAGATCACCAAACACCGTGATACTACAAAGATAGTAAGTGATAGTAGCAATTTGGCTGCTTGATGTGAGTTGCATGTAGCATGTGGCCATGCAAGCCAAGGGTGAAGGACGAACACCAGTAACCCTGTGCTTTGACTTAGAGGTTAAAGAATCCCCGAGAGGGAATGGGAGTTCACCCACTATGGATGGTGGTAAGTCTCCCCTTGACCAAGAAGGTCAATATGTAATATGGGTTATGGTAGATCACCTTACCTAGATGCCATGAGAAAGAAAGGAGTACTGTCAACAGACAGATTTTGTTGAACTACATAAGGGAGAGAGATGGTCCAATTATACCATGATGTGAGTTCAAAATTTTTGAGTATGACCTAAAGGTTCACTTCCATGAGGTGGAAGTAGAAACATGCAGAACTCGATGTTAGTACCGCTTATCACCCCTAACTAATGGTTGGTATGATCCAGACTAGAGGGTCTGAGGTGATCAAGTGAGCTTGCTCAGGGTGATACAAAGAGACAGTTCTTAAGATGTGATTTTAACCACCATAGCCTTTATCGGGATGAAAGAAGTTCTATAAGGAGGTTGTGTTGGTTACCACTTCATTAAGATGATGTTGGTGAAGGAGGCCTCTCAAAGGTCAGAAAAGAACCACAGTGTGTGCAGATGAAGTTGCTTTGATCATGCAATGGATGAGAGAGAGCCCAGTAGTGATAGGAGTCACGAGCGTTTGCAAAGCAGACTGACATGCAATACACTATGGGAGAATATGTGATGTGAAAATACGACCCCTCTAAGATACAGTTGAGAAAGCTGAGTCCCCGATATATGGGTCCATTTGAGATGGATTGGTGGAGATGGTTGTGTTTAGCCTTGCCCCTAAGGATAACATGATGAGTAATGTGTTCCATGAGTCCGATCTAGAGCACTATGTGAGGTACCCAAGCCATGTCCTGATCCTTGAACCTATTCAGCTTTTGAGAGGCTGAAATGTCCTGAGTCACCTATGAGGGTACGATATACCAAGGTAAGAAAGAAATTAGATGGAAGAATATGAGATGATGAAGGTTCTTGGGAAGCACCATGGAAAGGGTGAAGCCACATGGGAGCCCTGATGGACGTATGAAAGGCTTATCCTGAACTGTTTGTTTGCTTGATGGAATTTTAAGGACAAAATTCCTACAAGAGGGGAAGGATGTTACAACCCCAATTTTTGGGTTCAATTGGTGAGAAATGTAATTTCTCATATTAAAGATATTTGAACATATATTGATATAATTTATTTTGAATAAATAGATTTCGTTTACAATAGCCTTGATGGTTGTTTTGCGGGATTTATTGGCTATTGGTCCCAATAACAAGGAAATAAAGAAAGGAAATTCAATTATTAAATTAGTAAATGAATAGTTGAGTTTTTGAGAAAAGAATGAGGTAGAAACATCTAGAGGGCAAATCAATGTAATCCAAGGATTAATTTCGTGCCTCTTGGGTTCCTTGGGTTCCAAGGAGTTCAAAATTGAAAAGATAATGCAATATGAAAGGAAAAGATCAATTAAGTATTTCTTTATTAAGAAAGAAATTGAAAGCAATTATAAAATGTGGGAAATAAGTGGAAAGAGGTATAATTGAGTTATCCTTTGTGGATTTTTGTATCCAAAGGATTCCTAATGTTAAAAGGAATTAAAATAAGGAAAATAAAAGAGAGATAAAGAGAAATCCTCAAAAAGAGATAGTTTAATAAAGAAAAAGTAAGATAATGAGAAAAAGGATGAAAGATAAGGAAAGAGGTTAAGGTATATCCCTAAGATGGGATTTCGAGCCATTAAGGTTCCTTGAGGTTCAAGGAACTCAGAATAATAATTTTATTGCAAGGAAAAGAGAAAATATGTGAGATATATATATATAATTAAGTGATATCTTGCACCTAAATAAAAGGCACGATTTTTTTTAGATAATGAGCCCAATTTCGGCAGAGAGGTAGATAAAGTTATTATTAAGTTTCCCTCAAAGTTTGCGATTAATTGGACACTCAGTTTGGGAGATATGATTTTTGGAATATTTCCTAATGCGAAGAGGATAACATTAAATGTCACGAATTTGCAATTTGTTTGTAAATGATTTTCTTGGCACGTGGAATCTGGGTCGTCAGATCTGAAATATGACGGTGGCTTCTTGTCACCTACCTCGGCCAAGAAAGGAAAACAGAGCTCTATTTTGTTAAATTTCCACTCGATTTTCTTGCAACTTAGTGGGTGTGTGGGACTAGAGATCTCTCCAGTAGATTCGAAGATGGAAAATGTACTTAATCATCCTAAGTTTTAGTATCTTTCGGTAAGTAATTTGAAAATCCCTAATCGTGTGGTGCTTCCCGACCGACCTGAGGAACCAAGTCTATAAAAGGGGGGCTACCAACCCCTCTACAAGATCAAAAAGTCATTGTCTAGGTGCTACAGGACCTCAAACTCTCTCCTCCGCTTATAATTTCCTTTCTGATCTCGACCCCATAGCAGTTTGTGACCAGCGGCTTCCCTAGAGATGGGTCTTGGGGCCACGATGACGCTGACCACCACTTATGAATCAGAAGATGTCAGAGAGTTCGCCGGAGTGAGGCGAAGGAAGAGAGATCCTTTCCTACCAAAGGGAGGGATGGGATCATGGGGTCAACTTCTGGGTTGACCATGGCTGGGAGCCGACTCGTGAACAGAGAGGTCGTAAGGTAGAAGATGAAGTAGCGGGAAAAGTCCACGCTACCCCTGAGTCCATTGCAGGAAGAGATGGACAGATGGGTCTTTTAACCCTATTCCTCCGCCTCCACCTTGCTAGGACAAGCTGTAGAGTTGGCGGCTGGCCATTGGCCCTTTTAGTCTGCGTGGATAAAAGGGAAAAGGTCCTTTTTCCACTTGGCACGTTCTGATAGGCCCAAAATGATTTATTTTGTGAAATTTGTAAGAAATCGTAGGATTTTCCAATGGGTACATATAATATATCAATTTTGATCAGAAAAATATGAGGAACACATTAAAATTAGTTTGAGAACCTCAAACTGTTCATATTTGCAAAAATATCTTAATCTAATGAAAAGTGCTTATGCATTAGATTAAGAAACCCTAATTGAACATATTGGTTAAGTTCATAGTGTTTAATTGATGAAATTGAGTAATTACAACCTGTCAAATAGGTAATTACGAACTTGAACCAGATCTAGATGTTTCTTGCATGTTTTAGGGTTTTATTCTAAATAAGAATGATTGAACATTTAGAAACCCTAATTATGTTTAGAAATTGGGTTTAATGGCTTAATCATGCTATTTTGGGATATAATAAGCTGTGGAGAATAATAAGAAGGATTGAACCTAATTAAGATGGTATCATGCCTGTTTTAGGGTTTTGTACGCATGGAGATGCATAATAGCTTAGGAAATCCTAACTTAAGGTTAATTGTTGCTCATGAGATATAATTTGAAATCCTTTGTATAAAACTGATGTTAGGTTAACCTCAGAGATAGTAGATGATAAAATGTCTTTAATGTGAGTAA
Organism: Alisma plantago-aquatica; assembly: GCA_963693085.1. Classification (NCBI taxonomy): domain Eukaryota; kingdom Viridiplantae; phylum Streptophyta; class Magnoliopsida; order Alismatales; family Alismataceae; genus Alisma; species Alisma plantago-aquatica. The sequence continues at coordinate 217,032,194 of OY856414.1, read as the reverse complement.
TTAGGGTTTTACACCAAGAACTGCCGTTTTAGGGTTTTGTGGATACAAATGAGGAAAGCTGTAAAAGATCTAAAAAGAACTCTAATGAAACCCTAATGCAGATTAGAATCAATAGAAAGTAAATCCAAGTCAATTAAAAGAAATATTCTTGGTAAAGTGTAGTAAATAGGTTACGTATGCTTTTCAAGAATTCTATGATTGTTGAACTGCTTCTTGGATTACTTGCTTTCTTGGAATCGTTATTAGCTTGTTGAATCTACAAATCAGGTATGTGGTTAATTATGAATAACCGCCGTAGTTTCCTGAGGATTTTTCGGATGGTTAACCGCATTGAATGCAAATTGTTAGTTTGGATGTTCATACTTGCAAATCATAAAGTCACTATGATTATCACATTAATAATAGAAGTATGTATTCTCACACCTACATGCCACCCTGATGGATGATGACAAAGGTTAGGCCCAGATGGGTAGACCAATGGGCTCCGTGAGTGGTGACCCCAGGCACCAAGCTCGGGAATGAGAAGGTGGCCTATGATATTGAATGACTAACGAGAACTATGAAGGGTGACCCCAGGCACCAAGCTCGGGATTGAGAAGGTGGCCTTAAATCATTAGCAAAAGAAACTGTTACAACCCCAATTTTGGGTTAATTTGCTGAGAAATATAATTTCTCATATTAAAGATAAATGAACAAATAATGATGCCTTTGATTGAATGCATGAATTTTGTTGCAATAGCCTTGATGATTGCTTTGTGGGCTTTATTGGCTATTGGGCCCAATAACAAGGAAATTCAATTAGTAAATGAATAATTAAGTTTTTGAGAAAAGAAAGGTGTGGAAACCTCCAGAAGGCAAAAGAATACAATCCAAAGTTGGATTTCGTGCCTCTTGGGTTCCTTGGGTCCCAAGGAGTCCAAAGTTTCATAGAGAATGCAATGATAAAAGAAAAGACCAATTAAGTATTTACTTGTTAAAAAAGAGATTGAAAATAATGATAACATGTGGAAAATAAGTGAAAAGAGGTATAATTGAGTTATACTTGGTGAATTTGTGTTTCCCAAGGATTACTAATGTTAAAAGGAATTCCAATAGGAGAATAGAGGAGAGATTAAGAGAAATCCTTAAAAAGAGAATTAAAAAGGAAAAGAAATTGATTAATAAAAGGGAAATATGAGAAATTGACTTTCAAAAGAAGATAAAGGCAAATAGATTTTCCCCAATATAGTAATTCGTGCCTTTTGAATTTCCTGAGGTCCAAGGGACCCAAAATAACAAGATAATCACAAAGGAAAAAGGAATACAAATTAATTTTGATTAATTAATGAGAGAACTTGGGAGAGAAGGAAGCCTTCTCATCCATTGCTTTTTGTTTCCCAAATTTCGTACAAATCTAGGCAATAATTAAAGGAATGTTCCCTTAAAATTTGAGACAAATAGGAGTTATGGTTTGGGAGATATTAATTTTCCAAGTTATCTCCAATTTGGGAATTATTATGAATTAAAGCAATAAATCTTTTCCCTTGTGTTTGATCGCGGGCGATGAGATCCGTTGGATCTTAATCCAACGATGGACAGTCATCGTCTAAGTTCCAAGCGGACTGGGACTCTGCAAGTTCCAGGGAGACTTTCTCACCTTGTTTTCTCACAATCTAGTGGACATGCCAGCCTGGTATTGGTCCCATTAGACTCATGAGAGGAAATCACGAAGATTCCTCCCTATTTTTGCTAAGTTTGGTCGTCGTTTTAGGAAACGCCTAACTCGACAGGGACATACCTCGACCCTATATATAGGGGAGGGCGGACGAGGGAACCAGCATGCTATTTAGCTATCCTAGACACTGTGGAGGATCGAGGGGAGTCTACCTGTGTGCCCAATTCGAATAAAAACCCTGACCTTCATCGTCGTCTATCCAGTTTGTCTCGCCTGAAACTGGCGAGTCAGAGGCGGTGCTAGCATGACCAGGCCCAGCAAGTGAGGGCTTGATCGAGTTCGGAGGAGGGAGGCGGAGCTCCCTGAATGTTCGGTGCGCTTGTAGGAGGCTAGAATCGTGCAGTCAATGCCTAAGTTGACCACGAAGCTGCTGTCTCTCTCTCGCGAGGTTGAAGACGAAGACCTTGTGGTATTTTACACTTTTACCCCTCCGCGCCTCTTTTGCTGGTAAGGGCAGTCGTGTCTTTTGTTTCTATTAATTGCAATGTTAAGGGTGCACACATCCGTGGCCGTTGGATCCTCAGTGGATCCGCGGACCATGCATCAGGCGGCCCTAGTTTTTCTGGAAAATAGCAAATAAATAAAAAAAGGGGTTTTTCTTGTTAAAATCATATCTTGAGCTAGAAAACTCAAATGAGTAAAGTTAAAATATGGAAGTTGCTTAGAAAAATATGAGGAACACGTTAAAAATTGTTTGAGAACCTAATTTCATTCCTTTTTGCAAAAGTGCATATTTTGATGGAAAAAGTGTTAATTTATAATTAGAAAACCCTAATTGTTAACCAAAGATGGTTTTAATATTGCAATTAGGTTAATTCGAGCATGTTTAACTTGATTAATGAGTAAGATGGTTTTTAACCTATTTTGGATAATAGAATTGCAAAGTTTAGGGTTTTAAACTTAATATAATAGTTAAGATGCTTAGAAACCCTAAATTAGAGAAAAAGAAAAGAAAGGTGCTTATAATCTGAAATTAGGGTTTCCTGTTGCTAAAAGATGAATTTAGAATCTGTTGTAAAATAAAAATGAAATAGTTAGGGTTTGTAAGTGATTTTGTGAAATTAGGGTTTAAAGTAATAAAGATGAAGTGGAACCCTAATTATGCTCAAAACCCTAAAAAGGACAAATAACCTAGAAAACAACTAGGATTAATGGATCAAGATGACATGATTGATGAGAGATAATTGGATGCCTTTTTCAGGATCAACCTGTGTGCACTTGTTTGATGTCTTGATTGGTTATTTTTGCATTCAAGTCTGGTTAACAGGTATGTGGTTAATTATGAATAACCACCTTAGTTTCCCGAGGATTTTCCGGATGGTTAATCGCATTGAATGCAAATTATCAGTTTGGATGTTCATACTTGCAAACTATAAAGTCACTATGATTATCACATTAATAATAGAAGTATGAATTCTCACACTTACTTGCCACCCTGATGGATGATGCCAAAGGTCATGCCCAGATGGGTAGACCAATGGATACCTTGAGTGGTGACCCCAGGCACCAAGCTCGGGAATGAGAAGGTGGCCTATGATATTGCATGACTAGTGGGAACCATGGGTGGTGACCCCCAGGCACCAAGCTCGGGATTGAGAAGGTGGCCTTAAGTCATTGGCAAAGGAAACCCTAATGTGGGTATGCAAGGGTTAGGGCAAAAGTGGTGGAGAATGTCATACTGGAAAATGTAAATTGGCTGGTTAATTAACTTGATTGTGATAATTAAATTGTTATCCTTATGTGCAAACTTTTGGTTGTCCCCACATACCAATATATTTCGATATACTGACCGACGTTTTGTTTGTCAGTGTTTTAGGTACAAACCTGAAATGAACAAACAGTAAAGTGACACATTGTGAAAATAAAACATAAAGTGCAAGGAGGATTAGATAGAGTAGATTCAAGCTCTGGATAGATAGATTCCCAATTTTTTCAAAGGTAAGTAAAGTTTTAATTTTATACCCAATTCCAGTTTAGTTAGTAGAATTTCATAATTATTATTGATTATTTGTCGAACCTTTGATCCTGTTAATTGAATAACGACTCTGACCTTCGGGTCTCCCTTAATTGGGGGTTACCGGGAGGTGGGGTTGTTACAAAAACCCTAAGGAAGGTATGCCAGGGTTAGGGCAAAAGCGGTGGAGAATGTCATACTGAAAAGCATAAATTAGTTTATTAATTAACTTGATTGTGATAATTTTATTGTTATCCTTATGTGCAAACTTTTGGCTGTCCTCACATACCAGCATATTTTGATATGTTGACCGACGTTTTGTTTGTCGGCATTTTAGGTACAACCCTAAAATGAACAGATAGTAAAATGACACATTGTGAAAATAAAAAATAAAGTGCAAGGAGGATTAGATAGAATAGACTCAAGCTTGTATAAATAGATTTCTAAGGTTTTAAAAGGTATGCAAAGTTTTATTTTAATACCAGTTTTCAATTTAGTTAGTAGAATTTCATAATTATTATTGATTATTTGTTAAACCTTTGATTTGGGTTATTGGATAACGGCTCTGATCTCTTGGTCTCCCTTAAGTGGGGGTTACTGGGAGACGGGGTCATTACAATAAGTGACTTCGGGTCTCCCTTAAGTGACTTTGTTTGCTTGATGGAATTTTGAGGACAACATTCTTGTAAGAGGGGAAGGATGTTGTAACCCAAATTTTTGGGTTCATTTGGTAAGAAATGTAATTTCTCATATTAAAGATATTGGAACGAATAATGATATAATCTATTTTGAATAAATGGATTTCATTTACAATAGCCTTGATGTTTGTTTTGCGGGCTTTGTTAACTATTGGGCCCAATAACAAGGAAATTCAATTAGTAAATGAATAATTGAGTTTTTGAGAAAAGAAAGGTGTGGAAACTTCTAGAAGGAAAAAGAACTTAATCCAAAGGTGGATTTCGTGCCACATGGGTTCCTTGGGTCCCAAGGAGTCCAAAATTGCAAAGATAAAGTAGTAAGAAAAGAAAAGATCAATTAGATATTTCTTTATTAAGAAAAGAAATTGAAAACAACGATAAAAGGTGGAAAATAAGTGAAAAGAGGTGTAATTGAGTTATCCTTGGTGGAATTTCGTATCCTAAGGATTCCTAATGTTAAAAGGAATACCAATGAGGAAAATAAAAGAGAAATAAAGAGAAATCCTCAAAAAGAGATATTTTGATAAAATAATAATAATAATAATAATAAGGATAATGAGAAATAAAAGGTGTAAATGCATATAGAAGGATACTAAGCATTCTTCAAAAAGTATTTCGAAATATAAGGGTTCCTTGGGGTCCAAGGAGTCCCAAATAGCTAGATAATGGTTTGAGGAAAGAGAAAATAATCATTAAATGAGTTTTATTAATGGGTAACTTACCCTTGAAGAAATAGTCCTTTTATTTTGGATTTTTAGACTCAAACTTGACATGCAAGTAGATAAAATCAAGAAAGATAAACCCTTAAAATTTGGTTGGAAAATATTGCATGGTTTCCGAGTTATGCAATTTACAGAATTACCTAAAGTTAGGTTGTTAATTGCCTAAGGTTTTGATGTCACGATGTAATTGGGCTATCTTTCCCATTTTCCTAATTTCAGGCTTTTTGTGAATGCAGATTCAGATACAAAATCAACTATGAAGAGAGGGAAAATCCAACAAGCAAGCAAAGTGCACAGAAATCCTATATTAAACATTCCAACTTCATTTTATCAAAATTTATCCAATTTCATCTCAATCCAATTTTATGGTTCCTTTGATAATTGGGGTTTTGAGAATAATTAGGGTTCCACCTAATCTTATTACTTTAAACCCTAATTATTTCATCTTTCTTTCACAAAATATTCTAAGTTCATCCTTTAGCAACAGGAAACCCTAATTTCAGATTATAGGTATTTTCCTTTCCTTTTCCTCTTATTTATGGTTTCTAATCATATTAATCAACATGTTAGGTTTAAAATCCTAAACCTTGCAATTCCATCATCAAAATAGGTTACAATCTAACTTTATTATTAAACAAGTTAACCACACTTGAATTAACCTAATTGCAAGATTAATTATATCTTTTATCAACAATTAGGGTTTCTAGCCACAAATGAATACCTTTTCTATCCAAAATATGCACTTTTGCAAAAATATATAGATTTAGGTTCTCAAACTATTTTTAACATATCCCTCATATTTTTCTTATCAATGTTCATGTATTAAGTTTGTTAATATGAGGTTCCTAGCAATCTATATGAATTTTGCAAGAAAAAGAATGACCTTGGATTATCTGTTAATTTTAGAAATTCGTTGGCCGTCCGATTTGAAGGGACCACAGAGACGCACCTATCTTTGCGATTAAAAGGAAGTCAAAGACAGAAAGGCCCTTTCTTACCTTCACATTCGTCGGGGGCAAGGAGTTCATTCCCCCCCCCCTTCACTTCTTCTTCTTCCTCGTGCATCCCTATTTGCGGCCCAGCTTGCTCGCGGTCAACTGCTAGGTTGACTCCGAGGTTCCGACCCCCTTCGAGCGTTCTTATCACCCAGGGAGCTTCACCTTTCTCTGTCAAATTCAACCACAGCCTAAATTTCTCCCCCTTGCTGTGTTAGCCCTGCCTCCCACTCACTGGAGTCCGGCGATGCAAACTGGATGAGCGAGAGGGTCGGTCAAGGTGGATCTATGAATTGGCTGCACAGAAACGTTTCTCACCGCTCTCCGAAGATAATGGGTTGATGAACTAGTGTGTAGGTTCCCTCATTAATCTTCCCCTATATATAGGGTCAGAGGTGGATCCGTACTGGATTGGGGACTTTCCCAATCGGCGACCACACCCCTAACAAGTAGGGTTGTTTCTCACCAGATTTCCCTTATGAATTCAAAGGTGCTAATCTTGCAACCTAGCTCCCTTTCCTCTTTTCACAATGATCCATGCTTGGATCGTCTCCAACTTGCCTGGCGCAGGACTCCTCACGCCAGTGGGAGTCCTTCTTGATCGTTGGACTGTAATCCAACAGTTCACAAAAAGCCTGAAATTAGGAAAATGGGAAAGATAAACCAATTACACCGTGACATCAAAACCTTAGGCAATTAACAACCTAACTTTAGGTAATTTTGTAAATTGCATAACTCGGAAATCGTGCAATATTTTCCAACCAAATTTTAAGGGTTTCTCTTTCTTTATTTTATCTACTTGCATGTCAAGTTTGAGTTTGAAACTCCAAAAGAAAAGGACTATTTCTTCAAGGGTAAGTTACCCATTAATAAAATTCATTTAATGATTATTTTCTCTTTCCTCAAACCATTATCTTTCTATTTGGGACTCCTTGGACCCCAAGTAACCCTTATATTTCGAAATGCTTTTTGAATGGTTCTTAGTATCCTTCTATATGCATTTAAACCTTTTATTTCTCATTATCCTTATTATTATTATTATTATTATTATTATTTTATCGAAATATCTCTTTTTGAGGATTTTTTTTCTTTATTTCTCTTTTATTTTCCTCATTGGTATTCCTTTTAACATTAGGAATCCTTGGGATACGAAATTCCACCAAGGATAACTCAATTACACCTCTTTTCACTTATTTTCCACCTTTTGTCATTGTTTTCAATTTCTTTTCTTAATAAAGAAATATCTAATTGATCTTTTCTTTTCTTACTACTTTATCTTTGCAATTTTGGACTCCTTGGGACCCAAGGAACCTATGTGGAACGAAATCCACATTTGGATTAAGTTCTTTTTCCTTATAAAGGTTTCCACACCTTTCTTTTCTCAAAAACTCAATTATTCATTTACTAATTGAATTTCCTTGTTATTGGGCCCAATAGCCATTAAAGCCCACAAAACAAACATCAAGGCTATTGTAAATGAAATCCATTTATTCAAAATATATTATATCATTATTCGTTCCAATATATTTAATATGAAAAATTACATTTCTTACCAAATGAACCCAAAAATTGGGGTTGTAACATCCTTCCCCTCTTACAAGAATTTTGTCCTCAAAATTCCATCAAGCAAACAAACAATTCAGGATAAGCCTTTCATACATCCATCAGGGCTCCCATGTGGCTTCACCCTTTCCATGGTGCTTCCCAAGAACCTTCATCATCTCATATTCTTCCATCTGAGTTATTTCTTACCTTAGTATATCATACCCTCATAGGTTATTCAAGACATTTCAGCCTCTCAAAAGCTGAATGGGTTCAAGGATCTACACATGGCTTGGGTTCCTCACATAATGCTCTAGATCATACTCATGGAACACATTACACATCATGTTATCCTGAGGGGCAAGGCTAAACACAACCATCTCCACCAATCCATCTCAATTGGACCCATATATCGGGGACTCAGCTTTCTCAGCTGTAGCTTAGAGGGGTCGGATTTTCACATCACATATTCTCCCACAGTGAACTGCATGTCAGTCTGCTTTGCATCAGCTCGTGACTCATGTCACCACTGGGCTCTCTCTCATCCATTGCACAATCAAAGCGACTTCATCTACACACACTGTGGTTCTTTTTTGACCTTCGTGATGCCTCCTTTACCAACCTCATCTTAATGAAGTGGTGACCGACACAACCTCCCTATAGAACTTCTTGCATCTCAATAAAGGCTATGGTGGTTAACATCACATCTTAAGAACTATCTCTTTGTATCACCCTGAACAAGAACACTTGCTTTCATCAGACCCTCTAGTCTGGATCATACTAACCATTAGTTAGGGGTGATAAGCGGTACTAACATCGAGTTCTTCATGTATCTTCTTCCACCTCATGGAAGTGAACCTTTAGGTCATATCAAGAACTTTTAAACTCGCATCATGGTGTAGTTGAACCATCTCTCTCTCTTAAGTAGTTCAACTGAATCTGTCCCTTGATAGTAATCTTTCTTTCTCATGTTATCTAGGTAAGGCGATCTACCATAACCCATATTGCATCTTGACCTTCTTGGTCAAAGGGAGACTTACCACAACATCCATAGTGATGAACTCCCATTCCCTGTCAGGGACCTTTTATTCTCTATATCAATACACTGGGTTACTGGTGTTTGTCCTTCACCTCCTGCCATGCATGGCAACATACCACATGCACTTCACCTTAGACATCTAAAATACTACTGTCACTTACTATCTTTGTAGTACCAAGGTATATCACAATCTCTTGCATTGTTATGATTCCTCAAGCTTGATACCTCAGAAAACCTAAACCATTCTAATCAAGGTTTCATCACCTTCCTTTCCAAAGAAGTGCATCAGAGGTTCTACAACCATCCTTTCATTACATCACAGACTAGGCTGGCTAACCAAACAATTATTTACTTGATTAACCGCTATTGATACATCTAGGTGTTAGCCAAACTTATCTCTTTTCCAGACTTAAGGTCAGACTAACAACCTCTTCTAGTCTCTAGCCAAACTAGGCAGCTATATCTCAACCAAAGCATCCATTACCACTTCACATCCTTAGGTATTAGGTAATGTTGAAGACATACACCTCCATGTATTCCACTTATTATCTCAACTCTAAGTTTATCTTTATCAATAAACATCTGAGCTTATTCTCTGGGTGATCAAACTCAACCTTGCATATCTTGCAAATTCCAGATAGCTCAGGGTATCACATCCTCACAAGATGATCTCCTTGATACTCTTAATATTTGTAAACCATCCATTTATCATTCGCTCCACAAGGGTATGTTATCATCTCTATCCTCATACCTTGTAGCAACATTCGAACCCACCTCATCTTTTATCCTTGGTGTATGGCATGTGTACTGTCCCATCTCTCACTCCCATAACAAGAAGAAATAAGCATTTGGCGGCCGTCCAAACACAAAGTTCTTCTTGTTCCAAGAGTAGAGATGACACATCCCACCTTGCCAGTACACCTTCAAATCTAGGTTGAAACGTGCCATCATCTTGATATCCCCATTACTTCCATGGGAAACTGGTCTCGAACTTAGTTGGTCCAAGAACAATCCTTGGTCATCTCCTCTAGGACTTTAGGGTGCCGACACTTTTGGGGTCATCCCTCTTCCTTCATGCATCCAGAGAGAGCCCTACTCATCTGCCATTTGGGTCCCATGAGTTCATGAAGGTGATAAATCTCCTAACCCATGGCCCTCATATAATGATAGTTTTTACCTCCCGACCCTATGGTCATGTGCACTAGGGAATTAGGAAACTCCTACTTCCATCGGTCTTATCCCTACCTGACCCTAGGATAGAATTAGGATTCTAACATAGTACATGTTCAACTTAGAACCTTACCCAAGCCTTCATCATCTCTGTTTGCATTCATGGGTTGTCTTTCATCCCTTCACGGGGGTCATGGCAACCTGCCTACCCTAGTCAGGCCCCATATTGGTTACCGCCATGGTATCACACCCACATGCACATCGAGATGGTTATCTATGGGTCTACAGGTTCATTCTCGTACCGTGTACTCATCACTTAGCTTCTCAAGATCATATGAAACCTCCTTAGGTTACCTCAAAACCAACCAAACTGGTAAAATCCTACCAAAGGGTCCCTCTCCCAGGATGGGAGGAAACTACACCTTGATAACAAAGGTCACAAGCATCCTTAGGGTTTACATTCACATGAGCATGCTTAATCCAACAACTACTAAAGCACAAGCATACCTACTAAACCATGCTAGGTCACACTTGTTCTCATTCTCAACATTAGATCAACTTAGTCGTGAGGGGTTCATCAAACATACCCTTAACTTAAGGGGTATACTTTACCTCTATGCATGAGGAGTACCATGCTCAAAACTATAGAGACTCAAATCTCATCATGAGTATCGGATACACTGCTTCCCTTCTTAGGCCTAGGAACCCTAGGTTCACCTTTGGGTGTCCGACTGCATGCTCAATCTCTTAACCACAAATCAATCATGTCCAAGGTATGTCATGTACTCCGATGATCCTTTTATATGAGAAACACCTCAGAGTTGTGTCCTCCTCAAGGGAAACCAACTAGGTATACTGCCTTACAACTAGTTACTTAAATCTCCTCAGGGTCTAAGACACTCTTTGTCTCATCTCAGCAAGTAACCACTTATACCATAGGCACATAGGTACTAGAAGCATCACCCTCTCTCTAGGGTTTTGGTTCCTCTAAAGGCAACCAAGATATCATCAACATCCAGGGGTCAAGCATAAGGCAACCACTATCATCCACTCATGTCGCATCATCCTCAACTCCCCAATGTTCCTCATATATCGGGGTTTTAGGTTTCCAACCTCCTTGCTGGGGTCCTGCTTTCTCTCTCTAGGGCTAACTCCACATCCAGCCGTACTGCTAGAGGTTCTCTCTCCATGAAGGATCAAGCTTGTAGGCATACCTCCACGCGGGTGAAGCCTATGCTCAACCTTATGTTTGCTCATGATTATCCATAGCCCCTTATGCTTATCTCATAAGCCATCCATCCCGTCTTTCTGGCCTCAGTTTTAACTTACTGCCCGTACTACTGATGTGCTCAGGGTGCATGTTATCCCCTACTTGCATAAGCCTATAGGGTTTATATAGGTTCTTCAATCACCTCAACAATGAAGGAACTATCCTTCACTCAAGCATGCACGACCCTTCCTAGGGTTGGGTTGCCAAAGGTACTCGGTCATCAACTTCTCATGGTTCATATGGCATCCAAGGCATGTTTATCATGACATCTAACTCATCATGTCATCTCTCTCTCTAACCTTCACTTAGGGTTAGGGTTAACATCATCCTCAAAGGATTTGCTAGGTCTCTACTTTTAATGGAGGTCTCTACCTCGAAGACTAACTCTCTCTTCTCATCCTCCTGCTAAGGAGGTCTATCCTCAAGTCTCTCCTGAGGGCAATGACAACTCGTGTCATACGACCTAAGCATGTATCTATTCTTTTACGCTTACTCTATTAAGCTTATGTCCATGAAACCTTATTTACATGCTTTTTATTAATTTGGTGGGGGATTCCTTAATGCTTATCAACCTTACCCATACCTCAAGAGGGTGAGGAGAAGAGAGGAAACCCTAATCCTTAAGGTCCATAACAGAATTTGAGTTGAGAAGGAATGAATAAGATGAGAGAGTCCTAAAGGTATCTTATTTTGAGTCATATCCTATGACATCAGCCAGGCAGTCACACAATCCGGGAGTCCTCGTATTCCGACTAGCAGTGCGGAGGAAAATATTGCCAGCCCCCAGATGTGATCCTTTTCTAGACACCTCAATCTTTTGGACAATCCTCTAATAACTCCCTTGGTTCTATGGAATTTGTAAAATTTAATAATTATTAAAGATTAAGTGAGGAACCTATGCTCTAATACCAATTGTAACGACCCCCCGGTAACCCCCAAATAAGGGAGACCCAAAGATCAGAGCCATTATTCAATTAACAGGATCAAAGGTTCAACAAATAATCAATAATAATTATGAAATTCTACTAACTAACTGGAATTTGGTATAAAATTAAAACTATGCATACATTTTCAAAATAGATTATATCATTATTCATTCCAATATCTTTAATATGAGAAATTACACTTATTACCAAATGAACCCAAAAATTGGGGTTGTAACATCCTAACTCATGTTGTGCTAGTGACAACACTGAATGTGGTTTCTTTAAAAAAATAGAAATATGTATATTATTTGTAATAGATTTTTATAGAAATGTTTTGATTACTAATATAACACCTCAGTCCAAAACACATATGCCCCATGTTCTATTTCTATTCTCAACCAGAGCAGACAGCTACTGCAAAACTAGGGTGTTTTCCTACCCTATCTTTTCTAGAATGTAGTAGAATCCTTAGTTGGTTGGCTTATGCTTCTTTATCTTATGGGGATCACCATGATCCTTTTAGGTTTTTGTTATTCTCTTTTCTATCTTGCTTCTCTCACTTCTAACCATTTTATCCCCTTCCTAGAGGCTAGTTGAAGATCTATTCCAACAATAGTCAAATTTCTTAGTCGTCTTGGGATCCTAGTGGGAGATGAATGTTGATACCAACTGTAAAGAGTGGAACATGAGAGGGGATCCACTCCTTAATTATTTGATGGATAAAATCCATCCAATTCCAAACATACTACAATGCATGAAGAAAAATAAGATTCTCATTATTTTTCAAATTGTATGTATCGCATAGCAAGAAAATTAATAAGCATTAGAAACATAACTATTTACAAAGTTACAAGGTGTTCTAGATATAATTGTTCCTCACCTTAAAGGTGATAATACAAAATAAATTTGGGTACATCTAATTATACATAAGATCATTTATAGAGTACAATCTAGCCATCTCAAGCTATCCATCAATGTCTACAATCCCAATTCAAGGTCATCTTGAGTCATCAACCTATAACGCATCCTAGGTCATCATCCTCAATTCTCATGCATCAGTTTGGATGACACAATCATGGTAGGTGGAACGGCCATGGTAGCCTCAATTTAGCATGTCTATTGTGCTTGGGATGCTTGTGCTACTAAGGGTGCTTTCTCCCTTGATTTCATTTTCATTTTTTTCTATGATTTGTACATCAGTAGAATGACTGTGGTAACATACCAAAACCATATTGAGGGATTTTTCTTGTACTTGTAAATTCAACCTTATCATCCATGGAGGTATTTTCTTCAATGCTTCTTTGATCACTTCAACTAGATTGGGGGTTGATCATGGACTCACTTTGGACTCCTCTAATATTGGGGAAGTATGAGGATTAGCTTCCATCTCTCCGATCCATCATGTAGTAGTCAAAGTATCTATGAAGCATGCACAAAAAAATCAACAAGTGCATCGTTTGATTATAAAACATAATTTTTTGGAGGAAAACATGTGCGTGTGTGTGTGTATATATATATATATATATATATATATATATATATATATATATATATATATATATATATATATATATATATATATATATATATATATGGGCCCATCTGTATTGCCCGCACGGGTAGCTACCCGCCCACCCTTCCGACTACTTTTTTTCAAAAAATAAAATTCGCAATTGTAGAGGACTATTTTGTCTAGCTCTCCAAAAAAATTTAGCCAAAAATAATATCATTTGCCCCTCCAAAATAAAAAAACCCGTCCTTATATATATCTGCTGTATATTTTGTACAGAGTTACTTTTTTGGCCAGCAGAGTTACTTTTTTGACAACAGAGTTACTTTTTTGGTCAGGAGAGTTACTTTTTTGGCTGCAGGGTAGTGAAAATCCAAGCTACCCACGCGGGAAACGAATGAACGCCCTATATATATATATATATATATATATATATATATATATATATATATATATATATATATATATATATATATATATAGTCAAGCTAGAATATACTTGAGTGTATTCAGAGTAGAATACACTCAAGTAGTTTTTCATGATGCAATATTGTTTTCAAAAATCTAATCCGTTGATCTTCTTAATCATCTTGTGAATAACGCATATAAAACAATGTATGAGAATACACTCGAGTGTACACTTGATGTGAAACATGAGCAAAACAATACAATATGAATGCATGTTTAAGGTATTCATAAATATGTTTAGCAAATGACATGTAAAAATCAATGCATTTCAGCTACATGTATGGTTTATGTTGCCATCCAAACTCAAATATAGATAACATTCTTAGCACGTGCACTATACTAGTATGAAAAAGTGACTTGGTATCTATGATCTAACATTTTATACCAAATCAACCCATAGAGTAACTCTTCTAACAACTTGTTTCCAAAACCAAATGGCACTTTCCAGCTAGAGTGCAACTACTGGTCTATATCAATTCCATGGTTTGGCCACCATTGGCCCAACATGGGCACTTGACCGATCCACTATGTTCTCAATTCCATCGAGTCTCCACGTGTCTTAGTCAATGAAGACACACCTAAACCTAGATGGGATTTATGTGCAAATAAAAATGATGTGGATCCTATTCGAGGACTTTGTCTATGACATCCCCAGATTTTCTAAAACTTAATCTGATGTGTGACGTCCAAATTGAAACCCTCACCTTAGTGAGAATAACAATTTAAACATTCCACACGAGGCTAAGAAGAAGAAAATAAGAGGAAGTCAAAAGGAAACATAGTAGCACATGTACATGAACATAATAAAACCATACAACACATGTTCACCATTCAACATATAATTACAACATGAATTGTTACAATATTTGATATTACATATTGAACAACAAACTTCTACATATACATGTACTACCACTAAACTACAAGATCTTAAGACAATAGGTCCACCTGTACATCAGCTCACTATACAACTCTGAACTATCTTGGCTTTCAAGATATATCCACAACCTAAACAAAAGATTACATGTGGTACTTGTCAGCATAATATTCAAGAATATTGTACTGAGTACGCTTATGTGTATTTTATATACCTCTCATTACTAAGCTTGGCAATAAGATAAAACTAATACTTCGCAGTTATTTAGAAATATAAGAAAAAGAAAATACTTGCACAAAGATGTTTATTAACAAAAGAGAACACATATATTTTAAGCACATTTCCATCATATATCTCGTACATCTACCACCAAGGGTTTTGATGTTTTTAAGCCTTTTCATATAACTCGTACATCTGCCACCAAGGGCTTAGATGTTACATCTTCCACCAAGGTCTTTGATGTTTCTTCAATGCACTGTACTACCAAAGAGTTTAGTGCTATCATATGATGGATCTGAATATTTTATGTTTCATGTATTCATAGACATAAATATGGAAAATCAAGCAAGATACCATACAAGAACAATCATTTCATCCAATATTGTATGCCAAGTATTCTACTACACATATAACACAAGCATATTGTATAATAAGCCAAGAAAGAGGTAATGGCGTACCTTGATCAAGAACAAATCTAATCATCATATCCTCATATCGTCTACATCCTAGTCAACCCTAATTAAGACAAGACCACATATCACGATCAGGTTCTCATCTTAACCCTAGTTATCACCATTTTAAGGTTTACCCTATCTCATTAGGATATGTACTTTATTACTTGTCTTATCATCTTGTTGTTATGTTCCTAACTTGGAAATTAGCTTACTGATCTCATATTATAGATTAGGATACATAATCTTAATATCACGTTCTGTGTCATTCATTATACATATTAAACCTAGGTTACATGTATTATACTAAATAGGGTTTCATCCCATGTATTAAGGGTCATCTTCATGTAATATGAATTCTATGAATGTAACTGATATTCAAGTTACATCTTAGCTTCAGATTACTGATATGAACTTACTCTATAAATTTCACTATTTATTGGGTATGTAGTTCTTACATTTTATTTAAGGTTATTAGCCTTAATTAGCCATATTTATCAAATTACATGATTTTGTTCATTAACATGACCATATCTGACATCATATGCATTATAAATGTAATTATGGATTTACTAACATGCTCTCATAATTTTAGGCCATCTTTCGATATTTATAATACATGATAAGAGCATTTCACAACTAACATGATATCACTAACATTAGTGCATCAAAAGTCAAATATTATGCTTTCATATTATTCTATGCATTTTTATGAACAATTTGGTATAAATTTTTATGATAAATGAGCTATTTACTACGAATTATGCAAGATCTAAGAACTAGGTATATGAAACATGATATCAACATCAATCACCATCCAAACCTTACCAAAGAACTTGTGACTCTCAAAACAACTCAGCATGCATGAATTCACTTATGTCAATGGACATTTAAGGATTCCAAAAGTCCACTCCATCACATCCTACACACCTTAAAAGATATTTTGTCCTCAAAATTAAGTTAAAAAAATAGTCTCACATCATATACATCTTAAAAGAATTTTTTTCCTCAAAATTAAGCCATTCCTCACTCCAAGGAACTTCATGACATGTTTCATATGTTAGGGTTTCCTCCTTATCTTTACCCAAGCATTAGGGTTCCCACATCATATAACCATGTTCTAAAAGAGTTAACTAAAGTCAACCCATTATATCAAGGTGTCATCAACATTTTATTGAGCTAATTGTTAGAACATGTTCAACATTAACATATGCCTTTTAGGAGGGAGTTAACTAAGGTTAACCCAATGTATCCATCTAGATCATATCAAGGTGTCATAATCGTTATGTTGTGCTAACTGTCAAACTATATTTTTCATCTTTATTATGTACTAAGATTAACACCTCATGGAACATGGAACATGTTTCATTCATACGATCTTATTTCATTACTCATAATAAATTACAATAGTTACTAGTGATTTCATCACAAGATTAACCATTAGTATCACATTATCATCATTATTCATGTATAAGGTTAACCATTTATACTTTCATATCTATTAAACCATCTCTAGATTTCCTTCATGTCATACCCTCGTATGATATCTCAAACTTAGATCACATTCTTACATTTATTATACCATGGTTGTGCTAAACAACGATTGTGAGTGGCTTATTAAACATATATCAAAGATTTATCTAGCCCAATTGAGGTTCTCCTGACCCATATCATGAGGGTAGTGTCACACTCAGTCTCTCTGAGCTAACTCAACTCTATGAGTATCTCATATGCACATACTTTATCTTTCCTCTCTCTTAGTCTTGGGTCATCAGATTACCTCATTGGCATTAGCGATAGCTTTACAAGCTCTGGGTCATCAGATTACCTCATTGGCACTAGCGATAGCTTTACAAGCTCTAGCCACATAAGCACCAACCAAAACATGATACTCTTTCCATATGTTCTCTACCCATGAGACATGACATTTCCCAACTCTCTATCTTTTATACACCACTAGAACCCTACAAGGGACCACCGACCTGAGCATGAGGCTTTCACAGAAACTAACACAGTTTCACCTCCTCTAGTGTCTTGGGACTCTCTCTCCCTCACCCAGATGGTGGGTTCTCATATATCCTTTTTCACATACGCATACATAACCCGCCTCTCTCTGACTCTAGGGTTTCATCCTCCCAAGGACATCTAGGGTTCAAAAGGGACTATAAGAATCATGCACAAAGCAACTCAACTCAAACACTTAGTAGTCTAATTTAGGACATATCATATTACATATTTCTCATATCTCATATCTTGTAGTGTAGGTTCTCTGACCTTCTCCTATTGGGTCTCACTCTATCTAGAGTTAACCCTATAACTGGTCCTAACACTAGAGGTCCTCCTTTGTAAAAGAGATTGAGTCTCATGTCGATTCACATCCCTATCTTAGCTTATCTTATATCATAAAAACATACATACTTGCATCATCAAAACTTATTTTAAAACCTCAAAACTAAACTTAAGTACTTAAAGAAAACATTGATCATCATAAACTGTCTTATATCACCTATATAAGACCTACATCATATCATCAAAGCTTATTTCATCTATTCTATCTATCACATATTTCAAACAAGGCTCTAGACATCTAATCTAGAACTACTCTATCTTCTAGACTGATGTCATTCTCTTTCACTTAGGTTGCATGATCACCTCCTACTCATACATGTGTGGGGACACATTTTTTTAATACTTACATATATAATAAAATATTATATACTTTT
Organism: Alisma plantago-aquatica; assembly: GCA_963693085.1. Lineage (NCBI taxonomy): Eukaryota > Viridiplantae > Streptophyta > Magnoliopsida > Alismatales > Alismataceae > Alisma > Alisma plantago-aquatica. The sequence continues at coordinate 217,013,916 of OY856414.1, read as the reverse complement.
TCTCCAATAAAACAAGCGTCAGAGAAAACTATTGAGTCTCAATCTGATTGGAATCAAAAACCAAATCCAGAAAATGAGTGTCTCAAACATAGTAGGGAGTACAATGCCATGAAAACTAGTGAAAAGGGTGAGAACATGGTGTAGACTAGTGTAGCTACTCTAGAAAATGAGTGCCATATGTCTAGGGTTTCTCTTCCCTTGATGTATGTCATTTTCCAAATAATGCAACATCACATACCGTTGTACTATAAGGAAAGTACGGCATCTAAGGACACGCTATACAACAAGCACCAGTCTAGACCTAGTTCTCAGACATCTAGGTGCTAACCTAGAAACTAGGTCAGATCTAGTCTCTAAAAGATGACTATTCTAACCCTAAATATTATTAAGTTCAAGGTTCTTTAGTTTTGAGTTGCATAATGAGCAAGTGTCAGGCTTTGCTATTGTTCATGCTCTGATACCACCTGTGACGTCCCCAGATTTTCTAAAACTTAATCTGATTTGTGATGTCCAAATTAAAACCCTCACCTCAGCAAGAATCCCAATTTAAACATCCAAAAGAGGCTAAGAAGAAAAAAATCAGAGGAAGTCAAAAGGAAACACAGTAGCACATGTACATGAACAATAATAAAACCATACAACACATGTTCACCATTCAACATATAATTACAACAAGAATTGTTACAATATTTGATATTACATATTGAACAACAAACTTCTACATATATATGTACTACCACTAAACTACATAATCTTAAGAAAACAAGTCCACATGTACATTAGCTCGCTATACAACTCTCAACTATCTTGGCCTTCAAGATATATCTACAACCTAAATAAAAGATTACATGTGGTACACGTCAGCACAATATTCAAGAATATTGTACTAAGTACACCTACGTGTCTTTTATGTACCTCTCATTACTAAGCTTGACAATAAGATAAAACAAATACTTGGCATTTTTAATGAAATATAAAAAAAAAAGCAAATACTTGCACAAATATGTTTATTAATAAAAGAGAACACATATATTTTAAGCACATTTACATCATATATCTCATTCATCTGCCACCAAGGGCTTTGATGTTTCTAGGCCCTGTCATATAACTCGTACATCTGTCACCAAGGGCTTTGATGTTACATCTGCCACCAAGGGCTTTCATGTTTCTTCAATGCACTGTACCACCAAAGAGTTTAGTGCTATCATATGATGGATCAGAATATTTTACATTTCATGTGTTCATAGACATAAATATGGAAAATCAAGCAAGATACCATTCAATAACAATCATTTCATCCAATACTATATGCCACGTATTCTACTACACATATAACACAAGAATATAGTATAATAAGCCAAGAAAGAGGTAATGGTGTACCTTGATCAAGAACAAACCTAATCATCATATCTGTTGACCTAGAGGTTATACATTTCCTATATTTTGATAATGACTTAACCATTCCATTCATATGTATCTAATATGTGTATTAAAGATTGATTTCAGGTATTAGGTACATGAAAAGGATCCCAAATCCAAAACCCTAGATTGACTCAAGTTCAAGTCAAAGAGTTACAAGTGTGCTTTTGCAGAAATCTATGTAAATGACCTTTAAACATATTTGTAATCACTTGTAATGATGAATTGACTTGTATCTAAGGTAAGAAAATTGATTGGGACATAAAACACCAATGTTAGATCACTTTAGATGCATATTCAAAGATTGACATCAGGTTTTCAATCAGTCGAGTTTCTCCCTAGGACAAACTCGGCCGATCCACCTTGATACAGTCTCTGAAGATTGCATTGGTCGAGTTGTGTCTACATAGAACTCGACCGATGGAGTACCTGACCAAAATGATCATTCATTGATCGGTCGAGTTTCTTCAAAACTAACTCGACCGATACTTTGAAAATTGGTTTGTCATTTACTCTATCAGTCGAGTTAACTTTATGAAACTCGACCGATTGCACTGTAAAAAATTTGTAGAAAAACGTGATGTGACCATTGGTGGGTTATTTGATCGAAAATAGAGACATTTTCTTGAAGGAAAATGACTATATTTCGGCCCAAGAGTTCACCTAACTCAAAGCAACACCCTCAATTATATATAGAACACTTGGAATTCATTCCAAGGCTGCTCATTCATTGCAAACTTAGTCCTAGCATAGTTGAGAGTGTTCTAAGCCTTTGAGTCCCTTTCTCTCTCTACCTTCAAGTAAACTTTGTGAGTATGAGTGAGACACGTTCCTGTGTAAGAGAGCTACTCCTTGTATTGTTGTAAAGCTCTCCTCCTCCATCTTCCAACCTCAATTCCTATTGAATTCAAGTTGAAGATCCCTCTCTAATTGAAGGAGAAGGAGGTGTTGTTCTTCAAGATTGAATAAGGCAAGCTGCTCTAGGTCTCCAAGTGAAGGAGATAGGTGATCCAGATCTCCGAGTAAAGGAGAGAAGCAAGGCAATGCTCAAGGAAGATAGGTAATCCCTTGAAGGCAGAAGACTTGAAGAAAGGAGTGGGTAAGTCCATGTTGATGGATGAAGACTCCATGGTTCAAGTGGGTAAGCTCCTTCTATAGGTTAAAGATCTTTGTTTGAGGTACTAAGTCCTTGGATGTGTGGTTGTTGTGTCTTGTAATCTTATTGTGGAAGATAAGAGTACCGAGATTGCAAATCCTAGAGACTAACCCACTCTAGGTAGTGGACTGACATTGCTTCTAAGTTTCAGATATGGAACCACTCTAAACCACCCATCCAAGTGCTTGTTTTCACTATCTCTCATCCTTGATATGTATGTTAGATTAGGATATCAAATTACTACTTGTTTAAGCTTTTCAAATATATAATTTGCTGGTCTAATTTATCTTGTGAGAATTTGTGAAGCTCTATTCACCCCCCCTTCTAGAGCCCATTGATCCAATAATATCCTCATATCATCTACATCCTAGTCAACACTGATTAAGACAAGACCACATATCACCATCAGGCTCTCATCTTAACCCTAGTTATCACCATTTTAAGGTTTACCCTATCTCATTTGGATATGTACTTTATTACTTGTCTTATCATCTTGTTGTTATGTTCCTAACTTGGAAATTAGCTTACCGATCTCATATTCCATATTGGGATACATAATATGAATATCAGGTTCTATATCATTCATTATACACATTAACCTAGGTTACATGTATTATACAAAATAGGATTTCATCCCATGTATTAAGGGGCATCTTCATGTAATATGAATTCTATGCATGTAACTGATATTCGAGTTCCATCTTAGCTTTAGATTAATGATATGAACTTAATATGAGATGGCAGCGCTAGGGTTCAGAAGCGCGAGTGGGGAGAGAGGGGCGATCGGGGGAGGAGGCGATCGAAGTGAATGAGGAACCCAGGGAGATAAAAGTGATGGCAGGGAACTGGATCTGAGGGAAGGAGCCCAGGTCTCACCGGACTATGGCCCGCAAGAAGGTGAGGACATTGTTCCGATGGATGAGATCCTCCGCAGGGAAGAAACTCGACGGGGCAAAGCTGCCCACTGCATACCGGAGATAGGTCTGAGTTTCACAGTGGCGGGCATGAGAGGAACCTCTACCCTAAGTGACAATCACCTGAACCCAGACGCAAGCCTTCAGGGAACAACGGAGGAACAACTTCGTGGAAATAAAATCCCAGAACGGGCGGCCGGAACTGTGGATAGAGCCGTCTCGTCCGTAGACGTCGTGAACTTGAAGAAGAACCGTATCAGCAGCAACCCAATAGATCGGGAGGAGTTCTTCTTGGAGAACCTATTTGAACAGAACCTACCACTGGGGGCAGTATCTCTATCTGACGATGAAGGGATACCAAGTATCACTGTTGATCCAGATGCAGAGGAAGACCTGGCTCGCCCGTGGAGGTATGCCGTCGTCGTGCGGATGCTCGGAACAGAGGTCGGGTACATGACCTTGAGGGATAAACTGAAGCTCTTATGGCAAATCAAAGGAAGGTTTAATATGTTTGAACTAGAACATGGGAACTTCGTAATGCAGATGTCCTGCAAGCATGATTACGAGACAACCCTCACAGGTGGGCCTTGGAAGGCTTTCAGATGCAACGTCATTGTCTGGGCCTGGTATCCTCTGTTCTAGCCAACTGCAGCATTCCCAGACTATATAGTAACTTGGGTACGAGTAATGAATCTACCATTACACCTATATGTAGAAACTATGTTTGAATATATCGGCATGGCATTGGGGAGCCTAGTCAAGGTAGACATCTATACAGAGAATAGATCGAGGAGCCGATTTGCCAGACTGGCGATAGAAATAAATACGAACAAGGAGCTGGTGAGTTCTATCCTTATAAACGGAAGACACTATGAAGTTGTGTACGAAGGATTCCCATGGGCATGCGCCAAATGTGGAATGGAGGGACACATCTCAAAGAACTGCCCTCAAAAGGGAACTGAAGAGGAGGAACAGGAAACACAACCTGAATCTAATCGACCAACAAGTGAAGGCAGCAACACATTAAATAACACAGGAGGTTGGAAAACGTAGAGGATGAAAGGAAGCAGAAGGAGGCATCATAGAATACAGGAAGCGGCCATGGATGATCATATGAACAGATTTGAAGGACTGCAGGAGGATGAAGGTGATGCCATGCAAAGTACTGACGTTGGTACGGTCCATGAATCAGATCAGCAGCAAAATACCCACAAAACCGTGAAGATATGGAGGAAGAAGAAGAAGACCACCGTGCACACGAGTGAGGGGAATACTGCTGGTAAAAAAAGTAAAAGGGCTTTGGGGGACATCACTAACATAGTGGGCAACAAATCGACGAAGGAGAATGCTGCGAAGATAGGAGACATCAGTGATGGGCATCACAAAGTAGTCAATCTAGCTGTAGATGAGGTTATAACTGTTGAGGACATGGAAGACGAACTAGCTGCCACCACTGTCACTGAAGAAAAAGAAAAGGAAGAGTACAAGCATATGAAGCCAGAAAAGACCTCCATGACGACTCGGCTTAGAAGACCCAAGGTTGGAAAAGGAGCTACTGAGAAGGCAAAGGCCCTGCAGCCTCGAAGAACCGGAGCAACCGGTGGCATCTCGACGAAGAGGAGGGGCAAACCGCCGGATACAGGGACAGGATAGCGTAGAAGCACCCATTTGGCTAAAGCTATTGCCGAAAGTGCAGAGAATGGGCAGATTTCTTCTGGTGAGAAGGACCAGATAAAGGAGTCTCCATAGACCGAGAGGATTGATGAGGGCAAGGCCACTGACACAAATTCCTGCTAAGTTATTTTACCTGTGTTTATATCCAAGAAGAAGTCGTTCACAAAACAAAACTCAAACCAATATGAACTTTTTGTGCTGGAATGTTAGGGGTATTGGTAACAAAGATAGGTGCTCCACTCTGATGGATTTCATGAGGGAACACAAACCTGATGTAGTAGCTGTGCTTGAGCTGCGGATAAGTGAAAATAAAGCTTTAAAAACTATCAAACGCCTGGGCTTCAAATTCTCTTATCGGGTGGAGGCTAGGGGGTTTGCAGGAGGTATATGGGTGTGCTGGAAAGATGATCAACTAAGAGTTCAAATCATGTGCTTCCACAGACAGTTCATCACCTGTAGATTTAACGATAATATGGTGGTCTCGTTTATATATGCCAGTCCTCAACTCGCTATTCGTCAAATCCTATGGAAACATATCATAAAGTTGAGCAGAAGCATCAAAGAACCTTGGGTTATCCTTGGTGACTTCAATACAACTCTCTCACCTGCTGAGAAAGTCAGGAGCAATTGGTATAATTATAGAGAAGCCAGGACCTTCAAAGAAACGCTGATGGAAGCCGGTTTATCTGATTTGGGGTTCTCAGGTGTAAGATTCACTTACAAGCATGGAATGCTGCAAGAAAGATTGGATAGGGCCGCTGCAAATATTGAGTTCATGAACTCGTTTCTGACTGTTCAGTTGATACATTTAGCCAGACTTTCATCAAACCATTGCCCACTCCTGCTTCATATGAAGAAGGTAGAAAGACGCCCTCATCGATTCCTGACCAAAGTAAGCTGGAACAAGGAAGAGGACTTCAAAAATATGCTGGATTCCAGTTGGGAAGGTACAACAGATTTCTATTCTTCTCTTAACTCGGAAAGACATCATATCCTTAATTGGGAGAGGGATAAGAAGAAAAAGAAATCAAAGGAGAGAAATCGCTTGTTCCATAACATCAACACCCTCCAAAGGATGCTCGCCGATCAGTATGATCCCATCACTGATTCTTTATGCACTAATATGCAAGCTGAGCTGCAGGTGATTATCAATGAGGAAGAAGAGGACTGGAAGCAAAAATCGCACATCAATTGGCTCCACAATGGAGACAATAAGACACACTTCTACCAATCTTGAGTGAAGCAGCGGAAGCGAACCAACACCGTACTGGATCTTAAAAACCAACAGGGTAGCTGGATTATAGACGAAAAGGAGATCATGCACATGGTTACTTCCCACTTTGAAAAGGCGTTGTCTGCACCGGTTGAGAGCTACCATTCCAGGAATCACAGACCTGAAGCCGATATCCCAGGAGCGTTCAAACAACTAAGTGGAGAGGAGGCCACCAGGCTTGCTGCAATACCAACATTCGCGGAAGTACAACTGGTGCTGAATAAAATACAAAGCTGCTGGACCCGATGGTATCAATGTAGAGTTCCTGCAATATAACTGGACCACTGTGGGGCATTCAGTTACCCAATCGATTCAGGACATGCTTCAAGGGAAACCTCTTCCAGATGAGGTCTGCAATGCCACTATCATCTTAATCCCCAAATGTCCCAATCCAGAGAAGTGCGAGCAGCTACGCCCCATTTCCTTGAACAATATCATGCTGAAGTTAGCTTCTAAAATTGTGGTGGAAAGGCTTAAGAAGCACATCCCTAGCTGGATTTCTGAGGAGCAAAGTAGCTTTGTTCCAGGGCGTCGGATCACAGACAACATTGCTTTGGTTCAGGAAATTATACATGCAATGAAGAACCCAAAGGGAGCGAAGACCATGGCAATTAAGATCGATCTAACGAAGGCGTATGATCAAATGTCATGGCAGTTCATCCAGGATACTCTGGACCGAGTGGGAATTCTAGCTTCCATTAAAACCTACATTATCAACTCAATCTCAGGCGGTGATACCTCACTGATATGGAACGGAAAGACATCTCGTCCCTTCAAAACAAGTCGAGGGTTGCGACAGGGAGATCCAATTTCCCCATACCTATTTTTTCTATGCATTGAATGACTAAGCCAGATGATTCAGGAGTGCTCTTGCAGCGGGAAATGGAGGCCAGTTAAGCTGGGCAGATCGGGTATCTCGGTTTCTCACGTGTGCTTCGCAGATGACCTGATCCTCTTTGCTCAGGCGACCAAGGAACAAATGAGGTGTATTTTGTAATGCTTCAAGATATTCGAGCGGGCGTCGGGACAATCTATCTCAGCAGCAAAATCTCGCATTTTCTTTTCTGCTGGTGTTCCCACTTCGATCTGAAGATAGATCTAATGCAGATGTCAATTTCAAGTCACAAATGACCTTGGACGCTATCTTGGAGTACCCGTCATTCATGCTAGAGTGACGAAGCATACCTATGCAGACATCGTCGAGAAGGTGGAGGGTAAAGTTAGCGCCTGGGCAGCAAGGAGCTTGTCTCTCTCAGGGAGGCTATGCCTCGCAAAATCCACGCTAATAGCAGTTCCTACTTATGCTATACATACAGTGATCCTACCCTTAACTCTCTGTGATCGGCTTGACAGCATCATACAGAAATTCATTTGGGGAGGAAGCAGAAGCAGGTCCATTTCCCTGGTTTCTTGGGAGAAGGTTACTAGTTCAAAAAGCAAGGGAGGTCTAGGAATTAAAACGATGAGGAACTGGAATCAAGTGCTTCTGTCTAAGCATGCTTGGGATCTTCTTTACGGAAGGGAGACTATCTGGTGCAAAGTGATGCGGCAACGCCTTAACAGATGGAGTGTAGGGAGAGAAGGATCACTGTCGAGACTAGGGAGAGCCTGTGCAACAGCTAGTCAATTCATAAAGGACAACATCAAAATGATCCCTTTGAGCGACAACTCAGTGAGTGTTTGGGATGATTTTTGGGTGAATGAGCACCTGAAGCTTAGGGAGGTAGCCAACAGACCAATCCCAGATGACATAACAGTCATGAAAGTAAGCTCCCTAGTCATCGAGAAAGGACGTTGGGACATAGCCTTCCTACAGGATTGGTTCGAGAATGATATCGTACATCAAATCCTCCAAGTCCATACACCCTTAGCAGATGATATGGCGGATCGTAGCTGCTGGAGTCATACTGGCAATGGTGCGTTCACCACAAGCTCAGCTTACGAGCTGATTAGAAGACAGAAAGTACTGACACTGGGGAAGTGGGAATCACCGTGGAAGTTACGAATGGCGGGCATAATAAAGATGTTTGCTTGGCTTGCTCAACAAGATGCACTCCTCACAAATGTAAGAAGGAAATATCGGCACATGACAGAGGTGGGCACTTGCCCTAGATGTGAGGAAGAAGATGAGTCTCTAATCCATGCCTTACGAGACTGCGGCGTATCCAAATTTGTGTGGCAGGAACACATCCCTTGGTCCAAGCAGCAACCTTTCTTTGCAGCAAGAAATCTTGAGACGTGGTGCAAATTTACTGTCAAGGAGGCTGGACTCCAAGAAGAACAATTCTGGGTGATCTGCCACGGGTTGTGGCAAGCACGGAACAGTAGCATAATGGAAGAGAACCATTTAAGCAAGGAACATACACGGGCGAGTATAAGGAGGGACATCCGTTTGCATGGGATGGCTTGGGCGGCCACCTCTTCTGAACCCACACATATAAGAGGTGAAGAATGGACACCACCACCATGCAGAACCATTAAGGTTAATGTGGATGCAACAGTTACAAAACGGGGGGCAGCTGCAACTGCTATATCTAGGAACCACAAAGGAGAATGGGTTGGGGCATGGGGCATTCCGGTGGACACTTCCATTGCTACTGAAGCTGAACTCGCCAGAATTCTGTTAGCACTGGAACAAGCTGAACTACATAGCTGGCCTGCTGTTATTCTAGAATCGGATTGCAGTGAGGCAGTGAGGATGATCAAGGAAGACGATGATACCTGGCCTAGGTTTGCTCTATGGCTCGCAAAAATTAGGAAGAAACCTCAGATGAACATTGAAATCTTTTTCAAGAGAAGAACTAGTAACGCGCTAGCAGATAGCCTAGCAAAGTTACAGCTAAAGAACAAAGATCATTGTCGTTTTTACCAACGGCCACCCAAGGAGATCCCAAACCTGTATAGCCAAGACTTAGACAAAGTCAACAATAATGTCGATGTAACCAGTATGTGAGTTAGTAGTTAGTTGAATGGAAAAAAATGATATGAACTTACTCTGTAATTTCACTATTTATTGGGTATGTAGGTATTTATTACATTTTATTTAGGGTTATTAGCCTTAATTAGCCATATTAATCAACTTACATGATTTCATTCATTAACATGACCATATCTGACATCACATGCATTATAAACATAATTATGGATTTACTAACACGTCTCATAATTTTAGGCCATCTTTTGATATTAATAATACATGATAAGAGCATTTCACAACTTACATGATATCACTAACATTAGTACATCAAAATCCGGATATTATGCTTTCATATTGTTCTATGCATTTTTATGAACAATTTGGTATATTATATGTATTTTTCTGATAAATGAGCTATTTACTATGAATTATGCAAGATCTAAGAACTAGGTATATGAAACATGATATCAACATCAATCACCATCCTAACCTTACCAAAGCACTTGTGACTCTCAAAACAACTCAATGTGCATGAATTCACTTATATCATTAGACATTTAAGGATTTCAAAAGTCCACTCCATCACATTGTCATTTCTGTAACACAAGGTCTCCTCCATGCATGGTGAAGTCCTTAGATCCACTGCCTTCTTCTCCTTCCATCAAGTAGCACTCAAGTACCTATAAAAACATGCAAAAAAGCTCTATAAATGAACTTCAACATAAAATGAATATATTGGGAATGGACATCCATTCTAACTATCTTATTACAAATAATGAGAAAAAGGAAAATTGATGGAGACCTAAAGTAGGATGCAACTAGATATATGTCAGAAATTGATTTTTATTGGTTTTTTAAGTAGTATAATGGTTAATATGAATGTTCCTCACCTTTCTTCCACCTGAACAATGATCTATGGTAGTAACTGTGATTCTTGTTGATGTCCCTAAGGTGGAAACTTCAAAACATGCATGCTTTTGTCCTAAAAATGTAACTTAATAGGCTGCTTGATACCATGTTGAGAGGAATCTGAATTTGTCATTTTCTTTCCATTGGTATGACTATATATTATGGAACTACTAGGTTTTCCTAGCTATAATAATTCTAAAATTTCGTGGTATATGTGTTTTTTTCTCAAAGGTGGCATTTTTATGTTTAAAGACACCCTTTTAACATCCCCAAACTTAGGTAAATATCACCTTATTACTCCTTTTTATTTTAGTATTTTATATTAAACCTCCTTTTAGATTTATAGGTACTAGGATTTTGGAATCATTGAATATAGGAGTTTAATGCAAAAATACAACTATTTGACAAGTTTCATATAAGAAAATAAGGTTATTCATTACTTATGGGTTGTTTGTGCAAAATTATCAAAGTAATGCATTTAAGATTAAACTTAGCCTTCTATATTTTTCCTATGAGTAGGTTTGTTTAAGAGAGAGTTACCCAAAAATTTTGGTTAAGAAATAATAAAGGAATAATTATATATAAAGAAAATACACTTTATTAGATTGGGAGTTTTGCGCATTAAAGTTTTACAAAAGTCAAATTTAACTCCCGATCGGATTCCTTGTGTCTTTTTTTTAGGAAAGTCAGAAGGCCATTTTATTCATCCCGCCCTTCTCTTGCAGGTAATGAAATAGGAGTACAATCTTGTTCTACCGAAAATTTAAATTTGGTGGGTATCCCACCATTACAAAGAAAAGAAGAAGGAAGGTGACCCACAGGGTCGAGTGGAATAGCCTTATACCTGCAGCTATCCCTGCTAGTTTTGAGGTGATTCCTTGTGTCTTAATTTAGCCTACTTGACAAATTTCATATTATTTGCACTTTATTTTCTACCCCAATTGGGTTTGGTAACAAATAGGATAATCATTTAATGCCACATTATCAAAATCCTAATTATTCTCATTTTATTTGGGTGTCACACTTGTTTTTTTGTTGGTATATATGCCCATAGAGACATCCCAAGAGATTGCATGGAGTCAGATATTAATTAATCAATTAATATAATTATTTGGTTAATTAATTAATTCTAGAATATTCTAATTAATCCACAGGTGTTTTAATTAGCATAGTGTTTCTGTTTACCAATGGGTTTAGGAAACCCTACTTCCTCTCGTCTCCTATTTAAAGGAGCTTCACAGCCAATATCTATATAAGATATTAGAGAGGCTTTTTAGTTTACGCTGATGTACGTAAACCCTAGCCATCACTATCCTCAGGAGAGAAAGGAGAGCACTGCGATGCTAACACGCCACCGCACAGAGATGACTCCTTCCCGCTGGCTTAGGAAGCGCGATGTGGAGTTCCAGTCCATATGCATGGATGAAGTAGAGATGCAGACACTGAGACACCTGCATTCGGAGGAGTTCTATGTCCAACCGTATGCGCTACAAGCGACGTCCATCACCACACAAAGAAACACCACTGGATCTTCCTACGACACGCTCAACGAATGGGAGAGAAGTTTTGTCCGTGTAGGTCAGCAGCGTTGCACACCATCGTGCAGCGGGACATCGCCGGACTTGCTGCGTGATAAGATATATCCAACAAAAACTCCTTCTGAAATGCTATTGTCGACGATATCCTATTTGGGGTTGCGTGGAATTTTTTTGTTGCATCCGCCGCACATGTTTTGTCCACAAAACCCAACAGTGGTATCAGGGCCGCGTCAATCTATGATGTATTTGGATTTGTTTCGATATGATCAAATAACTGTATACTATTTTCTATGTTGCATATGATGTGAATTAAAATTGCTAATGTGAAAATCTAAACCTAATTCCACATACGCCGTAGGATTTTGTTTTTGATGTTTCAGACGGGGTTGACGATGGAAAATACTGATTTTCCTAAGTACACAAAAGTAAAATTCTGTAGACCTTTCAGGGGCTCTGCCCGTGAGACCCCGCGAGGGGAGGTCTCCCCTCGACCCTCGCACAAGGGTGTTGCTCCTGTGTACCCTGCATAGTCTACGAGGGTGTCAAAAATTTTATTTAATGGGGAATGTCCCGCATTAAAAGTACTACAATTTTAACATGTATATACGTATATGTAGATATACCTATGATATCATACACATCGCCATTAAAATTTTGTTTTATATGGTGGATGCATGCACGATTATGGCCTAGTATCCCCTTTTGTGAATGTTGTGAATAAATGTGGTTGTGAATCATGTGGGCATGTTTGTTTGAGAATTCTATCGATGTATAATGGTTTTACATGGATCTTTTATATAAAGTATTCGACTTGCATGCCGAGCCTCATCTCTTATTTCAAAGTATAATTAATTATTTCCCTTTATATTTGTACTCGTATGATGTAATTGAGATAGGATTAGTTTTAGTCTTTGTAAACTTGATGTAAGGAGGCCACTTAAAGATCCAACTCCAAGAAGCGTCCATGGAGAAGCACCATGAAGATCCAATTCCAAGAAGCAAAATGAAGATTCAACTCCAAGGAGCATCCATGGAGAAGCAACATGAAGATCCAATTCCAAGAAGCAACTTGAAGTTCCAACCTCACAGAGCATCCATGAAGTTGTTCATTGTAATGTTGATCCTTACATGTTGATTCACAATTGTTGTTGCATGAGATGCATAAGACCATAGGTGAATCATAATCCTTTGTTGCTCTAAATTATTACAATAGTATGGCCATAACTGATGTATTTGTGTTTTTGATTGCATTTCTATCGTTTGTGGTTGTGAATATAGTAGTATATGATACATACTATAACTATGTGTTGTTTGGATATGTATATGCATTAATAAAACCCCTCAATTAATAATATTAAGTCTTAGTTTCCTTCCATAAAAAAAAACACATGAAAAGCTTGATCGACTATGTGTGGGAACGCCTCTGCGTGGTACACTGTCTATCTCGTGGAAGTGTGATGGTGGGTGTGTGGGTCTGACTCTGTAGGGTGCACACTCATCGTGTTGGCTTATGGGTTGGACTTGACAAGGGAACCTTGATAGGATCAAGTACCTAGAGGCGTACAGATGCATCATGGCAAGGAGTTGTGCATGATCATCTATCCAAGAGTTACATATGATGCAATTGGAAAAAGTTGCCTACCTTAGTATTTGGTCTTTGACGCCGACGTTGGCTGGGCATTGATCTAATTATTTTGGATCTTGGCTCACTAGAAGGTTGTACGCTGCAATCTTCCGAGTTGATAGTGAGGGCTATCAATTTGAATAAAATAGTTGGAGCATAATTAATTGAAGGCCTAATTAATCTCATTTATCAAATCTTTACAAGTCAAAATGTTTAGGACTAAATGGAAACTTTTTCTTTTGTAGCAATCAAATGAAAAATAACACTCACACTTTATCATTGCGATCAGTCCTTGAGAAGGAAAAACTTACCGGAACCAACTTTCAAAACCGGTTTAGGACGCTGAGAATTGTTCTCACACATGAGCGTAAGCTCTATGTCCTTGAAACACTAGAGCCAGCAAAACCCGCCGTAAATGTGCCCAAGGCTGAAAAGGATGCTTACAAGAATCACCTTAATGATGTCGTGGATATCAAGTGCCTGATGTTGTGCTCAATGAACTATGAGTTGCAAGAGCAACATGAGAACATGAATGTCATGAAGATGGTAGCACATCTCAAGAACATGTATCAACATCAAGCAAGACAGGAGAGATATGATGTCTCCAAGGCCTTATTTAGGAGCAAGATGAAAGAGGGAGACTCAATTGGCACCCATTTACTCACTTTGATTGGGTACGTGAAAAGCCTATCCAAGATGGGATTTCCCCTAGGTCAAGAGTTGGCCACTGATGTGATTCTACAATCATTGCCTAAATCATATAGTCATTTTTTCATGAACTACAACATGAACAATCTTGACAAGCCGTTGTCAGAATTGTTGGGCATGTTGAGGACAGTTGAAGCACAGATGAAGAAAGACATGCCCAAGTCTGTGATGATGATCAACAAGACAAAGGGAAAGTCAAAAGGCAAAGTCAAGGCTAAGAAAGGTTCTAAAGTTGGGTAGAAGCCAAAGTTATCCATACTCAAAGCTAAAGGCGGGATCTCCAAAGAAGGCAGTTGTCACCATTGTCACAAGGTTGGACATTGGAAAAGAAATTGTCCTCTCTACTTGGAGGAACTAAGGAAGAAGAAGTAGGGGATAGAGATCTCCACTTCAGGTATATACATTATTGAGATTAACTTGAAAACTTCTTCATCATGGGTACTAGATACCAAATGTGGATCTCACATATGTTCTAATATACAGGATCTGATAAGAAGTAAGCCTTTACAAAAGGGCCAAGTCAAGTTGTGGGTCACTAATGGAGCAAGAGTTGCTACCACCGCTGTCGCACCCCGATCTCACACTAAATACAACCCACGAGATTAGGGCGCGACGGAGGGATTTACACACAAGCCAAACCACTCATAACTTTAATCATTTTAAAGACATTAAAATGATAACCTGATTTATGCTGTAAACTAAAGCTAAACAAACTGCGGAAGCATTCTTATTAAACTGACTATAAATATAAACAAAGTCTACAACATATTACATTGCTCGACATAAAGTAAAGCATAACAGTTAATTTACATCTTTATACACATTCCACATACACAATCTCTCTCACCCACACCATGTTCTAAGGATCGAGGGGAAAGGACTAAGAGACCTCTAACTAAACTAACTACATATACCTTCTACAGACTAAGCGTTAGGATGAAAAGATCCTTCAGATTCCTGTTGCTGTTGTTGACCTGAAAATGTTTGAGTAGAGGGATGAGCCTACTCGCTCAGTGAATAGCATTTCATTTAGCTATCACTAAACAACTCATCAGATATATAAAATTGAAATAAAACATAAGCGCAGTACTAAGCAGGGCAGTTCTAATGACATAGCAGAATTTACAGATAATAATCACATTTCTATGCGATGACAGATATTTTAAACAAATAAATAGTTATAGAGAATTGGAAGTTCAAATCTCTTAACATATTAAATTTACTGTGATCCTATATGATTTCATATATATATTATTATTATGCCCTAATCATATGCAGTGTACTCTGCATACAAATATCTGTAGCGAACTACGATCTCACCGTACAAGACTTAGCGACACACCCGAGAAATGCTAAGTCTGACTTTCCATCCTGGTCTGCTACAGGACCCACAGGCTCTCCGGCCTGACTCACAGGCTCTCCGGCCTCCTCTGCACTCACCATGAGTGCTCTGGACTCCTCCTCTAACCTGAGCACACAGGCACAGGGAGTCAACACTGGGTTACCACCAGAATTACTCAACCGGTTGATGTTGGATAACCCTTTACTTTATTTATTATTTTTCCCCAATGCCACCGAAATTACTCAATCGGTTGGTGTTGGACACTGTCTATCAATCCCTCGTGCCACCAGAATTACTCAACCGGTTGATGTTGGACACGAGTTTCACCCCTAAGGTGCAGACCTCTCAAAGGGGTTCTACGGTGTTAGGGCACCTAAGTCTATTAACTGATTAACATATAAACACTTAATCAGGGATATCACATTTCATACTTATTTCACATTCTGAACATCACTTGAAAACACATATATATCATTTATCATCTTTAAACATGACTAAGTATCAACTTATCCAATTTCGATGCTAAACATCCATTGTATGCTCAAAGTATACATTGCAGTTGTAATACAGAAAAATCTATCATTTTCATCAATCATATTACGTATTTCAAGTTCCAATGAATCTATCATACTCTATTGTATGTGCTACAGTGTTTAGGAGTTATACCAACTGATACTGAAGCAATTAAGCACTTAAATTGAGTTAAATAATGATTTCTGAATGAAATGCCACTCACATCTCAGAAACTCGACCGATTGGTCGAAAACTCGACCGATTGGTCGGAAACTCGACCGATTACTGCACAACTCGACCGATCAGCTTGCAACTCGACCGATCAACTTGATGTTTGATTCCTGCTAAGAAAAATCAACCGAATCACACACAACTCGACCGAACAGCGCACAGACTAAAAACCTAAACAGACCTGCTGATGTCGATTTCACTCGAATCGGCGGGCAAAATCACAGATTTGCGCTGCAAATCACCTGCAACTGATGCACACACCCACGAACTAGCTGTAGGGAAGGAGGAGGACGAACTAGGGCTGCTCTTCGCACCCTTTCCCTCTCCTGGCCGCTGCTGCTGCTAGCGCAGCTCCTGCTGCTAGTGTAGCTTCGGCTACTGCTGGATCAGTTGGCGAAGAAGAAAGGTGAAGAGAAGATGGAGGGGCCGCAGCTGTTGGCCGGAACCGAGCTAGGGCTCTGAATCGCCCTTCTCTCCCAGGTCTCTCTTTCCCTCTCACACGAAGAAGAGAAGAAACGCTCTGCGTTTCTCTCATTTCTGAAAAGTGAAACGAGTAAAGGGGAAAGAAAGGATAAGAAGGAAAAACCTAGGGACCAAAACATAAAGTCCGAGAACTTTCGAAAACTACAAACAGGTCCCTGCATGCCCAAAAACTTTCAACTTTTGACTCGAAAGTCAGTTTCAGACGATTTCTCTGGCAACGCCTCAAGCGCAAGATCTTACACGTTTTAAGGGCTAGGATTCACACTACGCACATATCATATCTGTTTTAAACGTTATTAAAAAAAGCAAGCTTATAACTTAGCAAAGCAGCTAAAACACATGATTAACATCATACTTACAGGGTAAGCTCAACACGGGTCGTAACAATCTCCCTCCCTTATAAGAATTTCATCCCAAAATTCCTAAAAGAGAAAAGGAAACTTGCTACGCATCTCAGATTCAAGCTCCCACGTAGCTTCTTCAAGGTTATGATTCCTCCACAGAACCTTCATCAACGGTATCTCACGGTTCTTAAGCTTCTTGATTCGGTGATCAACTATCTGCACTGGTCCTTCCACGTAGGACACATCTGTCTTAAGATACGCCGGTACTAGATCTAAAATCTTTTCTGTACCGGGATGACACTTCTTCAGCATAGACACATGAAACACATCATGAAGATTTGCCAACTCAGACGGCAAATCCAACCTGTAGGCTACAGGTCCAATCCTCTCAACAATAGGATATGGGCCCATATACCTAGGGGTCAACTTACCTCTCTTTCTAAACCTTAGCACTCCCTTCCACGGTGAAACCTTTAGATAAACCTCGTCACCAACCTCAAACTCAAGAGGTCGATGTCGTCTCTCTACATAACTTTTCTGTCTGTCGTGAGCAGCTTTCAACTGCTCCCTGATCACAGATATCTTCTCTGTAGTTATATCGACTATCTCAGGTCCAAGAATTTCTTTCTCGCCAACCTCGTACCAACAAACTGGTGATCTACACTTCCTGCCATATAGAGCTTCATATGGGGCCATTCCAAGACTAGAATGGTAGCTGTTGTTATATGCAAACTCCATCAGGCTTAAGTGTTCTTCCCAGTTACCTCTGAACTGCAGAACGCATGCTCTCAGCATGTTTTCAAGAGTCTGAATGGTCCTCTCAGATTGACCATCTGTCTGTGGGTGAAACCTTTAGATAAACCTCGTCACCAACCTCAAACCTCAGCATGTTGTGCCCAACGCACGATGTAACTGATCCCAAAACCTGGATGTGAACTTAGGGTCTCTGTCAGAAATAATGGAAATTGGAATACCGTGCAATCTGATTACCTCGTCCACATATATCTTGGCTAGCTTCGGAACATCAAAGGTTGACTTGACAGGAAGAAAGTGAGCAGACTTAGTTAGTCTATCCACAATCACCCATATCGAGTCCGAACCTCTAGGCGTCCTGGGTAACCCTACCACAAAATCCATCATGATGTGTTCCCATTTCCATTCAGGTATAGGAAGCGACTACAAGGTACCAGCAGGTTGCTGATGCTCAGCTTTAACCTACTGACACACTCCACATCTAGCCACGTACTCAGCCACATCTCTCTTCATGCCAGACCACCAGTACAGCTCTTTGAGATTCCTATACATTTTTGTGTTACCTGGATGCATAGCATACATAGAAGCATGCACTTCTTCAAGAATTTTCTCTTTCAGCTCACTGTTCCCAGGTACACACAACCTGTCATGAAGATACAACACACCATCGTCAGAAAACCTGAATTCTGACCTTTTACCTTCCGACATATCTTGCATAACCTGCCACAAATCTTCGTCATTCTGTTGCAACTCCTTAATTAGATCATAGAAAGTAGGTTTGACCTGCATCTGAGCAATCAACCCACTCTGTCCAGACACATCCAAGTCTAAGTTCAACTTCCGCATATCTACAAGCAAGTCTCTCTTGAAACAGGCCATAGAGAATGCATCAGTTGTTGAACTTGACTTCCTACTCAAGGCATCTGCCACAACATTCGCTTTACCAGGATGGTAATCGATTGTCACCTCATAATCTTTAATCAGCTCAAGCCATTTGCGCTGTCTCAGATTCAAATCCTTCTGAGTGAAGATATACTTCAGGCTCTTATGGTCTGTAAACACCTGACATGTCTCACTATATAGGTAGTGACGCCATGTCTTAAGAGCATGAACTATAGCAGCTAACTCCTGATCATGAGTAGGATAGTTCTCTTCGTTCTTCTTAAGCTGTCTAGATGCATAAGCCACAACTTTGCCTTCCTGCATCAGCACACAGCCTAAACCTCTCCTGGAAGCATCGCAGAACACTGTATAACCTTTGTCTGCCTCTGGAAAAACCAACACTGGTGCTGAAGTCAACTTCCTCTTCAAGATCTGAAAACTCTTCTCACAGTTATCAGACCAAACAAACGGTGCATTCTTCCTCGTCAAGCATGTCAAGGGTGATGCTAGTACACTGAAGTTCTGTATAAACCTTCTGTAATAGCCTGCTAAACCCAAGAAACTTCTAATCTCAGTAGGAGTCTTAGGCTGTTCCCACTGAAGCACAGAATCAACTTTCTTAGGATCAACGCTAACTCCATCTCTCGAGATAACATGTCCAAGAAATGCTACCTCGGCCAACCAGAACTCACACTTGCTAAACTTAGCATACAGCTGATGTTGCCTCAACAACTACAACGCTACTCTCAGGTGTTGCTCATGCTGTACATCATCTCTGGAGTAGATCAGAATATCATCTATAAAGAATACAATAAACTGATCTAGGAACGGTTTGAAAATCTGATTCATCATATCCATAAAGGCTGCTGGGGAATTGGTCAGCCCAAACGACATGACCAGAAACTCATAATGCCCATACCTGGTTCTGAAAGCTGTTTTGGGAATATCAGAAGCCTTTACTCTGAGCTGATGATACCCAGATCTCAAGTCTATTTTAGAGAAGATCGTCGCTCCACGCAACTGATCAAACAGATCGTCTATTCTCAGCAAAGGATACTTGTTCTTAATAGTGATCTTGTTCAATTGCCTATAGTCTATGCAGAGACGCATAGTACCATCCTTCTTCTTAACAAACAGCACTGGAGCACCCCACGGTGAAGAACTGGGTCTAATGAAACCCTTATCCAGCAACTCCTACAGCTGCACCTTGAGTTCCTTCAACTCTGTAGGTGCCATTCTATAAGCTGGCAGTGCTACTAGATGACTACATGGATATACCTGAATCTCAAAATCAAAGTCTCTGACAGGAGGTAAGCCTGGCAACTCTTCTGGAAAAACATCAGAAAACTCACGAACCATAGGCACATCATAAACACTGGCCGTGCTCTTCTCTGCTTTAGTGTCAACCACATGAGCAAGGAATGCTTCACATCCTTTCTGTAGCATCTTATCAGCTACAGCAGCTGATACTATGCATGTAGGCAGAACTTTCTTGTCTCCAGTAAAAACACAAGAAAATTCACCTTGTTAAAAGGTAGCTTCCTTCTTCCAACAATCGAGTTGCACTCGATATGTCTCAAGACAATCCATACCCAAGATGACTTGAAAAGTATTGACATCCAGGGGTATGAGATTAGCAGCAAAGGTGTAACCCCCAAAAGATAACAAACATCTGGGACAGAACTCAATCAAAACTGTTAGTCCACCTAGTGGAACCCTCAACACTAACTCATCTACCAACTCTTGAGTTAACAAATTAAGTTCACCAACTAAAGAACGTCGTATGAAAGAGTGAGTAGCACCCAGATCTATCAAAACTGAAACTGGTATACTATTAAACAAAAGCATCTCTCCTGTAATGACTTGTGAAGAGATTATACCTTCCTAAGGTGTCAAAGAGAAGAAACGTGCTGAAGTTCTCCCTCTACCACGCTGTCCGTGCTGACCACCTCTGCCACTGAGCACTCCACCACCTCTGGAACCAGAAGCCACAGAAGAACTCGGAACATCATGGTACTGAGGCTGGAAAGCTTGTGATGCTGCTTGTCGAAGCTGAGGACATTCCCTTCTGAAGTGTCCTACTTGTCCGCAGACAAAACAACTTGTACCCCAACACTGACCAGTATGTGGTCTTCCACAGTTGTCACATGGCAGCATCTCTTGTTTCTGGGGGCCTGCCACTGACATTGATGACTCAGAAGACCGTCCACTAGACGCACTGCCCCATCTCCCTGGGTTGTATCTCCCTATGCTTCTAGAAGAAGTAACATCCTCAGATCTCTGTCTACTGAAACAGCTAAAGCCACACCCGAGTTTAGAAAAGAAACCTCTACCTCCACCTCTATATCCACTACTGGACTGTCCTCTACTGAAATCTGCAGATCTCTTCTTAGACTCAGGCACCTTGTCAGCATTCACAGATTCTTCAACCTGTCTAGCAGCCTCAACAAACTCACCAAAGTTCTCTCTGTTCCTTCTACTAGTAGCAGAAACTGTATGCTGAATCTCTGGTCTCAGTCCTTCTTGTAACCTTCTGCATCTTTCTATGTTGTCGGGAACAAGCTGCGGACAGAAGTTCTCTAACCGGGTGAAAAGCGCTTCGTACTCAGTAACTGACATGTTCCCCTGCTTAATGTTCTGTAACTGCCTGGTTTTCTCATTAATGAAAGTGGGTGGATAAATTTAAGATGAAACTCTTCAGAGAAATCCTGCCAAGAAAGCTCTGTACCTCTCCTCTTATCCTCCACACCGTGCCACCATAACTCTACATCGCCTGTCAGAAGATAAACTGTGTGATTAATCTTCTTCTCTTCTGGAAGCTCCATCAGGTGAAAGACCTTCTCTATCTGTCTCAACCACTCATCAGCCTCAGCGGGATCTGTAGTGCCACTAAACTCTGTGCCACCAAGCTTCTTCACAAGCTCATAAGATCGCATCAGATGCTTACTGCTGGTAGAAGTAGAAGCTCGCCTATCAGCCTTGTACCTCTCTCTGGTCTCCAGAAACATCCTGTACATCCGGGATGCTTCATCCACGTGGTCATCACCACCTGGACCCAAGTACAGTGGATCAGGACCAACATGGCTCTCGGCCTGATCATCACGATCAAAGCCTCTTTCTGCCATCTGCAATGATATAACAGAATATTTCCTGTTAGAAAACTACAGATAGAAGAAAGACACCTAAACCTTAATCCTATTGGTCTCTTATCGTCCCCTGACTTGGACTCTGAGTAACTATGTACTCAACCTAAACTCTGATACCAAAAATTGTCACACCCCGATCTCACACTAACCACAACCCACGAGATTAGGGCGCGACGGAGGGATTTACACACAAGCCAAACCACTCATAACTTTAATCATTTTAAAGACATTAAAATGATAACCTGATTTATGCTATAAACTAAAGCTAAACAAACTGCGGAAGAATTCTTATTAAACTGACTAGAAATATAAACAAAGTCTATAGCATATTACATTGCTCGACATAAAGTAAAGCATAACAGTTAATTTACATCTTTATACACATTCCACATACACATTCTCTCTCACCCACACCATGTTCCAAGGATCGAGGGGAAAGGACTAAGAGACCTCTAACTAAACTAACTACATATACCTTCTACAGACTAAGCGTTAGGATGAAAAGATCCTTCAGATTCCTGTTGCTGTTGTTGACCTGAAAATGTTTGAGTAGAGGGATGAGCCTACTCGCTCAGTGAATAGCATTTCATTTAGCTATCACTAAACAACTCATCAGATATATAAAATTGAAATAAAACATAAGTGCAGTACTAAGCAGGGCAGTTCTAATGACATGGCAGAATTTACAGATAATAATCACATTTCTATGCGATGACAGATATTTTAAACAAATAAACAGTTATAGAGAATTGCCACAGAAGTTCAAATCTATTAACATATTAAATTTACTGTGATCCTATATGATTTCATATATATATTATTAGTATGCCCTAATCATATGCAGTGTACTCTGCTTACAAAGATCTGTAGCGAACTACGATCTCACCATACAAGACTTAGTGACACACCCGGGAAATGCTAAGTCTGACTTTCTGTCCTGGTCTTCTACAGGACCCACAGGCTCTCCGGCCTGACTCACAGGCTCTCCGGCCTCCTCTTCACTCACCATGAGTGCTATGGACTCCTCCTCTAACCTGAGCACACAGGCGCAGGGAGTCAACACTGGGTTACCACCAGAATTACTGATCAGGTTGATGTTGGATAACCCTTTACTTTATTTATTATTTTTCCCCAATGCCACCGAAATTACTCAATCAGTTGGTGTTGGACACTGTCTATCAATCCCTTGTGCCACCAGAATTACTCAACCGGTTGATGTTGGACACGAGTTTCACCCCTAAGGTGCAGACCTCTGACCGACCTAAATCGCGCGTCCTAAAATTGGAGGCGCATTTGAGGTAGTCGAGCCTTCACATTTATAACCCGAATCCTTCTAGGCCCCCGCAACTTTGTTTACGGGGTCGAAGTAGTCATACGGGGTCGAACACAGGGACAAGGTGGGTCGTGTTGATGACTCTGAATCGACACTCTACACTCCGGTGGGTATAAAGAGATATTAAAGTTCCCCGAAGGGGAACAACAAGCTGTCACGATTAAATCAAACAAAACTATCTCCAACTGGAGTTACAAGAAAGATTAAGATTTTGTCATTTAGCAGTTTTTAGGAATTTTCATGCAACGGAAAATAGAAAGATAAACTACAGTTTAAGGCGTAATGCAAGGTATAAGACTTCAGTAAGACAAGAGGTAGCAGTAACACCCTGCACCCCTCCTCTCAGAGCGGGTGCCTCTAACCAAGCTTCAACACCCCTCTCGAGGTTGCTGGGCTCAAGTTAGAGTGGAATGATACTAAAACAACTCCGTTCCGGGCACTCTCATACTCTAGAACCGGACCAAACACTAGAGCCACAACCCAACTCTCGAAGTAGTTGCGACAGGAAAGACGATTTGGTAGCTAAGCGAAACGCGATCTAAAACATGCAAGCTAGAGTTCAGATATCCAACACAGCAGTTACCCAATCATAAGGCACCAAGCATTAAACAAATAGCAGTTAAGCATTTCTATTTCCATAAGCAATAAGGGTCTTAATACAATGCATAAGCTAAGAATTTAAATAACAGAATTAAAGATAGATGTCACCTTCTTGATGTAGAAGAACGACAGACTACTGTAGCTCTCCTGCCCGATACCGGTCAGGAGCTGAGCCTGATACGGCAGTGTCGGGCGGAACCCCCTCTCGGGCAGCGCCGAATGACGACTGACTGTATCGCTCAAGGACCCTGGCCGATACGCTCATGTCGGGCGGCGCACCCTCTCGGGCGGCAGGCATGACGGGCGGAGCGTATCGGGTTCGATATCATGTCGGGCAAAGAGCTACGAGTCTACTATCGGGCACTCATGTTGCTCATCTTCGCTGGCCGATATCGGCCCGCAGTGTCGCCCGGGGCAACACTAAGTGAACCATCCCTTCCCTCTCGGGATGAGGGAAAGCTCACCTAGTGTCGCCCGACACAAGCACTAGGGCGCGATACTCTTGCTCTCACAGCTTCCTTCGAAGGTGGCTCCCGAACTTTCGAACTGTCTTGTCCGAATTCTCTTCCGACTCTCTCGACTCGTCCGACCTTTCCGACCTCCCTCTCTTGTCCGACCTCTTGTAGCTGCTATTTATATGCGGCGGTCGAAGGAGTTATGGTGCTGGAAATGCCACGTAGCTCCCTTATACGCCGCTCGATGGATGTGGACGGCCGATACAGGTATGTCTCGGCGCGAGGCGCTGGCT
The DNA here is from genome assembly GCA_963693085.1 of Alisma plantago-aquatica. NCBI lineage: Eukaryota > Viridiplantae > Streptophyta > Magnoliopsida > Alismatales > Alismataceae > Alisma > Alisma plantago-aquatica. The sequence continues at coordinate 216,989,409 of OY856414.1, read as the reverse complement.
ATCGGTCACGTGGCTGGCGGCACGCCTGCCGGTGGGTGGCTGTGTCGCCCGATGAGTTTGGTCGTTGATGCAGCTTTGGCTCCCTGTCGGGTAGACGGTATGTCGGTTGACACGTCCTCCTTGCGCAGCGCCCTTCTCCGCCGATCATTCTCATGTCGCCCAGCCCCTGTCGGGCTGGGTTGTATCGGGCGTCAGGAAGGTCGAGATGGGCTTAGACTTATTGTGGGCCGGAATCGGCCTTATTGCACAAAAACGAGGAAAACTCTGTAGAAGATAGGAAAAATTGGAATAAGAGCGTTGCTTGGCCAATTATTGCGAAAATGCTAATAAAATAGAGGAAAATAGCAGAAAAGGGTAGTTTTGATAACAGAATAAAGGGCAAAAACGTCACAAAATTTGATGTTATCAACTCCCCCAAACTTAGCTTTTTGATTGTCCTCAATCAATATTTAAACTAAACTTTGTGTTGCTTCTTCTTGCACAGCAAAACTTTAAGGCTAAAGGGTAGCACAAGATTTGCGATGTCTTGGAGGTAATGTTGTCTTAATGCAAACAAAAGTCCTTGCCCTACTTGCCTTATTATTTAAGTAAAAATTTTCTTCTCCACAGCTTCAACGAGACTTTGGTGTATGATTCCGAAGTTAGCTTCCACACCAAACAGCTTTATTTTAGGGGCAGAATGTTGTGTATAGGGTAGGCTAAGGCTTTTTGGGTTTTTCTTCTTGTTTCCCATCAGTCCATCTAGGTAAGGGTCCGTTAACGGGCAAGTGGTCCCTGCAGTCCAAGCCAGTTGGCTTTAGAGCAGTGATTTCACATCCTACGTACCACTACCCCGGATCTACTATGCCTAAAGATGGGTACTTTTGGAAAACAAGTGTGTATATTTTTTTCTTTTCTTTTATTGGGCACAACTCTCATGCTTTTATTCACGCTCATAAGGCTTCTTTCTCTTTTTGGGATTTTTGCTGGGTAAGGGAAAACAAAAGAGATATCTGCTGTTTGGGCAGCTTTTTCCTTCTCCATACTCGTCTCTTAGCTGTTTGCGAGATTATTATTTTTCGAAAATTTTTGGATGGCAAGGCACAATCTTTTGTTTGTTTGAGACAGCATTATCAGAAAGATATGACAGAACTTGTAACTCGTTAAATATACAGAAAGTAAACTTTGCAAGAAGTCACAACATGTTTTTATTATTATTATAGCAACTTTATACATATATAAGTATAGGGAATCATAAGCAAAAATTTTCAAAGTTTTCAAGACTTTTAGCAAGAAGGAAAAAGGTTGTGTAAGAAGTTATATGTACACTAAAAAGGTTATATGTACACTAATTGAATTGGATAGGATGAGGGGGATCAAAGGAGAAAAGTTTTGTATCTCCCTCACTGGTACATGGTACCCCCCCAAACTTACTCCACACTCTGTCCCAGAGTTTTGAAGTAGATGAGGTAAGGAAATGTTAATCAGTGAGGGTTAGATGATCAGCGCGCCTGGGCTAGATAAGAGCTCCCACACATATTCTCCTCTTTTGCTGTGATAGTCGATGTGGAGGAGCTGATCAGGCGTTGCCTCGTTTGCCATCCATTCCAGGATGAAGATGCCGCAGTCATTGGATAGTTGAATTTGCTGCGGGCTGCGGTGGCAGAACTGGAGTTCATGCCAGCTTCTTGCTTGCATTCCCAGGAATGGTTGTATCAGCTCTGCTATATCGATATAGTACTTTCGTACTAATCGTTCGAGAGATGTCAGTGCTGTCGATGTACAAGGCACTGGATGGTCTTTGTTGCCGTCCGAGCTGTTGTAGAAAATCCCTGCTCGTTGTTGGGTGTACACCGCTAAGAGTGTCCAGTGGTTGTTGTGCAGGATGGGAAGGAGAATGGTATCTGGGACTCTGCATTCCAACTCTGCTAGGAAAGCTTCCTTCGCCCCTTGCTCATCGGCTAGGCAAATGTCTTTGAACAGCATTGGATCTGCTCTGCATGCGTGTTCAGACTTATTTCGTAGTATCTGGATGTAGGCGACCGCCACAGATAACGCCAGACATCCTCCCTCTTTTACCATGTCCCTTAAGTCGTCAATCAGGACTATGGCATCTCCTGCCGAGTAGGATACGTCTGCTGGGGTGGAGTCAGCCAACTTCATGTGGATTTCGTTGACCTGTTCCTACGTGAGGGTAGCGCATGAGACACGGTCGAAGTTGTGGATCGACTCCTCCTGGTTCTGGGGCGAGGCTTGTTCGTCGTGTCCGAAAACTTGTCGCAAGATGTTTATCTGTTTGCCTGCCCCACAGACGTGCGTCTCTGCTTCTGCTTCCTTTTCAGGAGGGCTACTGTGTTGAGATGACTCCTCTTCTTGTTTACTATCCAGCAGCTCTTCTGGTATCCCAGCGTCTCAGAAGTAGCACTTGTCCTTTATCAGCAGCAATGCATATTTGCTTCTGAGACTGTAGAAGTTATTACTCTGGAGTTGCTTGAAGTATCCAAAGATATGTATCATCTCCATGGCTCTGAGGACTATGAATGCACTATTTCCACTTCCCTCCTCTTCTTGGACTGGGAAGTCCCTTAGTGAGTAGAAATTCCAGACGCCGCTGTGGCGCTGGACTCCATACTTGATGACCCAGTGGAGACGTAGCGGAAACAGTCTTAGTCTTACGTCCTTTGGGTGTAGGAATGTACTTCCTGTGTGTGGGACCTCTTTGCTGCAGCAGCAGTGTAGTTGGACATCATGATTTCGGAGGTCGGCAATGCACAGGAACCAGTTGTTTCTGTGTTTGTAAGGGGCCAGCACCAGCTTCGGATTGTGCACTTCAATGTAATCCAACATACTTTCTACCTGCGTAGATTTGTACAACCCCATCATTAGTCTTCTTGCTAGGGTCGGGGTGGCAGCGTAAACTGTATGTTGGCCTTTCTTCTTATCGGCGCTTTCTATAATGGCCCCTTGTAGTACTCTGAACAACCTCTTCCCTACGACGGCCTTGGCGCGGAAGATGTTTCTCAGAGTTCCCCGCTGCACCGAAAAATAACTGTCGCTCCAGAGTACCTTTTCCTCGTCGGCTTGCGATCTCAGGACCATGTTGAGTAGTTTCTGGTCTCTGATCGTTAGATACCCCATGACCCTTCTGTCAAAGTCAGTCATTTCGAAGGAAGGTATCTCTGTCGGTGCGGAGAAATCGTTGAGGTCAGCCTTTGAACTCCTTCCTCTGGGGAGGTGTCTTTCGTTTGCAGTGCAGATGTCCCCCCCTTCTCCCTCGGATTCATCAGAAGAGCCCTCCCCGACGTTGATATCTTCGTCGTTATCCTCAGCTTCGTCAAAGGGGGCTGAGGGAGCGGCCTCATTCAGGTCAAAAGGGCTTCCTTGTCTGGCTGGAGCTTCATAGCCTTGCCCTTGTGATGAATTTCCTCTGGTTGCTGATGAAGATCTGCCGGAGGAGGAGGTGGACGATGACGATCCTGACGATGCTCTTGACAACGAGGATTGAGAGGCCGGACCAGGAGGCGACGGCGATCTTCTCGGCTGCCTTGGGCGTGGATGGTCGTCCTCCCTGTTCATCCTCCCCTCGATCTCGCTAAGGCACTGCAGAACTTGTTGTAGCGTGGCATTCACTGCCTCTATCCGGCCAGGTAGGCTGGCCAAAGCCAGCAACTCTCGTTCCTGGCTATCCAGCCTTTGTTCGAAAAATGACAACTTGCGGGTTAGGGAAAGAAATGTAGTAGAATGGTTTTCTGTTACCTCCCGCAACAAATCGAGTTCTTGTCCCAGCATCATTCCGAGCGAAGGAGGGTTTTCCGCTTGTCTCCCCTTCGACCTCGAAATGCTCCTCCTACGCGATGGTCTCCCTGATGAGGCAGAACCTACTTCTATCGTCCGCGTGGCTGATGCTTCTGAGTGAGGTGTCGGTGCTGCCCTGTCCTCTTGTTGTATCGGAGGAGACCGTGTTGTGGGGGACGGATGCTGCCCCATATCGACGTTGTCGACGATCTCCTCAACAACTGCTACAGGTGACTTTGGTGGTGGTGTCGGCGTCACCTGTGCTCCTTCGAGCTCTTGAAGCTGCAAAAACCTCTTTTCTCCTACTTTGTCTAGGTCCATATTTAAGAACTTGATCGCCCAAAGGGCCTTGTGTTCTAGTTCCAAAGGTAGATGGCAGGATTTTCCGTATATAAGACGGTAGGGGGTGGTTCCAATGGGCGTCTTGTAAGCAGTACGGTAGGCCCATAATGCGTCGTCAAGTTTCATAGACCAGTCTTTTTGCGTGCGGCTGACAGTCTTTTCTAAGATCTGCTTGATCTGTCTGTTTGAGACCTCTACCTGCCCCGACGTCTGTGGGTGGTAGGGCGTAGCGATCTTATGTTTTACTCCATACTTACGTAGGAGCGCTTCGAACTGCCTTTCTCCGAAGTGTGACCCGCCGTCGCTTATTACGGTGCGCGGTACACCAAAACGGGGAAAGATGGTCTTCTCAAAAAGCTTGATAACCGACTTGGCGTCGCATGTTTGGGTGGCTACCGCCTCTACCCACTTCGATACATAATCTACTGCCACTAGTATGTATTGATACCCCTGGGATGGGGGAAACGGCCCCATGTAATCAATCCCCCATACATCAAATATTTCCACTTCGATCCAGCTTTCCATTGGCATTTCATTCCTCCGCCCTATATTTCCCGTTGACTGGCACTCTTTGCAAACCTTTACAAATCGTGCAGCATCTTTAAATAAGGAGGGCCAGTAGAAACCTGATTGTAGCACTTTCACCGCTGTTCTTTCGCTACCCAGGTGTCCACCATAGGGGGAGGCGTGGCATCCCTTCAGGATATCAGTGGTTTCTTCTTCCGGGATGCACCTCCTGTACAAGCTGTCTGCGAATCTTCTGAACATGAGAGGATCATCCCAGTAATAATTCTTGGCATCCGCGAATAGCTTCTTCTTTTGATTGTAGGTGATGTCAGGAGGCAGTTCTCCACAAGCAAGGAAATTGCAGATGTCTGCAAACCAGGGAAAACCTTCTTCTTGAGCTTCAGCCATCATAAGAGCTTCGTCGGCAAAGTCGTCGTCGATTTGTAGCCCTCTCTGACTCTCAGCCACTATCCTCGATAGGTGGTCTGCGACCACATTTTCCGCGCCCTTCTTGTCGATAATTTCATGATCGAACTCTTGGAGCAACAAGGCTCATCTCAACAATCTGGGCTTTGCGTCTTTCTTTTGCATTAAGTATTTTATTGCCCCATGATCTGTGTATACTTTGACCTTGGATCCGACGAGATACGACCTGAACTTGTCAAACATGAAGACGATCGCAAGCATCTCCTTCTCGGTGGTTGTGTAGCTTACCTGTGCTTCGTCCAACGTGCGACTAGCGTAGCAAATCACATGGTGCTTTTTATCTTTCTTTTGCCCCAAGACTGCTCCAACTGCGTAGTCGCTAGCGTCGCACATTAGCTCAAAGGGTAAACCCCAATCTGGCGCTTGAAGGATAGGTGGTGATACTAAAGCATTTTTCAGGGTCTGAAAAGCACTGAGACAATCGTTAGAGAAAACAAATTCAACATCTTTTATCAGAAGATTGGACAATGGTTTGGAAATCTTTGAGAAGTCCTTGATGAATCTTCGGTAGTATCCGGTGTCTCTAGTTTGGATCCCTGTCGGGTAGTATCTTCGTTAGATCTGGTGGGTGGCTGTGTCGCCCGACGAGTTTGGTCGTCGATGCGGATTTGGCTCCCTATCGGGTAGACGGTATGTCGGCCGACACGTCCTCCTTGCGCAGCGCCTCGCGCCGAGACATACATGTATCGGCCGTCCACATCCATCGACCGGAGTATAAGGGAGCTACGTGGCGTTTCCAGCACCATAACTCCTTCGACCGCCGCATATAAATAGCAGCTACAAGAGGTCAGACAAGAGAGGGAGGTCGGAAAGGTCGGACGATTCGAGAGAGTCGGAAGAGAATTCGGACAAGATAGTTCAGAAGTTTGGGAGCCACCTTCGAAGGAAGCTGTGAGAGCAAGAGTATCGCGCCCCAGTGCTTGTTTAGGGTGACACTAGGTGAGCTTTCCCTCATCCCGAGAGGGAAGGGATGGTTCACTTAGTGTTGCCCCGGGCGACACTGCGGGCCGATATCGGCCAGCAAAGATGAGCGACACGAGTGCCTGACAGTAGACTCGTAGCTCTTTGCCCGACACGATATCAAACCCGATACGCTCCCCCCGTCATGCGTGCCGCCCGAGAGGGTGCGCCGCCCGACATGAGCGTATCGGCCAGAGTCCTTGAGCGATACAGTCAGTCATCAGTCGGCGCTGCCCGAGAGGGGGTGCCACCCGACACTGCCGTATCGGGCTCAGCTCTTGACCGGTATCGGGCAGGAGAGCTACAGTAGTCTGTCGTTCTTCTACATCAAGAAGGCGACATCTATCTTTAATTCTGTTATTTAAATTCTTAGCTTATGCATTGTATTAAGACCCTTATTGCTTATGGAAATAGAAATGCTTAACTGCTATTTGTTCAATGCTTGGTGCCTTATGATTGGGTAACTACTGTGTTGGATATCTGAACTCTAGCTTTCATGTTTTGGATCACGTTTCGCTTAGCTACCGAATCGTCTTTCCCGTCGCAACTACTTTGAGAGTTGGGTTGTGGCTCTAGTGTTTGGTCCGGTTATGGAGTACGAGAGTGCCCGGAACGAAGTTGTTTTAGTATCATTCCACTCTAACTTGAGCCCAGCAACCTCGAGAGGGGTGTTGAAGCTTGGTTAGAGGCACCCGCTCTGAGAGGAGGGGTGCAGGGTGTTACTGCTACCGCTTGTCTTACTGAAGTCTTATCCCTTGTATTACGCCTTAAACTGCAGTTTATCTTTCTATTTTCTGTTGCATGAAAATTCCTAAAAACTGCTAAATGACAAAATCTTAATCTTTCTTGTAACTCCAGTTGGAGATAGTTTTGTTTGATTTAATCGTGACAGCTTGTTGTTCCCCTTCGGGGAACTTTAATATCTCTTTATACCCACCGGAGTGTAGAGTGTCGATTTAGAGTCGTCAACACGACCCACCTTGTCCCTGTGTTTGACCCCGTATGACTACTTCGACCCCGTAAACAAAGTTGCGGGGGCCTAGAAGGATTCGGGTTATAAATGTGAAGGCTCGACTACCTCAAATGCACCTCCAATTTTAGGATGCGCAATTTAGGCCGGTCAACTTTCTGGCGCCGTTGCCAGGGAACAACACTCTACACTCCGGTGGGTATAAAGAGATATTAAAGTTCCCCGAAGGGGAACAACAAGATGTCACGATTAAATCAAAGAAAACTATCTCCAACTGGAGTTACAAGAAAGATTAAGATTTTGTCATTTAGCAGTTTTTAGGAATTTTCATGCAACAGAATATAGAAAGATAAACTGCAGTTTAAGGCGTAATGCAAGGGATAAGACTTCAGTATGACAAGCGGTAGCAGTAACACCCTGCACCCCTCCTCTCAGAGCGGGTGCCTCTAACCAAGCTTCAACACTCCTCTCGAGGTTGCTGGGCTCAAGTTAGAGTGGAATGATACTAAAACAACTCCGTTCCGGGCACTCTCGTACTCCAGAACCGGACCAAACACTAGAGCCACAACCCAACTCTCGAAGTAGTTGCGACGGGAAAGACGATTCGGTAGCTAAGCGAAACGTGATCCAAAACATGCAAGCTAGAGTTCAGATATTCAACACAGCAGTTACCCAATCATAAGGCACCAAGTATTAAACAAATAGCAGTTAAGCATTTCTATTTCCATAAGCAATAAGGGTCTTAATACAATGCATAAGCTAAGAATTTAAATAACAGAATTAAAGATAGATGTCACCTTCTTGATGTAGAAGAACGACAGACTACTGTAGCTCTCCTGCCCGATACCGGTCAGGAGCTGAGCCCGATACGGCAGTGTCGGGCGGCACCCCCTCTCGGGCAGCGCCGACTGACGACTGACTGTATCGCTCAAGGACCCTGGCCGATACGCTCATGTCGGGCGGCGCACCCTCTCGGGCGGCACGCATGACGGGTGGAGCGTATCGGGTTCGATATCGTGTCGGGCAAAGAGCTACGAGTCTACTGTCGGGCACTCGTGTCGCTCATCTTCGCTGGCCGATATCGGCCCGCAGTGTCGCCCGGGGCACACTAAGTGAACCATCCCTTCCCTCTCGGGATGAGGGAAAGCTCACCTAGTGTCGCCCGGCACAAGCACTGGGGCGCGATACTCTTGCTCTCACAGCTTCCTTCGAAGGTGGCTCCCGAACTTCCGAACTATCTTGTCCGAATTCTCTTCCGACTCTCTCGACTCGTCCGACCTTTCCGACCTCCCTCTCTTCTCCGACCTCTTGTAGCTGCTATTTATATGCGGTGGTCGAAGGAGTTATGGTGCTGGAAATGCCACGTAGCTCCCTTATACGTCGGTCGATGGATGTGGACGGCCGATACAGGTATGTCTCGGCGCGAGGCACTGGCTATCGGTCACGTGGCTGGCGGCACGCCTGCCGGTGGGTGGCTGTGTCGCCCGACGAGTTTGGTCATCGATGCGGCTTTGGCTCCCTGTCGGGTAGACGGTATGTCGGCCGACACGTCCTCCTTGCGCAGTGCCCTTCTCCGCCGATCATTCTCGTGTCGCCCAGCCCCTGTCGAGCTGGGTTGTATCGGGCGTCAGGAAGGTCGAGACGGGCTTAGACTTATTGTGGTCCGGAATCGGCCTTATTGCACAAAAACGAGGAAAACTCTATAGAAGATAGGAAAAATTGGAATAAGAGCGTTGCTTGGCCAATTATTGCGAAAATGTTAATAAAATAGAGGAAAATAGCATAAAAGGGTAGTTTTGATAACAGAATAAAGGGCAAAAATGTCACAAAATTTGGTGTTATCAACCTCTCAAAGGGGTTCTACGGTGTTAGGGCACCTAAGTCTATTAACTGATTAACATATAAACACTTAATCAGGGATATCACATTTCATACTTATTTCACATTCTGAACATCACTTGAAAACACATATATATCATTTGTCATCTTTAAACATGACTCAGTATCAACTTATCCAATTTCGATGCTAAACATCCATTTTATGCTCAAAGTATACATTGCAGTTGTAATACAGGAAAATCTATCATTTTCATCAATCATATTACGTATTTCAAGTTCCAATGAATCTATCATACTCTATTGTATGTGCTACACTGTTTAGGAATTATACCAACTGATACTGAAGCAATTAAGCACTTAAATTGAGTTAAATAATGATTTCTGAATGAACTACCACTCACATCTCAAAAACTCGACCGATTGGTCAGAAACTCGACCGATTACTGCACAACTCGACCGATCAGCTTGCAACTCGACCGATCAACTTGTTGTTCGATTCCTGCTAAGAAAATCGACCGAATCACACACAACTCGACCGAACAGCGCATAGACTGAAAACCTAAACAGACCTGCTGAAGTCAATTTCACTCGAATCGGCGGGCAAAACCACAGATTTGCGCTGCAAATCACCTGCAACTGATGCACACACCCACGAACTAGCTGTAGGGAAGGAGGAGGACGAACTAGGGCTGCTCTTTTCGCCCTTTCCCTCTCCTGGCCACCGCTGCTGCTAGCGCAGCTCCTGCTGCTAGCGTAGCTCTGGCTACTGCTGGATCAGTTGGCGAAGAAGAAAGGTGAAGAGAAGATGGAGGGGTCGCAGCTGTTGGCCGGAACCGAGCTAGGGCTCTGAATCGCCCTTCTCTCCCAGGTCTCTCTTTCCCTCTCACGCGAAGAAGAGAAGAAACGCTCTGCGTTTCTCTCGTTTCTGAAAAGTGAAACGAGTAAAGGGGAAAGAAAGGATAAGAAGGAAAAACCTAGGGACCAAAACGTAAAGTCTGAGAACTTTCAAAAACTACAAACAGGTCCCTGCATGCCCAAAAACTTTCAACTTTTGACTTGAAAGTCAGTTTCAGACGATTTCTATGGCAATGCCTCAAGCGCAAGATCTTACACATTTTAAGGGCTAGGATTCACACTACACACATATCATATCTGTTTTAAACATTATTAACAAAAGCAAGCTTATAACTTAGCAAAGCAGCTAAAACACATGCTTAACATCATACTTACAGGGTAAGCTCAACACGGGTCGTAACAACCGTAGTTGGAGTTATTAATTTATCTTTGCCTACATGCCTTGTAATAGAATTAAAGAATTGCTAATATGTACCTACCATAATAGAAATATTATTTTTGTATCTTGTATGCACAAGAGTGGATTTGAATTTTACATTACGAATGGAATGATTTCAATTTCTAAAGATGAGATCTTTTATAGAAATGCCCCTATATCTTATGATATCTACTTGTTAGAACTTAAGACTAGCATATACAATGTAAATACTAAAAGGTTGAAACTTGACAACTCAAACAAAACATACTTATGGCATTGTCATCTTGGGCACATAAACAAGAAGCGCATATCTTGACTCCATAAGGATGGTTATCTAGACTCTTTTGATTTTGAATCATTAGAGACATGTGAGGCATGTTTATTAGGGAAGATGTCTAAGACTCCCTTCATTGGACACAGTGAGACAACCAATGATCTACTAGGGCTCATACATACTGATGTATGTGGACCTTTTAGATCAAATGCTAGAGGAGGCTATCAATACTTCATTACCTTCACTGATGACCTCAGTAGGCATGGCTATGTATATCTTATGAAACACAAGTCAGAAACTCTTGAAATGTTCAAGACTTTCATGAATGAAGTATAGAAGCAACTTGGTAAGAGTATTAAAGCACTCCATTCAAATTGAGGTGGCGAATACTTAAGCCAAGAGTTTGAGGACCTTCTGAGAGATTGTGGTATTGTATCACAATGGACTCCAGCTGGTACACCACAACATAATGGTGTGTCAGAAATAAGGAATCATGCATTATTAGACATGGTACAATCAATGATGAGTTCAGATGAACTTCCAATATCATTCTGGGATATGCTATTGAAACCACAACGTTTACACTTAACCACATACCTTCCAAATTAGTTCAAATGACACCGTATGAGATATGCAATGGGAATCATCCCAATTTGTCTATGTTAAAGATTTGGGGAAGTGAAGCTTATGTTAGGAAACAATTTCTTGAAAAGCTTGGACCCAAATTTGAAAAATTCTATTTTGTTGGATACCCTAAGGAAACTTGGGGATACTACTTCTAAACACCAACTGACAACAAAGTGTTTGTTGCTAGGACTGCTATATTTCTTGAAAAGGAATTTATTTCTAAAGGAATCTGTGGGAGGAATGTAGAGCTTGAAGAAGTTCAAGACCAACAAGAAAGCAGAGAACCTGAGGAGGTACATAAGGAACATGAAGACTCACAAACTATTGTGGAATTTCAAGTTCCAAATGTAACACAAGAACCTCGTAGGTCTAGTAGGACATGACTTGAGCCTGAGAGATTTGGATTTCTCGTGACTCAAGAAAGTGACGAATTGGGCATAACAGATGAGCCAACTTCCTATCTAGAAGATACTAAGGGACCAGAATCTGAGAAATGGCTCGAAGCCATGAGATATGAGATGAAATCCACATACACCAACAAGGTATGGACCTTGGTGGATCCACCCAAAGGGGTAAAAACCCATAGGGTGCAAGTGGGTCTTTAAGAAGAAGACCTACATGGATGGAAATGTTCAAACCTATAAATGTAGATTGGTTGTGAAAGGATTTTGTCAAATTCAAGGTGTTGATTATGACGAGACCTTCTCACCAGTTGCCATGATTAAATCCATCAAGATCATGCTTTCCATTGCAGCTTATCATGACTACGAGATTTGGCAGATGGATGTTAAAACATCATTCCTTAATGGGAATTTACTCAAGGATGTGTACATGACACAACCTGAGGGTTTTATCGATCTGAAGGAAGCCAATAAAGTCTATAAGATACAAAGGTCAATCTATGGATTGAAGCAAGCATCTCAGTGCTGGAATCTACGTTTTGACAAAGTAGTAAAAAAGTTTGGCTTTAGTCAAAATGAAGATGAACCTTATGTTTACAAAAGGGTTAGTGGGAGCACAATCATATTTCTCATATTGTATGTGGATGACATACTATTGATGGGAAATGACATCCCTACTCTTCAGACAATAAAAGGTTGGCTGGGGAAGACCTTCTCTATGAGGGATTTAGGTGAAGCATCTTATATACTAGGAATCAAGATCTATAGAAATAGATCTAGAAGGCTTCTGGGACTAAGACAGAGCACATACATTGAAAAGGTGCTAAAGAGGTTTAGCATGGAGGGTTCTAAGAGAGGTAACTTGCCCATGTCCCATGGGGTTACGATCTCTAAAGCCCAATGTCCTAGTTCATGTGATGAACAGGCACGCATGAGTAAGATTCCATATGCATCAACAATTGGATCTATCATGTATGCGATGTTATGTACTCATCTTGATGTGTCATATGCTTTGAGCATGATGAGCTGGCATCAGTCAGATCCAATTGAATGTCACTGGACAGCCGTAAAAAACATCCTAAAGTACCTGAGAAGGACTAAGGATCAATTCTTGGTATACGATGGTGAGGAAGAGCTCGTGGTAAAGGGTAACACCAATGTTAGCTTCCAAACTAACAAAGATGACTATAGATCGCAATCTAGATTTGTGTTTTGTCTGAACAATAGAGCTGTGAGCTGGAAGTGTTCCAAGAAAGAGATGGTTGTAGATTCTACAACAGAAGCCAAATATATTGCCGCATCTAATGCTGCAAAGAAATTTGTGTGGATCAAGAAGTTCATTTCTGAACTTGGAGTGGTTCCAAGCACTAGTGATGCAATTGAGTTGTTTTGTGACAACAACAAAGCAATTGCACAAGCTAAAGAACCAAGATCGCACCAACATTCCAAATATATTCTATGGAAGTTCCATCTCATACGAGAGATCGTACAGTGAGGAGATGTGAAGATTTGTAGAGTACCTACAAAAAGCAATGTGGCTGACCCGCTCACAAAAGCACTTTCACAGTAGAAACATGATGGATATGTTCGATCACTTGGATTGAGATTCATGAGTGATTGGGTATAAGTGCAAATGGGAATCTGTTGGTATGTATGCCCATAGAGACTATCATTTGATGATTGTAATGGGATACTATGTAAATAATTTGTAATACTACATTGATCATATCAATAAAGGCAAGTTTCTAATCTATATGTTTGTGTTTTATATTGTGAGATGACCATAAAACTTATGGATGTCTGTAGAATAATATACTCAATGACATATGTCTTTAGGTTGATGACCTCAATAGTGAGATCATATGTATGATAAGAGTATGTATTCTTGTTTTGTCCCTAATCGGTTGTTATTATGGAAATATCAATAGACATCAATAACACATGATATTAGAATGTATGTTGGTTGATGGAAGAATCTCATTATCCATGATATGGAGATATCAAACCAAATATATAAATACTTATTAGAGAATAGCATATCAGACAGACCCACCTTGAGAACACATGGATACCATAATTGGTAGTTAAGTCACATCTCATAATGATGGTGGTGATTGTGGTTCTTTGACCTGAAGTCACTACACTTATCACATGTCGTTCGGTGTACTTTGACATCATCCACAGTGGTCCTGAATAAGGATTTCCATAAAGAGGGTGCTTGGGTGCACTGTGACACATGAGGATGATTGTGAATGATTTAGAAGGAATTTGTCCTGCCTATGGGAGTTTGATATTTTGGCCACTTGATAAGCGAGACTGAGAAATGCATGGCCATGCTGATGTGAGTCAATATGTGATATTGAGCTTACATATATCACAGACAGTTTTCTCTAGTTCAAGGAACATGGATTGAATGTTGAAGAGGATAACAGTTTCATGACTCGAGTTCAATCCGGATATCAGTGACAAAGGAACTTTACAATCACTATAACACCAATCATGAATTATAGGTTAAGTCGTTCTACAACTTCTCCAATTACTTGGGTGGCAATGAAGTCTTTCTAGATATAAATCATTGCTTGTGAAATCATAATATGATTATGGATATCACTGCCAACGTAATTTGGAGCCTACCGGGTCACACACATAGGATGTGTTGGAATAGGAGTATAATTGTGGATTTCATTGGAATTTCTCCGAATCACATTGATTACTAAAATGTTTATGTAATCGATTAGAATAATATTGGGGTGATCGGATCTAAGTGAAAGTGGGAGTCTGTTGGTATATATGCCCATAGAGCCATCCCGAGCGTTTGCATAGAGTTGGATATTGATTAAACAATTAATGTAATGTAATGTAATGTAATTAATTAATTCTAGAATATTCTAATTAATCCACGAGCGTTTTAATTAACATAGTTACAGATGGGTTTTAGAAACCCTACTTCATATCGTCTCCTATTTAAAGGAGATTGATGGCTAATATCTATATAAGATATTAGAGAGGATTTTCAGTTTACGCTCACGTACGTAAACCCTAGCCGTCACCATCCTTAGGAGGGAAAGGAAAGCACTACGACGCTAGCACGCTACCGCATAGAGAAGGCTCCTTCCCGTGACTTAGGAAGCATAATGTGGAGTTCCAGTCCATCTACGTAGATGAATTAGAGACGCAGATGCTAAGACACCTGCATTTGGAGGACATCTACGACCAACCGTACGTGCTATGAGCGGCATCTATCACCGCACAAAGAAATGCCGCCGGATCTTCATACGACGCACTCAGCGAACGGGAGAGAAGTTCTGTCCATGTAGGTCAGAAGCATTGCACACCATCATGTAGTGGGACATTTTAGAACTTGCTCCATGATAAAGTATATCCCACAAACACTCCTTTCGAATACGCTGTTGTCAACAAGATCCTATTTCAAGTTGCGTGGAATTTTTTCTATTGCTTCCGACGCGCATGTTTTCTCCACAAAACCCAACATTTTTTTCCTTATCTAGCTTAGGCACATGCAATAGATGACTAGGATGTCCTCCTAGATCTGCACCTGCGAGATCAAGTGGCTCCTCACTCATCTCCTTCCCTAAAGCCAGTGTAGGTCAAACATGGGCTAGCAAGGGAATTTCCTCGCCTGATTTCTTCCTCTCTGATTTATGGTTTTCCAAAAAAAATTCACCACCAAATTTGTAGCATGAATCTACATAGGTTCATTTGTTACTCGTGAAGTTTTATCAAGTAACAAAGAAACATCCAAACCTACTCCAAAATCTTCCAAACCCTCTAGTGGTCGACACTCTAAACCCTGATTATATATATATATATATATATATATATATATATATATATATATATATATATATATATACATACATATGTATGTATATATATATGTATATTTATATTTATATATATATGTATGTATATATATACATACACACACACACATATATATATATATACATATATATATATATATATATATGGGCTCATCTTTAATACCTGTGCGGGTAGCCTAATTTTATGCTACCGGCCCATACAAAAGAGTAACTATATGGTACACAAGAGTAACTCTGAGATCAACAGAGTAACTATGTGGTACAGAAGAGTAACTCTAAGATCAAAAAAGTAACTGCGCAGAAAATATACAGTCAGTAAATATATGGACGGGTTTTTTTATTTGGGGGGGGGGGCAGATGATATTATTTTTGGATGAAATTTTTTGGAGATCTAGATCAAATGCTCCTCTACAATTGCAAAAAAAAATTAAAAAAAATATCAGGAAGGGTGCGCGGGTAGCTACCGGCGCGGGTATTAAATAAATCCCCGATATATACATACATATATATATATATATATATATATATATATATATATATATATATATATATATGAGTTGTGCCCTAGATCCATCGCCACCTTATTTTACTTTTTCCCCTCTCAATTCCTTTGTTTGTTGCATCTCGAGCCCCCATTGATCAAGTCTTCACCTTGTCCTTGCGGTGCTCCTTGTGTGAAGCATACTCTAAGAATTTACAATTGGGTTTGGAGGTGAGTTGGGGGTCTCGTGATCTATACTTTCATATCTTCTTCTTTCTATTTTGTTGTCGTGGGTAGAAACGTCCAAAATTCAGCTCAAGGCTATTGTGCTGGTACGCAACCATGGCACGCGAGTCACTGGGGGAGCGACCCCTAGTGCTTTCTCGATTATGCCCTTCTCACTTTCTTTCTTTCTTTGTTTTTTTTCTTGCAAGGGAAAAACTTTCATTTTGGTATCCTCCCCTTGTTTTAAGCTTTAATGAGTTGGCAAGTTTTGAGTATTGACCCGAGCTTGTTTGGCCACCCATGATTGGGCCAAGTAAGCAGGTCAGTCCCCTGGATCGTTGACATGGAATTTTGGAAAACTATGATTGGTCAGATTTTCAAAAAATCATAACTTTCTCTCTGGTTATCCAAAAATTATAAAAAATAGGTTTTGAAATCCTTGGAATTTTCTCTATTTTGTGATATAGTTTTCAATGCCTCATTCACTAGTTTTAAAAATCAGATTTTTAGGGTTCTAAATAATCATAATACAACACTAATAATTAAAGATATGTTTTAAAGGATAAAATTTAGTCCTTGAAGTCATATCCATGGTTAGTAACCCTGATCTAACTCACTAAGATGTAAACAAGCATCAATCTAAGGTTTTTGATCAGGATTTGAGTTTTTAGGGTTTTCTCACTTATGATCTTGAAAGAAAATATAATAATAAATAAAGTTATAATGGTGAATCAAGTATCTTCAAGGAACCCTAAAGCTAGTTTTTGGATCAATCTCAAGAATTGAATTAGGATTCACTGATCGAACATGTGTTTGGGGTTTTCATCATACCTACGTACTTTAGCACAAAACCCTAATTAATGGATCTAAACACGCATGTAGGTTGAGTTGACCATAGAATTGGAAGGTTAGGATTCAACCTCTGATTTAGCAACTCCAGATTAAGGTATGCGCATCTTTTATATTATCTAGGCATTGCTTTTATGACCAAAATAATCTTTCCTATATGAGGCATGAATAGATGTTATCCTTTTCATCATTTTGAAATCCTTATTTTTCTTGGACAATATTTATGGGTCCTCTGACCCTACATGCTTTATGTTTGGATGCTCCCATCTTGTTCTTTCATATGGACTAAACTTGTACTTGCCTTTTCTCTATTTATCTACATGCTTTGACTAGTTTTATTTCTTGTAGTGGTACATCTATACAACCATATATAGGGGCGTGCTTTTTCACCCAGGGTGTGCTTTTTCGCCCATTATATAAAGAGGCATGCTTTTCCGCCTAGGGTTTGCTTTTCCACCCATATTTTTAGGTTGAGATCCAATGGTGTCTCAACCCTTCTTGAAATAACTTTAGTCTTTGTTTATTACATGCACAATTTTTTTTATTTATGGAAAATTTAAAGGCAAGATTCCCTACTTAGCATTCATTAATTAGATATGCCTCATGTCTTGTCCTATTATACTTCTCTTGAAACTTATTTCTTTTGGTATCCTTTAGTTTGGAAGCTCTTCTTTTGGAAATTATTAAGTATTGCCTAACTATTAATTATTGCACATACTCAACATTCTCTGATGTCCTTTTCCTTTTGTTATTCTCTTCTCTGAATGTTGACTTCAACCCACCCAGAGGTTGCACAACCTGAGGACCAGGAGATATGTGGTGATGCCCAGATTTAGTTGTTGAGGATATTTGAGATGAAAAGGTTACTCACAACAAAACAAATCTAAGTGGTTTAGTCTTTAAAGTTTGTTAGAACTAGTCTATGGCTTGATAGTTGAACTCTGTTAAGAGTATCGTGTAATAGTTAGTTTTATTTCTGTTGCATTCAAACTATGTTCATGTTATCATTCTATTTAAAGAAATATTGTGAACCCCAAAGTGGCTTTTATTTTATGGAAAATGATTTAATGGGGAATTTTGCAATTGTTTCCTTAAATTAAGTAAGAATTGGTGCCTTCCAGGACCCACTCCTTACAACCCTTTTTTGGCATATTGTTTCTCTAGTTATATTTCCCTCATGCTAAGGAGTTTGAATATTAAATTTTTCATGGGTGTTTTTGCTGAAATGTGAAGAGAAAAAACCTCTTGAGATAAATGTGGAACCTTTATGAGGAATTGGCCTCAATATAGACTTAAATGAGGAACTCAGCTAAGTATGTATACTTTGATGCATGGTATGAGGCTTTTTGTAACTCCTACAATTTTCATACTTGATTAATATCATTGTATGTCTTTAGTTACTATCTTGTTATTTGGTTGCTTTCTAAATGATGAGTAAATGGATAAACAAATCAAGTAAAACCCTAGTCATAAAGTTCATGTTGTCCATAGAACTATCTCAGTGTCCAGAAGGTGAGATAGTGATATGTATGGTGACCTTGTAGAAATCTTGGATAGTGATAAGGTACTCAGAGTCATATACATTTAGGTATACATGTATAATTGGAGTTTGATTTCCTCACTTTTTTAATGAATGTTGTGTGAATGAGTTTGGTTGAGGTCTTATCTTCTAATGTTGTAGGTTGGATTTTGAGCCCCTACAAGTAGGTTTCTAACTGATGTGCCCCTATTGGTTGTACTTCTATCGAATGATACATGGTGGGATCTCATGGATACTAGTAATCCTAATATCCTATATTTTGAGCAAGGTGACTTCACATTCACTAGCTAGTGATTTGAGTGGTGCACCTCAAATGACTTAGAGCTTTCATAATAAAAGAAGTACTAAATCATATAGTTTTATTTGTTTAAGTATTTTAAAGATTCACAATGCCATGTTTTGGTGTCATTATATACTCTCTTGATATTGATTGCTTTACTCTTATACTACATCCATTGTCAATCATACAATGTGGATAGTACTTCTTATTCATTAATCTTCTTTTATTATGTTGATAATTGTAGAATTGTATGCATTGAATGCTTTATGATTGTTATGTCATATTTCTGGGACATGGGTATCACCTTCCTGGTCATCCATCTCTTTTAGGCGTTTAGCCTTATATATAGAGTTATAGTGGAGATGAGCCTTAGATAGTCAACAATGGCTGGAGTTTGGTGTTTTCCCTTTGAAGATGTTTGGAGTCGTATGTGTACACTTGGGTCCAGACATGGTGGATTGCATCGAAATGTATTCAACTCATTTTTGGCTTCTATTTCATGTAGATGTGTTCATCTATACTACTATACAATGTGTGACTTTTTAACATAATTGTAGACTTGTCATTTAGTGACCTTTGATCAATATATAGGGAAATAAGGATAGAAGATAAGGCAGGAAAAATAATAAAATGTTTCCTTATAACTAACCAACATATAGTGTTAACAATGGTGTATCTAGGAAAGAAGGTTTGCAAGGCATATACCTAGTCTTGGAGCAAGTCCAACAACAATCCTCATAGAATTGTGCTTCTTCTTTAAGGAGAATAGGAACGGTCGATGGCGGTGGCCTCCTGGTGTAGCAACACATAAAACAGTTGATGACATTATCCTAGTGTGATGGAAATGGCCTCCACACCACAACATAGTCCACACAGACCACCAAGAATTCCTGTCATTCTTCTAAAACTGACGATAACGAGTTGTGACTTGTGTTGTCAATGTGCTAGTGTCGAATTTTCTACCCTTTGGATATCTCTCCCTTTTATGGGTAAAATGCCTCTAGCTCTCATGTTACCACAATGTTGATATTAAGAGACTTGTCCTCAGAGCCCTGCCCCCCCATATAGGATCTGACGGGTTAGGGTTTCCACAATTTTATGAATTTTCAACTGTTGTGAATCATGAGTCAGTCGAATGGACTCACCATCAGTCAAATAGACTCACAATCAGTCGAGTGGCACTCCAGTCGGTTGTAACATTCAATCGGTTGATTGGAATGTTTTTTTTATTTTCAAATATATTGACTTTTAATGCAACTATCAATACATAACATGGCACCATCATCAATCCTTCATCATCCAGTTGGTTGACTGGACTTCTTAGTCGATTGACTGGACACTCCAGTCGGCTGACTCACATTCCTAGTCTGTTGAATCTTCACTCTAGTCAGACAATTGTTAGCCAATGTTGTTTAAGTTGATTACCTAAACACTTTAGTAACTAAGTTAAGCCTTACTCATGAATAAACTCCTATTCTAGGTGCATCTTATATGTGTGACCCTACTGGTCCCAAATTATGTTGGTATTAAATGTACATAACTAGATTATGACATCACAAACAATGAGCAATATTAGAAACACATCACTACTACCCCAAGTAATTGGAAAGTTGTAGAACAACATCAACTACAATCTGTGATCCATTTTATAGTGATTGTATAGTTCCTTTATCATGTATATCTAGATTGAATGTGAGACATGTAATCATCATCCTCTTAATATTTAATCTATATTTCTTGAACTAGAGCAGACTATTGAGATACACGTGAGCTCAATATCACATATTGACTCACATGAGCATGACCATGGTTTTCTCAGTCTTGCTTATCAAGTGGCTAGGATATCATCGCTGGTAGGAGGGAAAAATCTCATCTCCATCACTCATAGTCAATCCCCATGTTTCACAACATACCCAAGCACCACCTTTATGACAACCCTTATTGAAGGTCATGTTGGATGGTATCAAAGTTCATTGAACATCATGTGATGAGTGTAATGACTTTAGTTCTAACAACCATAATCACCACTATCACGTTGAGAGATAATTCTGACTACCATTCAATGTTTCCATGTATCACTCTCATGGTGGGTCTGTCTGGTACACTATTCTCTTACAAGTACCTACGTGTTTGGCTTGATATCATATATCATTACTAATGAGATTTTTTCATCAGCCAACACACACTCTAGTCTAATGTATAAATTTCATCTATTTTGCATCCATAGTAATATCCGACTAGGGACGTAACAAGAATGTATGTACTCTTATCATACATATAATCTCATTGTCCATGCCCTGAACTTGAAGACGTATATCATGGGTAACATAATTATTTATACATATATTACATTATATCATTATCTCATAACTGAACATAATAGAAGACAAAATTTCCTATATTATTTATCAAATCAATTAAATTATGCCTAATTACAGTCATCATATGAATGGATCTATGGTCATACATACCGCCAAACTCCCACTAGCACTTACAGCCAGTCATCCATGAATATTATCCTGAGTGATCTAACATGTCCATCATGCCTGAAAGTGCTTTTTTTAGCAGGTCAGCAATATTGCGTTTGGTCAGCACTCTAGAAATCTTCACATCTCCTTTGTGTGATCTTTGGTATGAGATGGAAGTACTAATGTATTTGTTTGGAAATCTAATGTGATCTAGGTTCCTTAGCTTGTACAATAACTCCATTTTTGTCACATTACAACTCTATTGCATCACAAATTCTTTGAACCACTCCAAGTTTACTAATGAACTTCTTGATCCAAATAGCTTCCTTAATTGTAATCGAGGAAACAATGTACTCGACTTCTGATGTAGAATCAACAACTATTTCTTGCTTGAAACTTTTCCAACTCATAGCTCCATTGTTAAGGCAAAACACAAATCTAAATTGTGATCGATAATCATATTTCTCATTTTGGAAGCTTGCATCAATGTAACCCTTTACACCCAACTCCTCCTCACCGCCATACAACAAAGAACTGATCCTTAGTTCTTATCAAGTACTTAAGGATGTTCTTTATGGTAATCCAGTGACTTTCACTGGGATCTGACTAATATCTACTTATCATGCTTAAGGCATACAAGATTTCGAGATGAGTGCATAATATTTCATACATGATATATCCAATTACGGATGCATATGACATCTTACTCATACATTCATGTTCTTCACAATAACTGGGACATTGAGCTTTAGAGAGGCTAATTCCATGGGACATGGGAAAATTCCCTATATTTGAGTCATGCATGTTGAACCTCTTCAACACTTTGTCAAATATGTACTCTGACTTACGCCAAGAAATCTTCTAGATCTATCTCTATAGATCTTGATTGCTAAGATATAGGATGCTTTTCCTAGACCCTTCATAGAGAAGGTACTTCCCAACCAGGTCTTTATCATTTCTAGGGTAGGGATGTCATTCCCCAATAATAGTATGTCATCTACATACAATATGAGCAATACAAATATTCTCCCACTAACCTTCTTGTACACACAAGGTTCATCTTCATTTCAACTCAAGCCAAACTTTTTGACTGCCATGAAAATTTGAAGATTTCCACTCTGAGAAGCTTGCTTCAATGCATAGATTGAACTTTGTATCTTATAGACTTATTTGCATCCTTCGAATTAATAAAACCATCATGTTGTGTCATGTACACGACCTCAAGAAGATTTCCATTAAGTAAAGTAGTTTCAACATCCATCTGCCAAATCCCATAGTCATAATAAGTTGCACTCAAAAGCATGATCCTGGTGGATTTAACCATGGAAATAATGAAAAGGCTTCATCATTGTCAACACCTTGACCTTGTCTAAAACCCTTTGTAACCAATATGGCCTTATAGGTTTGTACATTACCATCCATGTCTGCCTTCATCTTGAAGACCCACTTGCACCCTATGGGTTTTACCCCTTTGGGTGGATCCACCAATGTCCATACCTTGTTAGTGTACATGGATTCATCTCAGACTCATGGCCTCAAGACATTTCTCAGACTTTAGTCCCTTAATAGATTCTTGGTAGGTTGTCGGCTCATCATCTATTACCAACTCACCGCCTTCTTGAGTCACAAGGTAACCAAATGTTTTAGGCTCAAGTTGTGTCCTACTAGATCTACAAGGTTCTTGTATTACATGAGAAACTTGAGATTCAACAATAGTTTGTGAGTTTCTTTGATCCTCTTGTACCTTTAAAGGTTCAATATTTTCTTGTTGGTCTCAAACTTCTTCGAGTTTTACTTTTCTCCCACTTATTTATTTGGAATAAATCCCTTTTCAAGGAATACACCGATCCTAGAAACAAACACTTTATTGTCAGATGGGATGTAGAAGTAGTATCCCCTAGTCTATTTTTGGATATCCATAATTTTTAGGACACATTTTCAAAACATAAGCATCACATCCCCGAGTCTTCATAAAAGACACATCAGGATGCTTCCCATACAATATTTCATATGGTGTCTTTGGAACCAATATAGATGGTACATGGTTTAGTGTAAACATTGAGGTTTGTAGAGCATGCCCCCAGAAAGAAGGCATGAAGATAAGCAAAACTCATGATTGATCGCACCATATCTAGTAATGTGTGATTCCTTCTTTCTGATACACCATTATGTTGTGGTGTTCCAGGTAGAGTCCATTGTGATTCGATACCACAGTGTAGCAGAAGGTCCTTAAACTATTAGCTTAAGTATTCCCCACCTCGATCAAAACAAAGTGTTTTAATACTTTTAACAAGTTGGTTCTATACTTCATTCATGAAATCTTTGAACTTTACAAGGGTTTATGACTTATGTTTCATCATGTATACATAGACATACCTATTGAAGTCATCGGTAAAGGTAATGAAGTACTGGTAACCACCTCTAGCATTTGTTCTAAATGGGCCACATCAATATGAATGAGTCCTAATAGATCAATTTCTCTCTCACCTATTACCAGTGAAAGGATCTTTTGTCATGTTGGCCAACAAACAAGACCCACATGTCTCTATTAATTCAAAATCAAAAGAATCAATATAACCATCTTTGAGGAGTCTAGATATGTGTTTCTCCTTTATTTTCCCTAGAAGAAATGCAAAAGGTATGTTTGGTTTTAGTTATCGAGTTTTAGAATTTTGATATTTACATTATACACACTTGTATCCTAATCTAACAAGTATAGACAATATGAAATAGGGGAACTACCATAAAAGACCTCATCTTTACTAATAGACATCCACCATTCTTTATAATAAATTTGAACCCATTCTTGTCCAAAAAGGATACAAATTTGATGCTCCTATTAATGGAAACTACATAATCACAGTACTCTAATTATATTACAAGCCCATTTGGCATAGATAACTCATAGATTCCAACTACCCTAGAAGCAACTCTTTCTCTATTAGCAATACACAGTTCAACCTCACCTTTCTTAAAAGGTCTAATTCTTTTCAGATCCTACATATTTGAGAAAATGTGTGATTCACATCCGGTATCTAGTATCCAAGATGAAGAAGTAGAAAAGTAAATCTCAAATACATATATACCTCTAGTAGAGATCCATATCCCTTTATTCATCTTCCTTAGTTCTTTTTAGTGAAAAGGACATATTCCTTTTTCACTTACTCTTCTCCTTATCTTGAGTGCAGAAGGCTTTGACTTCAGCAAATCCTCGGAACATTTCTTGGCCTTACCTTTTCTCTTAGACTCCCTTCATGTAATCACCATCATGGGTATGTATGTAAAGAGGTGAGATCACCTCCTTACTAAAATTTAATGGAAGTACAAAACATCCATCTTTTTAGAAAGACAAAAGATATTTAGGGATGCATGTATAATATTCCAAGTAAATAAGCATGCACTAGATACATTATAAAATGTCAGTAGCAGTGGAAATAAAAGTACTAAGCCTATTACATGGCTTTCGTTGTTCATTCCATGATTGTTCCCAAAAGAAAAAGATAAGAGAAAAGGATCTAGCCATAGAAATCTAGATATCCTTTCAGATATCTTGAGATGTACTCCTGAGATGACTTCCTTCAAACTTGTCCTTCTCCTTACTCAACACCAACACCTGGGTGGTTGGAAAAGCACCCAACAAAAGGAGAAAGAAAATAAGGTACGTGTCACAAAACTAGTCTATGGTAACAAGATAAGTAAAGCAAATTAGAACAGGCTAGGTTCATCATAAGATGAAGATAATAAGATTATGAGGCTATATTCAAAAGAAACTTGCCATTAACAATTATCACTACTACAGAAATAGCATTCAGTGTCACTTTTTTGGGCGTCGGTTATTAAGGAAAACCGACGCCTTATATGTTAGGCGTCGGTTGTTTAAGCAAACCGACATCTATATTCGAAGACCAGCCAGACACGGGTACCGCTTTGTATTCAGCGTCGGTTGTTTATAACAAACCGACGCTAAAAGTCGGCCGCGAAATCCAAATTTTGATAAAAAAAAATAGTGTCATTTTCAGCGTCGGTTATGTAGGTATAAACCGACGCCTATGTGCGATGAAAATTTGCGCGAAAAGTGTCACTTTCAGCGTCAGTTATCCTTTTATAACCGACGCTGAAGGTGGTTCCCGCCAAACAATTTCATGAAAATATCGTCCAATTGGACGTCGGTTGTTTAAAACAACCGACGCTAAAGATGTTTTGGCGTCGGTTGTTTTAAACAACCGACGCTATTTGGGAACTTATAACCCGCGATCGCCCGACTCTTCCCCTTTCTTCTGTTTCATTGCGAGCAATTACCTTCTCTACTGCCGGCGATTTCTCTCCGGCGATTTCTTCTCCAGCTCCATTTCTCCGGCTATTTCTTCTCCGGCGCCCCCTTCTCCGCCACCACTCCTCCTTCTCCGCGCCCCCTTCTCCGCCACCCCTGCTGCCCGCCCCTGCTGCTCCAAGCGCCTGAGAACCGGCGCCACCTGGTGCTTTTCCACCATCGTCGTGCCGCCGCAACCACCGCCAGAGCCACCGGAGCTGCTAGCTGCTCCTCCACCGCCGTCGCTGCTAGCTACTTCTCCAGCCAGAGCCACCAGAGCCTCTGCCTTCTTCCCTCTGACAAGGTTGGTCTTCCCGCTGCTAGCTGCTCTGCTTTTTTATGCATCGATCAAATTGTTGTGATAAAAATGCATGTAATGTATTTGATTAGAGTTAATCTAATATGGATGTTCATAATAATGGTATGTTAAATATGATGATTAGGGATAAATATAATGTCTAGTACACAAATATTAGATGATATTCAAGAAAACCCTAGTTTGATGAGCATGTTGTTAATCATGTTAATTATGATTCTTTTATATATTCTGATGTCATTATATAATTATGTGATCCCAACATATTAAATTGAATTAGAATGATTTCATGAATTATAGGGTTTTATAGTTGATAAACATGTACATGCGGAAATAGGGTTATTAAACCAATGGTTATAACATAGTATGATCTTAATCTGATCTGGATGTTCATAATAATGTAGTATGTTAAATATGATGATTAGGGATACATATAATGTCTAGTAAAGATTCCTAGACCTTTTGTTTGAAACTATTGATTTCTTGATTTATTATTTAATAATGCTCTGTTGATTAGGATTAACCATGTTTCCTGTACTTTATAGACATTTATTATATATAAGAATGACAACACATGTATTTTTTAGCCTAGAAACCCGTCCAAGATTGACTCATTAGGAGTAAATCTTGGATAGTCCCCGGTTTGGGACTGTTCTTGAACACCTAATCTCACTTAGGATGTAAGTGTATAATGTGTATTGGGTTTTCGAGAAAATTTCAGTAGCATTTCCCCGTTTGTTCTCTAAGTACATATGTACTTAGAGAACAGCGGGGAAATGCTGCCGAAATTTTCTTGAAAACCAAATACACATTATACACTTACTAGTGAGATTAGGTGTTCAAGGATGGGATAGGTGGTACACATTTATTATATATAAGAATGACATCAAATGTGTTTGTTGGCCTAGAAACCCGTCCAAGATTGACTCATTAGGAGTAAATCTTGGATAGTCCCCGGTTTGGGACTGTTCTTGAACACCTAATCTCACTTAGGATGTAAGTGTATAATGTGTATTGGGTTTTCGAGAAAATTTCGGTAGCATTTCCCCATTTGTTCTCTAAGTACATATGTACTTAGAGAACAGCGGGGAAATGCTGCCGAAATTTTCTTGAAAACCAAATACACATTATACACTTACTAGTGAGATTAGGTGTTCAAGGATGGGATAGGTGGTACACATTTATTATATATAAGAATGACATCAAATGTGTTTGTTGGCCTAGAAACCCGTCCAAGATTGACTCATTAGGAGTAAATCTTGGATAGTCACCAGTTTGGGACTGTTCTTGAACACCTAATCTCACTTAGGATGTAAGTGTATAATGTGTATTGAGTTTTCGAGAAAATTTCGGTAGCATTTCCCCGTTTGTTCTCTAAGTACATATGTACTTAGAGAACAGCGGGGAAATGCTGCCGAAATTTTCTTGAAAACCCAATACACATTATACACTTACTAGTGAGATTAGGTGTTCAAGGATGGGATATGTGGTACACATTTATTATATATAAGAATGACATCACATTATATGCTTAGGTTGTAAGTGTATACCCTAATCTTTTCCTAATATATACTTGTTTCCTAATATATACTTGTTTTCTCTGATCATAGAATGGATAGATCATGGATGTCCATTCGTAATCGTTGCACCCCAGAGTTTATATCTGGTCTTGATCAGTTTATTAGATTTGCCGAGGAACATAGGAAAAAACCTACAGATAGGTTCTACTGTCCATGTAGGCATTGCGGTAACAACTTGAAAGTCAACATTGGTGAGGAAATCAAAAGTCATGTCATGTGCAACGGGATTGTACAAGGCTATACAAAATGGCACTGGCATGGAGAGATTTCAAAATCGAAACCAGTAGATGTCGATAGCAGTGCTTGGGTGGAAGAAGAAATTGCCTCCGATGACGTAAATGTGAACGAACCAGTTCCAGCAGACATCGTTGATGCGATGCTGGATAGTTGTAGGGTAGAGCACACCGATCCACCTCCTATCTTTACAAACATTGTGCATGATGCTGAGATACCATTATATACAGGCTGTGCTAAGTTTATGAAGCTTAGCGCTGTGTTGAGATTGTATAAGTTGAAAGCTAACAATAGATGGAGCGACAAAAGCTTCACTTCATTGTTGACTTTGTTGAAAGAAATGCTTCCTGAAGGAAACGAGCTTCCAATCTCAACATACCAGGTAAAGAAAATGTTGTCCACTTGAATAGGGAAGTGAAAATGTTGGGATCAGTTTTCTTGCATTGGATGTATCCCTTTGAACGATACATGAGCGTTTTTAAAAGTGATGTTCGAAACCGTTATCGGCCTGAAGGGAGTATTATTGAAGGTTATGTGGCGAGAGAGGTTATGGATTTTTGCAATGACTTTCTCAGTGGTAATGACACTCCTGATAATGACAAGAATTTTGAGGAGGGCAAAGGAATTTTGGGATCACGGGTGAAAGTAATCAGCCGTGAGCAGTTGGAACAAGCTCACTTGTATATTTTACACAATATGGACGAAGTGAGTGTTTATATCGAGGAACATACCAATTTCATAAAGAGACAACATCCTCGAGCAAGTTCAATGTAGCTTGCTAGAGAGCATAATAAGACTTTTACTAAGTGGTTTGAAGATAAAGTCTTACATCAACTATCTCAAACACCAAATGATATTACAGAAACTATCAAATGCCTCGCCTTTAAACCAAAACTGAATGTTATGTCTTATGAAGGGTTTGACATTAATGGATTCACATATTACACAAAGTGCCAAGATGATAAGAGTGTCGTCCAAAATAGTGGGGTCACTCTTCAAGCGTCGACTGTGTACTTTGCAAGTGCAAAGGATAAGAGTCCACGTGAAGCTAAAATGTCATATTACGGTGTCATTGAGGACATTTGGGAGTTTGACTACATAGATTTCAAAATTCTGCTCTTTAAATGTAATTGGGTTGATAACACCAAAGGAGTTATAGTGGATGAATTGGGTTTCACTTTGGTGAACTTTGAAAAGATTGGCGAGAAGGGTGAACCATTCATATTGGCATCACAGGCGAAACAAATATTCTATATCGATGATCCTGCGAATGATAAATGGTCGGTTGTTCTTCATGGTAAAAGACAATTCATTGAAGATCCTATAGATGAAGAAGAGTACTATGATAAGTATGATGACTCCAGTCCATTCTCAGTTGGGTTGCCAACTCCACAAAATATTGAAGCTAATGATGACTTATATGTGCGCGGAGATCACAATGAAGGATTGTTAATTGATAAAAGATCACAATTTTAGAGACATGTATGTTTATACAAATGCTAAATGTTTGCCTTTTTCTAGTTAATACAAATGCTAAATGTTTTCCTTTTTCTAGTTAATACAAATGCTAAATGTTTGCCTTTTTAATGACATTTTCAGATGGCTGACCATGATGAGCATGAAGTCCATGATGAGCATGCTGTCCATGACGAGCATGGCGAGGATACCAATGTAAGTTCTAAAAACATATCCTGTATTTCTATAAAATTCATTATCTTCTAGTTATGTCATATATCCTATATTTCTATATTGGGCTAATTTAGTGTGTTTATTTTTGTCAAATTTTAGGTTGATGATGTACCTGTACCCACTGAAGCACTGGGGCAACTTGATGCACAGCACCAAACACTTAACAAGAAAAGGGGCATCACTCTGTTGAAGAAGTTATTAGCGCTAAGTGGTAGTGGATCCAAATTGGTGGTGGAGTTTGATAATGGAGAAAATGCAATTGGAGTGAACCGTAATAATTTTGTAAACTATCTTGGGTGTACCACTCGGAGCCATTGTGGTGTTAAGTATGATAATTGGCATAAAGTTCCTCAAGGGAAAAAAGACTTGATATGGAAAGATTTATGCGTGAGTTATTATTATTTGCAATTCTATTTTGTAGATTACAAATTCTATTATTTGCAATTCTATTTTGGATACTAGTTAATAACATTTCTATTTTACAGAATCTGTTTGCATTGGATGAGAAGTTGCATCGTAAAAGTGTGATGCAATGTGCTGGAAAGATGCTTAGGAATTATAGGACAAATCTGAACAGAGAATACATAAAAGAGGGTGATAAGAAGAAGAAGTCAGTCCTTGAACAATGGAACTTCTTGGACAAAGAAGATTGGGACAATTTTGTTGCTTCAAGAAAATCTGAAGAATTCAAGGTATTAGGCGTCACTCCCAATTTAATTAATATACATTGTATTCACCTATTCAAGATTAACATTTAGTGCTACTAACCAAATCATTAATGTGCATACTAACTAGGCCCTCAGTGACGCACAAAAAGCAAGGCGTGCACTGAATGTGCATGACCACACTATGGGTCCAAAAGGCTATGCAAGCGTTCACCAAAGACTACAGGCGGAGTCTACGGCTACTCAGCAGTCTGCTGCTACTCAGGAGTCTGCTCCTACTCAGGAGTCTGCCACACCCATGCCTCGCCATGATATCTGGATAGCTGGCAGGAAAAACAAGAAGGGTGAAATAAAGAAGCCTGTAACTACTGAGGCGGCTGCAAAAATGGTAAAATATAACTCTTAGAGAAATCGTTTGAATATTGATTATTTGTGGTGTTAACTTACCAATTTCTGTTTATGGTGATTAGCGGGAGCTGCACGAGCAGAGGAAACAAGGCACGTTCATCCCTCAGGGCACAAGGGATGAATTGACAGTTGCTCTGGGTAACCCAGAGCATCCTGGACGTGTTAGAGGTGTCGGCGCTGGTGTTGGCATCAAAGCATTCTTTGGGCCATCCCAGCGCAAACCCAGAGCGGGACTTTCTCAAGAAGAGGTAACCTATTCTTTTTTTAGAATGTTACTACAAAAGGAAATTCATTAATAAGAAGCTAATGTTTCTTTTATCCATGTATAGGAGAATAAGAGAGTTGAGGATTTAGTTTCTAAGAAGGTCAACGATGTAGTTGCTGAGAAGGTCAAGGAAGAATTGTTGCGGTGGCAGGCATCTCAGGCTTCCAATCAGCCTATGGCGACCCACTCTTCTCCTGATGCACAGACTGTGAGTAATCCTGGAGACCCATCGCCTAGCACGTCTGTTGTAAGTATTGTTTATGACATTGTAGCTAGTCTTTTCAAGATGATATGTTTTCAAGATTATATGTATATATGTATAACATTCTTTACGTAAATTTGTAGGCATTGAAGCCATGCCGCTTAAGAATGCAAGACTATGTTGTTGCAGAGGCGCAGGCTTACCAGTCCCTTCCTGGGGCAACGTTTCATGGGACTCCAATGCCGCAGGGCTACATTCGTGTGAGCCCGCTACATGTATTACCCGATTGGAGGGAAGTTGCATTGCCATATGCCCACCCAGATATTGATAGACTTGGTGAGGCAGAAGGCGGGGTCATATTGTGGCCCAAAGCAGATGTCGTCTACACGACTGAAATTGTAAGATAAATTTACATTGATTTAGACTGTTAATGTGTATATATGATGTCAACTGATCTGAAATTATATATACATGTTAAAAAAAAGACAGCAGGAGCACCTAGGCCTCCACCTCCACTTCCCGCATTACCAACTTGGGTTCCAACTGACCTAACATACCCGTTAGGTCCTGCTTGTAGGGGAATGGCATGTTGGCTACGGGCACATAATATACATTGCCCTATAATAGTTTCTTTAGATGCAGATTATGCAGGTCAATCATACGATAGCTCTTTATTTATACAAGATATTATTGAGCTGTTTATGTATGATTGGCTGAATACATCAATGATAGAGACATGGATAAGGTGAGATCTTGTTTATACATCTATATACCTTGTGTAAGATCTGGTGATCTGGTTTCTTATATATTAATGCATACGCCTATATGTTTTGCAGCTACTTAGTCGAAGATCATTGCAAACAATTTGCATATGATCATGTGGGATTTTTGATTCCATCATTGATTAGTTTGGTAGCTAAAGACCCTGATAATGTTCAACAATACTGTATAGATGCTTTTACAATTTTTGGTAAGCAAAAGAAGACGATAATAATAGCTCCATTCAATGTCAAGTAAGTTTACTTTATTTATAATTTGGACTTAAGAAAATTCCATTTTTATTTTGCATTTTGAGTTATTAATTGTTAACTTCTTACCTCTAGCGGTAGACATTGGGAGTTACTAGTTATTATCCCCGGGACATTCACTGTTTATTATCTAGATCCTGCGGGGAGTACATTGAACACTAAAATTGGACACGTAATGAGAATGCCATTATTCCGGTGAGAAATATTTCATTTTTATATCCGTTAACATCTTTTATTACATTACTATTTACTTATGCAATTTATTGTGTTATATTAACATGTAGGGGTTTAGATGCATTCAAAAAGGCTGGAGGAACGGTCCCAAGGAAAAAGAACCAGCCAATAAATTGGCAGAACGTACAAGTAAGTTCCCGACTCGAATATATATATTATTGATGTGAATTGTGCTTAGTTGTATTATTTTGTATGTTTCAATTTATAGTGTGCTACACAAGACAATGGTTGGGCATGCGCATACTATGTGATGCGATTTATGCAGATGATTATCAAATATGCCGCATTGGACATCGATACCATACATGAGGTATTATATATAGTCTCATTAGTTAGTATGAAATATATCAATCTTATCTTATTTTTACATTATTACTTATATATATACATCATTCTCTTTGTAGGTGTTTAAAACTGACCACACTATAGGTAAACGCTTAAAAAATATACATGCTCTATATACGATGGAAGCATTAAATGAAGTAAGAGAAGAATGGGAAAAAGCCATACAAGCAGTGGCAACTGTAAGATATAATTGGGATGTTGATAGCGATAATGAATGATACTTTGTAAATGAATATTTCAGAATGTTAATACATGTATTTGAATGTTTCTATATGTGTGAATGTGAGAATTGAATTGATGTCTGAATGTATGTACTTGTGTGAAATTTTCCTTGTGAATTTTGCAGGTTTGCGGCCTGTTTGTAGGCTGATATCAATGGATGTCGTAAACCTGCAGTTCAGAAAACTAAACTGTAGGTTCTCATCCTGCTGACCAGCCACAGCAGGCCTGCAAACTGATATGAAAAAAAAAAATAGATATAGGCGTCGGTTATTTACAAAAAACCGTCAACAAAGACCTACAGCATCGGTTATTTGATAAAAACCGATGCCTAATAGTACAAACAACCCGACCGTGCAGGATAGCACGACCGTGGTGGAATAGGCGTCAGTTATTCATATAAAACCGACGCCTATAGTACTAAACACGGCCGTGCAGGGAAGCACGGCCGTGTCATCTTGAAGTATAGGCGTCGGTGTTTTAGTAGATAACCGACGCAGAATGTGTCCTAGATGATGCCGTTTTCTGTGGCGCGAACCATTTTGGCGTCGGTTATCTACTAAAAGACCGACGCCTATATGTTAAATAGGCGTCGGTTAAAAAACCGACGCCGAAGTGTTCGACCTTTAGCGGCGCCCACATAGGCGTCGCTCAGAAACCGACGCCAAAGGGGGTTAAACAACCGACGCCAAAGGCTGTTTCTGTAGTAGTGTATATTAAAAAGGATTTGCATGTAAGATAATTATTTCTACCTAAATAAGTAGGTTTGAGGCACCTACCGGACTTCTAATCTATAGGTGAGGGGAGAATAAGACATTCCCAGTCACCTACACAACAATATAGGGTAGAATAAAAACATTCCCCAGGGCGATTAAATACATGCCCTCTGTTGGTGGTTGTACATAAGTACCACTACTTTAAATTAAATAGAACATAAATCTACATGATAGAAAAGAATACATGGCAAGAGTAGTCATAATATT
Organism: Alisma plantago-aquatica; assembly: GCA_963693085.1. Taxonomy (NCBI): domain Eukaryota; kingdom Viridiplantae; phylum Streptophyta; class Magnoliopsida; order Alismatales; family Alismataceae; genus Alisma; species Alisma plantago-aquatica. The sequence goes on along the minus strand of OY856414.1, from coordinate 216,955,791 downwards.
CAATAAGCATGACAGTGGGGTATAAGACCCAAACAAAAAAAATTATAAGATGATTTGAGGCATGAACAATATTACTATTCAAGAATAGAAGATTTAAGGTTCATTTAAGCCTCATTAGGGAAATATAGGGTTTGGCCGCAATTATCCCAACATAGGGTGTAAGAAATGTGCATACCTCTCTTACTGATATCAATTACTAACTTTCACCACTTTAATTGAATCTAAGTTCCACTTTTCCTATTTTCATTATATTAATACGTATTAGAGTACATAGTGCATATTAATATATAGAAACCCTAATTTTAGAACTTTTTAGAAAAACTCAGATTTAGATTTTGAAAATATCACCAATGAACTTATTAGGTTCTCCTGATGAAGAAAATATATTTTTATGTTAATTTTGGTGTTATGATGATTAAGATGTAATTTTTATGGTTTTTATGCATCAAATTCATTTTACAAAAATCACCCTTCGTCAAACCATGTAATCAGTCCTTGAATTTTTTTATTAGATAGATATTAATTTTTATATTCCAAAACATATTTATTTGTCAAATTTGGATAAGCGGATTAGAAGATATGAATTTTTCAATACTGACCAATAGGAAACTGCCACATTATCAAACCGATCAAAATAATTGAACAGAGAGGGAGAGCGATAAAATACCATTTGACCCAAGATTAAGTTTGAATTTGCATAGGTAACCAAACTAGAGCTTCTAAAGAAGGTAAAAAAGCAAGAAACCAAAACCCTAGAAGAACATGGTAAAAAGAGATGGAGATCATCGATTTTAAACATAGAAGCATGAGTTTTAAGCATGTAGTAAGAAATATATGAGAAGGGGGTTAACAAAACTTATCTCTAGGAAGGTAAGAAGGTCCAAACAGCAAGGATCCCAAGAATATTAGGTTTGGTTTCTCCAAGACAAGCTCCTTTCTTGAGCAAAGATCACCTTCTCCACTTTAGAGGTGCAAATCCTAGCAAAAGAGCATGGAGATGAGATGTTTTAGGGTTGTAGGTGGAGTTTTACCATGGAAGGTCATGGTTTTGACCTGGAAGAAGGTGGGAGGAATACTAACAACATGAAAATAGGGAAGGAAAGTAGGATACTTACTAGTTTTGGTTAAAATCACCAAGGAGGAGTTTAATAAATTCTAAATAGAGAAATTTGGAACCCAAGGAGCCTTCTTCACCAAGGTAGGCACCCTATTTTACCTTGGGATAGAAACTTCATGTTCAAACATAGAAGGGATGATGCTCTAAGCTGGGGGAAAGAGAAGGAGAGGATTACTTCTTGGATTGGGAGGTGGGAAGGGGTAGGCATGGCTTTATAAAGAAGGAGGCAAGCATGAGGTGTCTATGGGACTTTCCATGTGTCCCTAGCCTAGGGCTTCATGGCCATGTAAGAGGACTGCTCATAGAGACTTCTTGTATATCAAAAGTCAGTCCTAAAAGCCCATGGAGACTTCTAGGACATCTCCACCGTCCTTCAAACAAAGAAATAACCCCATTGATTGATATCTTTTAAAGATAAGCTCATTTATAAAGAGGGTAATCCCTATAATGCCCTTGGAGAGAAAAACCTTCAAACCAAGGTGCAACTAGGTGCCCCATGGTTCAAAATCTCAAGAATGGTAAGGGAATATCTAAGTATTATAATTTAGCTGATAATTTCCAAAGAAACCTCCCAAATGGGTAAATTGCATAAATGTCCAGAATGTACCTAAAATTTCATAACTTGCATAAACAACATCCAAATCAAACCAAATTTGGAACTTAGGCTCATTTTATGTTTTCAAATCACATAAAAAAGTTATAACGGTTTAAAGCACTTAATTATGGTAATTAAGATTGTTTAATACATTAATCAAGGTTTAGGGTCTTGCACTTCTAGCACAAATTAATATACCATTGTTCTACCAAGGTGGTGATTTTGCATTTTAGATCCTTAAATAAGCTTTCTCTGAGGTATTTGTGCATAAACCCTTATATTGGTACAATTAGTGAATAGATGTTCACTAAACCACTATAAATTCCACTAATTAAACATGAACAACATTAAGGACAAAAATGAAAGGGAAACTTGGGAAAAAGGTTTACATGGAGATTACATATAAGATTCATTATGTTACATTGTCATTCTTCATTCGTTCTTTAGGAATTAATCAACATGCCAAGCAATTTAGACATTAGTTTGGCCAAGTTACTCAAGTAATAGCTGCCGATAAACTAGTTATATGATTCAAGAAAAGATTGTAGAATCATATCCATTGAAAACCCTTGGCCTAAAGGAAATCCCAGTCTCTCTGGATGCTCCATATGCCCAATAATATTGAGCACAAGCATCTCTAGTGGATCGCCCTCTGTCAGTTTGCACTCAAACATGCTTTGGAGACAAATATCTTTCTTGATTTACCTAATTCTTAAGATGTATTATCATATCAAGAATGCCCATGATTTCATGTTGTTTATGAGACTGATAGTTCATACAACTTATCATAATGACATCATTGTCCTACTTCAAGTAACCATCCATTTCAGCCTCAGGTGCATTTGGAGCGGGTTCCTTTGACACTGTGTTTCAAGGACATTAGGCTTGCACTCATGAGTGAGAGCATTTCTTAAAGTCTTGAACCAGTCATGGAAGTTGGTCTCATTTAATTTTTCCTTCTTAAGGACTAATCACAATGAGTGTGGTTTCCATTTATTTCTAGAAGATAAATTGCATTTTATCAAAACATTTTTGTTTTGATTTTATAATATTGATGACAGTAATTAAGACTTTAATTAATTACCGATTTAACTATTTTATTCAAATTAATGGCCCTCACTATCATTCAAACTATTGTAGAGAACAATCTTTTAATAAACCAATATCCAAAATAATAAATTTATTAACACGCCAACATTGTCATTCATAGCCAATTATTAACGTAGACAAAATTTTCCAGTTGCTTGTCATGTAATTCTTGGATAGATGGTATGCACAAATCCTTTTCATAGTCCATCTGCATGATTCTTGGAACTTAATCATATTAGGTCACTTAATCATCCTGACCCAAAAGGCAACACGAGAGAATATGCACCCTACGAAGGCAAACCCAAATATTAACCATCACACTTCCACGATATAGACGACGCACCATGCTAGGGTGTGCCCATGCTTAATCGATCAAGCTTTAATGTGTGTCTCTTATGAAAAGCATCTTAGACTTAATATTTATTGAGGTATTTTATATATAAATATATATACATATCCAATGACCACATACTTATAATATGTATCATATATATACTATGTCCACAAAAGAAAAGCATGCAATCACAAACATACGAGCAATGGTTATGGACATACTAATACAATTCTTTAGAACCATAAAGAATTACTACCACCTAAGTTCATACATCATATGGATGAGATGTTGGGAATAGGCTAGTCGATCGGCTGGACCCTCTAGTCGATTAGTTGGATTGTCTGTCGGTCCATTCACTTCCATCGGTTCATCGACTGGCTCCTGGCTCATGCGGTTGGTTGGACTCCTCTAGTCAATTGGTTGAGCCTCTAGTCGATCGTATGGATCTTGTTATCCCTGTTATCCTCAATCCTCTAGTTGATCGACTCTACTTCCAAGTTGGTCGACTCGCCTGGTGCAGAGGGTCTTCTCTTTGCCAAAATAGAAATGAAAACTATCATGTTCCTATTAACTTATTACACTGTAAAAGTAAAACCTCAAGTTACATTCAAGGGGGTATAGGAATGAGAGAATTAATTTACATTTTTAGAAAAAGAGAGAGGCTGGTATGTAAGCCAAATTCAAGTATGGGAATAAAACCATTCAACCACGCACACACATAAAGATTGCATAAATATCATATCATATATATAGAGGTTGTATGTGGTATTTAATTGGATATCCACATTAATCATTTCTAAAATTCACATCTTATGCAACAAAATAAATGAAAAAACTAAAACATATTGCATCTATTTAAATACTAATATACTATAAATTGATGTGACTTTGATTCCACTTTAGGGAAATAAGGATGGTAGATAAGCCAGTGGAAATAGTTTTTTTAACCTTATTCCTAACCAAGAAATCATGTCAACAACTATGTATTTAGGAAATAAGGTTTTTGAGGCATATATCTAATCCTAGAGCAAGTCCAGCGACAATCATCACAGAGTCATGCTTCTTCTTCAAGGAACTCAAGAATGGTCATCGATGACTGTGTCTTGGTGTAGCACCATAGATAGGAGTTGATGGTGTTCTCCTAATGTGATGGCAATAGTCTCCAAATCTCTACATAGTTCACATGGTCCAACGAGAACTTCTCTTGTTCTTCCAAAATTGACCAGAAGGAGTTGTCCATCATGAATGTTCTAGTGTTGACTTTTCTCCTCTTTGGTTAAAGATGTCTTTGGCTCTCATGTTGCCACAATGTTGAGATTAGGAGACTTGTCCTGAGAGATTTTTCCAACCTCCTTCTTTATATAGGATTTGATGGGTCATGGTTTCCATAAACCCTGGGGCACAAGGGGATGAATCACATGAATTTTTTACTATTGCCAATCATGAGATGGTCGACTGGGCTCCCAATCGGTCGACTATAACATCCAATCTATCGATTGGAATATTTTCATATTCATAAACATATTGTCTTTCAATACAAAGATCAATGTACAACATGACGTCAACATCAATCCTTGATCGAGTTTTACTAATCATCTAGTCAGTTGAATGGACTTGTTAGTCAGTTGACTAGACATTCCAGACAGTCGACTCACATTCCTAGTCAGTCAACTCATCACTGCAGTCAGGAAACTGTCAGTTAGTGTTGTTTAAGTTGATTACCTAAACACATTCGTAACCAAGTTAAACATTATTCATGAGTAAACTCCTATTCTAGGTGCATCCTATTTGTGTGACCCTATAGGTTCCTAATTATGTTGGCATTGAATGTCCATTACTAAATTATGACATCAAAAAAAATGAGAAATATATAGAAATACATCATTACTACCCAAGTAATTGGAAATTTGAAGAACAACTTCAACCTACAATCCGTGATCCATGTTACGGTGATCATATAGTTTCTTTATCACTGATATCCATATTTAATGCAAGGCATGTAATTGTCATCCTCTTAATACTCAATCCATGTTTCTTGAACTAGAGAAGGCTATTAAGATACACGTGAGCTCAATGTCACATATTGACTTACATGAGCATGACCACGCATTTCTCAGTCTCGGTTATCAAGTGTCCATGATATCATCTTCGATGGGAGGGACAAATCCCATCTACATAACTCACAATAAATCCTCATGTGTCACAACATACCCAAGCACCACCTTTATGATAAATATTATTCAAGGTCATGTTAGATGGTGTCAAAGTTCATCAAACGACATGTGATACGTGTAGTGACTTCATGTTTAAGAACCACAATCACCATTATCACTTTAAAAGATAATTTTTACTACCATTTGATGGTTCCATGTATCACTCTCAAGGTGGGTCAGTCTGGTACATTGTTCTCTAACAAGTACCTATGTGTTTGGCTTGATATCATATATCATGACTAATGCGATTCTATCATCAGCCAACACACAGTCTAGTCTTATGTATTATTCTCATCTATTTGCTTTCATAGTAATATCATGCTAGGGACATAGTAAGAATGTATGTACTTTTATAATACATATGATCTCATTGTCCAGGTCCTAAACCTGAAGACATGTCATTGGGTAACATCATTCTTTAGACATATATTATGTTGTACCATTATCTCATAACTGAACAAAATAGAAGAGACATAATTTGTAACATCCCAAGATTTGAGACCTCAGATAACATGATCTTAAAAGGAATGATTAGACTACCCATATCACCAAGGTGCACCTCCTTTTTTGGGAGCCCATTACTAAAGAACATCATAGTTAAGCGAGCTCAGCTTGGAGTAGTACTAGGATGGGTGACTAGTTGAGAAGTTGATCCTGGCTTACGCGTCAGTGTGGACAAAGTGCGCAGTTAAGGCTAGTGGTGGTTTTTGGGCCAGTCTTCATTCTTGAAACTCTACTAGAGCCTTGGCAAGTGGGACCAGGCATTACATTTGGTATCAGAGCTGTGGTTTCTCATTTAATCCTCAATAATTATTAAATTTTACAAACTCTATAGAACCTGAGGGAGTTATTAGAGTATTTTCTTATGACAAAGATGTCTAGAAAAGGATCCCGGTCTGGGGGCTGGCAATATTTTCCTCTACCCCGCTAGTCAGTCTCGTGGACTTCCGGATGTGGTGTGACTGCCTGGCCAAAGTCTGAGGTCTTGACTCGAAATAAGATACCTTTAGGACTCTCTCATCTATTTCGTCCCTTCTCAACCCTTATTCAAGTAAGGTTCAAGGGTTTAGGGTTTTTCCCTCTCTTCCCCACTCTCTTGAGGTCAGGGTAAGTATGATAAGGATTAAGGAATCCTCCACCAAATCAATGAAAAGCATGTAAACAAGATGTCGTGGACATAAGTTTAATAGTTTAAGCATAAACTAAAGATTAGTTACATGCTTAGGTTGCATGGTGTGAGTTGTCGTGCCCTTAGGAGAGCACTGAGGTTAGACCTTCTTATCAGGAGGAAAGTTAGCCTTAGAGGCAAAGGCCTCCAGGAAGAGGTAGAGACCTGATGCATCCTCTGAGGACGATGCTAACCCTAACCCTAAGTGGAGTTTGAGAAAGAATACAGGATGAGTTGGATATCATAGTTGACCATTCAGGTATGTATGTGGGTTGACATGCTTATAGGTTTCGTGTACACATGAAAGGCATGATCTATGAGTGATGGTTGGACCTAGTTCCTTTCTATGACCCGACCTTGAGTGGTCGTGCTTTTTAGGGGGAGGGATAGCCCCTCATTGAGAAGGTTAGTAGTGACTGTATAGGAGCCCTAACAGATACATATGAGTAGAAAGGAGGCATGAACCTACATAGAAGAGAAAAACATCAAGACTGGAAGCGGGCTTGAGACCTAGGCCAGGAGAGTTATGCCTCATAGTTCATGAGACAAGCATGTAGAACTTTAGATTATCTTGGTTGGACATAGGTCTTGATAGTACGTTTCACCCAGGTAGGTAGAAACATGTATCCTTAGGAGCTTTACCCATCTTCTAGGAGAGAACCTCTAGTTGTAGGGTTAGCTCTAGTAGGAGAGAGTGTGATCCATTGAGGAAGGTTGGACACCTTGACCCCGAGATGAGAAGAATCATGAGAAGTTTGGTAGGTTATGACCTAGAATGGATGACCCTGAGTGAATAGAGGTGGTTTCCTCATGCATGATCCTTGGGGGCTTTTTGTACCTTGGTTGCCTTTAGTGGAACCAAACCCTAGAATAAGAAGAGGCTTCTTCAAGCGGTTTACAGAGGATTATATGTACCTACATCTAGGTATAGGAAGGAGAGTTCTTTAGACCCTGAAGAAGTATAGTAACAAGTTATGTGGTCTCACACCGAGTTGGTTGTCCTTGTGAAGGACTCTAGGGTGTTGTTCACATGGAAGAATGGTGGGAAGTGTATTCCCTACCTTGTGCATGTTTGGTTCATGGTTGGACAGCTGATGCATAAAAAAGTGAACCTAGGGTTCCTTGACCAAAGAGGGGAAGTAGTGGTACATGGTGAACCCATGCTCTCAATGATGTTTGAGTTCTTAAGGATTGGAGTTTGGCACCCCCCTCGTGGTTAGAGGAAAAGGAAACCCCTTGGACTAATGTATATTTGTTGAACCCCTCACCCGTGATTGGTGACATATGTGAAATTGGTCCAATGTTGAGGAATAGGAACAAGTATGACATACCAAGGAAACCTATCATGGTTTAGTATGTGGTCTTCTTGTTAGCTACGTGCCTTAGTGGCTTGATAGGGCTAAGTATGCACATGATGATGTAAACCCTAGATGTTACAACCTCGATTTTTGTTGTAATTGCAATTGTTTCAAAAGAAATGTACTTGGTTATAAAGTGCATAATTTATGATAAATATATGGATTTCTTTTACAACTCTTCCTTATGCATGGTTTTTCGTGGACCCATTGGTAATGATGGGTCCAAGATAATAAAAGAGGAAGGCAAGTTAAAAGGGAATAAGAATTTCATAAATAATAATGAAAATTGGGATAAAGGTGAAAATATAAGAAATAAATAGGTAAGTGTGGGTTTGATCATAATGGATGGTGATTCAAACCCCATATGGTTTCTTGAGATGCAAGGAATTGAAATAAAGGAAAATAATAATGTGTGAAAGAGGAAATATGAATTATATATATATATATATATATATATATATATATATATATATATATATATATATATAAGTAATAACTTGCACATAAAGAAAAGGTTCGTTTTCTTTTGAATAATGACTCCAAATTTGGAACGCAAATAGATTAATTCATTATGAAGTTTCCCTCAAAATTTGGTATTAAATGGAGTCATGGTTTTAGAGTTATGATTTTTATAAAAAAAATTTTACCGACCAAAAAAGGATGTCAAATACATGTCAAAATTTTTCAATTTTTGTTTTACAACGTGTGTGTTGTGAACCGTTGGATCAGGGATCCAATGGTGATGATGTCATCTCTGAGCTTGGAATGGTTTAGGAAACCAAAACAGCTGGAGTTGGACTATTGACGGGATCTCATAAGATCTCAATTTTCTTGGACCTAGTTGACTTTCCCATTGGATTCGGGAGAGGAATTCGATCTAGCCTACCCCAGGTTTCTCCCTGATCGGTGCCTTGTAGGAAGTTTGCCCAAACCACAGGCCCTTCTGCCAAGGGTAAGTATAAAAGGGGGTGTACAACCCGTCTGCGAACCCACCGAGCGATCTCGAAGGGCCTATGCAAGTTGCTTGTTAGGTTACTACCGTCAATTTCCCAAGGAATTGGGAGTTCCTACCCTGGTCCTAGTCGCCAAATCGCCAGAGTTTCACCCTCATCACGTCACTGTCTGAAACCACCCCAAATGAATTGAAGGGCTCTGCAACTTCACAGTGCCCAGGCGGAGGATTGGGCATCGTTTCTTGGAGTCGGGGAGGTGGGAAACTTAGAGTCAACCTTGGAGTTGACTCGCCTGGATCGTAGCTCACGAGGCAGAGACTGAGCGTAGGTTGAAGACAACACACCGTGAAAAGACTAACTTGTCCTAGTCTTCTTCAACACAAGGTAAGGACTTTTAGGTCCTTTCACCTTTTCTTTAGAGGATGTTTGCCGCGCGAGTGGGTTTCCTATGTGGTGGCCCGTGATTGGTACAAAGGATTTATTTTGCAAAAATCGTAATAAATCATGGGGTTGTCTAAAAGTAGAAAGTCATATATTCATTTTGATTAAAAAATGCAATCTACATGTTACAAATATAGTATTATTCATTATCTACTTCTAATTCGAAAGAGGTGCAAATTCGATGTTTTTAATACTTTAACGGGACCAGAACCCTAATTTGTGAATATTAACGAGTTTGATAGACTTAATCAATGCTAATCAAAGTTTGATCTTTTATGAAAGGAAGGATAACCTTGAACTCATATGAATATTAAAATCCAAGTTTTGTGGAATTAGGGTTTCTTATGCATAAAAGAGTTAAATGATGGAATTAGGGTTTGTCAACCCAATAAGCATGCATTTGTCAAGTATTCATCTTTTCACCTCCCTAACCCTAATTTGGCTTGAAAAGGGTAAAATTGAGACTTTTGTATAAAAGATACCCTTTGTAGAATAATTGTGTTTATGGTATCTAAAAGTAGGGTTTGTGGTTTTAGGAGATGGAAATAAGGCAATAATTGGAGAAAAGAGTAATAGAGAATAAAGACATAGGAAAATGGACATAAAAACCTAACTTGAGAATCAAGTCAGTCCTTTGATGGGATTTAGAGTCATATAGTGACACATGAGTGTAAGCCTTTAATTTTAGGTTGACTTGCTTGATTGTGATTTATTCCACGATTCCTGTTTGGACTTCAAATTCTTATGAGACATGTATGTGGTTACGCTTATGATTAAATCACTTTAGTTTCCCGACGATTCCTGATTGCTTGGAATAAATGCTTGATTGTCTTTTATTTCATGCAATTATAAAGTGACTATGACTATCACCATAATTATATGTGCATGACTAACTCTAATCTTGTTCCTCCTCTGTAGCTTTGTTAATGATGAGAAGGATGACCTAGTACATGGTCTACCCACGAGGTAGGATCACCGGGTTATCAGATGACCTAGTACATGGTCTACCCGTGAGGTAGGATCATCAGGTTATCACAAGTCTGGGATTGGACTACCTTTGGGTAGGGCCATGCGACACCACAACCCTATGTATTGATCTACATGTAAGGTAGGATCATGGGGGTTGGTTGAGATCTACCATATGAGAGGTAGTATCTGTGGCAACACATCCCATTATCACATAGATAACGAGGTGTTGCGCGAAAACGTGCGGAAATCACCATAACCACAGATTATGAAAACACGGGTTAATTAAAACTGATTGTGGAAAACTGATAAACTGTGAAACCATTAATTTCCAGTCCTCATCCTACACAGAAACATGTCATATATATATACATACACGAGATCTGATACGTATCTACAGCTTACAGAAATAGTTGTTCATCCATCACATGAGTTCACCACCTGTTCATATACATAAAGGTCCACATCCGGTCAACAGCAGGATATACAAACGTCATCGATCGTTCATCGTGAAACAACGTCAAAACACTGCCAAGGACCTGAGAGTATAGGGATGACACTAGACTCTACTGCAAAACATCCAAAACAGCAGCATATTCATCGCTTGCCTTCTACTGCTCGTCAAGCTGCTCGGCCGCAACACCACGACCACGACCACGCCTACCTCGACCACCTAAAAAGGGTGTAAACCAACGGGGTGAGACAATTGAACAATTGTCCCAGCGGGAAACATAACTCCCCACCGCAACTACAGAACCTCAAAAGGATAAACAATAAAGACAGATAACTATTAACAGGTATAACCAGAGCAGTCTATATAAAGTAAGATTATTCTTACCGACAAGCTTACCAGCTAAACAAAAGCATGTAACCAGATATCTCTCAATGGAACATAATTAGCAAGATAAGATATATCACTATGTAACATGATTATCAGAACAGGATATAATGCCACATAACCTGATTATCAAGATCAGACATATTACCACATACCTGATGAATATAGAAGTGACTGCAAGATATAACAGAATTAACTACACAACAAGGCCTCAACCAATGTTTCGTGTTTATCTTAACACAGTAAAAACTAAACGGTTGTATTACGTATTATTATTTTTATGCCCTGAAGATTTGAATCGTACCATTCAAATCCAACCTCTGGTTGCAAAGCCTAATCCAGTGCCATACAAGGTTAATGGAAGAGCCGGACTCCATGACCTCCCACCTCGTGGTCAGTACACGAGTACAATACAAGCAGGACCGTAGTCACATGCTGAAGTGGTCTAAGCCACAGGGTCAGCCCCATAGGCTACCCTCACTCTAGCTCGCCTTGGTACAGGTCTCGGCGCTAGTAAAACTGAGCCACGGGCCTGTTCACCATGCTCAGAGCCATGAATGCATTCATGCTCCTCACATCACATATCTTGCGCCATGGGCATGTTCACCATGCTCTATATACGTATCTGAGTCTGCAACCTAAGTTACACTCTTACCTCCTCATTTTCAGGCTAGGAGCAACCTACACATATTCAACAATATGCACTTCCAGGTTAACCCATAGGAGAACCCATTTCACCATAACCAAGTCCTGACGATGATGGATCTATGGCCAGGGCAAACTCCATGATATATTTCACTGTGATTAATTAGTATCTTTTAGATGGATTGCAAAATTCAATCAAGTTGTATAATCATGCAAGATATAACAAATGGTAAATATCATTATATTATTATTGAAACCACATCAACCTGATCCATCACAAGGATCCAATCATCACATGTCACCACTTGGCCTCTTGCCAATCATCCAGATCTATCTCAAGGATTACCACATACCATGGGATCTCAATCCCTCATCATGTACTGTCACTGCCTCTCAAGGCTCACATCATCATCATGGGACAAACACAACATACATACAACCTCATAGACAATTATCAAAGTAATGTTACTCATCACATGTGTCTCATAGCCCTCTCATGGCTAAACATCACCTGCATGGTTAGGGTACACAATAATCATAGTTTCAACATAAGGGATATGCTCACTATCATGAAACATCATACAAGATACTCTACTTATCATTCTTACACTATTTGGTGATCAAGCGTATTAAACACATCATTAAAAAAACCATATTCATGCTTACCCTTATCTCAAGATTTATATGAATAAACAAGATCCTCACATCAAATAAGATGTCATGTTGAGAATACAGAGCAAACACTATTATTACCAATGTTATTGTTGTCACCATCCACTATCATCATTATTATCTTAATCATTAAGCAACCATTAATGTAACTACCAATTACTATTGCCATTAGCAAATAAACATAAGGATTACTTCATGTATCTCATTACCACTACCTTCCTTATCATCATCAGATATTACCATCAGCATCATTACTACCATTATTACCATCACTTATTAATATTCTTAACATCATTGCTATCATTAGCACTATTAACATTGTTGTTATGTCATTAAGCAAGCTATTAGTGTAACTGTCACTTAGCATCATCATTGCCAATATTAACATCGTTATTGTTATCACTACTAGCAAGGCATCATTATCGTTATTTGTGTATAACCAACCCTTCCATGATACAGGAACCATCCCACACTACAACTCATCATAACCCTCACTAAAACCCATTATAACCCTCACCTAATCATCCCACATCATCCCACAACAACGGTTGGAGGGGAGAAGAGCAGCAACGCTGCGTTGCTACCCAACACTCAACACGACACAACGTTACAAGGATATCGCGTGTCAGGGGTGTCGGGCATCCGTGCCTATCGGGCAACACCCGTCACACCTCTGCCGCGACGCCCGTCACAAGCCAAAAGTAACGCCCGATACTCAAGGGCTATCATCCAGCTCACAACCCCTCAACAACCAGGAGAGAGAGAAGGAAAGAGAGAAGGACTCCCACAAAACGTGCAAAAACAGCCCAAGGTATAACAGCTAGCACATACCAAAGAAAAAGGGTGTGACGCCCGTCACAACCCAACCCTGTCGGCCGTCACACAACTAGATGTATCGCCCGATACCAACCCTATATGCCCAACACAACTATAATGGCCAACACACTCATACTAGCCTATCGTTCAACCTAAACCAGCTGATCATACCTGATCCTATCGTCCATCACAAGAACATAGAGTATCGTTTAACACAAGAAAGTCATCATGCCGTCCAACACAAGAGAGTCCATATCATCCAACATAGCCATATCGGCCAGCACTCACACTAGCTCACCCTATCGCCCATCACAAGAGCAGGGGTATCGTCCAACTCAAGGGCACCTCATCATGTCGTCCATCATAAGGGTACCATGTCGTCCACCACAAGACAAAGGTGGGTATCATCCAACACACCAAACAAGGAAGTGGTATCGCTCAACCTAAGTCATCTTCAACCTCCAACTCAAGGGAGCACAAACCCTAGATCACCAGGTATACTAGGTCACAAGGAAACCCTAAACCCTAAGGAGGATCGACCACCAAAGCTACGTAAGAAAAGGTACAAAAGCAGGGAACTAAGCTAAGCTACTAACATAAGAACAAGATTATAACAAGAGGTAAAGGAGTTAGGGTTAGAAATTATGCAACCCGCCTTAAGCTCCAAGCTCCAAGGGAGAAGAAGCACTCCAAGGTCCAAGGGTTTTCGTTCACCAAAGCTTCTCCAAGAGAGGGTATCAGCCACCACTGTAACTTCAAGGAAGTGTATCAGACAACATGAGCAAGAGAGGGAGGAGTGTCGTGCACTCAAGGTGGAGGAGAGACCAAAAGAGCAAAGGAAGCTAAGGCAAGGGAAAAAGCCACCTATATAGAAAGAAGGGGAGGAGAAACCAAGGTAGATCCATGCTAAGTGTCGTCCACCCAAGGGACACTTGTCCTAGGGTTCAAGCCAACACTCTAGCAAGACATGAGACACTTGTCCAAGATATGCACCAAGTGTCCACCAACCAAGACCAAGCAACATGGGCGACACATGCATCAGCTCCACTGGGCGACACACCAAGGCACCTGGGCGACACACCACCATGTTGGGCGACACAAGCTACTCTAGGTCGACACAAACAAGTCTTGGCCGACACAAGGCTCAAGCAAGCCCAAACAAGGTACCTCAAGGCCCAAACAAGCTCAACTCAGGCCCAGAGAACTCAGACAACAAGCCCAAGACTTCCTCTCAACCTTAGAGGAAGCAAAGAGAGAGGGAAACACCTCACAAGATGGCAAACTTGCACACGAAACCCTAAACTTGGGTTATTTGCAAGTAGCCCCCTCAACTCCAACAAAGCACAACAAAATCCTAATCACCACTAAAGGTGATTAGAAAGCGCCAAACCACCAAGATCAAGCAAAACAAACAGGGTAAACCCTAAATGAAGGTCAGGGTCCTTACAAGCTGACCCCCTTTAAGGGATTTCATCCCCAAAATCCGAAGAGAAAAGCGAGGGATACTTTCTCCTCATCTCTTCCTCAAGCTCCCACGTGGCTTCCTCAACGCCACGACGCTGCCAAACAACCTTCACAAGAGCCATGTCCTTCCTCTTTAGCTTCTTGATCCTTCTGTCAAGGATCGCCACAGTACCCTCCTCGTAGGTCACGTCTGCATCAAGCTCAACCTCAACTGGCTGTATCACGGTACCTGAATCTGGATGACTTTTCTTCAACATACTGACATGAAACACTGGATGTAACTTGTGCAACTCTGGAGGCAACTCTAACTCATAAGCTACCTTGCCAACACGTGCTCTGACTGAGTAAGGCCCCATATACATGGTGCCAACTTACCCTTCCGACCAAACCTTAGCACACCTTTCCACGGCGAGACTTTGAGATACACTTTGTCTCCTACCTGGAACTCCAAAGGTCGTCAGCGATCGTCTGCATAAGACTTCTACCTATCCTGTGCCACTTTCAACTGTTGTTGTATCACTTTGATCTTATCTGATGTCTGCTGTACTAACTCAGGACCCAAAAGCTGATACTCACCACACTCATACCAACACAAAGGAGATCTGCACTTCCTTCCATAAAAAGCCTCATAAGGAGCCATGTCAATGCTCCGCTGATAACTGTTGTTGTAGGCAAACTCTATCAAACTCAGATGTACATCCCAGTTGCCTAGAAACTGCAAAACACAAGCTCAAAGGAGGTCTTCCAAAATATGTATAGTCCTCTCAGACTGTCCATCTGTCTGCGGGTGAAAAGATGTATTGAACCTCAACTGCGTTCCCAACGCTCTGTGCAACTGTTCCCAAAAGCAACTCGTAAACTGAGGACCTCTGTCAGAAACTATCGTTGCTGGCACTCCATGCAAACGTACTATCTCATCCACATATACTCGAGCTAGTTTCTCAGCTGTATACATCGTCTTCACTAGTAGAAAATGGGCAGACTTAGTCAATCTATCCACTATCACCGAAATGGAATCATGATTCCTAGTTGTCTTGGGTAGACCAACTAAGAAATCCATGGTTATATGATCCCATTTCCACTGCGGTATCGACAAAGGTTGCAACGTACCTACCGTCTTCCGATGTTCAGCCTTCACTTGCTGACAAACCGCACATTTCGCCACGAACTGAGCTACATCTCTTTTCAAACCGGGCCACCAATACAAGTCCTTTAGACTATGGTACATCTTAGTGACACATGGATGCATAGCATACATCGACGCATGTGCTTCCTCAAGCACCAACTTCCTCAGATCATCATCATCTGGAACCACCATCCTATCACGATAGCAAACTAGTCCATCCTCAGACTCATGAAACCCATCACGCTTGTCACTACCGAACTCTGATCTGATCAACTGTACCGCATCATCTGTATGTTGTGCATCCTTGATCTATTGTCTCAACGTAGGCTGAACTTGCATCTGTGCGAAAAGACCAGACAACAAAGAAACTTCCATCTGCACATTCATCCGTCGAAGAGAAACAAACATATCTCGCTTATGGCATACCAGAGAACTCAATTGTGCCTTCTTTGAAGAAAGAGAAGAAGACTTTCTGCTAAGCACATCGGCTACCACGTTCGCCTTACCAGGATGATACTCGGTCGTGCAGTCGTAATCATTGATCAGCTCCATCCATCTTCATTGTTGCATGTTCAACTCTTACTGTGTAAAGATATACTTCAGATTCTTATGATCCGTAAAAATCTGACATACTTCCCCATATAGATAGTGTCTCCAAATATTTAGCGCATGAACCACTGCTTCCAACTCCAAGTCATGAGTCGGATAGTTTTCCTCATGTTTCTTGAGCTGTCGTGAGGCAAAAGAAACTACATGATCTTCCTACATCAACACGCAACCTAAACATTTCTTGGAAGCATCACAGAAAACAACATAGCCTTTCCCAGGCTCTGGCAAGATCAATACTGGAGCACTGGTCAGCTTCTTCTTCAAACTCTGGAAAGCTTGCTGACATCGATCATCCCAAACAAAAGGTACATCCTTCCTGGTCAACTTCGTCATTGGCAACGTGATCACACTGAAGTCCTTGATAAACCTCCGGTAGTATCCTGCCAAACCAAGGAAACTATGAACTTCTGTCGGCGTCTTCGGCTGTTCCCAATCCGCAATGGATTCCACCTTCTTCGGATCTACTTTGACTCCTTCAGCAGATATCACATGACCCAAGAAAATCACTTCATCCAACCAGAACTCACACTTACTGAACTTGGCATACAACTGATGTTGACGAAGAAGAGTCAACGCTTGACGAAGATGTTGTTCATGCTCTAGCCTGTCCCGACTATAGATCAAAATGTCATCTATAAAGACTACTACAAACTGATCTAAGAACGGATGAAACACTCTGTTCATCAGATCCATGAAAGCAGCAGGTGCATTGGTTAACCCAAACGGCATAACCACGAAATCGAAATGACCATACCTCATCCTGAAAGCTGACTTTGGTATGTCATCTGCCTTTATCCTCAACTGATGATATCCAGACCATAGATCTATCTTTGAAAATACTGTAGCACCACGCAACTGGTCGAACAGATCATCTATCCTCGGCAACGGGTACTTATTCTTGATCTTGACCTTGTTCAACTGTCGATAATCTATACACAACCGCATCGAGCCATCCTTCTTCTTAACAAACAACACGGGAGCACCCCACGGCGACGTACTCGGTCAGATAAAACCTTTCTCCAACAACTCTGGCAACTGCATCTTTGACTCTGCCATCTCTGCTGGAGCCATCCTATATGCTGACTGTGCAACAGGCTGTGTTTCTGGAACCAGATTGATCTCGAAATCAATCTCTCGGGGTGGAGGAACACCAGGAAACTCCTCAGGAAACACATCTACAAACTCTTGAACCACTGATACCTCCTCAAGACTAGGACCTTTTGCCATGATAGACACAACGATATCCACCACGTGAGCTAAGAACGCCTCACATCCTTGTCGTAACAACTTATCCACCACCATAGCTGATACCAAACATGTCGGAAGAATCTTCCTATCTCCCTGGAAGACCCACTTCTCTCTGGCAACATCAAACACTTCCTACTTGGAACCACAGTCCAAAACAACCTTATACTTCTCTAAGGTATCCATCCCAAGGATAACATCGAAACCATGCATATCAAGTGGTATAAGATCCACTTGGATGTGGTGCCCCGAGAAAGACAAGACACAAGATGGACACTCTTCTCGAAGCAAAGAGGAACCATCAAGAGGGGTTTCTAAAAACAAGCTATCCTTCTTACAACTAACAGATAAACGACAGTTTTCAAGCATACTATAGGCGATAAAAGAGTGTGTAGCATCAGGGTCAACCAGAACATATATAAAGCAAGAAGAAGACATATCAGAATGAAATAACTCCATCTGACCTGTCACCACTCGCGGGTTGACTATCGCCTCCGACTGACTCATAGCATAGAATCGAGACGTTGCTTGCTGTCCACGACCTCTGCTTCCTTGAGCAGACGATCTAGCTTGAGATTCTTGACCGCGTCCTCGACCTCTGCTACCACTGGCCTGTAGTCTCTCTGACCTCTGAAAACTCTGTCTCGGCTGCTGCGTCACTTAAACGTCTCTATTCGGGCAATTAAGCCTGAAATGCCCGACTTGTCCACAAAGATGACATGACTTGTCCTCAAACCGTGGCCTAGCTAGCCCTGTCACTGCCATAGAAGCTGAACTGTGCGCCTTAGACGGCGAAGAAACATAACATATCCCCTTACTCGGAGACCACTGAGATGGTACACCAGCACTTCTCATCACTGACGGTGCTGAAAACCTAGGCTTCTTAAAGCCACCAAACCTTCGTCCTTGAAACTGAGCAGGTATTTTGAGAGACATAGACTCTCTCTTCTCCCTTACCGTCCTCTCAATCCTTCGAACAGATTCCACGAACGTAGCAAACCGTTCTCGATTCTCCAACGCAGACATAGGGGTTTTCAACTCAGCACTCAAACCCTTCTCGAAACGTCTGATCCGTTCCTCATCTGTTGCCGCCATGTGAGGACAAAACCTCAACAGATCCATAAACTTAGCTTCATACTCGGTGATGTTCATCGTTCCTTGCCTCAGATTCTCAAACTGACTCACCTTCTCATCTAGATCCCGCACTACAACTCATCATAACCCTCACTAAAACCCATTATAACCCTCACCTAATCATCCCACAACAACGGCTGGAGGGGAGAAGAGCAGCAACGCTGCGTTGCTACCCAGCACTCAACACGACGCAACGTTACAAGGATGTCATGTGTCAGGGGTGTCGGGCATCCGTGCCTATCGGGCAATGCCCGCCACACCTCTGTCGCGACGCCCGTCACAAGCCAAAAGCAACGCCCGATACTCAAGGGCTATCGTCCATCTCACAACCCCTCAACAACCAGGAGAGAGAGAAGGAAAGAGAGAAGGACTCTCATAAAATGTGCAACAACAACCCAAGGTCTAACGGCCAGCACATACCAAAGAAAAAGGGTGTGATGCCCGTCACAACCCAACCCTTTCGGCCGTCACACAACTAGATGTATCACCCGATACCAACCCTATATGCCCAACACAACTATAACGGCCAACACACTCATACTAGCCTATCGTTCAACCCAAACCAGCTGATCATACCTGA
This sequence comes from Alisma plantago-aquatica, assembly GCA_963693085.1. Classification (NCBI taxonomy): domain Eukaryota; kingdom Viridiplantae; phylum Streptophyta; class Magnoliopsida; order Alismatales; family Alismataceae; genus Alisma; species Alisma plantago-aquatica. The sequence goes on along the minus strand of OY856414.1, from coordinate 216,936,428 downwards.
TCCTATCGTCCATCACAAGAACATAGAGTATCGTTTAACACAAGAAAGTCATCATGCCATCCAACACAAGAGAGTCCATATCATCCAACATAGCCATATCGTCCAGCACTCACACTAGCTCGCCCTATCGCCCATCACAAGGGAAGGGGTATCGTCCAACTCAAGGGCACCTCATCATGTCGTCCATCATAAGGGTACCATGTCGTACATCACAAGACAAAGGTGGGTATCATCCAACACACCAAACAAGGAAGGGGTATCGCTCAACCTAAGTCATCTTCAACCTCCAACTCAAGGGAGCACAAACCCTAGATCACCAGGTATACTAGGTTACGAGGAAACCCTAAACCCTAAGGAGGATCGGCCACCAAAGGTACATAAGAAAAGGTACAAAAGTAGGGAACTAAGCTAAGCTACTAACATAAGAACAAGATTATAACAAGAGGTAAAGGAGTTAGGGTTAGAAATTATGCAACCCGCCTTAAGCTCCAAGCTCCAAGGGAGAAGAAGCACTCCAAGGTCCAAGGGTTGTCGTTCACCAAAGCTGCTCCAAGAGAGGGTATCGGCCACCACTGTAACTTCAAGGAAGTCTATCGGACAACATGAGAAAGAGAGGGAGGAGTGTCGTGCACTCAAGGTGGAGGAGAGACCAAAAGAGCAAAGGAAGCTAAGGCAAGGGAAAAAGCCACCTATATAGAAAGAAGGGGAGGAGAAACCAAGGTAGATCCATGCTAAGTGTCGTCCACCCAAGGGACACTTGTCCTAGGGTTCAAGCCAACACTCTAGGAAGCCATGAGACACTTGTCCAAGATATGCACCAAGTGTCCACCAACCAAGACCAAGCAACATGGGCGACACATGCATCAGCTCCACTGGGCGACACACCAAGGCACCTGGGTGACACACCACCATGTTGGGCGACACAAGCTACTCTAGGTTGACACAAACAAGTCTTGGCTGACACAAGGCTCAAGCATGCCCAAACAAGGCACCTCAAGGCCCAAACAAGCTCAACTCATGCCCAGAGAACTCAGACAACAAGCCCAAGCCTTCCTCTCAACCCTAGAGGAAGCAAAGAGAGAGGGAAACACCTCACAAGATGGCAAACTTGCACACGAAACCCTAAACTTGGGTTATTTGCAAGTAGCCCCCTCAACTCCAACAAAGCACTACAAAATCCTAATCACCACTAAAGGTGATTAGCAAGTGCCAAAGCACCAAGATCAAGCAAAACAAACAGGGTAAACCCTAAACAAAGGTCAGGGTCCTTACAGTATCTATGTCCACTGTAGGGACAACACAGAGGCTAGGGTATGTAAGGATTGAGCAGTTATGTTTAAAATGTAAAGTTCGTGTTGTTAAATCATAATTGCTTGCAATATGTTGTTACAATTAAATGCTCGATTATTGGTTCCCCCACATACCAGTATAATTCGTTATACTCACTTTTGTTTTGTTTGTCGGCGTTTTAGGTTTATCATGAAAATGGATATTCTTTTAAAGTGACAATTATGGAATAAAACTTAATAAAGATTAGAGGATATTATATAGATAGATGTTATATGGGTTACATCCCCTCACTCCTATATTTTGCAAGGTATGAGAAAAGAATTTTTTTATTCCATTTTAAAGCTTAGTTGTTGTAGAATTTATTAATTATTGTTGATTATTTGCAAAACCTCTGATCCTATTTTGGGATAGTGCGTCTGGCTTCTTTGTCTTCCTTAATTGGGGGTTATTGGGAGGTGGGGTCGTTACACTAGACGTAGGGACGTTTGTGACCTTTATTGTTATCAAGAGATAGTTTTCTCCCATCCTGGGAAGGGACCTTTCTGTAGGGTGAGTACCAGCTTTTGTTTATGTGCGAGATAACCTAAAGAGGTCTCTCATAGGAGCTTGATGAGATAAGTGGAGAGAACATAGTATGAGCTTGAATCTATAGATCCAGGTGTGACCATCTCTAAGGGGCATGAGGATATGTTGCCATGGAGGTAACATGTATGGGGCCAGACTGAGGTAGGTAGGTCACCATGATCCCAATGAAAGGATGTAAGTTTGACCATGAGCGCCCAGAGAGATGATGGAGTTTTGGGTAAGGATTCAAGTTTGAGATGTACCATGAAGAATCCTGATTCGCTACCAAGGTCAAGTACAGATAAGGCCGATGGGAGTAGGAGTTTCCTATTCCCTAGTTGCATAAGACCATAGGGTCGAGAGGTAACAACTATCTTTGTCCAAGGACCATGGGTTAGGAGATTGATCACCTTCATGAGTTCACAGGACCCAAAGGGAAAATGAGGTAGGCACTCCTTAGATGCATAAGGGAAGAAGGATGACCCTAAAAGTATCAGAACCCTACAGACCTTGAGAAGATGACTAAGGATCGAGTGACAACCCAAGAGTTCTTAGGAATAGTTTTCCATGGATGTAAACCTGAAATCAAGATGTTCATGATGTAGAGACATGTGATGCATGTATCAACTTAGATTGGAAAGTGTAGTGGAGATGTGGGATGCACCATCTCTACTCTTAGAACGGGATGAACTTTGTATTTGGACTGCAGCCAAATGCTTATTTCCTCTCATTATGGGGGGTGAGAGATAGGGCAATATGCATGTCATACACTAAGGATAAAGATGATGTGAGTTGAAACATTGTTATGATGTTTCAGGATAGAGAAAGTATCATATCTTTTAGATAGTATGATGAATGTATGGTTTACAAACATGAAGAGAACTAAGTTAGTCATCATATGAGGATGTTATTATCAAGAACAATATGTAATTTATGAGTTATATAAGTTTAAGTTTGATGGACAAGATGATGAGCTCAAAGTTTTCTTGACTCGGTTAGACCTAAATCTGAGATGAGGATGATGAGTGTAGTATATGAGGGTTTACGTATTCACCGTTACCTAGCACATAAGGATGTAAGGTGGTAATGGATGCTCTTAGTTGATACGCATCTATTTGTTTAGCCAGTAGAGAGGCTAGAAGAGGTTGTTAGATGAACCCTAAGTTCGTGAGACATACATGGTTAATCCTCTGATACAACCAGACCCGTTGGTTGAGTAGTGGTTACTAGGTTAGTGTAACGCCCCTCAAAGCACATACATGACAACAGAGGGAGACTTCATGTTGTCCATAACACGGGACACTCAGCTCGGAGGAACGTCACAAAACATGATACACATTGCAATAAAATAAATGAAAAATTTTGCATTAACTCAAAAATAGATTGATACATTGTTCATGGAAGGGAAAGACATAACTATCTCATACGATATCAAAACCTATTACATGTAGGCTAAGAAAAACTAAAGCATAAACTGTCTCATCTTGATCTCAAGTCTAACACATGTTAGCTAATAAAATCTAAAACATGGAGAGATAAACTAGAATAGAGGATCTACTGAGTGGTAGATGGCACCCCACTAAGGCTGGCTTCTTAGTTTTTCCTTGAGATGTATGATCCTTGTTTAAGCTCCTCCCTTATTCTCTCCTCCTGTCGACATCACGTCCCCAACCATGCATTCAAAATGGAAAACATGTTAGAGTAAGCGGCAATGAGTATTATTATACTAACATAATAATTGGTAACAAGAAAAATTATAAAAGTAACTAGACAATAAATCCTTGATTCACATAATATGCTCTTAATGGTTAATTATAATGTCCTCCACTCTTATGCACAAACTATGCTCATAAGGCTCGTAGGCTTAACTGATGTTCCACTTGAACTCATGATTTGCACAAACGTGCCATAACTATGCTCCACTTGAGCTCATGATTTGCACCTGAGTGCCATAATTATGCTCCACTTGAGCTCATGATTTGCACCTAAGTGCCATAATGTTCCATTTGAACTCATAAGGCCCGAGGGCTCAACATTAACATAATGAGGACAAAATAAAGTAACCAATTACATGATTAATAACTTCACAATTCTTCAGTTTAATTGAATGTCATTTGATCATGACATAAGTTCTTGAACATAAAACTTGAAAGTATAGGCATCATATAATGACTTTTGGGGAACATTAATTCAAGGTCTTTTTGAAAATTGAATACATAGCTATCATATGATTATAACTTGATCATCATGATACAATAATCTTAAAGTGATTGAAAACCATTACTTAAATACTCAAAGTGCATGGACCCATTTACCTTTATTGGAGAAAAACCTAATTTTAGTCTCCCAGATCCTGGGTCAAGTCCTAGGTTCCTTAAATTAACATAGTTTATATTAATTATCATCTTAATTATATCCTAAACCCTAATCTTATGTTATTAGGAAAACAAGGTCTGAAACTCTCGAATTAGGGTTTGAAAACCTGAAAATCAGATTCCTTATCAAAAAACCTTTCCATCAACTATATTTCCATAATTTGCTGATGAACTATTGATTTACTGTGGTTTTACAAAAAACTGACCAATTATAGAGCAGGATAAAGCCATGTTGGCATTATCCAAAACCTGTCAACTTCTCTTAGTTGGACCAACTGTAGGGAACCGTATGGCCGGCAAGTACTTGTAACTGGTGTGTGGATAAAGCATCAAAAGACCTTAATACCCTTCTGGGGTGTGACAAGAAGAAATAGATCTCGGGCCTAGATCATGAAATTCACCTCTCGATTCATCGTTCTCAACCAGAGAACAGTTGGGATACTCAGCAAGAAATCCCTAATGGCAGATCGATCAAACTAACTCCTCGCGAGGCACTAAGGTTAGGGACAAGTTCCCCATCATCAACCGAAGCCAACAAGCCCTGACTTGGGAAGTTTTATGGTATGGGACTCAGAACCACCTACCGCCATAGCCCGACAGAGAAAGAATAGAGGAGAGGGATCGACACACACAAACAAAATAGGAAAATGTTAGTTAAAGTCATGAGAAGCTTTGTCGGAGTCATGTGATTGTGTAAGAGGAGAAAACTGAGTTGGAGACACACTGAGGATCCGAGATGACAACCATCGGTGAGCACCTCCACGGAGCTCTATAGGAGATGGCAAACCAAGGATGACTCGGTGGATTAACCACACAAAAATGACCAAAATGCTTCGTAGATGCTTACCTCGCCTATGATTTAACTATGATGGGAAGAACCTTGAGAACAAGCCTGCCGCCGCTAGAGAAGAAACATGAGAAGGTCTTAAAGCTCGAAGGTGCAAGGGATAAAATTGAGGTTAGAGGAGGGTTTTTCTAGGTCTATCGATTGTTTTCGGCCCCTTTTATATAGGTTTGGGTGTTGAGAAAACCTCCTGTTAAACTAGGGCAGCGAAGAGAGTCCGAGACATTTTGGGTGTTTCTTCATTAGGGTACAAAGTCCCTGCGAACCCAGGCTCATTTGGGTCAACTCGACATTGCGATCTCAACGATGAAGAAACCAGACACTACGGGGGCCAAGCACGGTCAGACAAGGACTCACAACCAGGCTACCAGTTCTCGGTCTCCTACTCAAGGTAGGAGACGAGTTTGAAGCCCTTTGATGGGCATTTGATGGCCATGATGAAATCTGATAGCAAGTGTGTGTGTGGCACTTAAATAACAAGAAATCTTAAGTCGGGTTATGAATATTTGATTGATATTTAACCAAAACTATATCTTTAACTTTCCTAATTTATTTCAAGGGTCAAATGAAGTCTAAATGACTTTAAAATTGAACCAAAAGCTAATTAGGACCTATAGAATCTCCCTAGTCACTTAAATTTATGTTTTCATTAAATTTTGTTCATTAACATCGTATAGGTCACTATATAATGCACATATTATTAAAAGGTGACATGGATGAAATTATCATTTATTTATTGAGTTGTTTGAGCCAAAATTGAGGTTATTAGAATATTTCATCATATATTAGACTAAGAGGTCCCATTGAATTCCATTTTTTTAGCCAAAAGCTTAAACTTGCAAGCTAGGGTTTCACATTAAGGTACATTAATAGATCTAAGATTTTAAGGATGTTACAATTCTACCCACCTTAAATAAATTTTGTCCTCAAAATTTTCTCATGCTACCCACCTTAGGGTTTCACTTATTCTTTATACACTAATCATCTTAAAGTCTCATTCTCATGGTATAACACTATCTTGACCTCCATGTGGGTATATTACTCATGATTCTTTTTGACGTCATCATTTATATCTCCGAACTCTTCTCTAGGGTTTCAAATTTTACCATGGATCTTACTTGCTTATCTATGTCAAATATCTACTCCCCCTACTCATGCTTGGTCTTACTATGTGTCTTGACCAAGTTTAGGTGACTATATGTCTTAAACTTTTAATGCAAACTCTTCTTTTATTAGTCATCTTTAGATACATGTCAGCCGGTCATATATTAAAAGGTGACTTATCTTATCACACTCATCTTAGTACCTCCCTCATGTACATGTCCCATACCACATGCACTTGGAAGGACAAGATAAGCATGATTATGCATATAACATTCTCTCTACAAAACCCCATAAGCATGTGTCCCATACCACAGACACATGAGAAAAAGAGAGAGTATGCTATATACAGTTCAAGAGTTAACATAAAAATCCAAAACATCTAGGCACATAACCCTAATCATTATCTTAAATTATGTCTTATGACTAGATCTCTACCTTGGTTCCTAATATCCTTCACCTACTTCTTCTATATCTAGGGTTAGAACATATGAATCTTTAGCTCAGTGGCCATCTACTCATTTCTCTGATACCATATTGTAATGCCCCTCCAAGCACGTACATGACAATGGAAGGAGACCTCGTGTTGTCCATTCACACGGGACACTCAGCTTGGAGGAACGTCACATTACATGACACACATTGAAATAAAATATACGAAACACTTTGCATTAACTCAAAAATAGATTCATACATTGTCCATGAAAGGGAAAGACATAACTATCTCATATGATATCAAAACCTATTACATGTAGGCTAAGCAAAAATAAAGCATAAATTGTCTCATCTTGATCTCAAGTCTAACACATGTAAGCTAAGAAAATCTAAAACATGGAAAGATAAACTAGACTAGAGGATCTGCTGAGTGGTAGATGGCACCCCACCAAGTCTAGCTTCTTAGTTTTTCCTCGAGATGTATGATCCTTGTTTGGGCTCCTCCCTTATTCTCTCCTCGTGCCGACATCACATCCCCAGCCATGCATTCAAAATGGAAAACAGATTAGAGTAAGCAACATTTAGTATTATTATACTAACATAATAACTGGTAACAAGTAAAATTATAAAAGTAACTAGACAATAAATCATTGATTCACATAATATGCTCTTAATGGTTATTATAATATCCTCTACTCTTATGCACTGACTGTGCTCATAAGGCCCATAGGCTTAACTGATGTTCCACTTGAACTCATGATTTGCACAAATGTGCCATAACTATGCTCCACTTGAGCTCATGATTTGCACCTGAGTGCCATAATTATGCTCCACTTGAGCTCATGATTTGCACCTGAGTGCCATAATGTTCCATTTGAACTCATAAGTCCTGAGGGCTCAACATTAACATAATGAGGACAAAATAAAGTAACCAATTACATGATTAATAACTTGACAATTCTTCACTTTAATTGAATTTTATTTGATCATGACATAAGTTCTTGAACATAAAACTTGAAAGTATAGGCATCATATAATAACTTTTGGGGAACATTAATTCAAGGTCTTTCTGAAAGTTGAATACATAGTTATCATATGATTTTAATTTGATCATCATGATACAATAATCTTAAAGTGATTGAAAACCATTACTTAAATACTCAAAGTGCATGGACCCACTTACCTCTATTGGAGCAAAACCTAATTTTAGTCTCCCTGATCCTGGGTCAAGTCCTAGGTTCCTAAAATTAACATAGTTTATATTAATTATCATATTAATTATATCCTAAACCCTAATCTTATGTTATTAGGAAAACAAGGTCTGGAACTCTCAAATTAGGGTTTGAAAACCTGAAAACCGAATTCCTTATCAAAAAAACTTTCAGTCAACTATCTTTCCATAATTTTCTGATGAACTATTGATTTACTGTGGTTTTACATAAAACTGACCAATCACAGAGTAGGATAAAGCCATGATGGCATTATCCAAAACCTGCCAGCTTCACCGAGTTGGACCAACTGTAGGCGACTGTATGGCCTGCTGGTACTTGTAACTGGTGCGTTTGGATAGAGCATCAAAAGACCCTAATACCCTTCCGGGGTGTGACAAGAAGAAATAGATCTTGGGCCTAAATCGGGAAATCGACCTCCCGATTCATCATTCTCAATTAGAGAACAATTGGGATACTCTACGAGAAATCCCTGACGGTAGATCGATCAAACTAACTCCTCATGAGGCACTAAGGTCAGGGACAAGTTCCCCATTGTCGGCCGAAGCCAACACGCCCTAACTTGGGAAGTTTTTGTGGTCTGGGACTCAGAACCACCTACCACCATAGCCCAGCAGAGAAGGAATAGAGGAGAGGGCTCGACACAGAAATAAAACAGGACAATGTTAACTAAAGTCATGAGAAGCTTTGTCAGAATCATGTGATAGTGTAAGAGGAGAAAACTGAGTCGGAGACACACTGAGGAGTCGAGATGACAACCGCCGGTGAGCACCTCCATGGATCTCTATAGGACACGGAAAACCAAGGATGACTAGGGAGGATTAACCACACAAAAATGACCAAAATGCTTCGTAGATGCTTACCTCGCCTATGATTTAACTTTGATGGGCAGAACCTTGAGAACCAAGCCGCCACCGCTAGAGAAGAAACACAAGAAGGTTTTGAAGCTCGAATGCGCAAGAGATAAAATTGAGGTTAGAGGATGGTTTTTTCTAGGTCTATCGATCATTTTTGACCCCTTTTATATAGGTTTGGGCATTGAGAAAACCTCCTGTTAAACTAGGGCGGTGAGGAGAGTCTGAGCCACTTTGGGCATTTCTTCATTATGGCATAAAGTCCCTACAAACCTAGGTTCATTTGGGTCAGCTCGACATTGCGATCTTAACAGTGAAGAAACCAAAAGAAACCAGACACTGTGGGGGCCAAGTGGGGTCAGACAAGAACTCACAGCCAGGCTTCCATTTCTTGATCTCCTACTCAAGGTAGGAGACGAGTTTGGAGCCCTTTGATGGGCATCTGATGGCCAGGATGAAATTCGACAGCAATAGTGTGTGTAACACTTAAATAATGAGAAATCTTAGGTCATGTTATGAATATTTGATTGATATTTAACTAAAACTATATCTTTATTTTTCCTAATTGGTTTTAAGGGTCAAATGAAGTCCAAATGACTTTAAAATTGAACCACAAGCTAATTAGGACCTCTAGAATCTTCCTAGATAAATAGATTTAGGTTTTCATTAACTTTTTTTCATTAACCTCATATAAGTCGCTATATAATGCACATATTATTAAACGATGACATGGATGAAATTATCATTTATTTAATGATTTGTTTGAGCCAAAATTGAGGTTATGAGAATATTTCATCATATATTAGACTAAGAGGTCCCATTGGATTCCATTTTGTTAGCTAAAATCTTAAACTTGCAAGCTAGGGTTTCACATTAAGGTACATTAATAGATCTAGGATTTTGAGGATGTCACAGTTAGCCACCCTAGAGCTTGATGAGATAGAAAGATACACCTCTCCAGAATGGAAGGAGATGGAACCCACAAAAGGTGATGGAACCCATGACTAGAGTGTTTTATGGTTTATGAGGAGTCAACCCTGAGGAATCATGACAAGCAGGAGCTCATGATTGTTAAGTACACCCTGCATCGTGGTACTACTAAGATGATTAAAGTTTTTAGTAGTGCTTTGAATACCTGAGATAAGGAAGTTGATAGAGTTGCATGTGTCTTGTCGCCATGCATGCCAATGGGTGAAGGTTGAACACTAATAACCCACAGAGTTGCTACAGAGTCCCTGAGAGGGAATGGGAGTGGATCATAATGGACGTTGGGGTGAGTTTCCCTGGACTAAGAGAGGTCATGATGCAATATGGGTTACGGTAGATTGCCTTACCAAGTTGACCTAATCCCTTGCCTAAGAAACAGAGCATTGTTAGTGTGATAGATCTGGTTGAACTATATATGAGAGAGAGAGAGTTCATCTACATTGTGATCTAAGTTCAATATCTTGAGTATGACCTCAAGTTCACTTCCCTATGGTGGAAGTAGGAACATGAAGAACTTGATACTAGTTTGATGTTGAGTACAAAATATCACCCCTATCTAATGGATGATCAAGAGAGTATGATGCAAACTAGAGGGTCTAATGAGAGCATGTGTGCTCACTTAGGGTGATACATGGGAGTAGTTCCTTCCCCTAGAAGAGTGAGCTTGTGATGATAGCCACCATAACCAGTATCAGGATCTAAGGAGCTCTACAAGGGAGGTTGTGTTGGTCACCGCTTCATTAGGATGATGTCAGTAAAAGGACCTTGTGAAGGTCAGAGAGACCACAATGTGGGAAGATGAAGTTGCTTTGATCATGCATGGCTAAGAAAGCCCAGGGGTGAGATGAGTCGTGAGCTGATTTGAAGCAGACTGACATGCAATTCATTGTGGGAGGACATGTGTTATGAAAACTTGACCCCTCTGAGCTATAGTTGAGAAATATGAGTCCCCGATACATAGGTTCATTTGAGATGGATTGGTGGAGATGCTTATGTTTATCCTTACCCCTCAGAATAATATGATGTGTTCCATGAGTCTGATCTAGATCACTATACATTGTACCAGAACCATGTGCTGGGTCATGAACATGTTGAGCTTCTAGGGAGGCTGAAATATTCTAAGTTACCTATGAGGGTACAAGATACCAAGGTGAGAGAGAAATCAGATGTAAGAATATAAGATGATAAAGGTTCTTTGGAAGCATCATGGAGAGAATGAGGCCACATGGGAGCCAATGATGGACATGGAAAAGTTTTATCCTGATTTGTTTGTATGTTTGGTGGAATTTTGAGGGCACAATTCCTATAAGAGGGGAAGTATGTTACAACTGCATTTTTCAGGTTCATTTGGGTGGAAATGCAATTTCCCCAATAAATATATGATTATGTGTGTTGTGTGAATTATGTTCCTTTAATGGATTCCTACGATAAATAGCATTGTGTGTTTAATTTTGTGGGCCTGGTTGTCTATTGGGTCCAATAACAAGGAAAAAGGAAATAAAAAGGAAAAGGAATCAATTAGTAAAAGAATAACTAAGATAATGAGAAAAGAAAGATGTGGAACCATATCGAAGGCTAAGAATTATCCTTTAAGGAGGGATTTCATATCTTTAGGATTTATTGGGTTCCAAGGAGTCCAAGTTGCAAAGATAATAGGAGAAGAAAGAGATAAAATCAAATAAAGCATTATTAAGAAGGAAAGTTGAGATAATGATGAAAATATAAGAATTATGTGGAAATATGGATAGTGGAATCATTATGAATGATATTTCGACCCCACATGGTTTCTAATGGTAAAAGGAATCAAAATAAAGAAAATAAAAGATTAAGAGAGAGAAAGTATGCATAAAATATGCCTTAATAAGTAATAAGTTTCATATGAATAAAAGTCTCTCATACTTTCGAATTTGAGTTCCAAACTTGAAAAACAAGTATATTAAGTCATCAAGGACTTTCCTTTAAAATTTGGTATTAATTGGACATGTGTTTTGGGAGATATGAATTTTTAAAGTTTCCAAAAGTAACTGGATATCAATAAATGTCACGATTTAACAATCCTAATTGAAATACTCTGGGTTTAATCAGAGTCGTGGATTTTGAATCCCAGGGACCACAGTCATCATGCTCCTTGCTCCTGAATAGGAAAGTCAGGTAGTAGTTCCCAATTTCTCCCACGACACCCCTCTCTCTCTAATCCATCTCATGTTCAGGAAACAACTCCAACTACTTTGGGAGACCAATCTGAGTTGTTTAACCCTAGATTTCTTAGGATTTCGTTGCTCCTAGCAGGTTTGCCCAAACTGCCATAGAGGCAGGTCGGTTCTGCGAGTATCCACCTATAAAAGGAGGGTTGCTGACCCCCAATAGAGATGCAAATGCCTCTGAGAGACCCTATTTCTCTTCATGATTTTTTTTTTAAATTGGCCATTCTATTCATCTCGTGGCCTGGGCTCAATCTTGGGACCTCTCACTAACAAACAGAGTGTCTAACCATCTTGGTGTCTTCTATTAGACATTGCTCTTCATGATCATGACCCTAAGAACAACTTCGCCTTGGGCGCTGGTCTTCACCCCTGCCCTGGTCCAAGCCACATCACCGAAAATGCTCTCCTCACCCTAAAAGTCCAGTGCACCCCCAAAAGAATTGGGAGTGTAGGCAAATCTGCTAGAATCTGGAGAAGTTATCCGCGTCTTCGCCTTACAGTTTGGAGGATGAGAATCCAATGTAAATGGTTTGGTTGACCATGGTTGGGCTTTGCTCATGGGAGACAGGGATCACGAGGTTGAAGATGCAGTAGGGGGAAAAGACCCCTCTGCCCCCAACTCCAGTAAAGAAACCAGAGGGTAGGAATGTATTTCTGACATTGTTTGGGCCCAACCCACACGAAAAAGAAAAAGGATTCAATTGGATGACGTGGCATCCAAAGATTGTCCCAAAGGTAATTAACCTTGCAAAAATCATAATTAATTATTTCTAGCTCTGCTCATGACAAATTGTATATGAAAAATGATCCAAAAAATTCATGGAACCCATTAAAAATGTAATTGAAGCCTAATCCTGCTAGTAATTCAAAATTTTCTTAAAGTTGTCACCTTTACCTAGATTTTGATGATTAATGATTTAGGAAGGGTTATATGGACGTTTCAAGAGGAAATTAACTTTTTGTTATTAAAGTGATGATTTAAATCTAAAAGAATGATCTTTGTACATAATTGGATCAATTTGGGGCTCCATGTACATGAATGTGCATTGATGGGCTTAGAAACCCTAATCTAAGTGTTAATGAGTTTTAATGAGAATTAATTTGAGATCCTTTGTATAAAACTAATGTTAGGATAATATCAAGCCTAGTAGATGTTAAAAAGGCTCAAATATGATTAAGTTGAATAATTAGGGTTTTTCCTCTAGATATGTTGTTTTTAGGGTTTTGTGATTATAATGGAGAAAAGTTGTAGATAAACCCTAATGATGCCCTAATTCGGATTACAAACCCTGGCAAGTGAATCCAAGTCAATAAAATAGATTCTTGATAAAGTCTGTAGTAAATAGAGTACATATGCTTTTTAGGTTTCTTGATTGTATGGTTGAACTACTTGCTTTGATTGTTTTCATGGTTGGAATTTCTTAATGCTTGTGAAATCTACAAATTAGGTATGTGGTTAATTATGATTAGTCGTCTTTAGTTTCACGAAGTTTCTCAGATGTTTTTATCGAGTGATTGCAACCTAAACTGTTGGATGCTCAATTATGCAATCCTATAAAGTCCCTATGAGTATCACAATTAATTATGTATGTGTATTCTCAAACCTACATGCCACCCTGATGTAAGTTGCAAGACCAAGCCCTGGAGGGAAGACCATTGGGCACCATGAGAGGTGACCCCAGGAACCAAGCTCAGGATGGAGAAGGTGGCCTTATGTCCCTTGCAATGACAAAACCCTAAGAGAGGGTAATCCATGGATTAGGGAAAAAGCGGTTGAGAAGTCACATAAAAAGCATAATTTAGATTGTAAATAACTTATTTGTGATAATTATGTTGTTAGAAACTATTTATGAAATTTTGTTTGTTCCCTACATACCAGTATAGAAATATACTGATCGATGTTTTGTTTGTCGGTGTTTTAGGTATTATCTGAAAAGGACAAATAGTAAAGTGAAATCTATGAAGATGAATTTAACTAATCCAAAGGAGGATTAGATAGTTAGATTTCTACTATGGATAGAAGTCTTAGATCCTATTTTGAAAAGGTATGCAAAAGTTTTATTTTATACCAGCTTTCCAGTTTAGATAGTAGAATTTGATAATTATTTTTGATTAAATTGTTAAACAATTGATCTTGAAATTTTGGATAACATTTTCGACCTCATGGTCTCCCTTGATTGGTGGTTACTAGGAAGTGGGGTCGTTACATTTGGTATCAAAGCCAATTCCCCTCTTATAGGTGGGGCCCACATGGGCATGTGGCATGTCAGTCTTGAGTCGTGCGGTCCATGCATGTTGGAAAGGGTTGTCCATGGTTGACGTATCCACCCTTGCACTGGTATTCCGTGATCAGGAGATGGGTGTCCATGGGCCATTGTGGGTCTGCACTGAAATGGTGTCAGATTATGAGGCCATATAGTTGAGCCTTGACGAGGACGTCAAGAGTCTGAGTGGGGGAGATTATAACATCCCTGCATTTGAGGTCTTAGATAACATGATCTTAAAAGGAATAATTGGACTACCCATATCACCAAGGTGCACCTCCTTTTCCAGGAGCCCATTACTAAAGAACTCCATAGTTATGAATGCTCAGCTTGGAGTAGTAGTAGGATGGGTGACCAGTCAAGAAGTTGATCATGGCTTGCGCGTTAGTGTGGACAAAGTGCGCAGTTAAGGCTAGTGGTGGTTTGTGGGGCCAGTCATCATTCCTGAAACTCTACTAGAGCGTTGGGCAGTGGGCCCATGCATTACATAATTGCCCTTCTTTTTTTTAAATCAATTACATTATGCCTCATTACAATCATCATATGACTGGATCTCTAGGCATACATACCAACACAATCTGGATGTGTTGTATTGAAATGTTGTTGTGTCCTTCATTCATTCTCTTCTCACAATTTTTTTCATCTTTTGTTCTATCTAATTGCCTTTTTTCATTCACATCTCGCAACTACTCCACTTCAAAAACAAATACACTCCAGGATTGCCACTCTGTTCACAACAAACCACCATAACAACTGGATGCAAATAAATATAGATATAGGTAAGAACATTGTTCTCCCCTCCATTGTCCTCATCTTCATATTTCTCCTCCACCTCCATCCATTCCTCCACAACTACCACTATTGACACACCTTTAGTACCATGATGGTGATCGATGACACTCCAACAAAGAAGCAAGATAAGTTCTCGACATTGGTGGGGCGCACACATGGTTCTATAGCATGGCATCCATGTCCCAACCCCTTCTACATTCAAGTGCATGAACCATGTATGTCGTGAACCAAACCCACTAACCAAGGTCAAGAACGTCATTGAGGGATCAGACTAACCATTCACTTTTGATCATAAATTAGAAATCATCCTTAAAAAATTTCTTTCCTTTATTCATATAGACTAAAGAAACATCATGTTAACTAAAAAGATAGCATATGATTTAAGCATAAGAATCACATGTTTACAACTAAGTTTTATATCATAATCAACTGAAGGAAAGTAGTTCTTTATTTAATAAAATCAACTACATCTTATTATAAAATTGCTCGTAATCCTCACTCTCACATTCTCAAGACTATAGGGAGGATAATATACCATCTAACTAAACAACCTACTCCTCTTGAGACCTCAACTGATCTACTCCTAGTGAAATCTAGCTTCTAATTTGTCCTACTGAGCTAGACTCATTCCTAAAAAAAATATTTCAGTAAAGTGTGTGAGCTACTAGGTCAGTGCATGAAAAGTCAATAAGAAATCATGATAATATAGATATATATTATTAAAAAAATTATTTACAAAAGAATACAAGCATAGAAATTAAAAATTATAAATCAAACAACATTGCAGTAGGTCTAATAAAAACTACAATAAATAATTAAGCGAAATGAATTCATTAATCTTTTATTCTTTTATTTTTATCAGTGACCCACATAAAGTGTATTGCATCAAGTCGGAGCATCGTAACAAGATATAATCTAACTATATAGGACATGAGTTGACCCGTGACTCTAAGTCTACTAAAGTAGCTCTTGGGTGTGCAACAAGTCTATCCACATTCGGCCTATGTGGCTAAACTACTGGCCAGATAAATTGGATTGCTCCTCCAAACCTAGGCACACAGGAAAAGAGTTTAACTACCTGCATGAGTGGCTCTACAAGGAATGTGTGAACTAATTAAACTGTAGTGGATTCCACCAGAATATGGGTATCACATTGTTTTAAGGATATCGTCCTCACTGGGCTTAGTCTTGTACCTCTCTAGTATGCTCCGACTACCTCATCATGGACTCTATCAATCAGTCAGCACATTTCCTTCATTGCGGTGCAGACCTTCATGATGGACTCTATGGTGTTTTGGACATCT
Organism: Alisma plantago-aquatica; assembly: GCA_963693085.1. NCBI lineage: Eukaryota > Viridiplantae > Streptophyta > Magnoliopsida > Alismatales > Alismataceae > Alisma > Alisma plantago-aquatica. The sequence continues at coordinate 216,920,185 of OY856414.1, read as the reverse complement.
AATGTCTAGTTTATTCTTTAGTTTATCTGATAGACTAACTACTCTACCATTCTTAACTTAACTATGTACTTTAGGCTTCTATTGTCTCTATTTGAATAGTGAGCTTCAACGGAATCACTAGACTCAATAAAGTGATCTACTTGAATTGCTAAACTAAGTAACTGATAATTACTAGAAGGAACTATTTTTTGAACTTTAAAAGATCTAGCTTGAAACAATCATCAATGAGATATCATGTACATAATATAATTTAATATTATATAACTATGATAAACTCAAGATTCTAGTTCCTCTCATTCTACCATTAACATTCAGTACAAATTCATAGCAAATACTTTTATAGCTGAAAATATCAATATAGCATCATTAGTAAACTAAAATAATAAATAGATCAACTAAATCTCATGCTTAGGCTCAATAAATCAAAACTAGTAAATTTCATAGAAGATAATACATGTTCCTAATTTCATCTTAATTTATGTAAAAAATCAAGGTTTGTAAGTTTTTCAAAAAAAAATCAAGGTTTGTAAGTGATTTTCCACTCACTTTTTGTGATTCTAGCTTACTGATCTTGTATACGAACTTGAAAACTATGACGTTGGTCTTCTAATCTTAGATTCATGTTCTAGACATCCAAAAACAACTTAACAATGGGTTTACATGTCAAAAAGGAATCTGGCAGAGGTAGAAAATGGAGAATGAAGGTCAAAGAAAATATTTGATTGCTTATTCAGAAGATTCTACAAAAGGGAACATGAATAGAAGGAAAGATCAATGATTAAAATCTACTTACCAAGTTAAATTTATCATCATATTTTATCCCCTTCCTTGTTCTTCCTTGTTGCCACCTCTATAATTGCCTCTACGATCACCTCTCTTTTTTTTAGGGTTTGAAGAGAGTGGAGCGTCTAAAACCAAAGCTAACAAGTCAAGTTTCATCAAATTTCATCAAGTAAATATATAAGGATTGCTTCATTGTCATGATTGGTGAAGTTAGGAAACATCACAATGAATCCATCAGAAGGCAAGACTTCGGTTAACGCTCTATTAGTTGTCGCCTTTGGCAAGAAAACCATCATTTTGGGTGATTTGTAGTTTACGCAATCATCAATCTTCATAACCATTGATTTATCCTAGTCAGGAAAACCTTCGATTGATGGATCCTTGGCAAATCATTGATTGATGGTGTCTAAGAGAAACATCGGTTGTGTATACCCTACTAAATCATCTAAAGACACTTTCTTACTAAACCATTGGTAGAGAACTACCTACTAAATTTTCCATTGACAACTGATTGTTGTTTGATTCGAGACATACAAAACTGTTGGTTGGAAACTAATGGAAAGTCCATCAGTTGATCAAACAATGGTTGTCATATTAGCAACTTACAAAACATCAAGACTTCTTCATATGAAATATGGTTTGACTTTTTCTTTTTTGCATGATCCATAATTAAATTTTCTAAAATTCCACAGCAAGAGCCTGAAAAAATCTCACATGTTAATTTTCTTATAAATATTTTTATTTAAACTTTCTTTTAAACTTCCATTAAGGTATATATGGATTATTTCAACATCAACTCGGATTTGATTTGTAGCATATAACAACACATCACTACTTATTCAAGAATTAAGCTAGACTGAATTAGAACATATTCCATTAGTATCTAACAAAAAACATCATTAAGGGTGTAATTAACTACAAGATTATCTTTAATTCCCTTATTGCTAAGAAATCAAGGTGTGAGTTGTAACAATATCCCCTCTAATAAAAAAAATTGTCTTGGAATTTCTAGAAAAGCAAAGGATATTTGTTACACATCTTAGACATTAACTCCCATGTAACATCATGTACACCATGATTTCTTCAAAGAATATTCACCAAGGGTATTTCTCCATTCATAAGCTTTCAAATTCTATGATATAGAATTTGAATATGACCTTCCACATAGGAGATATCTTCTCTAAGATCTTATGGATCTGGGTCTATAATAAATTTTTCTTCAATGGTACTTATTTAACATGGATGCATGAAACACATCATGTAAGTTGGCTAGCTCAGGAGGCAACTCAATCTTGTATGCAACTAGCCCAATCATTTGAATAATAGGGTAGGAACCCATATATCTTGGATTTATTTTTCCTCACTTTTCAAACCTTAGTATACCTTTCCATGGTGACACATTCAAGTAAACCACATCCCCAACTTCAAACTATAGTTATGTATGCCTTTTCTCTACAAAATGCTTTCATTTGTCTTGTCCAACTTTCAACTATTATCATATCACATATAACTTTTCTGTTGTCTCTTACGCCAACTCTGGACCTAAAATCTACCTCTCATCAACTTCATACTAACAAATAGGAGACCTACAATTTCTCATATACAAATCTTCATATGGGTCCATTGGAATGATAACTATTCTTATATGAAAACACCATAAGACTAAGGTGATTATCCCAACTACCTCTGAACTGTAGCATTTGAATTGGTTGCTTAGACTATCCTTATGTCTAAGGATGAAAATGTGGTGCGAAACTTCAAACATGTTCCTAAGGCACAATGTACCTGATTCAAGAGTCTTGATGTGACCTTGGGGTCTCTGTTATATATAATAGTGATATGTACTCCATGCAACTGAGCTATCTCATTTATATAGACATTATCTAGTTGGGGTGCATACCAAGTTGACTTAATAGGGATAAAATGAGTATATTTAGTTAGTCTATCCACAATCACCCAAATAAGTTCAAAATCATAATTGTTCTAGGTAACCTCACTACAAAGTCCAAGGTAATATGTTCCCACTTCCTCATACGAATAAGGAGTGGTTGTAGGGTACCTTCTAACTTCTGGTGTTTAGCCTTAACTTGTATGCACACATCACACTTGGATACAGACCTATCTACATATCTCTTCATTTCTTACCACTAATATAGTTCGTTGAGGTTGTTTTACATATTAGAACTACCTCAATGCATTTCATAAATATAAGAGTGAGCTTTCTCAAGAATTTTCTTCTTTAACTTAGTGTCATCTAGCCATACAACATTACCTACTGATATAACACCCCATCATCTGAACTTTGCCCTCTTTCCTTCTGTAATGCCATGCATGATCTTCTTCATTTCACTATCATTTTGTTGAAGATCCTTGATTTGATCATAGAATGTAGGTCTAACCTACATCTTTGCAATTAGTCCACCTTGATCTAACACTTCAAATTTAAATTTCTCTCATTTTGACCAATAAGTCTCTTTTTTACACATGTTATAGAAAACATATGTGTAGGTGATGTAGACTTCCTATTCAGTATTCAGAGCACCACCACAACAATAGCCTTCCATGGGTGGTAATGGTAACATCATTATCCTTTATAATCTCTAACCATCTACATTTTTCGGGGTGAGATCCTTTTGTTTAAATATGTACTTAATAATCTTACATTCAATAAAGATTTGACATGACTCATCATAGGGATAATGATTTCATGTCTTTAATCCATGTACTACTATTGCGAACTCAAGATCATGTGTTGGATAATTTTCTTCATTCTTATTGAGCTATCTAGAATTATAGGACACTCACTTTCCTTCTTGCATAAGAAGGCATTCTAAACCTATCTTGGATACCTTATAGAATATCATATATCCTTTGTCTACCTCGATAAAATAAAAATTGGTTTTGCAGTTAATTTCTTATTTGATGTTTGAAAACTTCTATCATAGTTTAAGATCAAACAAAATGCACATCCTTCCTTATTAAACATCTAAGGGGTGTTTTTAAATAATTGAATTTTTTTATGAACCTTCTATTGTATCCAACTAACCCTAAAAACTTCTGATCTCAGTACAGGTTGTGGGTTTCTCCCATTCAAGAACATATTCCACTTTATTAGGATCTAGATGGACTCCTTTTCTTGATATGATATTTCCAAGAAAAGAAACTTCAAACAACCATAACTCACATTTGTTGAACATAGAATAAAGTTGATGTTGTCTCAAACATTGTAGGGTTATCCTTAGATGATGCTCATATTGTTTAGGTTTTCTGGAATATATAAGAATATCATATATGAACACAACAAGAAACTGATCCAGATATGGTCAAAAAACTCTATTCATCATGTCCATAAACGTTGCAGGGGTATTTATCAGTCCAAACAACATCACTACTAACTCATAGTGTCCATATCTTCTCCTGAAGGCTGGCTTACATACATTTGATGCCTTTTATCCTTAACTGGTGATAGCTTGGCCAGAGATCTATCTTTGAAAAGACTATTGCTTCATGCAAATGGTCAAATAGATCATCGATTATAGGCAAAAGATATTTGTTCTTTATGTTTATCATATTCAACTACTTCTATGCATAATTCCATCCTTCTATTTCACAATAAGCATTGGAGCTCCCCAAGGTGATGTGCTAGGTTTAATGAAACATTTATCCAATAATGCATTTAATTGAGTTTTGTATTCCTTTAACTCTGTGTGTGCCATTTTATAGGCTAGTAATGCTATTGAGTGATTGCGACATATAATTTATATCTCAAAGTTAACATCTCTCTTAGTAGTTAAACTTGGTAACTCATCAAGAAAGACATATGTGAACTCGCATACTACTAGAATGCCTTATATATTAACTTTTGTTTTCTCAACCTTTACATCTACCACATGTTATGAAAATCCTCACACCCTTTTCTCATCATTTTATCAGCTACAATAGGTAATACTATGCATGTGGGTAAGACTATTTTGTCTCAAATGAAGACACAGGAAAAGCCACCTTGTTGAAAGACAACCTCTTTCTTCCAACAATCTAACTAGACATGGTATGTCTTAAGGAAAGTTGTGCCTAATATTATTAGAAAAGAATTAATGTCTAAGGGTATGAGATTAATCAGTATGATATATCCATTGAAACTCAAAGGACATATGGGACATACTTCTGTCAAAACTTTTGGTTCACCTGAGGGTACTTTGAACAACAATTCATAAGATAAATCATGATTTAAAAGGTTTAATCAACCAACTATTGATCTTTGTATAAAAGAATGTGTCAATCCAAGATTGTTACACCCACATCTCACATTAACAACTAATCATGAGATTAGGGTATAAATTGAGGATTAAACATAATACAAATATCACTCATAACCTTTCTTTGGTTTGAAACTCTTTGTTTTCTCATATTCAATAACATACACTAACTTTACAAGAGAATCTAAATAGTGATTCCTCTAATCTGATTGCAACAATAAAGATACAAATCTAAATATTCATTCTATTTCTCACACTTCCATGTACATAGGACTTGATAAATGGATACATAATTAATAAGGGAAAAAAATTACACATCATTGTTTACTAAATTTCTTTATAAGGACCTAGAGTGACAAAGACTGACTTGACTTCACTAATATGACACTTAGCTCTTATGGCAGATCTACTATGCATTTGCATTCTTTAATTCACATAGTTTCCCTAAACTTTTATGAGAAGAGCGGTGAGCATACTTGCTTAGTGAATGAGTACTTCAAAGAAACAATTTAAAGCACTTAAATAGTCATAGCCATATTTTTAAGAAACTGAATCTAAAGTAGAACAATAGCTATAAATGAACTGATAATTCACACACATATAATTGGCATGATTTTTCTAGATAACTATGAGGAGGAAATCAAGAATTGAACATGCTTGATTATCAAGAGAACTAGTCATTCTGAAACATAAAAATGGAAAGTTAATCGAGATAACTATTAGAATAACTGAATAACTACACATACTTTATTAGTCTCTCATTCATCTTATTATGCCTTAAACCCATATGAAGTGTACCATGACATATGAAAGCATCATAGCAAGCTATGTTATCACTATACAAGACGTAGAAGCATGCCCGAGATCCTAAGTTTGTAATCTCAATTGCCTTGTTTACAATAAGCATCACCACTTATGGATCTTGGTGGCTAATGGGAGTGACTATATATCTAGACTCATCCTATAAACCTGGGTACTCAGGCAGAGAGTCATAGCACACGATCTTATTATGCATCAGTTGTCCTACTGAAAATGACCACTGATCAACACAACTCTGCATTTGTGGCCCTTCTGAAGATGATCACTGACCAGTAACACATGTACCACTGACAACCTCAGTTGGTGTTTCATTCCACAATGTAATTAGGAGTCTATCCTAGACCCTTGCACCCTGATGTGATGTGCTCCATGCTACCTCAATCTAGACCAATACTCCAGTCAGTAGCACATTTCCTCCACGTGACGCATGCCTCATATGAATCAATTCTATAGTGTTTAGGACATGTAATGTCTAATTCACTCTTTTAATTTGTGGTTCAATCATAAAATCAACATTTCTTAGCTTAACTTTGTAAATAGTTATTTTCATAGATTAACTATAATATGTACAGTAACTGAGCTAATGAGAAACACCGCTTATCATAGTGATACACATTGGAATGTAAATACTTCATTTACTAAAAGTTCTATCCTTAGGGTTTCATTTGCCCCATTCAAATATAAAATGACTCATAAAAGAATTTATTATATCATAAATTTTAATTAATAAAAAGATTGTTTCTAGTAACTCACATATTACTAAACATGTATATGAAACCCTAGTATGGAATAAAATAGGGTTTCCATGCCATAAATTGAAATATCATGCAACAAGAATAACCATGAATAAATAAATCTATAATGTTAAAAATAATCATTTCTATTGGAATTCAAGATGTCTATTTGCAAACTTCCAACTTTCCACGCATCTAGGATTCCACCCTCTTTACTAAGATATCAAGAAAATAGTGATAGCTTCATGTGAATTCCTAGATAATATCTGACATATATGTAATAAACATTTAGATAAAATAATCAATTAGTAAATAAGCAGATTCAATAGGCAAGTTCTTCACTTAGTTATACATCAATTTACACATGACTGAAAATCCTAGATTTTGATATATTTTTAGAAATTATACAATAACTTTAGAAAATATATTGTAGATGATTTGTATCCATTTTTAGTATGATTAGATAATCTTAAATTCATCACATTAGGAAATTAATCCATTTGTAGATCATCTAGTAAAAGCTAGAACTTAAAGGTTAATTTAGGGTTTACTACCACACACAAAAGAATTGAAGATTGTAATGGATTTAATCCAATTTGGTACAATCTATGATTATATGGAAGTACCCACTCACCTAAGGTGTAAAACAAAAACATCTAAAACTCTAGAATTCATATCAAATCTCAAGAAATTCACTTTTTCTTCTTCGTTCTTAAGACTCAAAAGCCATAGGAAAGGAGAATTATAGAGAAATAATGATAAAAGATGAGGATTTGATATCATTTTGAATCAAATCAGAGGATGGATAGAAATCTTGATATGTGAGAGAAGAATCACCAAAAAAGCTATCTAACAATTACCAACTTGCTTGATTTCATAAACTCTTGGAAGCGAAGACCCTATATCGACATCTTCACAACTTTCTCTCTACAAACCATAATATCCCACTATCTCTCTAGGATTTTGTTTGTCTGGAATGAATCATAAAATATGCAAGATCCTAGTTTTCTAGGTTACTCGTATAGAGCAATTAAGGTTCTTGGGTCAATTGCAATAAATCCTACTGTGCATACTCTTTTATTTTAGAAGAATTTTCTGTCATAAAACATTACTAAAAAACATCTACTGATAAGGCCAAAACTTTTCCAAAAATAATAAGTTATCATGTTGTTTTGCATTAATTTTTACAGACTTAGAAATTTTTAAAGTCATTTCGAGTTACTAATAAATAACCAAAAGTCAAACACTACACTACTATAATGTAGTCTACAACATGGTCGATCGAAGAGCAAAACATCCTAGAAGACTCATAGAACTATTGTACAAGATACCATGGTCATGCTAAGAAGGACCCAACATAGTTGTGCAACCTTCCATGGTCGTGGTGCCCAGATGTGATCAACCCCATGTTCAAGAAAATGTCCATTACTTCTACTCATCCAAATTGGTTGTGTGACCTAGTTTACTAATGCCACCATTAACCTTATACGACTATGGTGCCCATGATGGACGTTCTATCCAAACCTCCAACTCCAACTTTCACTATCCCTTTACTCACATCACCCCTACCACACCAGCATGACCATTGTGTACTCCAACACCACGACCATGTTGTCCAACATAGTTCTGGTGATCAAAATCCTTAATTATTCAGAGTAAATGCATGATTAGAGTTCCTCCTTAAATTTGAAATATCATAATTATAAATCTCACTATCAAGCAAGGTTAAATAATGATAGTTAAGCATGTAAGTATCCATGTAAATCCTAATTTACCAATTAAGCTTAGATGTGGTCATAAAAATCTTGCCCCCCTTAAAAAGGTTTTGTCCTCAAAACATAAATACAAATGAAAAGTACATTCAAAGTTTCTTTTAAACTTTTGATATCTTATATCTCACTTACTATTATATTTCTTTTTTCTTGAAATATAAATTCAACATTAAGTCCTTTATTTCTCTTTTAATTGCAACCAATTTGAAACAAGGCCTCAGAATGACAACAAAAGAATTTTCTATCATAATCAATTACTAGGAACAAAAAAGTGAAATAAACCATTTTCAATCCTAGAATACTATCTTGATGTGTTATCTTAGTAGTGGTAATATGTCAATTTATATGGTTCAAACTATACTATTATTTTGCATCACATCTGCGTCTAAGAAGTGTTCACTTTGCTATTTTGAAGTTTGCTATTGTGCTACTCAAATAGTAGAGAACTCACATGGTGCAAGACTAGATTTAACAATGATTGTACAATATTGAGCTACATTACTGACATGACTGACTAAAATTATAACACCCTTTTCAATTTAATATATTATTTGCACATGTACAATTGAAATCGTATGTAAAACAAATTTAAATTCGTAGATATACCTTCAGCAAATTATACTTCTATAAACAAATTCACGTGTTACTAAAAGCCATTTTGTTTTCTCTGATTTCTTTCTTATTCATTTCTTCTTACTTCTTGTTATTTATCCTTCTCATTTTCATCACATAGAATAAATAATTGTAACAATGAAATAGTTGAGGTATGAATGGATTATTCATCATTCTTTCTATCACTATAAGAATTTATCTCAAATCACACTTTTCTTATGTTGCACTTCTCCTTTTGTTCAACTTACATTTCTTACATTTCAAATCTCTATTTCTTATCCTTCATTCATGTTGTTTTCACATTTTCTACCTTTAAACCATGGATTACTATCATTACTAATTTACTTTTCATATTGCTCAAAATTTTGTTTTATAATGATGTTAGTACTCATGGTCAAATCACTAGACGCTAAACATTCTAGGGTTTGACCCTTGTCAATAGTTGTTATGACATGATTTTACTCCCTTAATTTGATGTGCAACTTTATCTCTCTTGAAGTTTACTAAAGTCTTCCTTATCTTTATCTCATGAAACTATTTTCTTTTATTTGAAATTTTATTTACCCCATCATGGTTTCATTATCATTTCATAATGTGCCATTATTATATTAAATAGATGTGTCTACCATGGTGGTTATGTATCATTTAAGATTTATTTCTTTATCACTTCATCCCCATGTTACACTCACTAAGAAGGATACAAAAGAGGACATGATTTTGAGATTTAGAATTATAAGCTTCAATTAATACCTAATACATTTCTTGTATCTAGGTTTAATTGGTTATTAGACAGTAAGTTAGACTATTTATCATTTTCTCACAATCTCTCTCCATTATAATCTATATTACTCCCTCGTGGTTTGAACCCTTCTTTATTTTCCATCATTCTCTTCTTGTATGCTACTCTTCAATGTATCGTCGTTAACTTTTACTTCTCTTATGATCATGTTACTCATTCATGTGTATGATTATGGCTTCCATGCCACAAAAAAATTTGTTATTATCCTTTTACTAATATGAAGTTGAAATTCTAAATCAATATTTTGCTTGCTAGTTCCATCTTATGCTCAATACATTACATGTCATATGTTTCAAATCAAACGACTCATGTAGGGGTGAAAAATAATTTCTCTTTAAGCTTTTTGTTCTGAATATAATTTGAGTTTATATAACTTGTTCATTTGTTTAGTTGCACCTTTGTTCTTCTTTTGAAAACTAGTTTCATTTCATCACAAGGAACTTCTTGAGTATATCTGATGGAAATTAGGTTGTTACTCTATGGAGAATTTGAATCAAAAGGTATTAAGGATGAATGCATTTGAGTTCATGTATATTGACACATTCCATTCTCTCTATCATATTATGTAACCCTCTTTCCTTAATAAAACTCATCATTTCTGACATGCATCTTTATTTCATTTGAGTTTCTTATCCTAATGTCATGATCTATATGCTCATCTAGTTATCTTCACTTTCATTTTTCTAAAAGTTATTCACTTTTATGTGCTTGTTGTATAGTTAACTCTTTTCTCATATTTTCCTTTTGTTTTGGAGTACATAAATGCATTTTATTTGATTACATGATCCATTCCTCATGATTGCTTCTTTATATTTTGGCCTTTTATGTATTTTTCTCTTATCTTGACAATATTTTATATTTAGAGACTTCATGTACTACTAATCATTAAGCCTTAATCACAACTTCATGTCATTTTTGTTTGATTCCATTGCATTTTATCTCTTTATTTGGCATACCTATTGTCACGAGGCCTTCACAAATGTTCCATCTCTTGTGTTCCTTTAATAATCTTTAACCCTTTTCTTATTTACTTCACTTTGTTTCAAATTTAATTGAATACTCAATTAATTATATGACTCAATTATATTTTTCCATTCATTTATTCTGGTGCCATAGGGTTTCAAACTTGTAAGCTCTCGATCATACATCATCAACTTTACCACTTAGGTGCCACTACATTTGGCTCTATTTATCCATTATTTCCTCGTCATTTTGTATGCTATATGCCAATACTAGTCTTGAGTCTATATTCCTACTTACTTTACTCTCATATTAGGGCTTCTTATCTTAGGCACAAAGCTTGGCCATAGATATCAGTGTCAAATTATTCTTAGTTATTCCAATCTTTCCAGTATATTTTAATATCTTAGTGTATGTACATTCTCATTAAATTCTAGATTCACCTCTCCATAGTTTACTTTTATAAATTGTTAATACGAATCATTAGATCCCAGGAAAAAATCCTATCATCCGAACCAGGCCGAACCTACACTGAAGCCAAAAGCCACTTAGGGTTAACCAACTCCTATTTATCTCAATCATGCTAAAGAATCCACTTAGAGAAAATTCATTTAAAAATAATGTATAGTCTACTTGATGCAAGGAATATAAACAATAATGGAAGTAACTTCATATATACAAAAATCTTAAAAAACCATACTTATGTTCTTAAAATTGGATACTTAGATTCATATACATAAGGTCATTTCTATTCACCTCAAATTATAGCAACATATAAAATGAAAGTTCTATCACACTCCTTATGCTCTTAGTCCATGTTACTTTTTGGTCTTATAACCTTAATACTTCTAGGGTTTCTCTCTAGCCCATCCTAAATGTGCATACATGAACAGGGCACCCACAGAAGAGTAAACATATTAGCTTGACACTGGTCAACCTAAGTATTTAGATATTGGTCTATAGTATCCATATACTCAAATTTCCCAAAGATATAGACACATCACCTCCTAACTCCCACACTTATGACTTTGACTTACTATATTAATGGTCCCTAACTACTCAGCCTAAGCTTTGATACCAAGTTGTTACACCAATGTCTCACAATAACCACTAATCATGAGATTAGGGGATAAATTGAGGATTAAACATAATACAAAGATCATTTTAACCTTTCTTTGATTTCAGACTCTTTGTTTTCTCACATTTAATCACATAAACTAACTTTATAAGCGAATCTAAATCTTAATTCCTATAATTTGATTTCAACAATAAAGATACATATCTAAATATCCATTTTGTTTCTCACACTTCCATGTACATACAACTTGATAATTGGATACACACTCTACCAATAATGAAACAAAGTTACATTTCATCATTTACAACTTTCTCATTTCTATATAAGGACCTAGAGTGATAGGGACCGACTGGACTTGAATAATTTGATACTTAGCTCTTCTGGCAGATCTACTCCAACATTGACTTTCTTCAATTCACATGGTTTCCCTAGAAATTTGTGAGTATAGGGGTGAGCCTACTTGCTTAGTGAATGAGTAATTCAAAGAAAGAATTTAAATCACTTCAACAGTCAAAAGATATATTTTTTAAGAAATCGCATTTAAAGTAGAATAGAAATGAGCTATAAATGAACTAATCATTCAAAGACATATAATTGACAGGATTGCTCTAGATAACTATAAGGATTAAGTTAATAACCAAACATGCTTGACCAATCTCCAGAGGACTAGTCATTTAGAAACATACAAATGACAAGTTAATCTTGATAAATATAGAGAATAAATAAATAACTACACACTATAGGTTAGTCTCTCATTCATCTTATTATACCCTAAACCCACATGAAGCGTACCACGAGATGTGAAAGCATCATAGCAAGCTACAATCTCATTATACATGACTTGAAAGAATGCATGAGATCCTAAGTCTATAATATCAATTGTCTCATCTACAGTGGGTATCGTTACGTCTAGATCTCAGTGGCTAAGGGGAGTGGCAAGATCTTTGAACTCCTCCTCTAAATTTAGGTACTTAGACATAGAGTCAAAGCACTCTGTCTCAGTGTGCATCAGTGGTCCCATGGAAGATGACCACTAATCAACACAAATATGCATCAGTGATCCTACTGGAGATGACCACTCACTAGTAACATAGGTACCACCGACATCCTCGATTGGTGTTGGATACCACACTATAATTAGGAGTCTTCCCTCACTAGCCTAGACCCCCCACCTTGATCCAGTGCACTCCACTCTAACTCGATTTGGACTAATCCTCTAGTCGGTAGCACATTTCCTCCTCACAGCGCAAGACTCTTGTGAAGGATTTTATAGTGTCTAGGGAATCTAATGTCTAATTTACTCTTAAAAGTCATAGTTCAATCATCAAATCAACATTTCTTAGCTTTACTTTGTAAATAGTTCTTTTCATAGATTAATTTTAATATGTACCACAAACTAAGCTACTGAACAACACCACTTATAGTAGTGATAAATATTGGAATCTAAATACTTGATTTACCAAATGCCCTATCATTAGGGTTTCATTTACCTCATTCACATATAAAATGACTCTCATAAGAGTTTACTACATCATAAACTTAAAAAGATAAAAAGGTTGTTTCTACTAACTCACATACAACTAAAAATTATATGAAACCCAATATAGAACTGAACTAGGGTGTCACACCATTCACTAAAATATCATGCATCAAGAAGAACCTTGAATAAATAACTCTATAATGTTAAAAATATTCACTTCTGGTTGTATTTCATGATGTCTATTTGCAAACTTCCAACTTTCAACTCATCTAGGGGTTTACCCTCTTTACTAAGATATCAAGCAAATAATGATAAATTTTTAAAAATTCCTGGATAATATCTAACATGTATATACTAAAAATTTAGATAAAATAATTGATTAATAAATAAGAAGATTCAATAGGCAAAATTCTTCACTTAGTTATAAAAAAAATTTAGACATAACTGAAAATCCTAGATTTCAGTATATTCTTCTAACTTTTGCAATAACTTTAGGAATTCTATTCTAGATGATTTGTGTCCATTTTTTCTATGATTTCATCATCTGAAATTCATCAAATTAGAATTAATCCATTTATAGATCATATAGTAAGAGATAGAACAGAAAGGTAGATTTAGGGTTACTGTCGCATACAAAAGAATTGAAGATTATAGTAAAATTAATCCAATTTAGTGCAGTCTACTATTAAATGGAATTACCCACTCACCTAAGGTGTAAAACACCTTAAACATTTTACCTCAATATCTAAAATTATGGAATCCATATCAAACTTCAAGCAATTAACTTCTTCTCTTCTTGTTTCAAACTCAGAAACCCTAGGAACAAACAATTGTAGAGAAAGAATGAGAAAAGATGGTGATTTTTTATCAATTTTATTTAAAATAGATGAGCAACAAAAATATTGATATATGAGAGAAGAATCACCAAGAAAATCTATCTAACAATTACCAACTTACTTGATTTCATCAACTCTAGGAAGAGAAAACCCTAGATTGCCGTCTCCACAAATTTCTCCATCCAAGCCAGACTCTCACTCTCTCTCTTTCTAGGAAAGCATTTCTATGACGTGAATCATGAAATATGGGATCTCCTAGTGTGTTATGTTACTACATAGAGAAACTAAGGTGCTTGGGTCAATTGCAAATTAACCCTACTTTACATTTTCTTTTATTTCAGAAAAAAAAAACTTGTCATAAAATATTGCTGAAAAGCATATACTAATAAGGTCAAAACTCCTACAAAAATTATTAAAAAAAAACTAGTATTGTCTTTTCCATAAATTTTCAGAGCTTCAGTAAAAATTTTAGGTTATTTGAATTACCAATAAAATACTAAAAATAAAACACTAAAATGCTACACGGTGGTTTACAACATGGTCGATCAAAAAGAAAAATGCCCTAAAAGACTCCCAGAATGACTGTGCAAGCTACCACAACCTTGCTAAGAAGCGCCTAGGAAGTCTGTACCAAGGTTGTGTTGCCAAGACTCCATCAACCCTATTTTCAACTAAATGACCATCATTTCTACTCCTCTAAAATGAGTGTGTAGCCTAGAATTCCCATGCCACCATCAACGATACATAGTCATGGTGACCACCACGACCATTCTACTGAAGCCCCCAACTCCAACTTTCAATGTCCCTTTTCTCACCTTGCTCCTTCCACTCCAGCAAGATCATTGAGATCTCCTGTACCATGGATGTGTTGCCCAATGCGACTGTGGTGAGCCAAAATCCAAATTATCCATAGTTCAAGTGTGATTAGAGTTCCTCATATTTGAAACTTCATAATTACGTATCTCATTGTTAAAGAAGGTTAAATAATGACCCATGTAGTTAATCATGTAATTATCCGTGTAAACCCTAATATACCAATTAAGCTCATATGTGGTCATAACAAGGATATATCAAAATTGTACCTATAATGTTGTTAAAGATAAGAATCTCACTTGTAGCAACTTTGGTCAAGTCTACTCCTTCAAATTGAATCATTCAAAAGAAATTTCCTATTGATTTTTATGGCATAGTGTCTCACCGTATAGTGTCCACTTCTACCACTATGTGCTCCCCCTCAAAGCCTTAAGTCACTGAACATTTTTTTCTTCTAGTTGGAGCCTGCCTTTGTGTAGTTTGACATTGTGACTATGAACTCTGTGATAGTGTGATCTGAAGCTTTAAACATTCTCTCTTAAAATGTCCCATCTAGGAAAAATATTGACATCTATGAAAATAAGTTCCCCAACACTAACTAGAGTGTGCCCTACCACAAGTGTAGCACATAGTCATATCCTGACTTTGCATAACTAATACTTATATTGATAACCCTGAAGGACTTGATGAGGGTGCCCACCTGGGTGGTGTGTTGCATCTACTAAGGCTAGATATTCCCCTAGTATAAGAAGATACCACATCATTTGAATCATCTCCTTGTCCTTTAAAATAACCATGAGCTCATCCTATTTTAGAAAATAAACCACCATATCCTTTATATACACTACTACTCTATCCTCCTCTACAAAAATCTCGAGATCTTTTCTACACTCAGAATCTTTATCAACATAAACTAATTCTTCAATACATCTTGCTGCTTCCACATATTCTACAAAAATTTCTCCATCTATTCTGCCAATTGTTGAATACCATGTCAAATTTTTTGTGTTAAACCTACTTGAGATCTCATGTATTCTTGTTTGTCATATGGTATAAGATGTTGACAAAAGTTAGCAAACCTTGTGAAGTATATCTCATATTTTCCAATTGTCATACTACCCAATTTAATACTTCTTAGTATTCTAATTTTAAAACTCAATAATCCAGGAAAATATTTTAGGTGAAAATCATCCACAAAGTCCTTCCATGTCATCATTATATTTATCCTATTATCATCTACTCCACACCACCATAACTCAACATCTCCTTTGAATAGATGGATAGCATGATCAATTTGTCTATCCTTTAATAACTCCATTAGGATAAAAACCTTTCTTCCACTGTCAAATCCACATATCTTCTATAGTTGGGTCTATTTTACCTGAGAACTTAGTCACCAAGCTTCTTCACCAGCTCATAGGATCTCATCAGATGCTTACTAGAAGTTGTGGATATCTTGTTCATTTTATACTTCTCTTTTGTCTCCAAAAAAAATATGATACGTCCCAGTTGCCTCATCTCTATCTTAACCACCTTCAACCCATTGTTTGAGGGTCAGGTCCATGCTCTTACCATATTCTTCACCATGACCATGTCCTCTTTCTTCCATCTAAATATCCATAGAAGAACATATCTATCATAGGAATTGTAGTTCAAAGAGGAAAATCATGTTTCTATTGGTCTCTTGCCACCTTTGTTCCAAACCTAAGCTCTAATACCTAGAGTTGATGTGACCTAAACCTACTAAGTAGGGTATAATCCCACCAAAGAGGGACTTAACTAACCATTCACTTTTAGTCACAAACTGAAAATCAGCTTTGATTTTTTTTCCCTTTAACTATATAGGACTAATAAAAATCATGTTAACTTAAAAGATAACTTATGACTTAATCAAAAGAATCACATGTTCATAACTAAGTTTTATTGCTACATTATAATCAATTCTACTCCATTGTTCAATATATATCAATTACATATTATTACAAAACTTCTCTTGATCCTCACTCTCACATTCCCAAGACTAGAGAAAGGATAGAATACAATATAACTAAACTAGCTACTCCTCTCAAGATCTCAGTTGATTTACACCTGATGAAAGTTAGTTGTTGACTCCTCCTATTAAGATGGACCCACTCCTAAAAAATGTTTCAGTGGAGTGTGTGAGCTATTGGCTCAGTGCATGGAAAGTCACCAAGAAACCATGATAATTTAGATGTATATGATTAATGGAATTAATTACAAAAGAATACAAACATGGATGTTAAAATTTTAAAATCAACCAACATTGCAATAATTTTCATAAAACTACAATAAATAAATAATGTAAATTCATTATTAATATTTATTTCTTTATTTATATCTTAGACCCATATGAAGTGTACCTCAACATTTGCAAGAATCACAACAACCTACCTTCTCACTATATAAGACTTAGAGTAGACCCATGACTCTAAGTCTACTAAACTAGATCCCTGGTCTACATCGTAGCTTGCCACGTTTGGACTTCATAGCTAAATAGCCTGCTGGAAAACTAGACTACTACTCTAAACCTGGTTACTCTGATAGAGAGTCAAAGCACTTGACTTATCTACCTACATCAATGGTTCTGCAAGGACGTACCTATTAAAAGTATCTGAACTCACTAAATTATACTAGGAACCTCAAGAATCTCTAATTGATGTTAGGTACCACACTATTTTAACGAGCTTGTACTCTTTAGGGTTAGTCCCATGTACATCTCTAGTATGCTCTGACTACCTCCCCATGGACTCTAATAGTTAGTAAGCACATTTCATCCTTCATGGTGTAGATCTTCGTGATGGATTCTACAGTGTTGAAGGCATCTGATGTCTAGTTTATTCTTTAGTTTCTCTAATAGACTTACTACTATACCACTCTTAGGTTAACTTTATACTTAATTCTTCTATTATCCCTATTTGAGCACTGAACTTAATTAAATCATTGTAATAAATAAATTGATATACTTGAACTGATAAGTGGAGTATATTAATAATTACTAGAATGAACTATTGTTTGAGCTTCAAAAATATCTAACTTGAAACAGCAATTGCCTAGATCTCAATTTCATAATATGATTTTAGTCATACTTGGAGTTTTGGTGCCTCTAATTCTACCACTAACATTCACTACAACTTCATACCAAATAATTCTAAAGTTGAAAACATCAATATATAGCATTAAGAATATATTAAAGTAATAAATAAATCAACTAAAATATCATGATTAGGCTCAATAAACCAAATATACTAACTTTCATAGTAGACAATACATGTTCCTTACAATTTCTGACTTGAATTATGTAAAAATCAAGGTTTAAAGGTGATTTTCCTATACACAATTATAGCTTACTAATCTTGTATATGAACTTCAAAACTTAAATCCTAGTCTTCATGATCTTGGATTGGGGTTTCAAACCTCCAAAGAATAGCTTAGCATGGGTTTACATGTCAAAAAGGAACATGTTAGAGGTACAATATAGAGAAGGAAGGTCAAATAAAACCTTCAATTGCTGAATTAGAATATTCTGTAAAAGGGATCATGAAGAGAAGGAAATATCAATGATTAAAAACTACTTACCAAGTTAAATTTGCCATCCTTTTTTGTCACCTTCCCTGTCCATCCTTGTTGTCGCCCATATAAACACCTTTGTGATCACATTTCCTTTTGTTTAGGGTTTCAAGAGGGTGTAGGATCTAAAAATAAATTCAAAAAGTCTAGTTTCATCGGATTCCATCAAGCATAAAAGGGATGGATCCATTTTTGTAATTGGTAGAGTTGATAGTATCACAAATGTACCATCAGAAGGGAAGCTTACCATTCATTCTTTTTGCACCAGATCCATAATTGAATTCTTGAGAATTCCAAAACAAGAGCTTGATGTTGAGCCATCTTATGCTTTTTTAAGACACAGTGATTCACTCAGTAAGCCATGAATTAAAGTTTTGAATATTATTTCATTATCTCTTATTTTCAAATATTAATATCAATATTTACATCATGCCCTCTATTAATTTTTGTAAAACATATTGTTGTGCATTGTTCATATTTTAGCCACAACGATGGTCAAGTTTGAACCTATTGTTATACAATACCAATACATCTATCTCTCACACATTCCACTTTTTCTTATTCATCTTGTTCTTCTTTATTTTTCTCTCATTACCTCACACATTTTTCCATGGAAAGAAACAATCCCTCTTTCTAGTTGCCATTTCTTTGTCATAACATATTTTTGAGAATTTGTTGCATTCGATATACACCAACCCTTTGAGTTCCTTCTAGAAAATTCACCATCTTTTCTTAGAATTTTTCTTTCTTAAAATTTTTGTCTTAATAACTTAATGTAGGTTTACAGGTCAAAAAGAAACCATCAAAAGGGAAGTTTCGAATTCATCCATTTTGCATTGGATCCATAATTGAATTCTCTACGATTCTAAAACAAGAGCTTGACGTAAACGCATCTTATGATTTTTTAAACGTAATGACTCACTCAGTAACAACTTGAATTTTTATATGTTTTTTTGTTATCTCTTATTTTCAAATATTAGTATGAATATTCACTTCATATCTTCAATTAACTTTCTTTTGAAACATTTTTGTGTGCATTGTTCATATTCCGGTCATAACTATGGTCAAGTCTGAACCTATTGTTACACAATACCAATTCCTTTGTCTTCACATACTCTACTTTTTCTTCCTCTTCTTCTTTATTTTTTTCTCATTTCCTCACACATTTCTCCATGGAAAGAAATAATCCCCTCTTTTCAGTTGCCATTTCTGTTGGTATGTATGCCTAGAGATCCAATCATATGATAAATGTAATGGCATAACTTGTAAATGATTTTATTAATAATAAAGGAAAGCTTCCAATTTATTCTACTTTTATTCAGTTATGAGATAATGGAGTAAAATAATAAATGTCTAAAGAATGATGTTACTGTATGGTGTATGTCTTCAGGTGTATAACCTGAACAATGAGATCATATGGATGTTAAGAGTATATATACATTATTGTTATGTCCCTAGTCAGATGTTATTGTGGTAGGTTGACAGACAACAATAACACATAAGATTAGACTATGTGTTGGTTGATGACAAAACCTCATAGTCACGATATGTGATATCAAACCAAGAAAATAGATGTGACACTCATCACGCTAAATGAGATTGATCAAAACATAAAACACAATTAACTACTAACTAATCACATAGTCATGAAAAATAGAAGAACTAAAACCAATTTTAGCATTATAAACAAGCTCTAAAACATTTACATAAAGGTCCATCTTTTCCATAACTCATATACCATTGTAGGTATTTACATTAGTATCCAGCGCCCTCAGCCACATCATGTATACAAAAGAGATGTTTCCACATGTACATGTCATATATTTACAAGACTGGCATACTGCCAAAATCTCATGTTAATACAAAAATATCATCTAGAAAACACATCCCATACATGGATCTGAGAGTACATGGATGACACTAGGACTCTACTACAAACATATACAACTGTGCAACCTTCTGAGATTATTGATCACCAGGATGCTCCTTTTCTATAGCACGTCCTCGACCACATTGCCTATGACCACTTAAAAAGATGTGGTGACCCACAGGTGAGACCCATGTCCCAGCAAGAGAAATAACTCTATCCAACAGATATTGATTAAAACATATTAATTAACAATAAATAAACAGAGCAATTGGAGTACTAAATAGACAATTGAGTAGTTTGCACAGTTAAAGCATACTAAGCAAGTTAAAGAAGTAAATTTAGCAATAAGAATAATTATTCATGTTTCATAAGAAAACAGCTTGTAAGCTCTGAGTAGTATAAAGACAAGTTAAGGGCTAATCAACCAATGTGAAATGTATTTAACCCTAGCTGATATACTACACGACTTGTATTATATCTTTTTTTATTATTCCCTTGGGAGTATGAGTCATATAACTCAAATTTCAACTGATCATAGGTCTATAAGGGTCATAGGTCATCCAATATGGGATATCCATCGATATCTACCCCTAAAAGGACCATTGGCCATCACATATTACCGCATAAGGGCAAAAAGGTACATTCTGCCCCACCATCGGTTGAGAGCCTTCACCCACCTCAACCATTGGTTGCACCACATATAAGCTGCACCTTAGAACTCCCTACATCGAGGAGATCCATCAGTTGGAACCCCCATCAGGAAAATCCTTCTGTCTCCATGGTTGCACACCTAGCAACTCCTTCATCCATGAAGGGTAAAACGCTAATGCACCATAGAAGTGAATCACCACCAAACCAAGGTTCAAGAAAATTCCCCATGGATCAAAAAGATAAATAATGATAAGATAACATCTAAGGAACATAATGAATGTGATAAATTGCAAATAAAACATCAGTTTTGGGTAAATTATAGAAAAGTCCAAAATGTGCATAAAATTGCACAACTTGCTCAAACAGTGTCCAAATTGGACCAAATTTGAAACTTAAGATTGTCACATGATTACAAATCATATCACATGGTTATATTATAGTTTAAAGCACTAAAATAAGATAATTAAGCATTTTAAACATATTAATCAAGGTTAGGGCCTTATAGTTATAAACCCTAACAAGGATTTTGCCCCTGAAATCTTGTATAAATAGAGACGGGTACTTAATACACATCTATCCTCTAGCTCCCATGTGGATTTCTCTATGCCATAATTATGCCACAAAACATTCACTAACACTATATCTTTCTTCTTCAACTTTTTCACCCTCCTATCCAGGATCAACACAGATACCTTAAGATAGGAAATGTCTTCATCTAACTCAACCTCTACTGGTTGGATTGTCGGCTCTATATCTGGATGGCATTTCCTCAACATGCATATGTGAAAAACATTATGTAACGTGTGTATCTCTAATAGTAACTCCAACTTGTATGTTGCCTTTCCAAGATGAGCTAAGATAGGGTATTGCCCCATAAACCTAGGAGCCAACTTACCCTTTTTACCAAACCTCAACACACCTTTATAATGAGAAACCTTTCAACACACTCTGTCTCCCACTTGGAACCTAAACGGTCTATGATGGTTATCTTCATAAGACTTTTTCCTATCCTGAGTTGCTTCCAACTATTGTTGTATTACTTTAATCTTCCATGTAGTATGTTATACAAGCTCAAGACCCAAAAGTTGATATTCACCAACAAAGAGGAGACCGACAACATCTCCCATACAAAGCCTCATAAGAAGCCATATCTATGCTTATCTGGTAGCTATTGTTACAAAAAAACTCTATTAGAATTAGGTGTATATCCCAACTCCCAAGCAACTGCAACACACAAGCCCTCAGAAGATCTTCTAAAGTATGAATAGTCCTTTCAGACTGGCCATCTATCTGCGGATGAAAAGTTGTGTTGAATCTTAGCTTTGTTACCATCACAAAATGCATATGTTCCCAAAACCGACTTGTAAATTGTGGTCCTCTGTCAGAAACTATAGTACCTGGAATGCCAAGAAAATGGACTATCTCATCAACATATACCTATGCCCACTTCTTTGCTATACATGTTGTCTTAACTAGCAAGAAGTGGGCTAACTTAGTCAATCTATCTACTTTCATCCATAAGGATCCATGACCTTTGGTTGTCCTAGGAAGACCAACCACAAAGCCCATAGTAATATGATCCCACTTCCACTGTGATATCGGCAAAGGTTGTAATGTCCCTACAGGCTTCTGGTGCTCAGCCTTCACCTGCTAACAAATTGGACATCTAGAAACAAACTCTACCACATCATGCTTTAATCCTAGACACCAATACAAGTCCTTCCAAGTTGTAGTAAATCTTGGTACTTCCATGATGCATTGCATACATCGAGGAGTGATCCTCCTCAAATACCATCTTTTTCAGCCCAACAACATCGAGAACCACTATATCCTATTATGGAAATAAACTATACGGTCATCTGCCTCATGGAAGCCATCATGCTCTTCACTACCCAACTCTAGTCTTATATTATGTATCACAATGTTGCTTTTTTGTGCATCATAGATCCACTGCATCAAAGTAGGTTTAACCTGTAACTATTCCAACTAACCTGTTAGTAAAGAAACTTCTAGTTGTACATTCATCTAGTGAAGATACACTAACATATCTCTCTATGGCACACCAAAGAATTGAATTGTATATTGTTTGTCATTGATGATGATAAAGATGACTTCCTACTCAAAGCATCATTTACCACATTCACCATTACTATATGGTAGTCTATTGTGCATTAATAATCTTTAATCAACTCCATACATCTCCTCTATCTCATATTCAACTCTTACTTTGAAAAGATATACTACAAATTCTTATGGTCAGTGAAGATCTGACACTTTTCTTCATAAAGATAATGTCTCGAGATCATTAAGGCATGAACCACCACTAGAATCTCTAGGTCATATGTGGGATAGTTCTCCTTGTGCTTCTTGAGCTATAATGAAGTGAAAGAAATCACATTCTTATCCAACATAAATATGCATCCCAACCCATTCTTTGAAGCATTAGAAAAGACAATGTAGCCTTTCCCTTGATATGGAAGCACTAACGTTGGTGCACTACTCAACTTATCTTTCAACTGTTGAAAACAATGTTGACACTTGTCATCCCAAACAAAAGGAACATCCTTCCTGGTTAACCTAGTTAGGGGTAATGCTATGAACTAAACTCCTTGATGAACCTCATGTAGTATCCTGCCAAACCTAGGAAACTGCAAATCTCTATCAGTGTCTTGGGTTGTTCCCACTCTAGTATAGATTAAACCTTCTTAGGGTCTACACAAACACCTTTATCTGATATAGCATATCCCATAAAAGACACTTCTGATAACCAAACTTTGTACTTGCTAAACTTAGCATACAGCTTGTGCTGCCTCCACAGAGTCAATGCCTGGTGAAGGTGTTGCTCATGTTGATGACTATCCTTGGAGTATATTAGGATGTCATCCATAAACATGATCACAAACTAATAAATATACGTTCTAAACACCCTATTCTTCATATCCATAAAGGCTGCAAGTGCATTGGTTATCCTGAATGACATAACCAAAAACTCATAATGACCGTACCTAGTCCTAAAAGTTGACTTGGGTATTTCATCCACCTTAATTCTTAACTGATGGTAACCTGAGCTGAGATCTATCTTTGAAAACACAATGGAACCTCTCAATTGATCAAAAAGGTCATCAATCCTTAGCAATGGATACTTAATTCTTTATTGTCACCTTGTTCAATTGTCGGTAGTCAGTACACAACATCATTAAACCATCCTTCTTCTTCACAAAAAACATGGGAGCACCCCAAGGGGAAGTTCTTGGTATGATAAAAACCCTTCTCTAACTGTTCATGCAACTATTTCTTCAACTCATGCATCTCTGTCAGTGCCAATCTGTAGGGTGATTGTGCAATGGGTTGTGTTCTAGGAGCAAGATTGATCTCAAAATCAATCTCTCTAGGAGGGAGAACACTGGGGAATTCCTCAAGAAAAATATCCTCAAATTCTCGAACAACTATCACCTTAGGGATATTAGGACTCTTCCTCTTAGTATCCACAACTTGGGCTAAGAAATCCTTACACCCTTGTCTTATCAACTGCTCTGTTGACATAGCTGACATCAAACATGTACGTAAAATCTTCCTATCACCTTGGAAATCCACAAGACATCTTCATCATGGAACGTCACCACCTTAGTAATACAGTCCAAATCCATCTTATACTTCTTCAAGGTATCCATTCCTAGGATCACATCAAAACCTTAGATGTCAAGTGGAAAAACATCCACTTGAATGATGTGTCTCAAAAAAGAGAGAATGTAAGAGAAACATACTTCTCACAACTTAGCAGAACCAATCAAAGGAGTTTCTAATTGAAGACTATCAGATCTATGATTAACAGTTAGAAAATAGCCATTTATTGCCACTCTGGTGATGAAAGAGTGTGTCGCACCCCGGTCTACTAGTATAGATGCAAAATAAGAACTAGACAAATCAGAATGAAATAACTCCATCTGACCTGTCACGACCCATGGATTGACTACTGCTTCTGGCTGGCTCAGGGCATAGAACCTAGCCATCACCTACTGATGTCCACATCCTCTGCTAACCTATCTAGAGAAACTTTCCTCGGACACCTGATTGCATCCTCTGCCACTGCCAGTACCAAACTATTATTGTTGTGAACCTTGTTGACTCTACATGGGTTGTTGAGTCACCTCCTCATCTTTTATTAGGCATATGACCTTGTATGTCTAAACTGCCTACACGTATAACAAGTTATGGTATCACGATGTGGTCTAATTGGCCCTATCACTAAGATTGATGATGAGCTATGAGGTCCCCTTGCTGGAAAATTGTGACCTCTACCCCTACTTGGAGTCCATTGTGATGGTGCATGAAATCTTGGTTCAGTGAAGGTTGACCTTGGTTGTGAATGTGGCGGGAAAAAACTTGGCTTCTTAAAGCCTCCTGATGATTGCCCTTGAAACTGAGTTGATTTCTTCTTAGCATTAATCTCACACTTTTTCTATAGCAGACCTCTCAATCCTCCTTACATATTTCACAAAGGTAAAAAAACCTCTCTCTATTTTCTAAGGATGACACTATAGTAGTCAACTCCGTACTTAGGCCCTTCTCAAACCTACAAATCCTTTCCTTGTCTATAGCTTCCATGTGAGGACAGAACCTCAGAACCTCCATAAACTTTGACTCATACTCATTAATAGTCATCACTCCTAATCAAATCTTCTCCAACTGATAGATCTTCTCATCTAAATATGTCTCTGGGAAGTATCAACTGACAAACTCTCATCAAAATTCCTCCCAATTTATCACGAGTCCTGGCCTTTTCTCCTCTTCTATGGCCCACCAATGGCCTACACTAACCTTTAACAGGTAAACAACATGCTTAACTTTTTCTTCTTTAAGGATGTTCAAAATCTGGAATGCTTTCTCCAACTCCATTAGCCACATGTCAGTGTCTACTGGGTTAGAAGTACCAACATATAGGATCGCCCCACCACATCTAAGACGTTCAAATGTCTTCCTGCCACCTTGGGATTCCACATTGGGGATGTCTATCCTAGCTTGAGGTGTTGGCATTCTATCTTCTATATGTGTAATTATGGCCATCATCTGTCTAAACATAGACTAAAACTCATGATTGGCCATTGTTGCATAGTCTATCTGAGGCATGTGGGCTAATTTGGCCACATCTCTGGCACTCTCTCATTGTGTGCCCACCTCCACCTAGTGAAATAGAGCTACTTTTAGAGTGTTCTTCATGTCCTCCAGACATATTTACATAAGCATAAGCTATGATCAGATATATTGGGTTCATAAGAAATGAGTCAACCCTAAGTCATATGTCCCTATAGACTCCATGAATCTAAAGCTCTAATACCAACTTAATGTGACACCTCGTCACACTAAAGAAGATTTTTCAAAACATAAAACGTGATCAACTACTAACTAATCACAGAGCCAGAAAAGTGGAAGAATTAAAACCAATTTTAACATTATAAACAAGCTCTAAAACATTTACATAAAGGTCCATCTTTTCAATAACTCATATACCATAACAGGTATTTACATTGGTATCCAGTGGTCTCACCACATCCTACATACAAAAGAGATGTTTCCACATGTACATGTCATATATTTACAACACTGGCATACTACCAAAATATCATGTCGATATAATAATATCATCTAGAAAACACATCTCATACATGGACCTAAGAGTACAGGGATGACACAAGGACTCTACTGCTAATATTTACAATTGTGCAACCTTCTAAGATTATTGATCACCAGGATGCTCCTCGTCTATACCACATCCTCGGCCTTGTTTCCCGTTACCACCTAAAAAGATTTGGTGACCCACGGGTGAGACCCATGTCCCAGCAAGGGATATAACTCTCTCTGAAAAATATTGATTACAACATATTAATTAACAATAAATAAATTGAACAATTAAAGTACTAAATAGACAATTCAGTAGTTTGATCATTTTAAGCATACTAAGCAAGTTAAACAAGTAAATTTAGAAACAAGAATAATTATTCAGATTTCATAGGATAACATCTTGTAAGCTCTGTGTAGTATAAAGACAAGGTAAGGTCTAATCAACCAATGTGAAATGTATTTAAACCAAGCAGATATACTACACAGCTTGTATTATAACTTTTATTATTATGCCCTTGGGAATTTGAGTCATATCACTCAAAGTCCAACTGACCATTACAAAGTGATATTTAGTTCTGTATAAGATCTAGGAGTGTTGGTATCCTTGGAGGGAAATATGGCTACAGAGTAGGCAGCGGAAACAAAATTTTCATCTACCATATTCCCCATAAACCAGCAGATCACATCAATAATTATAAGATGGGAAGGATGGTTTCGAGCATATATCTGGTCTTGGACTGTAAGCAGGTAGGATTACCCCCTTACTAAAATTTTGAAGAATAAAATGTCCATTCCAAACACACTCAAAGGTATGTTGGAATCGTTGCAAAATTTTCAAACTTCAATAAATGGTACTCAAAACAACCAAAGTATCACAGCAGAATAAAAATAATGACTATATCCAATTTTCACAAAAGATTATAAAAGTACATCATAATATCCCATAAGGGTTTACATGTATGATACAATATAAGGATCTAAGTAGAGGGAAAAATAAATCATAACAACTTTGTCTCCAAGCTTTAACTTCTTAAACTAGTCTAAAACTTCATGCCTTATCATCCAAGTCCTTCACATAGGGTTGGAAGCATACCCTAGTAAGAAGAGAAAATAGATGACATCAACAAAGGATGGTATGTGCATACTAAATAGGAAAATTGAACCATATATGGAATAAAGGACAACAAATATGAAAGGCTTCCCATCGAAAGGATAAGGCCACCCAAATGGGTATCAAGAGAAAATGAATTGAAATCATATGATAACAAAAGAATACTTGCCATTAATAAAACATAAAGATTGTACCATACAAGCACATGTAAAGAATTAGGGCACACACCCCATATCTTCAACCTACAGGAATGTGAGATAAACATAGTCCTAGAACAATATAAACACAAAGGAGGACAAGTCTCATAAACTTGAAACTTGATAGAGAAAGGAATATTGACAATCTCCAAAATATATAAAACATGGGCCAAGAATCATACATCTTGCCCTGGATATGAGGTTCCTTTCCATCCCAAAAGAGCAGGAAATATCACATCTGCTCGACAAGAAATAACACATCTGCCATAAAAACTAATGCAATTACTCTACTCTAGTGCTACTGAATCACATAGCATGTTAAATGTAGAGGCAAGTAGAAAGTATAGTCAGAATATATAAAGTAGTCACCACATAAGTGACCAACATATACATCCACCTCATAAGTGGGCAAAAGACATCACATGTCATCTTATAGAGTTCCATCATGAACAAAGCATAAAGTAATTGTTCAAAATAATATCCATGATCACGTGATCAATATCATATAAGGTAGTTAACATGAATGATGATTTTTAAAAGAAAAGACATTGTGTATAGGCTAATGTCCATAGGACAAAGAGAATGAATAAGCATAGGTGAATTGCTCAACATAGAAGAATAGGGGATATATCATACCTCAACTTTAGAGTCTAAATAGTCCAAGTCAAGCCTAGGCCTCCAAAGAACCTCTAGGAAAGGTAGACAGGTTTAATAAGTAAGTTTCCCAATCTTAGAGAGGCTGGTTTCTCCAACAAAGCTCCTATCTCGAGTAAGAAGCACCTTCTCCACTTTAGAGGTGAAAAACACTAACAAAAAAACATGGAGATGGGGTGTTTAAGGGTTCTAGGTGGGCTTTCACCATGGAATACCGGGGTTCTGACTGGGAGGAAGGTGGAAATAATACTAACAACATGAAAATAGGGAAGGAAAGGAGAAAACTTACTAGTTTCGGTCGAAATGACCAAGGAGGAGCTTCATAAACCCTAAATAGAGCAAATTTGGAACCCTAGGAGCCTTCTTCACCAAGGTAGGCACCTTATTTTACCTTGTGATAGAACCTTTGTGGACAAATAGAATAGGAGTTATGATGTAAGCTAGAGGAAAGAAAGAAGAGCAAGAGTTTCAAATTTTGGAGTTGGGAAGGGGTAGATATGGTTATATAAAGAAAGGGGTCAAGAATGAGGTGTCTATGAGACTTTCCATGTGTCATGTATAAGGGTGTTCATGGACATGCAAGCCTTTATGGATAAGAAGGTAGTCAAGAACAAGGTGTCAAGTTACTTTCCATGTGTCCAATGCTAAGGGTGCCTATCGACATGCAAACCTTAATGGATAAGGAAGAAGTCAAGCATGAGGTGTTCATCGAGCTTTCCATGTGTCCTTAGCCTAGGGATTTCATGGCCATGCAAGAGGACAGATCATAGAGGCCTATTTAATATCAAAATTCGGTTTATGGACACTTATAGGCCATCGCAACCGACCTCCAATCAAAGAAATAACCTCGTCGGTTGATAGCTTCTAGAGATAAGCTCATTTATAAAGAGAGTAGTCCCTAAAATGCCCTTAAAAAACACTTTCAAACCAAGGTGCATCTAGGCGCCCTATGGTTCAAAAACTTGATAATGGTAAGGGAATATATAAGTATTATAATACATGTGACAATTTGTAAAAAAATATCCCAATTGGGTAAATTGTAGAAAAGTCCAGAACGTACCTAAAATTGCATAACTTGCACAAACAACATCCAGATTGGACCAAACTTCATCCACAAGTTATATTTGATGTGTTGAATATTAATTTGCTAATATTTCCATATTTTGAAGTTCAATAATCTCATTATTCATTACATATGTCTTTTACTCATTTTCTCTCTCCCAAACTTATCCTAATATTTCAAGGTTGTCCAAATTAAATGAAATTTGGCATGTATGTTAATTTTGATATGTAGATTTTGAATTTGAAGTTTGTTTCCACTTTTGAGACTTCTTTTTATGAGATATTTAATATGTCCCATTAACGGCCCATTATCTAAATTATTCATCCAATTAAGTTCCTTATCTTCATATTACCACCAAAATGAGTTATGTGGCATATTTTAAGTATCCATTATAAACCTAAGATTAATGTTAGAACATTAGGTTATATTAAGGTGATCTATACATGCATTAGCTCATTGGGGTTATACTAAACATCTACTTAGGTCTAACCTTCAACCATGTTTGGCTAAGTCCAAAATGTCAACTTCCAAGGTAGGGTCCAAGATCTAGTATGTTATAGCACACCACCCCTTAAAGGGATTTCATCATAGAAATAAAAACATCCACATATAAGAAAAAAACTTATTCACCACCCCTTAAAGGATTCATCTTGTGAAATCAAAACTATTCTTTAGGTACAAAAGGTTCAACTACACTTCATTTCATCCAACTACATAAGCATCATACCAAAAAAAAACATGACTCGTAAAGACTAACTATGCACTATGGGTTAACTTTCTCTTCTCCATCCTCAAACAAGTATTTACACCTGGGAGACTAGTTCAACATATTAGGGTCCCTAAAGATAAATAATATAGATGTCTAAGGTACTATTTCCTAAAAGCATGCTATTTCAGACAATTCATATCAGCTCAGGCCAGTCTAGTATCATATGGATCCGGGAGTCCTCGTAAACCAAGTTAGTGGTGCGGAAGAAAATCTTGCCAGCCCCCGAACCCTGATCCTTTCTAGACACCTTTTCTTTCAACTTCATGTCGTAGTATCTGCCTAAAGGCCAAGCTAAACAACCTTAAGTTTCTATGGTTACTTATGCATCTTTTACTTGTAAGTATTTTAAGGATCTATTCATCATTATTCTAATGTGAAACTATATGATCCTAAATCAACCCTTCATCATCTATTGATCAACTCTAGGGAAAATATGTCACTTAAAGGTAAAGTAAGGAATCTAACTAGGGAGAAAAAAATGAAATAGTCAGATTTCGACTACTATGGGCTCTAATACTATGTTTTAAGGAGGTGAGATCACCCGCTTACTAAAACTTTGAAGAATAAAACATCCATTTCAAACACACTCAAAGGTATGCTAGAATTGGTGCAAAATTTTCAAACTTTAATAAATGGTATTCAAAACAACCAAAGTATATATCATAGCGGAATGAAAATAATGACTATATTCAATTTTCACAAAAGATTACAAAAGTACATCATAACATCCCATAAGGGTTTACATGTATGATACAAAATAAGGATCTAAGTAGAGGGAAATCTAAACCATAACAACTTTGTCTCCAAGCTTTAGCTCCTTAAGCTAGTCCAAAACTTCATGTCTGATCATCCAAGTCCTTCACCTAGGGTTGGAAGCATGCCCCAGCAAGAAGAGAAAATATATGACATTTGTAAAGGTTGGTATGTTCATACTAAATAAGAAAATTGAGCTATATATGGAGTAAAGGACAAAAAATATAAAAGGCTTCCCATCGAAAGGATAAGGACCACCCAAATGGGTATCAATAGAAATGAATTGAAATCATATGATAATAAAAGAATACTTTTCACTAATAAAACATAATGATTGTGACACGCAAGCACATGTAAAGAATTAGGGAACACGCCCCATATCTTCAACCTGCATGCATGTGAGATAAACATAGCCCTAGATCAATATAAACACAAAGGTAGCCAAGTTTCATAAACTTGAAAACTGATAGAGAAAGGAATACTACCAATCTCCCATATATATAAAGCATGGGCCAAGAATCATACATCTTGCCCTGGATATGAGGTTCCTTTCCATCCCAAAAGAGTAAGAAATATCTCATCTGCTCGACAGGAAATAACACATCTGCCATAAAAACCAATGCAATTACACTACTCTAGTGCTACTCAATCACATAGCATGTTAAATGTAGAGGCAAGTAGAAAGTATAGTCAGAATATATAAAGTAGTCACCACATAAGTGACCAACATATACATATACCTCATAAGTGGGCAAAAGACATCACATGTCATCTTTTAGAGTTCCATAATGAACAAAGCATAAGATAAGCGTTCAAAAGAACATACATGATCACATGATCAATATCAAATAAGGTAGTTTATATGAACCATGATTTTCAAAAGAAAAGACATTGTGTATAGGCTAATGTCCATATGACAAAGAGAATGAATAAGCATAGGTGAATTTCTCAACATAAAATTAGAGGGGATACATCATACCTAAACTTCAGAGTCTAAATAGTCCAAGTCAAGCCTAGGCCTCCAAAGAACCTCTATGGAAGGTGGACATGTCCAATAAGCAAGGTTACCAAGCTTAGAGAGGTCGGTTTCTCCAACAAAGCTCCAATCTCGAGCAAGAAGCACCTTCTCCACTTTAGAGGTAAAAAACCCTAACAAAAGAACATGGAGATGGGGTATTTAAGGGCTCTAGGTGGGGTTTGACCATGGAAGACCAGGGTTCTTGTAACATCCCTGACCTGGGTTATGAGTTAACCCTAGGTGTTTTGCCTAAATATGTAATTAAATCCTTGTGATTAACTTTGGGCATGTAATTAAGTTTCTCATAAACATATATTTCAGTTTTTGCTCCTTTTTATATAAAGTTGTAGCATTGTTTTGTAATACAGGGACCTATGTGCAAATTACCAAGTTAGAAAGGTTAAATTGCAATTTGCACATGTTGAGATGTTCCTCTGATGTTGAGACATCATGAGAATGATGATGGTAAGGTTTGAGGGATTTCCCAAGCTTGGGCACCAAGGTGCAGCTGTGGAAGCAATCCCGGTGCTTGAAAACCCTAAATTGGAGAAAAGTGCAATTTACCCAATTTGAGGGGTGCAACTTGTAAAATACATCATCTAAAATATCTTTTAAGACTCTTGTCATCATTTATAGAAGAAATGATGAAAGGTCACTTCAATTGATTAATCAAGTTATGAAAAAACACCTTTGTGATTGAATAATCAAGGTGTATGTGCTATAGCCCTTTTATGTGTATGCTTAACTAATAGGTTGATCTTCTTTGCCCTCATTTCTTGACCTTAGAAGAAGGTTTGTCCTTAGAATTAATATGAAGGGACGAGAATAGAAGGATGGAGGGACTTAGTTGAAAATATGGAGAACTTATGAGCTTATGTTGAAAATCTCACCCCAAGTATATATACTCTCCACCTCTCTAAGCAAGGGAACTTTCCCTTCGTTTCCTTCACTGTTCTATTCAACCAAACCGACTAAAGAAGAGCTGTGGAGCTCAGGAGGACGACCAAGGAGTGCAAGGTAGGTTTGAATCCTCCCTTTTGCTTAAGTTCAAGGTTAGAACTCGAATTCAAGGTCAAATTGATGGCTAGCTCACATAGCTCTACCTTTCTAGCCATCTCTTCTCGACTTTCCCTGGAGGTTTCACCTTGGCCGACCTTTGGAAGCTCAAGGACGCCATTAAAAGCTTGGAGCTCAAGGAGCAAGCTTTAGGCGGGTTTTATAACTCTAAACCCATGCTTTGTTATATACATCTTGTTTATGCTTTTAGATGATAGTTCTTCTTCTTCTCTACCTTCCTTTGCTACTTTGCAAGCAAATCCGTGAGAAATCCTTGCTGTTCTTGAGCTAGGAGATGAAGACGTTATTTCCAAAGTTAATCCACTACTTTTCACTTTACTAAACGGTCCCCACCAAGTGCTCACACGGTTTGCAAAACCGTTTGGTGAGCAAACGGTCTCAAGACCGTGTAAGGGCAAACGGTCTTCAAGACCATTTAGCCGCGTTGACCGAGCGTGGACCGTATACGATTTCTGTTCATAATTATGTAGGATAATCACCCACAACATTTGAGATGATAACTCCAAAGGAATCGTGAGATATGGCCTTTTTAATCAACAAACTTTAATTGAATTTACTCCTGATTTCCAATATGTTGAAATCGCCCTTTTTGGGCAAATGGTCTCAAGACCGTGTAAGAACGTTGACCAAGCGTTGACCGTATGATATTACTGTTCAAAATAATGTTGATTAACAACTCACCAAATTTGATGGACTATATCCAAACGAGCTAAGAGTTGAAGGATGATTACTAGGGCAAACCCTAATTGAAATCAGTATTGAAATCTCAATGTTTTGGTTAAGTGTTTTTGGGTTGATTAACCTAAACAGTCTCAAGACTGTTTGGGGATCAATAAAACGGTCTCAAGACCGTGTGGTGACAACCCAAGACCGTTTGGAGGTCTAGGGTTAAGGTAATTTGATCAATTGAGGGCCCAATTGCAATAGGTTATTGAATTAATCAAAATACTGATTTGAGACTCAATCAGGGTTCAACTCCTATCAAATCACATTATATTTTGATGAAATCTTGGGCAAACGGTCTCAAGACCGTGTGGAGTTCATCCACACGATCTCAAGACCGTTTGGGCCCAATTGGAGCTCAATTGAAGGGTTCAACCTTGTGTTGATTCACATTATTGAGTGTTGATGGTTGAACGTTGATGGACCTTAATTGAACCAACTTCAACCCTAATTGGATAACAATTGAGGGTCAATTGAGTGACCAATTGGTTAAGCATAACTCTAATTAACTCAATCTATAAGTGGTTACAATGGCTTTGACCATTTGGAGGCTTCAACATTGATAATCATAAACGATTGAAATCATTGAACCATGTTGGAGGTCCAAACGGTTTGAGACCAAGTGGATCAAACGGTCTCAAGACCGTTTGAGGTCACACGGTCTCAAGACCGTGTGAGGTCTCACGGTCTCAAGACCATTTGGGGCCAAACGGTCTCAAGACCGTTTGGACTCAAACGATCTCAAGATCGAGAGACACCAAACGGTCTCAAACCGTGTAAGCCCTCTCGGTCTTGAAGTCAAACTTGTTAAATGGTCTACACCCTCACACGGTTTGGGCAAACAATCTTGAAGGTCACACGGTCTTGGAGTCAACCCTAGCAAACGGTCAACTCATCCAAACGGTCTCAAACCGTTTGGAGGTTAAAGGTTGAAACTGTTTGAGGTTTTCAAAGGTTGATTTCACTTAATCAATTGAAGGTGTAAATGGTTCAATGATGCTCAAATCTAAACCCTAATGGTAACCTAGGACATTAGGGGACTAAGTGACTAATGAATTAACCCATGATGGTGATTAATGGGGTGAATTACCAAAATACCCTTGAGGGGTTCAATTGAGTAAAACCTTGTTCAAATCAAACCCTGATCACATGATAGTGATGTTTTGGCTTATGTTAGCCCATGAGGACTTAACCCAACCTGATCTAGAGTTGTGTTATCACCATCTACTAGTATGAGGAGAGAGAAAGTATCTTAAGAGAGAGAAAGTACCTTCAGAGAGAGAAAGTACCCTTTTAGGGTGGAAACTCAAGTAAAGAACCTTCAATACACATGAATGTGCATGATTAGGGTATGATCCACCTATGTGAGATCATGGAAACCCTAATTATGATATATGATGAATCTTAATCTAATCTGAGAGCATCAATGATGATGTTCCTCATACATGTGAATAGTAAACCCTAATTCAAGGGTAATGACATATGATGTGAATAGTAAACCCTAATTCAAGGGTAATGACATATGATGTGAATAGTAAACCCTAATTCAAGGGTAATGACATATGATGTGAATAGTAAACCCTAATTCAAGGGTAATGACATGTGATGTGAATAGTAAACCCTAATTCAAAGGTGATGACATGTTATATGAGTATTAAACTCTATTTGATAAGAATCAAAGAACTTAGCTCTTATGACAAGAGTGGAAAATATAATCATTGTTTTGAATTACCTTTATTAGTTGAATTAACCATGCAGGTTCTGATATGGAGGTGATCATATCCAGGTATGAATGATGATACTATATTCATTAAAGGCATACTGATAGCTTTATGAATAAGTAAAGTATCTTGATGCCTTGTCAGTGGCATTCTATGATAATAATGGGATGTGAGAGCCATGAATACCATCAAGGTCATGCTTTAGAGATGACTTGTGATGAGTATAATGAGAAATGATGATTGATGTGAGTTAGGCTTGTTACATTTAGTATTCTCCTTTTATAGTTATTATGCTACTGTTATTGTTTGAAGAACAATGTGTGATGTTAAATGAATATTGAATGTACCTAACTAATCAAGTATAATGTAGAGCCCTGATCATAGACCCATCATTGTCAGAGATCAAATGATGGTGAAATAGGTTTTCCTAAGGGAACTCCTGGATCACATACTTTTGAGTATGTGGGGTATATGGATGTGTAGAACCTTACATCCTAGTGTAGGGATTTGATGTAGATAGGTAATCCGTCAATCCTTCACTACTTTTCCATACCGTATCAGTAGTAGGTAAACATGAAACCTCCTGATGATGAAGAAAACATAGATATCAGTATCAGTGGAGATAAACATGAAATCTCCTGATGACTAAGAGAGTACAGAACGCCAATGTAACTCTAAAATAGCGAAGGACCAGATTACCCTGGTGAGCTATAATAGTAGAGACACAAGATGTCCTACAAGTGATCCTCTTACTGACTGAGGAAGGTGAAGGTCATGAGAATCCGGCTCTTTCAATGACCTAGTATGATACTAAGGCACTTAACAGTGATTGGTTGGGGTATGAGTGGTAAACCTCATCTCCACAGGGCATAATAATAAGACTGTTTGAAAAACATAATCTACAAGCGTAGTATACCTGTTAAAGGTAACTATGAGCTAATTGATTGATGTTACACTGAATAGTGCATATGTTCTTTATGCTTGATAAATGTTGAGCTCTTGTATACAACTGTATCTGCTATTGAATACTTTGTAAACGTTTACTGCTTAAGTTATTCATTGATGTTATAATAAAGCTTCTGGCGGAGAGTTATAACTCTCGTTGGGACAATTATGTACAATTGTCTCACCCCGTAGACTTCAACTTTTTAGGTGGTCGTCGAGGATGGAGGAACAGGTCTACAGGTGACCAGTCCCAGCAGCAGCAGCACCAGGAGCAGTAGGAAATCTTAGGTGGAGATTTAGCCTGCCATGTGGTGTAGTTAGAGTCAGTCCTATGTGTCCTCTGTACTCTCAGGTCTTGGAGTCTTTTGTTATGAGTTCTTGAGATTTTGTATCTTGATGTATATAATTACTCAAGAAGTAATTATCATGAGATGTAAACAGTTTATCTCTTGTTATGGAAGAAGCTTTTAAGAATTCAAGCTCTTGTCTCGAAAAGTTTTAATTTCCCATGATTTTTGTCTTCCGCTGTTTATCAAATCGCTTCCGCTAAGTTTAAATTGTGATTTTATCGTGGTTTGGAGATCAGAGCCCACAATTAGTGGTATCAGAGCTCTAGGTCAGTTGAGTCTACAGAGGCATAGGACTTAGGATGTCGAGTCTATCTTTAGTACTCTTTCCCTATCTAATAGAATCTTCTACTCCTCAGGAGAAGAAGATACATAAGGATGGCTGAGCCTCATGATGAGTACGTGGCAGAGAGTAGTGCTAGTGCACCTCAAGGCAGTGAAAGGGTTCCAAGAATAGAACAGCCTGCACCAGAGTCACCAAGAGAGCCACCCCAGTTTGACCCAGATGACATGGGTAACCCAGCTGTACAGACAATGTTCGGGCAGTTCATGACTGCCATGACACACATAACCGACAGGATGCCCATGCCTGCACCTAGGGCACCTGTCCAGCCTGAAGCACAAGGTATCGGTAAGACATTCGAACGACTTCGTCGTGTCAGAGCTACCGAGTACTTTGGGACTGCCGACCCCGCAGATGCTGACCTATGGTTGACAGAGTTGGAGAAGGCTTTCAGGATTCTTAGTATCTCGGAAGCTGAGAAGGTTAGACATGCTGTCTATCTTCTCAAAGGCAGTGCTGGTCACTGGTGGAACATGGAAGAGCATAAGAGACCTGGAATAGAGTTCTCATGGGAAGAGTTTCGTCGGGAATTTATCAATAGATATTTTCCAAAGACCTTCCTAGATGAGAAGATCTCTCAGTTTGAGAGATTGAGGCAGGGCATGATGAACATTAGCGAGTATGAAGCTAAGTTCATGGAATTGCTGCGGTTCTGTCCGCACATGGCTGCCACAGATGAGGAAAGAATCAGGATATTCGAGAAGGGTTTGAATGCTGATATGTCAACCCCTGTTTCTGCCTTAGAAAACCGAGAGAGATTCTCTACCTTCGTTGAGTCAGTCCGAAGGATAGAGAGATCTGTGGTTGAGAAGAGGCAAACCCAGAAAAGATATCCACAGTTCCAGGGTTCTTCATCTAGGTATTTCAAGAAACCTAGATTCTCTGCACCTAACCCTCCACCACCCAGATCGAGTTTTCAAACTCAATGGTCACCAAGCAGAGGTAGAGGACAGATTCAACCTCTTCAAGGGACTCACAGTTCTGCATCAATGTTAGTTACTGGACCACCCCGACCACAACAATAGGAGAGGAGATGCTACAACTGTGGTAAGGTGGGACACTTGATGAAGGATTGCCGTTCTAGGCCTGTCAGTGTGACACAGCCTCTGAGACAGAATCAACAAGGATCTCAGAGAATGCAATCTCAAGGAGCAGCTCGAGGACGTGGACAACCGTCTCAAGCTGGATCATCAGCACCACCTCAACACCAGGCGACAGCAAGGTTCTATGCTATGAACCCACCTGAAGCAGTGGTCAATCCACGGGTAGTGGCAGGTCAGATGAAACTTTTATATTCTGATATGTCTACATCCTGTGTAGTATCTGTTCTGATTGACCCGGGTGCTATGCACTCTTTCATCACTCGTGGAGTGATTCGCAACTGCAATATGACTGTTAGTCATAGGGCAGATAGCTTGTTTTTGGAGACTCCGTTGAGTGGGTCTGCCGTTTTGCAGGAGGTATGCTCTCCCTGCATCCTCTTCTTTTCTGAATATCGCATCCAATTGGACCTTATACCACTTGATATGCAAGGATTTGATATAATCCTCGGGATGGATACCTTAGAAAGGTATAGAGTTGTCTTGGATTGTGAGTCCAAGTTGGCTGTGTTTGCTGATGAAAGCAACACATGGATCTTTCAAGGAGAAAGAAAGATTCTGCCCACCTGACTTGTGTCAGCTATGGTTGCTGATAAGTTGTTGAGACAAGGATGTTATGCATTCTTAGCCCATGTGGTAGATGTTACCAAGGAAAGGTCCAATCCTTCTGAAGTTCCCATAGTCAGGGAATTCGAGGATGTGTTTCCTGAAGAACTTCCTGGTATACCACCACCTCGGGAGATTGATTTTGAAATCAATCTGATCCCAGATATGAAACCCATAGCCCAGACTCCGTATAGGATGGCGCCTGCCGAGATGGCAGAACTCAAGAAACAACTTCAAGAGTTACTTGAGAAGGGTTTTATCCGACCGAGCACTTCACCTTGGGGTGCTCCGGTCTTGTTTGTTAAAAAGAAAGATGGGTCAATGCGGTTGTGCATCGACTACAGACAACTCAATAAAGTAACAATAAAAAATAAATACCCTCTGTCGAGGATTGATGATCTCTTTGACCAATTGCGTGGTGCAACCGTCTTTTCAAAGATAGACCTGAGGTCTGGATATCATCAACTCCGTATTAAGGATAGTGACATATCCAAGTCTTCCTTTAAGACAAGGTATGGTCACTATGAGTTCACGGTTATGTCGTTTGGACTAACCAATGCACCAGCTGCATTTATGGAACTCATGAATAGAGTTTTTGACCTTTCCTTGATCAGTGTGTTGTCGTCTTCATAGATGACATTCTGATCTATAGTAAGGATGCTCAGCAGCATGAGTAGCATCTTCGCCAAGCTTTGACCTTGCTAAGAGAACACAAGCTGTATGCTAAGTTTAGCAAGTGTGAGTTCTGGCTGCCGGAAGTATATTTTCTTGGACATGTGATATTTGCCTCAGGAATTCATGTTGACCCTACAAAGGTAGAATCTGTTCTACAGTGGGAACAACCGAAGACACCGACGGAGATTCGAAGTTTCTTGGGGTTAGCTGGCTACTATAGAAGGTTCATTAAGAACTTTAGTTCTATAGCCTTACCTTTGACCAAGTTGACCCGGAAAGATGTTCCTTTTTCTTGGAGTGATAAGTGTCAACAGTCTTTCCAGTTGTTGAAGGAGAGGTTGACAAGTGCACCTGTGCTTGTACTACCTGAACAAGGAAAAGGATATGTAGTTTTCTGTGATGCTTCCAAGAATGGACTAGGATGTGTGTTGATGCAGGATAAACAAGTGATTTCTTTTGCTTCCCGGCAGCTTAAGAAACACGAGGAGAATTATCCAACACAGGATCTGGAGTTAGCTGCTGTGGTTCATGCCTTGAAGATCTGGAGACATTATCTCTATGGAGAAACATTCCAGATTTTCACAGACCACAAGAACCTTAAGTATATCTTCTCTCAGTATGAGCTTAACATGAGGCAACGTCGTTGGATGGAGTTAATCAAGGACTATGATTGTACAATTGATTACCATCCGGGCAAGGCCAATGTTGTTGCAGATGCCTTGAGTAGGAAATCAACAACATCAACCATGAATAGAGCACAACTAAACTCTTTAGTATGCTCTAGGAGAGATATGCTTATCTCTTTAAGGCAAGACAATGTACAGTTGAAGGTGTCATTGTTAGCCGGGTTGTTAGCTGAGATGCATATTAAACCTACCCTAAGAGAGCAGATTAAGGAAGCACAGCTTAGTGATGTTGCAGTTCAGCAGATTAAATCTGAGTATGGAAATGAGAAGCGAGATGGTTTCCATGACTCAGATGACCAAGTAGCCTGTTATAATGGAAGGATGATAGTGCCGGATGTGGATAACTTGAGGAAGTTAGTCCTGGAAGAAGCTCATTCTTCCATGTATGCTATGCATCCAGGGAGCACCAAGATGTATCGGAATTTGAAAGATCTATATTGGTGGCCTGGAATGAAGAAGGATGTTGCAGAGTTTGTTTTGAGGTGTCCTGTGTGTCAGCAAGTTAAAGCTGAACACCAGAAGCCTGCAGGAACAATGCAACCTTTACTCATATCACAGTGGAAATGGGACCATGTGACCATGGACTTTGTTGTTGGCCTACCCAGGACAAACAAAGGACATGATTCCATTTGGGTAGTTGTTGATAGGTTGACAAAGACAGCGCACTTCTTACCTGTCAAAACAACCTATTCTGCTGAAAGGTTATCACGGTTATATGTGCAAGAGATAGTGTGTTTGCACGGAATTCCTATCACAATAGTTTCTGACAGAGGTCCTCAGTTTACAAGTCATTTTTGGGAACAGTTACACAGAGCCTTAGGCACCAAGCTAAGGTTTAGTACGGCCTTTCATCCACAGACTGATGGACAATCGGAAAGGACCATACAAACCTTAGAAGACCTGTTGAGAGCATGTGTTCTCCAGTTTACCGGAAGTTGGGATCTACACCTAAGCTTGATAGAGTTTGCCTATAACAATAGCTATCAGCATAGTATTGATATGGCACCATATGAAGCCTTATATGGTAGACGTTGTAGATCACCTTTGTGTTGGTTTGAGACTGGTGAACGTCAGTTGTTAGGTCCTGATCTTGTGCAGCAGACCACAGAGAAGATTAAAGTAATACAACAAAGGATTAAGACTGCACAGGATAGGCAGAAATCTTATGCTGACAAGCGTCGTAGACCCTTAGAGTTCCAGGTTGGAGACAAAGTATATCTCAAAGTCTCGCCTTGGAAAGGGGTCCTTCGTTTTGGAAGGAAAGGGAAGTTAGCTCCTAGATTTATGGGGCCTTATCCAATCATTGAACAGATTGGAAAGGTATCATATAGACTAGAGCTTCCACCAGAGTTACAGAGGTTACATCCTGTGTTTCACATTTCTATGCTGAAGAAATGTCACCCAGACACCGAGTCAGTTCTACAACCTATGGAGGTAGAATTGAATGATGATATATCCTATGAGGAGGGACCAGTGTCAATCCTTGATAATAGAATTAAAAGGTTAAAGAAGAAAGATATAAGTCTTGTGAAAGTCCTCTGGAACCACAGTGGTGTTGAAGAAGCCACTTGGGAATTAGAGGATGAGATGAGAAGGAAGTATCCTGCCCTTTTCTCTTAGTATGTTTTATCGATTTCGGGGACGAAATCCTTGTAAGGGGTGGATAATTTGTAACATCCCTGACCTGGGTTATGAGTTAACCCTAGGTTTTTTGCCTAAATATGTAATTAAATCCTTTTGATTAACTTTGGGCATGTAATTAAGTTTCTCAAAAACATATATTTCAATTTTTGCTCCTTTTTATATAAAGTTGTAGCATTGTTTTGTAATACAGGGACCTATGTGCAAATTACCCAGTTAGAAAGGTTAACTTGCAATTTGCACATGTTGAGATGTTCCTCTGATGTTGAGACATCATGAGAATGATGATGGTAAGGTTTGAGGGATTTCCCAAGCTTGGGCACCAAGGTGCAGCTGTGGAAGCAATCTCGGTGCTTGAAAACCCTAAATTGGAGAAGAGTGCAATTTACCCAATTTGAGGGGTGCAACTTGTAAAATACATCATCTAAAATATCTTTTAAGACTCTTGTCATCATTTAGAGAAGAAATGATGAAAGGTCACTTCAATTGATTAATCAAGTTATGAAAAAACACCTTTGTGATTGAATAATCAAGGTGTATGTGCTATAGCCCTTTTATGTGTATGCTTAACTAATAGGTTGATCTTCTTTGCCCTCATTTTTTGACCTTAGAAGAAGTTTTGTCCTTAGAATTAATATTAAGGTACGAGCATAGAAGGATGGAGGGACTTAGTTGAAAATATGGAGAACTTATGAGCTTATGTTGAAAATCTCACCCCAAGTATATATACTCTCCACCTCTCTAAGCAAGGGAACTTTCCCTTCGTTTCCTTCATTGTTCTATTCAACCAAACTGACTAACGAAGAGCTGTGCAGCTCAAGAGGACGACCAAGGAGTGCAAGGTAGGTTTGAATCCTCCCTTTTGCTTAAGTTCAAGGTTAGAACTCGAATTCAAGGTCAAATTGATGGCTAGCTCACATAGCTCTACCTTTCTAGCCATCTCTTCTCGACTTTCCCTGGAGGTTTCACCTTGGCCGACCTGTGGAAGCTCAAGGACGCCATTAAAAGCTTGGAGCTCAAGGAGCAAGCTTTAGGCGGGTTTTATAACTCTAAACCCATGCTTTGTTATATACATCTTGTTTATGCTTTTATATGATAGTTCTTCTTCTTCTCTACCTTCCTTTGCTACTTTGCAAGCAAATCCGTGAGAAATCCTTGCTGTTCTTGAGCTAGGAGATGAAGACGTTATTTCCAAAGTTAATCCACTACTTTTCACTTTACTAAATGGTCCCCACCAAGTGCTCACACGGTTTGCAAAACCGTTTGGTGAGCAAACGGTCTCAAGACCGTGTAAGGGCAAACGGTCTTCAAGACCGTTTATCCGCATTGACCGAGCATGGACCGTATAAGATTTCTGTTCGTAATTATGTAGGATAATCACCCACAAAATTTTAGATGATAACTCCAAAGGAATCGTGAGATATGGCCTTTTTAATCAACAAACTTTAATTGAATTTACTCCTGATTTCCAATCTGTTGAAATCGCCCTTTTTGGGAAAACGGTCTCAAGACCGTGTAAGAACGTTGACCAAGCGTTGACCATATGATATTACTGTTCAAAATAATTTTGATTACAACTCACCAAATTTGATGGACTAATTCCAAACGAGCTAAGAGTTGAAGGATGATTACTAGGGCAAACCCTAATTGAAATCAGTACTGAAATCTCAATGTTTTGGTTAAGTGTTTTTGGGTTGATTAACCTAAACAGTCTCAAGACCGTTTGGGGATCAATCAAACGGTCTCAAGACCGTGTGGTGACAACCCAAGACCGTTTTGAGGTCTAGGGTTAAGGTAATTTGATCAATTGAGGGCCCAATTGCAATAGGTTATTGAATTAATCAAAATACTGATTTGAGACTCAATCAGGGTTCAACTCCTATCAAATCACATTAGATTTTGCTGAAATCTTGGACAAACGGTCTCAAGACCGTGTGGAGTTCATCCACACGATTCAAGACCGTTTGGGCCAAGTTTGGGCCTGATTGGAGCTCAATTGAAGGGTTCAACCTTGTGTTGATTCACATTGTTGAGTGTTGATGGTTGAACGTTGATGGACCTTAATTGAACCAACTTCAACCCTAATTGGATAACAATTGAGGGTCAATTGAGTGACCAATTGGTTAAGAATAACTCTAATTAACTCAATCTATAAGTGGTTACCATGGCTTTGACCATTTGGAGGCTTCAACATTGATAATCATAAACGATTGAAATCATTGAACCATGTTGGAGGTCCAAACGGTTTGAGACCAAGTGGATCAAACGGTCTCAAGACCGTGTGAGGCCTCATGGTCTCAAGACCGTTTGAGACCTCATGGTCTCAAGACCATTTGAGGTCACACGGTCTCAAGACCGTGTGAGGTCTCACGGTCTCAAGACCGTTTGGGGCCAAACGGTCTCAAGACCGTTTGGACTCAAACGATCTCAAGATCGAGAGACACCAAACGGTCTCAAACCGTGTAAGCCCTCTCGGTCTTGAAGTCAAACTTGTTAAACGGTCTACACCCTCACACGGTTTGGGCAAACGATCTTGAAGGTCACACGGTCTTGGAGTCAACCCTAGCAAACGGTCAACTCATCCAAACAGTCTCAAACCGTTTGGAGGTTAAAGGTTGAAACCGTTTGAGGTTTTCAAAGGTTGATTTCACTTAATCAATTGAAGGTGTAAATGGTTCAATGATGCTCAAATCTAAAACCTAATGGTAACCTAGGACATTAGGGGACTAAGTGACTAATGAATTAACCCATGATGGTGATCAATGGGGTGAATTACCAAAATACCCTTGAGGTGTTCAATTGAGTAAAACCTTGTTCAAATCAAAC
Organism: Alisma plantago-aquatica; assembly: GCA_963693085.1. Lineage (NCBI taxonomy): Eukaryota > Viridiplantae > Streptophyta > Magnoliopsida > Alismatales > Alismataceae > Alisma > Alisma plantago-aquatica. The sequence continues at coordinate 216,875,260 of OY856414.1, read as the reverse complement.
CCTAATCACATGATAGTGATGTTTTGGCTTATGTTAGCCCATGAGGACTTAACCCAACCTGATCTAGAGTGGTGTTATCACCATCTACTAGTATGAGGAGAGAGAAAGTATCTTAAGAGAGAGAAAGTATCTTAAGAGAGAGAAAGTACCCTTTTAGGGTGGAAACTCAAGTAAAGAACCTTCAATACACATGAATGTGCATGATTAGGGTATGATCCACCTATGTGAGATCATGGAAACCCTAATTATGATATATGATGAATCTTAATCTAATCTGAGAGCATCAATGATGATGTTCCTCATACATGTGAATAGTAAACCCTAATTCAAGGGTAATGATATATGATGTGAATAGTAAACCCTAATTCAAGGGTAATGACATATGATGTGAATAGTAAACCCTAATTCAAGGGTAATGACATATGATGTGAATAGTAAACCCTAATTCAAGGGTAATGACATGTGATGTGAATAGTAAACTCTAATTCAAAGGTGATGACATGTTATATGAGTATTAAACTCTATTTGATAAGAATCAAAGAACTTAGCTCTTATGACAAGAGTGGAAAATATAATCATTGTTTTGAATTACCTTTATTAGTTGAATTAACCATGCAGGTTCTGATATGGAGGTGATCATATCCAGGTATGAATGATGATACTATATTCATTAAAGGCATACTGTTAGCTTTATGAATAAGTAAAGTATCTTGATGCCTTGTCAGTGGCATTCTATGATAATAATGGGTTGTGAGAGCCATGAATACCATCAAGGTCATGCTTTAGAGATGACTTGTGATGAGTATAATGAGAAATGATGATTGATGTGAGTTAGGCTTGTTACATTTAGTATTCTCCTTTTATAGCTGTTATGCTACTGTTATTGTTTGAAGAACAATGTGTGATGTTAAATGAATACTGAATGTACCTAACTAATCAAGTATAATGTAGAGCCCTGATCATAGACCCATCATTGTCAGAGATCAAATGATGGTGAAACAGGTTTTCCTAAGGGAACTCCTGGATCACATACTTTTGAGTATGTGGGGTATATGGATGTGTAGAACCTTACATCCTAGTGTAGGGATTTGATGTAGATATGTAATCCGTCAATCCTTCACTACTTTTCCATACCGTATCAGTAGTAGGTAAACATGAAACCTCCTGATGATGAAGAAAACATAGATATCCGTATCAGTGGAGATAAACATGAAATCTCCTGATGACGAAGAGAGTACAGAACGCCACTGTAACTCTAAAATAGCGAAGGACCAGATTACCCTGGTGAGCTATAATAGTAGAGACACAAGATGTCCTACAAGTGATCCTCTTACTGACTGAGGAAGGTGAAGGTCATGAGAATCCGGCTCTTTCAATGACCTAGTATGATACTAAGGCACTTAACATTGATTGGTTGGGGTATGAGTGGTAAACCTCATCTCCACAGGGCATAATAATAAGACTGTTTGAAAAACATAATCTACAAGCGTAGTATACCTGTTAAAGGTAACTATGAGCTAATTGATTGATGTTACACTGAATAGTGCATATGTTCTTTATGCTTGATAAATGTTGAGCTCTTGTATACAACTGTATCTGCTATTGAATACTTTGTAAACTTTTACTGCTTAATTTATTATTTGATGTTATAATAAAGCTTCTGGCGGAGAGTTATAACTCTCGCTGGGACAATTATGTACAATTATCTCACCCCGTAGACTTCAACTTTTTAGGTGGTTGTCGAGGACGGAGGAACAGGTATACAGGTGACCAGTCCCAGCATCAGCAGCACCAGGAGCAGTAGTAAATCTCAGGTGGAGATTTAGCCTGCCATGTGGTGTAGTTAGAGTCAGTCCTATGTGTCCTCTGTACTCTCAGGTCTTGGAGTCTTTTGTTATGAGTTCTTGAGATTTTGTATCTTGATGTATATAATTACTCAAGAAGTAATTATCATGAGATGTAAACAGTTTATCTCTTGTTATGGAAGAAGCTTTTAAGAATTCAAGCTCTTGTCTCGAAAAGTTTTAATTTCCCATGATTTTTGTCTTCCGCTGTTTATCAAATCACTTCCGCTAAGTTTAAATCGTGATTTTATCGTGGTTTGGAGATCAGAGCCCACAGTTCTGACCTGGAGGAAGGTGGAAGGAAGAATAAAAACATGAAAATAGGGAAGGAAAGGAGAAAATTTACTATTTTTGGTCGAAATAACCAAGGAGGAGCTTTAGAAACCCTAAATAGAGAAAATTTGGAACCCTAAGAGCCTTCTTCGCCAAGGTAGGCACCTTCTTTTACCTTTGGATAGAACCTTTGTGGACAAACAGAGTAAGAGTTATGATCTAAGCTAGAGGAAAGAAATAAGAGCAAGAGTTTTCAAATTTGGAGTTGGGAAGGGGTAGATATGGCTATATAAAGAAAGAGGTCAAGTATGAGGTGTCTATGAGACTTTCCATGTGTCATGTATAAGGGTGTCCATGGACATGCAAGCCTTTATGGATAAGTAATAAGTCAAGAACAAGGTGTCAAGTTACCTTCCATGTGTCCAATGCTAAGTGTGCCTATGGACATGCAAACATTTATGGATAAGGAAGAAGTCAAGCATGAGGTGCTCATGGAGCTTTCCATGTGTCCTTAGCCTAGGGATTTCATGGTCATGCAAGAGGACAACTCATAGAGGCTTCTTGAATATCAAAATTAGGTTTATGGACACTTATAGTCCATCACAATTGACCTCCAATCAAAGAAATAACCCCATTGGTTGATAGCTTCTAAAGATAAGCTCATTTATAAAGATAGTAATCCCTAAAATGCCCTTGGAAAGAAACACCTTCAAACCAAGGTGAAACTAGGTTTCCTATGGTTCAAAAACTTGATAATGGTAAGGGAATATATAAGTATAATAATGCATGTGACAATTTGTAAAAGAAAACTCCCAATTGGGTAAATTGTAGAAAAGTCCAGAATGTACCTAAAATTGCATAACTTGCACAAACAACATCCAAATTGGACCAAACTTCATCCACAAGTTATATTTGATGTGATGAATATGAATTTGGAATTTTTCCATATTTTAAAGTTATATAATAACATTATTCATTACTTATGTCATTTTACTCATTTTCTCTCTCCTAAACTTATCCTAATATTTCAAGGCAGTTTAAATTAGATGAAATTTGACATGTATGTTAATTTTGATATGTAGATTTTGAATTTGAAGTTTGTTTCCACTTTTGAGACTTATTTTTATGAGATATGTCATATGTCCCATTAACGGCCCATTATCTAAATTATTCATCCAATTAAGTTCGTTATCTTCATATTACCACCAAAATGAGTTATGTGGCATATTTTATGTATCCATTAAAAACCTTAGATTAATGTTAGATGATCACATTAAATTAAGGTGATCTATACATAAATTAGCTCATTGGGGTTATACTAAACATCTATTTAGGTCTAACCTTCAACCTTGTTTGGCTAAGTCCAAAATGTCAACTTCCAGGGTAGGGTCCAAGATCTAGTATGTTACATGGACCAAGTCCAATGACATCTCCTTGTTATTTGTATATGCATAGTGTTGACTAATTGTTCTTGGATGATGTTTGTGTAGTTGCTGGTCTTCATCATAGACAACAGACTGAACATCTTCTACAACGACTCATGTAGTCTTGCCACATACTGCAGGTTGACATTGCCCTCCTAGCAGTAGGCAAAGGACTCTTGCCTCTAGAGAAGTCCACACAGACCGCTTAAACTCATGTCGTCCTACTAGAATGGATAGGAAGGAGTTTTTCCTCTCTATGGCATACTTGTTACCAACTTGCTCTCCCACAACAATGATCCTTAGTTATTCTCTCCCGTAGCTATCCCCCCTAGTCGGGTAGGACTTACTTGGGCTCTCTTGGTTACTATAACAAGATAGGACAACAATTGTTAAAGAAATTAATTTTCAATTATCTATGTTTTGTTCTGGGAAGCCCCCAATACCCCCTTATTTATAGGTGGGGTTTGGGTGTTGGTTCCCAGTTGATGTAGGAGTGAAAGGGACCAGAACATCTCAAATTTTCACAACCTCTAAACATCCAAACGGTCATCTGGTGACCCAGATAGTTATATGGCATGCGAGACAATCATCTCGCACTGTGGGAAGGTCGTCTGGTAGTTTCCCAATATCATTAAAAATTGGTAATTCAATTATCATTAATGCTAAACATTAATTCCCTACACCACAAGTATTGTGCAATTAAAACAATCGAATTCAGGAAAGCATCTAGAACCATCCTAAAACTAATTGAGCAATCTTGCCCATGTGAGATGTCCATCTCACTCACTCAGATGTTCGTCTGGTGATCCGAATTGAGCCCATTAGTTCATTAGAATGAACTCATTAGTGCACACCTTAGTATCAGCAAAATTTAGGCAATTTTAGTTTAAATCAGTCTAGCACTCCAAATGCCCATCTCAACCCTTGATATGACCGTTTGGCACTCCAGTCAACCATCTCACTGAGTGATGATCATCGGGCAGTGTAGCTAGCTGATTTGTTGCATGAATTGAATACCTAAACACTTTAATAATCAATTCAATCATCATTTAAGATTAAACTCCTCTTCTATATCGAGACCTGTGTGTGTGACCCTATAGGTCCCCTATCACATTGGTAGTGAATGTCCATAACACCTTATGACATCACAAGCAAAGAGTGGTGCCTAGTCGCACATCAGTGCTACCGAAGTGAATGGAAAGTTGGGGAACAAGTTCAATCTACAATTTGTGATTGGTGTTATAGTGTTTGTATAATTCCTTTGTCACTAATATCCAGATTGAACTCAAGGCATGGAGTAGTCACCCTCTTCAACATTCGATCTTGTTTCTTGAACCAGAGCATACTGTCTGAGATATATGTAAACTCAATATCACATATTGACTCACAAGTGCATGGCCATGCATTTCTCAATCTCACTAATTAATAGGCATTGGATGTCATACACCCTTAGGAGGGACAAATCCCATATTTATCACTCACATTCAATCCCCATGTGTCACAGTCACCCAATCATCACCGTTATAACAACCCATGTTTTAGGACTACATTTGATGATGTCAAAGCACATCGAACAACATGTGATGAGTGTAGTGATTTTAGGTCTAAGAACCACAAACACCACCATCACTATGAGAGTTGACTATGAATACCATGATAATGGCTCCCATGTGTGAGTCTCATGGTGGGTCTATCCGATACACTGTTCTCTAACATGTATCTATGTTCTTGGTTTAATATTTTCATAGCATGACTAATGAGATTCTATTATCAACCAACTCACACTTTGATCTTATGTGTCATTGTTCTCTATCAACCTTCCATAATAACAACCAATCATGGATAGAATGAGAATATATATGTACTCTTAACATATGTACGATCTCATTTCTCCAAGTAACGTACTTGAAGACATACGTCATTAAGTAATATTATTATTTAGACATTTATAATGTTACATCATTATCGCATAACTGAATTAAATAGAATAAATTGGAAGCTTGCCTTTATTTATTCATAAAATAAATTACAATTTATGCCATTACAATCATCACATGATTGGATCTATGGGCATACATACCAATAGAATCCCACTTTCACTTAGAGCCAATCACCCACAAATCATATTCTAAGTGATCTAACATGTCCATCATACTTATGTTGTAGAAGTGCCTTAGTCAAGGGGTTGGCAACATTGTTCTCAGTTGGTACTGTACAAATCTTACATCTCCTTTCTGTATGATCTCTCATCTAAGGTGGAACCAACTTTCTATATTCTTTGAGATTTGATGTGGTCTGGGTTTCTTAGCTTGTGCAATAGCTCCATTGTTGTCACAATATAGCTCATTACATCGTTGATGCTTGGAACGGTCCCAAGTTCTATAATGAACTTCTTGATTCGTGTAGCCTCCTTTGTTGCATTTGATGTAGCAATATACTCAACCTTTGTTGTAGAATCAGCAACTGTCACATGCTTGGAACTCTTATAGCTTACAACTCTATTGTTTAGGAAAAACATGAATTCTGATTGCGGTTTGTAATCATTTTGATCAGTTTGGAAGCTTGAATCGGTGTAACCCTTTACCACCAATTCTTCCTCTCTTGCGTATACCAAGAACTGGTCCTTAGTTCTTCTCAAGTACTTGTGAATGTTCTTCATGGCTATCCAGTGAGCATCACCTTGGTATGATTGATACCATCTCATCATTCTCAAAGCATATGAGACTTTTGGACGGGTACATAACATTATGTACATTATTGATTCAATTGTTGAGGCATATGGAATCAAACTCATACTTTCCCTTTCTTCACAATAACTGGGACACTAAGCTTTAGAGATAGGGACACCATGACACATAGGTAGGTTTTATCACTTAGAGTTATACATGTTGAACCGCTTCAACACTTTGTCAATGTATGTACTTTGACTTGGTCTAAGAATCCTCTTGGATCTATCTCTATATATCTTTATCCCCAAGATGTAGGATGCTTCTCCCAAGTCTTTCATAGAAAAAGCATTTCCAATCCATGTCTTTACCTTTTGTAAAGTAGGGATGTCATTCCCCATCAATAATATGTCATCTACATATAATATGAGGAACATCACTATGCTTCCACTAACTTTCTTGTACACACAGGTTTCATCTTCATTTTGAATAATTTTAAACTCTTTGACTGTCTCATCAAAATGAAGACTCCAACTCTGAAATTCTTGCTTCAATCCATGGATTAATATTTGTAGCTTACAGACTTTATTTGCAAACTTTGGATCTATAAAACCCTCAGGAAGATTCTCGTTAAGGAATGTGGTTTTGACATCCATCTGCCAACTCTCATTGTCATAATAAGCTACAACAGCAAGCATGATCTTGATGGACTTAACCATGGCCACTGGAGAAAAGGTTCTGTCATAGTCAATACCTTGAACTTGTCTGAAACCCTTTGCAACCAATCTTCCCTTTTAGGGTTGTACTTTTCCATACATGTCGGTCTTCTTCTTGAAGACCCACTTGCACCCTATGGGTTTTACCCCTTAAGGTGGATCCACTAAAGTCCATACTTTGTTGGTATACATAGATTCCATCTTATATATCATGGCTTTAAGCCATTTCTCAGACTCTAGTCCCTCTATAGAATCTTGATAGGTTATTGGCTCATCATCTATGACCAATTAACAACCCTCCTGATTCACAAGATGTCCAAATCTCTCAGGTTCAAGGTGTGTCCTATTAGATCTATGAGGCTCATGTGTTACTTGAGGAATTTGAGACTCCACAGTACCTTGTGTTTCTCTTGGTTCCTATTGTTCATCTATCAGTACTATGTTCTCTCATTGGATCAAACTTCTTTGAGTTCCACTTTCCTTCCACTAATTCCTTTGGAAATGAAATACATCTCAAATAATGCAGCATCCCTGGCAACAAACACTTTGTTGTTAGATTGGGAATAAAAGTAATATCCTCTTATTTCTTTAGGATATCCAACAAAATAACATTTATTAGATTTAGGACTAAGCTAGTCAAAAAAGATTTTTTTAACATAAGCTTCACTTCCCCAAATCCTCATAAAAGACACTTTGGGACGTTTCCCATTCCATATCTCATATGGTGTCTTTTGAACTGATTTAGATTGTACTCAGTTTAGTGTAAACGTGGTGGTATCTAGAGAACACCCCCAAAAGGTAGTCAGAAGCTCAGCTAAACTCATCATTGATTGCACCATATCTAGTAATGTGTGATTCCTTCTTTGTGACACACCACTATGTTGAGGTGTTCCATGTGGAGTCCACTAGGATACAATCCCATGGGCTCTAAGAAGGTTCTCAAACTTTTGGTTTAACTATTCTCCACCTGAATCAGAGCAAAGTGCATGGATAATTTTACCAAGTTGGTTATGTACTTCATTCATAAACTCCTTGAACGTTTCAAGAGTTTCTGACTTATATTTCATTAAATAAACATAGGCATACCTACTAAAGTCATTAGTGAAGGTAATGAAGTATTTATACCCACCTATAGTTGTTGTTCTAAAAGGTCCACACACATCAGTATGTATGAGTCCTAATATATCACTAGCCCTCTCATTGTTACCAGTGAAAGGGGTCTTATCTATCTTGCCTAACAAACAAGATTCACATGTTTCTATTGATTCAAAATCATAAGAGTCTAGATAACCATCTGTATAGAGTCTAGATATGTGAATCTCATTTATGTGACCTAGACAATAATGCCAAAGGTATGTTTTGTGATTTGTTGAGTTTTGGTATTTAGTATTTACATTATAAACATTTTTCTTTAAATCTAACAAGTAAAGACCAGAAGACATTGGGGAACTACCATAAAAGATTCCATCTTATAAAATAGAACATTGACCATTTTTAATATAGAATTCAAATGCATCCTTGTTCATACAAGATACATAAATGATATTTCTATTTATAGAAGGTACTTAATAGCAATTCTTTAACTCCATTACAAGCCCTATGGATAGAGATATACTATAGGTTCCAACTACACTAGCCACAACTCTTGCACCATTAGCAATGCGCAGTTCCACCTTGCCTTTTCTCAAAGGCCCACTTCCTTTCATATTTTTCATATGAGAACATATGTGAAATCCACATCTGATATATAGTACCCATGATGAATAAGTATATAGGTTTATCACAATAATGTATATACCTGAAGTGGAGATCACCACCCCCGTCTTCTTCTTCTTGAATGCCTTCAAGTACAAAGGATGAGTTACTCGTGTACTTTTCTTTCTCCTTATCTTTAGTGTTGAAGATTTAGATTTGGCATCAACCTTAGAACTCTTATTTTCCTTGATTTGATCCTTGGACTCAACTCGGATGATCACCATCATGGGTTTGTCCTTCAATTTTTCTTCAACATGAATCAACATGGCAAGCAAGTTTGAAATTTGTCTAGCCATATTATTCACATGATAACATACAATAAAATGGTTATATGATTATGGCATTGACTATAGAATCATATCAGTGGCCAACTCTTGGTTCCAAGTGAATCCCATTTCTTCAATATGATACACATGTCCAATCATATTGAGCACATGTTCTTCTACTGAGGTTCCCTTTCTCATCTTAGACTCAAGTAGCACCTTTAGGATACCATCCCTTTCTTGCTTTGTAAGGCCAAGTGTCACTTTTTTAAGATGTATTACCATATCAAGAACACACATGTCCTCGCACTGCTCATGCAACTCATAGTTCATGTAGCTAAGCATAAGGTACTTTATCTCTAAGGCATCATTGGCATACTTCTAGTAAGCATCCACTTGTGCCCTAGGTGCATCAGGAGCATGTATTTCTAGCAATGGTATATCAAGGATAGAGAGTCTGCATTCTTCATTGAGATTCCTTCTCAAAGTCCAAAACCATTCATGGAATTTGTCCCATCAATTTTTCCTTCTTAAGGATCAATCACAATTCAGATTTTTTCATCATTTGATTCTACAAGAGAAAATTTGCATTTGTCAAAAACCTTTTGATTTGATTTCACTACTACAAAAATAGCTTATAACGTCACATTTAGAGGTATTGGTTATTACCAAAAATCGATGCCTAAACCTTACAACGTTGGCTAATTATAGAGACTGACATCTATATTTGAAGACCGGCCAGACACGGGTATCACTTTTTATTTAGCGTCAACTCCCTATAATGAACCGACGCCTAAAATAGCCCGCCAAATCCAATTTTTTGAGCAAAAAAAATTACCCCCAAAGTTTCACATACGGAGTCGGGTTTTTGACCTAATAATCGAAGCCTAACGACGAAAAAATTACTTCCAAAGGTCGTCGGTTTTTGTGGAAAAACTGACAGTGATAAGGTTTCGTGCGCCGTCCCTTGTGAAAATTTTTAGGGTTAAGATTGTCCAATGGACGTCGGTTTTTTATGGCAACTGACGCTGATGGATAATAGGTGTCAATTTTTTAAATAACTGACGCCTTTGTTAACTTAATAACCCCCCCCCATCAATTGAGAAATAGACCTACAGGTTCTCATCCTACTGACCAGCCATACAGCAGGCCTGCAAACTGATATGAAAAAAAATCATAATATAGATGTCGGTTATTTGAACAAAACTGACACTGAAGACATATGGTGGTGGTTTTTGACAAAAAACTGACGTCTATGTGGCCAGGAACCACAGCCGTGCTGGGAAGAACGGTCGTGGTGGCAGGCAGGGGATATGGCGTCGGTTATTAGCACAAAACTGACGTCAGTTCATCTGATATGGCCAAGAACCACAGTCATGCTGGGAAGCACGGCCGTGGTGGTAGGGGATATGGGGTTAGTTATCCTACAAAACTGACGCCTATAGGCCCTTTGCTGGCACGTTTTCGGTGGCGGGAATTGTTGCGACGTTGGTTCTTTTAATAACCGACGTCTATAACCATTCTATAGTGTCGGTTTGCTTAATAAATTGACGCTTATAGTCCCTTTTTTGGCGTGTTTTTGGTGGCGGGAAGCTTTTTGGCGTCGGTTGGGAACCGACGCCGAAGGGGTCCACCTTTAGCAGTGCCCACTTGGGTGTCACTTGGAAACCAACACTAAAGCCCTTAATTAAGCAACGCTAAAGGCATCTTCTGTAGTAGTGTTTGAAAGTTTTGATGATATTAATTAGGTCTTTAATTATTATTTCTCCCACTATTGTATTTCAAATTTATAGCCCTCTCATATCAATTCAGAGTATTGTAGTGTACAATGTTCTAGTGGGCCAGATCCAAGATAATTCAATTGTGGTCCGATCAACACCGCAAAGCATGGTCAATTACCAAGTAGGAAACTTTTGTTGATTACATCATATGCAATTCTGGATAGATGATATGCACAACTCCTTGCCATACTCATATACGTGCGTTTGGGCTTAGAAGGTCTAACAATCACCAATTTAATCCTGACCCAACAGCCAACACAATAGATATGCACCCTACAAAGGCAAAACCTATATATCTACAAACACACTTCCATGAGATAGACGACGCACCATGTAGAGGTGTAACCTATGCTTGGTCGATCAAGCTTTTCATGTAGATTGTTGTTGGAAAACATCTAAGACTTAATATAGTTTTTATTTGAGGGAGTTTGTATTTATAAATGCATATACATTATCCAATCACCACATATATAGTATGTATCATATACATGCTATATCCCACAATAAAAACATGCAATAAACAAAAGTGATGGTTATGGCCAGCCTAATGTAATTCCTTGGAGCCACAAGGAATTACCACATCTAGGTATACATCACATGCAAAAACTTATTGTTGATGAAGATCTATGCTTGCCAATCGAGGTTGATTGATTCAACCCTTGAACCGATCTGCGTGTCTCCTGGCATGTTGTTACATCGTTTCACCGATCGCCTGGTTCTATCAGTCCACCATGTGTTGGCTCCTTCAGATGATTAGTTGGGTCCACCAACTGGTCAGTTTAGATCGTCCTTTTAGTCCTCCTTGGTCCTCCAGCCAGTTGGCTCACTATCATTAGACCATCCTTCTTCTTTATCATAACAAGAAAATAAAATATTATACTTTTACATGATTATAAAGAAACCTCGAGTTACATTCAAGAGGAGAACGATGGGAAAGAATTTACTTTACATAGGAAAGATGAGATAGAGTCTCATTACATAGACTGAGATAAAAGGATTAACCAACCACACAACCATGCACATATAATAGGGGTTATTGGTCATAACCATGTTATACATCCACCATCAAAATTGTTTTTAGGGAAACACATGTAAATTGCATATATATATATATATATATATATATATATATATATATATATATATATATATATATATATATATTGTTTGGGATTATCATGGTATTTGATTGGACAAATATTATTCACATTGCATGCAATAATAAAATGAAAAAACCAAAATCTGATCATATCGATTATCCCAAAATATAGTAAATTCATGTTGGCTCTAATACCACTGGAGGGAAATATGGCTATAGAGTAGGCAGCGGAAACAAAAAAATTATCTACCATATTTTCCATAAACTAGTAGATTGCGTCAATAACTATAAGATGGGAAGGATGGTTTCAAGGATATACCTAGTCCTGGAACAAGTCCAGCAACATCTCCTCGTCATTTGTATATGTACATGTATTGACTAGTTGTTCTCAGATAGTGTTTTTGCTACTCCTGGTCTTCACCATAGACAACAGACTGGACAACTTCTATAGTGACACATGTGATCTTGCCAAGACTGTAGGTTAGCATTGCCCTCCTAGAAGCAGCCAAAGGACTCCTGTCTCTAGAGAAGTCTACATGAACTGTCTAGAACTCTTTTGATCCTTCTAGAATGGACATGAAGGTGTTATCCCTCTCATTGGCATACTAGTCACCAACTTCCTCTCCCACAACAATGATTCTCAGTTGTTCTCTCCCTTAGCTATCCCTCCCTAGTCAGGTAGGACTTGCTTGGGCTCTCTTGGTTACCACAACCAGAGAGGATAATAATTGTCAGATCAACTAATTCTCAATTGTCTATTTTGCTCTCTGGGAAGCCCCCAATACCCCCTTATTTATAGGCAAGGTTTGGGTCAGGGTTCCCAGTCGATGCGGTAGTGGAAGGGACCAGAAGATCTCAACTTTTTCACAACCTACGAACACCCAAATGGCTGTCAGGTGACCCAGAAGGTCGTCTAGAATGCAAGATGATCATCTCACACTGTGAGATGGCCACCTGGAAGTTTCTCAATCGCGTACAAAATTGGCAATTTGTTTCCCATTAATGGTAAACATTAATTCCTTACACCACAAGTATTGTGCAATCAAAATGATCGAATTTGGGAAAGTATCTAGAACCTTCCTCTAGAATAATAGAAAAATCTCACCCATGTTAGATAGTCATCTTGATCACCCAGATAGTCGTCTGGTGAGCTGAGCCGAGTTGGCCAGTTCATTGGAATGAATCGATCGGTTCACACCTTCGTTTGAGCAAAATTTAGCCATTTTCAGTTTGAATTAGTCTAACACTCCAAACGCCAATCTCAACCCCTGATACAACTATTTGACATTCCATAGTTGTCTTTCCCAGTGAGTCATTCGTCTGGTAGTGTAGCCATCTAACTTGTTCTGTAAATTGAATACCTAAACACTTTAGTAATCAATTCAATCATTATTTAAGATTAAACTCCTCTTCTAGTTTGATACCTATGTTTGGGACCCTATAGGTCCCATACCACATTGGTTGTGAATGTCCATAACTCCTCATGACATCACAAGCAAAGAGTGGTACCTAGTCGCACATCAATGCTACTGAAGTGAATGGAAAGTTGGGGAACAACTTCAATCTACAATATGTGCTTAGTGTAATAGTGTTTGTATTATTCCTTTGTCACTGATATCCATATTGAACTCAAGGCATGGAGTAGTCACCCTCTTCAACATTCAATCTTGTTTCTTAAACCAGAGCATACTGTCTGAGATATATGTAAGCTCAATATCACATATTGACTCACATGTGCATGCCCATGCATTTCTCAATCTCGCTAATCAACAGGCATTGGATGTCATTCTCCCTTAGGAGGGACAAATCCCATATCTATCAATCACAATCAATCCTCATGTGTCACCATCACCCAATCATCACTGTTACAACAACTCATGTTTTAGGATTGTGGTTGATGATGGAAAGGATATCGAACGACATGTGATGAGTGCATTGATTTTAGGTCTGTCTAATACACTATTCTCTAACATGTGAGTTGTGCTTGGTTTGATATTGCCAAATCATGACTAATGAGACCCTGTCATCAATCGATTAACACTTTGATCTTATGTGGCATTGTTGTCTATCAACCTTCCACAATAACAACCGATCAGGGACATAACGAGAATATATATGTACTCTTAACATTGATATGATCTCATTTCTCCAAGTCACAAACTTGAATACATATGTCATTGAGTAATATTATTCTCTAGACATTTATAATGCTACATCATACCTCATAACTAAATTAAATAGAATTAATTGGAAGCTTACCTTTATTTATTAATCAATTCAATTACGATTTATGCCATTACAATCATCACATGATTGGCTTTCTCAGCATACATACCAAAAATCCTAAGATCTCTTCAGACAGTACGAATAAACTACTATGACATATCAAGCAAACTGCCAACAAATGACATATAGTCAAGCTGATAACACCAAGTTCGTCCTTGGTACAGGACAAAACACTAGAAACCAGGGTATACAAACCTTATTATCTGAAGTACAACTCAGTTATCCTCATTCACATCATATGTAACAATATCTGAGGTATGCCCATAACCATCCTCCATAACCTGCATTCGTGTATGACAAGGATATATACTCACTTACCTCCCCAACATACTCAAATATATGCACTCTGAGTTTCTCTTAGGAATAATTGTTTCACCATCCAACAACTTCTGACACTGAAGATGGTTGTACGACATAGGGAAATACATGATTAGGGTTTTACTTGATTAGTTATTGTCAATTGAGTGAATTAAGGCATCATCATTCAAATGGACATGCAAACCCTAATTTATCTCCAACAAGAGTATAAATGTTGCAACTTCAGAAGATAAAAAAAATTTGAGGTATAAATCTTAATCACATTACCATATGCTATCATTCATTGCAAATTAATGAACCACATTTGTCATCATACCATCACAAGGTACCCATTCCTTTTTACAAGTTCTAAAATTTCAACTCTTATTGGAACATGAAGAGGATTTCACCTTAATCATGCTCACCTGCCCAAAGTCCATTAAGACCATCACATAAATCCCTATAACATCACCATTATCATTATATTCCTTAAATAAGGCTCAAACGATCATCAGCACATAAGTGTCCCATAGATTTTAACATTGTAAGGCACTATGATATGAAATTAGTACTACATTGAGGTTTCAATACAGGAAGAATGTAATAAATTGTCACATTAATCATTCAAGAGGTTTCATTATAACCAATCATCATCATTTAGTTACATTAGGGTTAGGTGTAATATTCTATATCACATTAGAGTTACACATCCACTTATTATGGTGACTTATCAAATATAACCATACGAGGGAAAAGGTAAGACTAAAAATTAAGGGCATTGAACCATCAAATTTTCATCACTAGAACCCACATATAACACTATGTGATTCATTCTAATCCATTGGATGTTTAAGAATCCAAACTCATTCATTGGATCGGGTTCATTATTCAAAACCACCATTTTGAGTATAGGTCTAACCATTGAATTAATTGAACGAAGAAACCATTGGTTTAGGAATTAAATGAAGCTACTTTTGCAACCTTAACTCACCATCAGTTGTGGTGACTTGATTCACCATTGGTTTTCATGAAGGAAACACCATCGGGTCATGTGTTTAGAGAAGAAAACAACCTAAAAACCCTAATTTGGACCATCATTTCATAGGTGCTTAGCACCATCAGTTGTGATACCAACCTGAACTAAGTCATCTTCTACTTTAGGTAGAACTTGCACATGATTACAGGTTCATCTAGAACTAAAGAAAAAATAGGTAACACCATAAAAATCGAAATCCCAAGCAAGCTTAACTTCGTAATGCTTAAATCAACATTTTAGGCAAGAACATGAGCTAACAAGCTTATAGTAAGCAATATAAGTGAAGAGGGTTATACAACTCGCCTCTAGGAAGAAGGTTAGATCCCAAACAGCAAGGAACTTGAGAAAATAAGGTAGAAAAACTTTAGTCAAGCTCTAAAATCGGCCAAGTAGCACCTTTCTTCACAAGAGAAGCAAAAACCTTAGTAGAAGAAGCAAGAAAGGTAGGTTGTTGAGTTCTACAACAAACTTTACCTTGGATGACCATGGTTTTGACCTGGAGGAAGGTAGAAGGAGAAGAACAAAAAAATAAATGTTGGAAAGAAGGCGATACTTACTCTTTTAGGTCAAGATCACCAAAAGGAAGCTTTAGAAACCCTAAAAGAAGCAAAACAAAACCATAGTTGCTTAACCAAGAAGGTCAGCCACCTTCTTATTCCTTGGGAAGATCCTACACCTACCATAAGGGGAAATCTGAGATCTATAGAGATAAGAATATATAGGGAACCAAAGTTTTCATTTGGGTGCTTAAGGATAGGTATATAAAGCTTAAGGAGAAGAGAGAGAAGAAGCTTGAGGTGTCCAAATAGCTCTCCACATGGAGGAGCAATAAGAAGCCCCATAGGTTTTACTATTGTCTAACCTTCAATTGTTGATGTATAGAAGGTCCATCCATCTAGAATTGGATAGACATCAATCTCCACCCTAAAAGAACCATCGACCATCACATATTACCACATAAGGGCAAAAAGGTACATTCTGCCGCACCATCAGTTGAGAGACTTCACCCACCTCAACCATCAGTTGCACCACATCTAGGGTGTACATTTGACATCCATACATTCATGGGATCCATCTGTTAGTACCCCCATTAGCAAAACCTTTGGTCTCCATGGTTGCACACCTAGCAACTCATTCATCCATGAAGTGTAAAACCCGAATTCACCGTAGAAGTGAATCACCACTGAACCAAGGTTCAAGCAAATGCCCTATGGATTTACAAGATCAATAATTATTATATTAAATCTAAGTAACATAATTCATGTGACAAATTGCAAAGAAAAACTCAGTTTTGGGTATATTACAGAAAAGACCAAAATGTGCATAAAATGGCATAGCTTGCTCAAATAGGGTCCAACTTGGACCAAAGTTAAAACTTAAGCTTTTCACATGACTCCAAAGTATATCATAAGTTTATATTATAGTTTAAAGCACTCAATTATGATAATTAAGCATGTTTGACATATTAAGCAAGGTAAGGGGCCTTGTAATACATACTTGTTAGAAGACAGTGTATCATATAGACCCACCATAAGAGTGACACATGCAAACCCTAAATGGTAGTCAGAATCATCCCTTATATGTTGGTGGTGATTGTGGTTCTTAGACCATAAGTCACTACACTCAAGACATGTTATTCAGTGTGTTTTTACATCATCCACCATGGTCTGAATAAGGGTTGCCATAAGGTTATGATCAAATACACTCTGACACATAAGGATGGCTATGAGTGATGTAGATGGGATTTGTTTCTCCTACATGAGTATGATATCTTGTCCATTTGATAAGAAATACTGAGAAATGCATGGCCATGCACATGTGAATCAATATATGATATTGACCTTACATATATCTCAAATAGTCTGCTCTAGTTCAAGGAACATTGATTGGACAATTTGAAAAGATGATGATTCCATGCCCTGAGTTCAATACCGGATATCAGTGACAAAGGAACTATAAAACACTATCACAGATTGTAGGTTTAAGTTGTTCTCCAACTTTTCATTTACTTGGGTAGTAATGACATGTGACTAGGCATTGATCTTTGCTTGTGATGTCATAATTGGTTATGGACATTCACTGTCAATGTAATATGGAACATATAGGGTCACACACATAGGATTCACTTAGAATAGGAGTTTATTCATGAATTCTAATCGAATTGATTATTCAAGTGTTAAGGTACTCAATTTAATCAATAATTTACTGACTCGACTCTGAACCGACCAGTTGGAGTGTCAAATTAATTGGATATTGCATTGATTGAATTATGGATGAACCATGGCTTGAACTGATCATCTAAAGGTCATCAGATGATTGGTTTATGAGATGAACCACCCAGTTCACAAGAGAAACTTGATTGCATCAAGGATTAGTGTTGACCTCATGTTGTGCATTAATTGGATTAGAATTGCCAATACATTGCGATTGGGAAATATGTGATGAAATGATTGATACTGGGTGAACCAATCATCTCACATGACAACTGATCATCTATGAACCGATCATTTCACCACTCACAGTTTGTGAAAATTTGTGAAATTTTGGTCCCTTCCACTCTCGCACATATTGGGAACCCTGACCCTGACCCTCCTATAAATAGAGGAGTATTGGGGGCTTCCCAAAGATACAAGTCAATTGTTCCTGACAATTGTTTGTCTTCTCTGGTTGTGATAAGTGAGAGAACCTGAGAAAGTCCTACCAGATAAAGGGAGGGATAGTAAAGAACAACAAGTATGAGAGAGCAATTTGGTGACTAGTACGCCAATATGGAGGGATGACTCCTTCTTGTCCATTCTACTAGAATGTAAAGAGTTCTCTGTGGTCCGTGTGGACTACTTTAGAGGCGTGGAGCTTTTCCCGCTAGGAGGACAACATCAACTTGTTGTCTATGGTCATCAACTAGGAGGTTGACACATATGTTATTTGAGTATGACTTGAAGAAAGGGTGCACACCACGACGAGGAGATTGTTGCAGGAGTTGCTCCAGGACCATATATATCCTCTAAACCATCCTTTCCATTACATAGTTATTGACATGTTACATTTGTTTAAGGGGAATATGGCATTTAACATTTCTGTTTTCACTACCTATTCAGTCTCCATATTTCGCTACAAGGGTATCAGAGCCACGTCAAACTACTATATTTAGGATAATCGATATGATTGGATTTTTTTCCTCATTTATTTATTGCATACCATGCGAATACTTAAACTAATTAATGTGCATATCTAATATAACACCACATAATATCTGAATTAATATATATGTGATATGATATATATGAAATTTATACATGTCGCCCTAAAAATGAGTTTTGATGGTGTATGTGAAGCATGGTTATGGCCAATAACCCTATATATCTGTGCATGGTTGTATGGTTGATTTTATCTCGATTTGTATATCGAGCCTCTACCTTATCTTCTAGTTGTAAAAGTATTATTCTCTCTTACATATGCTCCCCTCGAATGCAACTAGAGGTTTTTCTTTTATCATGTAATATGTAATCGCATTAGGATATTTATTAGGACATTTTATTATCTTGTTACGATGAAGAAGAAGGTGCTCAACACTAGGACAACCAACTATCTCAGAAGGTGAGAAGACCAGCTAGAGGACCAAGGAGGATGAGCAAAACTGATTATCTAGTGTACTACTGATCGAATGAAGGACCCAGAAGATGGTGGACCACAGACCAGACCACCGATGTGATGACTAGTTGACTGGCCAGTAGGCGAGCTGACTGGTTCAAGGGTTGAACCGATCAACCTAGATTGGCATGCACAAATCTTCATCAGCAACAAGTTTCTACATGAGATGTAGACCTAGGTGGTGGTAACTCCTTATGGCTCCAAGGAATTATAGTAGAATATCCATAACCATCTCTTATATTTATTACATGCTTTCATTGTAGGATATAGCATGTATATGATACACAATATATATGGCATGATTGGATAATGTATAAGTATTTATAGATATAAACTCCCTCAATAACATATTAATTCTTAGATGTTTTCCATAAGAAACACACATGAAAAACTTTATCAACCAAGTGTGGGTTATGCCAAAATGTGGTGTGTCGTCCATCTCATGGAAGTGTGATGGTAGATATGTATGTTCTGCCAAAGTAGGGTGCATATTCTATCATGTTGTCTTTTGGGTTAGGCTGAACTGGGTGTCCTTAATGGGATTAAGAACCTAGAGGCCTGCATATGACTATGGCAAAGAGTTGTGCCTATCATCTATTCAAGAATTGCATGTGTTGCAATTGGAAAAAGTTGCCTACCTTAATAATTGATCACAGACGTTGGTGTAGGCTGGGTAATGATTGAATTATTTTAGATTTTGGATCACTCGAAGGTTGTATGTTGCAATATTCCTAATTGATATGTGAGTGCTATCAATTAGAATAAAATAGTGGGAGCAATAATTAATTTAAGGCCTAATTGAATATTGTCAGTTTTCAAATTAAATCAAATCAAAAGGGTTTTGACAAAGTGCAAACTTTTTCTCTTGTAGAATCAAATGAAAATCAAACAATCATTGTGGTTGGTCCTTAGGAAGGACATATTTAATGGGACAAATTTCCACGATTGGTTTTGAACTTTGAGAAGGGTTCTCAATGAAGAGAACAAGCTCTATATCCTAGAAATACCAATGCCAAAAATACCTGCTCTTAATGCACCGAGGGATGAAGTGGATGCTTACTGGAAGCATATCATGATGCTTTGGGTATAAAGCACCTTGTGCTAAACTTCATGAACTATGAGTTGAATGAGAAATGTGAAGACATAGGGATACTAGAGATGGTGACACATCTTGAGAACTTGAACTATAAGCACACAAAGCAAGAAAGGTACTATAACTCAAAGGTACTCTTTGAGTATAAGATGACAGAGGGAGACTCAGTAGAGGCCCATATGCTCAATATGATTGGGCATTAAACATCTAGAAGAACTAGAGTTCTCCTTGAGCCAAGAGTTGACCATAGATTTGATTCTACAGTCATTGCCTAAATTGTATAGCCATTCTATTCAGTGTTATCACTTGAATTACATGGCTATGCCTTTGTCAGATTTGCTTGGCATGCTGACTAATGTCAAAGAAAGAATGAAGAAGGACACATTCGTGATGGTGATAAATGAAGTCAAGTCCAAGGATGAAATGAAGGCCATGAAGAGTTCTGAGGTTGTACATAAATACATATCTTCTGAACTCAAGATAAAGAGAAAGAAAAGTACTAGAGGAATCTATCCTTTGTACTTGAAGCCATTTAGGAAGAAGAAGATGGGTTGTTGATATCCACTTCACATATATACGTTATTGAGATAAACTTATCTACTTCTTCATCTTAGATATCAGATACTGGATGTGGATCTCACATATGCTCGAATATGCATGATCTGAAAAGAAGTAGGCATTTGGGAAAGGGTGAGGTTAAACTGTGAGTCACAAATGGATCAAGAGTTGCTACCACTATAGTTGGAACCTATAATTTATCTCTACACACATGGATTGTAATAGAGTTAGTGAATTTCTATTATGTACCTTCCATAAATATAAACATCATTTATGTATCTTGTATGGACAAGGATGCATATGAATTTCATATTAAGAATGGTCGATGTTCTATTTCAAAATATGGGATATTTTATGGCAATGTCCGAATGTCTTATGGTCGTTAATTTCTAGATCTAAAGACATATATTTATAACATAAATACTAAAAGATTAAAACTCAACAAAACATATCATTGGCATTGTCATCTAGGGCACATAAATAAGAATCACATATCTAGACTCCATAAAGATGTCTATTTGGACTCTTTTGATTTCAAATCAATAGAGAAATATGAATCTTGTTTATTAGGCAAGATGACCAAGACTCCTTTCACTGGTAACAATAAAAGGGATAATGATCTATTAGGACTGATACATACTGATGTATGTGGCCCTTTTAAAACAACTTATAGAGGTTGATATCAATACTTCATTACCTTTACTGATGACTTCAGTACATATGGTTATGTTTACTTGATGAAACATAAGCTAGAAACTTTTGAAAAGTTCAAGGAGTTTATAAATGAAGTACAGAACCAACTTGGAAAAAGTATTAAGGCACTTCATTTTGATCGAGTTGGAGAATACTTAAGCCAAGAGTTTGAAGACCTTTTGTGAACACATGGTATCATATCATAGTGGACTCCACTTGGAACATCACCGCATAATGGTGTATCAAAAAGAAGGAAACACACATTACTAGATATGTGCAGTCAATGATGAGTTTAACTGAACTTCCTACAACCTTCTAGTGTTATGATCTAGAATCCTCCATGTTTACACTAAACCAAGAACCATCTAAAATCAGTTCAAAAGATGCCATATGAGATATGGACTGGAAAGTATCCTAAAGTGTCTTTTATGAGGATTTGGGGATGTAAAGCTTATGCAAGAAAATGTTTCCTAAAAATCTTGGCCCTAAATCTGATAAATGTTATTTTTTTGGATATCTTAAGGATACTACATCGACTTTCTAGTTGTTCAAATTTATGTTGATGAATGGTGAAACGTCAGGAGCGTGGGGGGAAGGCGGTGGAAAGGGCAATCGCGTGGAGAACCCTAATGACAGTGAGGATCATGATCGAGGGTCGGAGAATGAAGAAGGATCAGAAGCTAGGAAGGTCCTGCGTAGAGATGACAATCAGAAATTGACACAGGCCGGGCAAGGAGGGGTCATAGGGATCCCGATAGTGGGGATATCATTCAATTATGCAGGCATGCGAGGTCATTTGAGGGAGGCAGAACAGGAGATGTGAGTGGAGAATAATACGCTCGTTGGGCGAAAGATAGCAGCACAGCAGAATAACTCAAATCAAACTAATGGGGCGAGTGAAGAAGGAGGGACTACAGGTGCTTCTGGATCCACATGGACCGAGAAGGCACCATCCTTTAGCAGCGTGATCACCGGTACTAACAACAGGAAAGAAACCAATGGATTCTTTCTTAGCAAACTTTTTGAATATACTCTGGTAAGATTGGATGTAACCCTAGAGGAAATCGAAGGCAGACCAACGTTGAATATCAAACCAGAAGTGGAGGGAACCTCACTTGACCCTGGAAGTATGCAGTAGTAGTCCGCATGGTGGGGGCAGAGGTGGGGTATATGATGTTGCATGATATACTAAAAATGTTATGGAGAATTTCTGGTAGATTCAATATGTTCAAACTCAATCTTGGCCATTTTTTGGTCCTGTTATCGTGCCCCAGGGACTATGAGACGGCGCTCACCGGAGGTCCATGGAAGCTGTTCGGAAGAAGTCTGGTTGTTTGGGAGTGGCACCCAATGTTCACACCAACTGCATCATACCCAACACTCCTAGTATCTTGGGTACAAATCAGCAATCTGCCTCTACATTTGTATGTTCAAATGATGTTTGAGTACATCGGACTAGCATTGGGAAGACTTATAAAGGTTGATACGCATACTGCAAGCAGGACCCGGAGCAAGTTTGCAAGGTTAGCCGTTGAGATGGATACCACTCATCCTCTTGCCCCGTCCATCTGGATAAATGGAATTGAATACGATGTCAAATATGGAGGATTACCATGCGCGTGTGCACTATGTGGTGAGGAGGGGCACATCTCGAAAAATTGTCTAGAGAAGCAAGAGAATCACAGTAGGGAGGAGAATGAAGTTAGACAGTAGGAAAATACTGAAGATGACAAGAGCGGGAGCCAAGCACGGGAGGGCTGGAAGACACAGAGAAGGAGAGTGGGTCAAAGAAGGAGGGGAGACAAGTGAGCAGATGTTGATGGGGGAACTACATCAAGCGCTACAACTAATAATAGGTTTGATAGCCTGCTAAAAGAAGTAAGTGAGGATATTGAGGGACTCTGCGAGGACCAGGGAGTCAGTAATCAGCAGGATAAGGTTACTGACACTTCAAGGCGGAGCACAAAGATTTTGAGGAAGAAGAATAAATCTGCAAGCCAGACCTAGAATGAGGAGATACTCAAAGACATAATGAATATTTATGCACAAGGGCAGAAGAAGAAAACTCCTACTACGAAGGAAACAAAAGGAGGAAGTGAGGACCACAGAGTTGTAAATCTAGAAGTAAATGAGGTGATCATCATGGAGAACATTGAGGAGGGGGAGGAGGTACAAATGAAGGAGATGGACGATGAAGGACCTATGAGGGAAAGCAAAGTTGTAGAACACCCAACATCAAGTATCGAGGATACAGATGAGTTTCTAGCTATAGTGGCATCACAAAAGGCCAGAAGGAGCAAGAAAGATGGAATGAAAATGAAATGAGTTGGAAAGGCAAGCACACCACAACCAGGTCGGGATGGCAGACAGAGAAACCCAAGGAGACCTTTAGATAAGGAGGCTGAAGCTATCCGTGAGGGAACATACATCACAGTTGACAAGGAGGCGGAGCAACCAATAGGAGAGGAAGGTGGGAAGGAACATGGTAGCATGGAGGAGGGTCCACCGGCTGAGCTGAACGTTCAGAAAGAACTAGACAGCCAGTAATTCCACCTATTTCACATCACCTGATGATTGATATCCTCTACTGGAATACCTGGGGTATCGGCAACGACAAAACCCAGAATACTTTGAAGGAGTTCATGAGCATTAAGAAACCAAATATTGTTGCTTTCTTAGAGCCATGCATCGGTGGACAACAAGCAGAAGGAGTGATAAAGAAATTGGGACTACGGAAGTCGTATAGAGTGGAAGCCAGAGGTTTTGCAGGTGGCATTTGGGTGGGCTGGAATCCTACTCGCTGCACTGTGGAGGTGATATACAGTCACCGACAATTCATACATTGTAGAGTAAACAACTAGTTATTGGTTACCATTGTGTATGTGAACCCTCATCGATCTATTCAGAAACTCTTGTGGGATCTCCTCAAGGAGATTGGACAAGCGGTTGATATGATGTGGGTAGTGTTGGGTGATTTCAAGGCCATGTTATATCCCAATGAAAAGTTCAGAAGAAAACATTTCTACTGCAATGAAGCCAACGAGTTCAGTGATACGTTGATGGAAGTTGGACTTGTAGATATAGGATTCACTGGAATGAAGTACACCTACAAGCATCGCATGCTTCAAGAAAGGTTGGACAGGGTAGTGGCAATGTGACGTCCCCAGATTTTGGCTTCTCCAAACCCTCTTGGGAATGAGATGTCAGAATCTAAAAACATCATCCAATCATATCAGAGAGCAATGCGGAATCATAATACACATACATGAACTTACAACTATACATACACCATAACACATCTCAACATTCAACATGTACATTATTATAATATGAATTACAATTGTATATTGAAAGAGAATTTTACAAGTCTGTGAACATGTATGCTAGCAGGATCTTAGACAATAGGTAAAACCTATAAAACTTGCTCACATCCTATTCTTTTATCCCATTCTAGCTCTGGACCTAGAAAATACGAGAAACAAAAACATCAATAAAAGTTGGTACGTGGAATTAAAAAGTTATACTATGCTAGCATATAAAATACTCAAAATTGGAGAAAGAGAATGAAAATGTTATTTAAACGTGGAAAATCAGGTAATCCCAAGTTATTATCCTCATTTAGAATCAATATGCATTACTATGGTGGACTTACCACAAACATAAATGGTCGGCTCTTCCTCGTGTACCTTGTACTCTAGGGATCTCCCCGTATACCATGTACTCTAGGGAGGTGCTAGTCAACATTAAATCTTTCCCTCACTAATAGGGAGTTTAATGAGCACCATTAGTAACTACATTTCACTTATCTTCAATTATGTTCTTTTATATTCAAGGCGGTAAATTATCAATTATTCATATATCCACAACCATCAATGTAGTTCAATTACATGCAAGCAAGTACATATATTTAGCATCCAGCAAAATCTAGTCATATAATTATATCCACATACTTGAGTTTAGATATTCCTCAAATATCCATGATCATCTAGATAAACTGGTCAGCACCTGATTTAAAGCAATTAATCATCATTAATATAGGTATACCATATTCTTGGTATTTTAGGTCCAAATTAGGGTTTAGGCCAAACCTAGTTTCAAACTAACCAAAACCTGTCTCTAATATTTTTATACTGATCTAAAGGTCATAATTAGGGTCTGATTCAAGTTTCATAATTTTTTTAATGGTTGATCTATTTTCTAAAATTAGTATTAGGTTTAATGCATCTAAATCAAAATCCTCAAAAATGAATCATCAAAAGTCTAAATCTAAAGGTTTCATAGTGAAGAGGGTATTTTTCTGAATCTATGGGTATTTTTTGAGCATTTATTGGCCAAGGGAGCTATTTATAATGTATTTTCTAAGAAAAAATCCTTTTCTGGATATCAAAAGCATTTTACCTTACCATTGCCTGAGGTGTCAGCCATTGATCGGCCCACACTGGGAAGATTAGCTCCCCAGCTTGCACCCTTGGCTTATTTTCTTATGATCAGACTGGGCGGTTCATGCGGTGGTCTGCCTCAACCCCTTCCATGTTGACACCAGAAGCGATGTGTCGTCCGCTACACGGGCTTCATCTACAGATGCCAGACCTGAGCGTCGTCGTCGCCTAGGTTCACGAAGAGGAACCCTATGATCAGGCTCCAGCATCATGCAAGCCTTGGGTCTTCCATAGCCAGTGCCGCCGCAAGTGAGTTCCCCAGGGAGGAACCACGTTGGCGTCAAACTCCAACCTTGCCCGTTCGGCACCTTGGCTACTTGGACAGAGCTAAAAGCCCCCTTACCGCTAGGTGGTCATCTTCCCTGCCGCCGCAGGATGGAGAAAAAAGGGGGAAAAGAGGTTGCCGACCCTTCTGCTCGAATCAACCTCACTCAAAGAACCGACAATGCCCAATGAACTTTCGAGATCTTATAAACTCAAAAGGGATGCCTTGATATTTTCCCTTGACTCTACCTTCATCCTGACATCCACCGTCTTCGCTGACTGTGGCGGATCTTCTTCTCTCACGACCTTGGATCTGCATCCACTTCAAGTATGGTCGGCGTTCCTCTACTCCCGTGAGGGATGAAAAGGGGGAAAGAGCCATCCTCGTGCTACTAACAATGGAGATGGAGCTCGTAGGCCTGTTTCACCTCCTCCACATTGTACTCAAGTGCTCCCTCGACTTCGGTTTCCCACAACGATCACTCTGTACACCTCATGATTTCCTTTGGGGATTTCTTCTTACTCCCTCTATGTTCGACCCTCACTTGTATTGGGCGGTGGAGACTGGAGAGGAAAATGTAAGATGAAGTGGATATGCAGGTTGTTCCACATTGCGTTTGAGGGTTTGATCTATTTGTACTGATGTGTAGATCATGGTCTTGCAACCTATATTTCCATTGGTTTCCCCCCACCTTCTTCGGATCTAAAGGATGCCTAGACTGGTTTCTGTTCCTCCATTTATGGAGGTTAGGGATGACATGTTCCCTCTATCAGTGGCTCTCGATGCTGTAAAAGGTAGTGTGACATTAATATGCCACAGATCTAAGTACTAAATAGCTAAAAGAACATAGTTTGATCACATTTATATCCATAATGTCCTCATATTCAAAAAGATACATCTGTTTCTAGAAATCTCCAAAAATTCTAATATTTTAGACATAGGTTGATGATAACCTAAAGCAACTCCTATAAATGTTTAAGACAAAAATCCATTATTTGATTATGCAGATTAATTATTCAAACAACCATACAAAATATATGTATAAGCCTTGAATTCAATATAGACAATCATCAAACATTGGTCTAGCAAGTCGAACAACACTTATTATGATCCTAAAATACCTCAAGGCTTGTCAATTTGTCACTTGAGTTTGCTACGTCTGCGAATTGGACCTCTTGACTTCATAAGTACCCAAATCAAATAATAAAAAGCAATATATATCATACTTGGAACTCAAATCAATATCATAATCACCAATCACATCTTTACTTTAACCATACCATTTAAGGTGATGTGATTCAAAATTAGATGATCAATTCCTCAAGTGAGTTCAACCGCCTAAAGAACGCTCATGGTCTTGGAATATCATACTGGGTATCAAAATCCTAAAATTGAGGTCATCACATTCACCCCACCTTAAATCGAATTTCGTCCTCAAAATTCAAATAATATCAGGATTGATTTGATAGTAAGAGTTTCTAATACCTCCATGCCTGGACTTCTAGGTGCCAAAGTTGTCATACTTTTAGAACCCTAAATTGTCATCTCAAGACATTAATGCATCTTGGGTGTAACCACCCAACCTTATATAGATTGAAGCATTACAAAAAAAAAATGGAATTGAAGAACAACTTCATTACTTAGTCATAACCTGACATTCTATTATTATAGGATTCATATCCCTTATTACCCTGATAGTTAGGGATTTTTTTTCTCATATGAAGTTAAGGAGGTATTACTTAAGTTTTATATTTCACTCCACTATCCCGTGTAAGATTATGTCAAGATATCATATCATTTATTGGGGGGGTGTTACACTTAACATCATCATTTTGGTTTATGATCACATCATACTAGAATTTCATCATTAGAGAAGGGCTTGATTTTTTTTTGTATTTACCTATTAGGTTCCACCCTATTGTGTGAGAGTTATGCTCACACTTAGAAGCATAGATTGAGAAGGATCAATGTTAGGAACCATATTTTATGATCATGTAAGCTATGATCCAAAGATGTTTTTTTTAGCTCATGATTTCCCATTTATATCTTTCATGTGTGATATAAAGGGAAAGAGAATATACTAAGACAATCTTATCATGATTCCAAACTTAGATATTGCATGTATGATATAGGAAACAAATATATAATAGGTCAACCTTATGTGAGTGACTCATACATAAATCATCCATATAGCTCAAGTGAGGTTTCTAGTATCATATATCAAGAAAGAGAAGTGGGAGGAATCATATTTATGAGTATCTTATTCCCAAGGCATTTTACTCTCAAAACTTGAGTTCATATATCACCTCACTTGCAACTAATGATGAGATTCAAAACATATGTCGCTCAATCTAGGACCTAAATCAATCAAAAGAACTGACTTTCTCATTATTAGTCGTCTACCCATCATTTCTTTTATAACCCAACTCTCACATATAGGATTGAATCATGAAAAAGGACTCAACTCATCTACTCAAGAGCAACTTAGCTTAGGACACATCATTTCACATTATCTCATATTTTTCATATATTGTAGGGTAGGTCCTATGACCCTCTCCTTGTGGGTCTCACTCTCTCTGGAGTTCACCACATATGTTGTCCTAACCCTAGAGGTCCTCCTTCGTAAAAGAGCTTGAGGCTCATGCATATTCAACGTTATCTTAACTTAGCTCATCTTAAGTAGGCAAAGGAAATGTACTTTCATCATCATGACTTAGCATAGATCCTCTAAGAGTGGATTTGGCTCATATACAACTCAAATCTTAATAAAGAAACTTATACCATCATGGATTAAAGTTGGATAATATTTTGTATTCTTAATTCCTTTATCTTTCTTTTGCCTATCTATGTATCACATAACCTTATGACGCTCTAGATGTCTAATCTAGATCTATTCTCTCTTCTAGACTGATGTCACTCCCTTTCACTTAGATTGCATGAACACCCACTACTCTCTTGTGTGAGGGACACATTTTTTTTATATTTACATATATCTAATAAAATATTATATAGTTTTTCTCCGAGAAAGAAGGCGTCAGAGAAAACTGTCGAGGTGCGAGCCGATTGGGAAACAAAACCAAACCAGCAAACTCGAGTGTCCAACACACAGTAGATAGTCTGGTGCCATGCAACCTAGTGAAATGGTGAGAACATGGGGTAGATTAGTGTAGCTACCCAATGCATATGAGCTCTATATGCAAAGGGTTTCAGACACTTGTCTAAACCTAGTTCTCGAACATCTAGGTTCTAACTTAGAGGCTAAGGCAAACCTTATTCCTATAGAACAACTTACTAAGTTTCTAGGGATTAAAGTGAAAGGTGAAATTTAGTTTTATGTTTCATGGTGAGAAATTGTCAGGTGTAGCTATTGTTCATGCTCTGATACCAACTATGACGTCCCCAGATTTTGGCTTCTCCAAACCCTATTGGGAATGAGATGTCAGAATCCGAAAACATCATCCAATCATATCAGAGAGCAATGCGGAAGCATAATATGCATAAATGAATGTACAACTATACATACACCATAACACATCTCAGCATTCAACATGTACATTATTACAACATGAATTACAATTGTATATTGAAAGAGAATTTTACAAGTTTGTGAACATGTATGCTAGTAGGATCTTAGACAATAGGTACAACCTATACAACTTGCACACATCCTATTCTTTTATCCCATTCTAGCTCTGGACCTAGAAAATACGAGAAACAAAAACATCAACAAAAGTTGGTACGTGGAATTAAAGAGCTATACTATGCTGGCATATAAAATACTCAAAATTGGAGAAAGAGAATGAAAACATTATTTAAAGATGGAAAATCAGGTAATCCCAAGTTATTACCCTCATTTAGAATGAATATGCATTACTATGGTGGACTTAGCACAAACATAAATGGTGGGCCCTTCCCCATGTACCTTGTACTCTAGGGATCTCCCCATATACCATGTACTCTAGGGAGGTGCTAGTCAACATTAAAGCTTTCCCTCACTAATAGGGAGTTTAATGAGCACCACTAGTAACTACATTTCACTTATCTTCAATTATGTTCTTTTATATTCAAGGCGGTAAATTATCAATTATTCATATATCCACATCCATCAATGTAGTTCAATTACATGCAAGCAAGTACATATATTTAGCATCCAGCAAAATCTAGTCATATAATTATATCCACGTACCTGAGTTCAGATATTCCTCACATATCCATGATCATCTAGATAAACTGGTTGGCACCTGATTTAAAGAAATTAATCATCATAAATATAGGTACACCATATTCTTGGTATTTTAGATCCAAATTAGGGTTTAGGCCAAACCTAGTTTCAAACTGACCAAAACTTGTCTCTAATATTTTTATACTGATCTAAAGGTCATAATTAGGGTCTGATTCAAGTTTCATAATTTTTTTGATGGTTGATCTATTTTCTAAAATTAGTATTAGGTTGAAAGCATCTAAATCAAAATCCTCAAAAATGAATCATCAGAAGTCTAAATCTAAAGGTTTCACAATGAAGAGGGTATTTTTATGAATCTATGGGTATTTTTGGAGAATTTATTGGCCAAGGGAGTTATTTATAATGTATTTTCTAAGAAAAAATAGGTGTCAGCCATTGATTGGCCCACACTGGCAAGATTAGCTCCCCAGCTCGCACCCCTGGCTGATTTTCTTATGATCAGACCGGGCGGTTCATGCGGTGGTCTGCCTCAACCCGTTCTGTGTTGACACCAGAAGCGATGCGTCGTCTGCTTCACGGGCTTCATCTGCAGACGCTAGACCTAAGTGTCGTCGTGGCCTAGGTTCATGAAGAGGAACCCAGCGATCAGGCTCCATCATCATGCGAGCCTCGGGTCTTCCATAGCCAGTGTCGCTGTAAGTGAGTTCCCCGGGGAGGAACCACGTTGGTGTCAAACTCCAACCTTGCCCGTTCGGCACCTTGGCTCCTTGGACAGAGCTGAAAGCCCCCTTATCGTTAGGTGGTCATCTTCCCTGCCGTTGCAGGATGGAGAAAAAAGGGGGAAAAGAGGTCTCCGACCCTTCTGCTCGAATCAACCTCACTCAGAGAACTGACAAGGCCCAATGAACTACCAGAGATCTTATAAACTCAAAAGGGATGCCTTTATATCTTCCATTGACTCCACCTTCATCCCGACATCCACCATCTTCGCTGACTGTGGTGGGTCTTCTTCTTTGACGACCTTGGATCTACATCCACTTCAAGGATGGTCGACGTTCCTCTACTCCCGTGAGGGCCGAAAAGGGGGAAAGAGCCATCCTTGTGCTGCTAATAGTGTAGATGGAGCTCGTAGGCCTGTTTCACCTCCTCCACATTGTACTCAAGTGCTCCCTCAACTTCAGTTTCCCATAGCGATCACTTTGTACACCTCATGATCTCCTTTGGGGATTTCTTCTTACTCCCTCTATGTTCGACCCTCACTAGTATTGGGCGGTGGAGATGGGAGAGGAAAATGGAAGATGAACTGGAGAAGCAGGTCGTTCTACATTGTGTTTGAGGGGTTGATCTATTCGGACCGATGTGTAGATCATGGTCTTGCAACCTATATTTCCATTGGTTGCCCCCCACCTTCTTCAGATCTAAAGGACGCCTAGACTGGTTTCTGTTCCTCCATTTACAGAGGTTAGGGATGACATGTTCCCTCTATATGTGGCTCTCGATGTTGTAAAAGATAGCGTGACATTAATTTGCCACAGATCTAAGTACTAAATAGCTAAAAGAACATAGTTTGATCACATTTATGTCCATAATGTCCTCATATTCAAAAAGATACATCTATTTCTAGAAATCTCTAAAAATTCTAATATTTTAGACATAGGTTGATGATAACCTAAAGCAACTCCTATAAATGTTTAAGACAAAACTCCATTATTTGATTATGCAGATTAATTATTCAAACAACCATACAAAATAGATGTATAAGCCCTGAATTCAATATAGAAAATCATCAAACATTAGTCTAGCAAGTCCAACAACACTTATTATGAACCTAAAATACCTCAAGGCTTGTCAATTTGTCACTTGAGTTTGCCACGTCTGTGAATTGGACCTCTTGACTTCATAAGTACCCAAATCAAATAATAAAAAGCAATATATATCATACTTGGAACTCAAATCAATATCATAATGACTAATCACATCTTTACTTTAACCATACCATTTAAGGTGATGTGATTCAAAATTAGATGATCAATTCCTCAAGTGATTTCAATCGCCTAAAGAACGCTCATGGTCTAGGAATATCATATTGGGTATCAAAATCCTAAAATTGAGGTCATCACAGGAAAACAGCGAGTCCATTCAGTGATTCCCCCACATGTACCTAGAACATCTACCACGTATAAACTCTGATCATTGTCCTATTTTCCTGTGCTCACGATATCGGCCAGCTATGAATGGCGGGAGAAGATTCAGTACTAGGGCATCTTAGCACAAGGAAACCCACTTCTCAAACATGCTGAGTGTAGTTTGGAACAAAGATGAGTGCTTTGAAGAGGCATTGAAAGCAGCACAAGGGCACATGAATGACTGGGATCAGAGGTTGTTGAAGGACAGAAGAAAGCACAAGGATAGGCTGATAAAGAATATCAATTCCTTGCAAACAAACTTGGTGAGCAGATATGACACTACTACAGATGACTTGTGAAATCAAATGCAGATTGAGTTAGACGACATTCTACAAAAAGAAGAAGAGGATTGGAAACATAAAGCCCATTTGGAATGGATAAAGGATGGAGATAATAATTCTAAGTTCTACCATGCGTGGGTGAACCAAAGAAGACGGGGAAATATCATCACTATGCTGAAGAACAACCAGGGTGAGTGGATAACGGAAAAACAAGAACTGATAACCACGCTGATCACGCATCTGAAGCAAGTTCTTACAGACCCAGGGGAAAGAAAATAGGAGCACATACAAAGGATTCCGAGAGAGTTTAAAATGATGGAGGCTAACCAAAAAGAAGAGATTGCAAGTGTTATGACCCACGTTGAGGTTAGCCAGTAAATACCTCAATTAACATGAAACACCTTGATTAGTGTTGAGTATATTATTAAATAGCATGGTTGATCAAGATAAGATTATATGTGAATCAATAGTTGAGATTCAATCATCTGAGGCAATTAATGATAATTGCAGTGCTAATTGTTAAGTTAAATAAGTGTCTATGAAGCGAATAGTATTTTTATTAGTTGAAACACACTAATTAGGATGATTTCTTGCACTGAGGGTGTAGAGGATCTCACACTTGAAATTTTGCAAGAGAAATCATCTTAATCAGATACTCGAGGCGAGAGTTATAACATTTCTTAGAAACTTGGACCTAGGATGCAATTTTTCCAGTATTTGGCTTTTTATTCTTTCTTTTCTTTTCTTTCCCTTCCACCCTTATCACTTTCACGCGGATAGCCGCTTGAAAAGGCACCGACCTACTCTCAGTTTCAGTCATGAAGGGGCGATCTTGGGCGATGTCTTGAGCCCTAGAACTCCAAGCTAGCTGCGCCCATATCTCCTCTTCCTTTTCTTTTCTTCTTCTTCCCCAACCTCACCCTAAGAGCGCCGACCTACAGAGGAGCTATGGCCAGTAGTAGGTCGATCAGCAGGCAAGCCGCGGTGCGGGATGGCAGCCGTTCAGGGCTAGGGATGGGCCGATTCCGCGACGTCTTGCTCCTCTACCAACTCCTTCCTCCATCTATCCTCTTCTTCACCTCGTCAGCACCTCATCAGGATGGGCGGCGCCCATACAGAACCTGCACCTGCGCCCAATCGACAGCAACAAAGGAAGCACGGGCAGGGTGTATGGGGGCCCAAGGCTCCATGGAGCAGGTCACCCACTTTCTCTACTCCTCTTTCCTTTCCCTATTCCAAACCCTAACGTCACCCAAGCAGTAGGGGTGCCGCCCCCAACCAGAGCAGCAGCTGCAAGCTGCGTCAAGAAGGAACAGGGAGCAGCCATGGGCACAGCTAGCACCCGAAATGACGCTTTGGGTTCGTCCTTAAGGTCCAGACAACAAACCAACAACCCTAGTCCTTGATTCGGCTTTAATCGAGTTCATCTTCAATGAGTGCATGCAACTGTTCCATTGCAACAGGTTCGAAAATTTGGGTCTATTCCAAGGTAGAAGACTACTGACGTATACCCAGAAACTAGTCCCTGGACGTGTTCCTGGATGGGTCCAGATGAATTCGGACATTCCGAATTAGGTGAGTAGGAGTTCATTTAGTTATCATCATTTAACTCCTCAGTTGGAATTTTTCGGTAAACTGTGCATTTTTCGCTGATACTTGGTTTTTGGACAGTATTTGGCGTTACTCAAATTTTATTTCATAAACTGCTTCCTTATGCCGTTATATGATTTGGTTTAGCATCTGATCAGTGTGGATTGAATTAATGAATTTATATGGTTCATTGGAACTTGAAATACGTAATATGATTGATGAAAATGATAGAATTTCCTGTATTACAACTGCAATGTATACGTTGAGAATAAAATGGATGTTTAGCATCGAAACTGGATAAGTTGATACTGAGTCATGTTTATAGATGACAAATAATGTTTATGTATATGTGGGTAATAGAGATTACTCGGATGTCGAGCATAGTTAGCATCCTTAGACTTTTAATTTGCATAGTTCAAACGAAATGAAATGACTAGTAAAATAAATGTGTATGCTTTACGAGTAATTCCAGTAAGATGCGAATAAATGTGATAAAGTATTTCAAGTTGAGTATTCCTTTCAATATAGTATATTTGAATGTTCAGTAATATGAAATCAGTATAGAGACGTGGAATAGATATGAAATTTATTTACAGTGAACGAATCGGTTTGCATGAAACCATAGCTGAGTTATGAGTTATTGCGATATAAGTGAATAGTTGTTGTACTATATATATAGAAATGTTATGAAAGTCGAATTTATGGTTTCAGCTAGTGAATTGCAGAATTACAATATATTCCAGTAGTCGAATATGTGCGAGAGAGACACAATGTTATAAGAGTTTTCTTGTTATAATAAAATGTGTTAGACTTAGATGCCCTGACACCGTAGAACCCCTTTTGGAGGTCTGTGCCTTAGGGGTGAAACGACCTACCTAGCGTGTGTCTAGATGGTCGGTGGCTCGTGTTCAACAATAATCTGTGCGTGTGTCACAGTGGCACGAGGACAGAGAGGCAGTGTTCAACAATAATCCGTGCGTGTATCACGGTGGCACTGGAGTAAATAGGGGTTATTCAACAATAATCTGTGCGTGTGTCACAGTGGTAACCCAAACTCTCCGCCTGTGTGCTCAGGTTAGAGGAGGAGTCTAGAGTACACTCTTTGAGAGTGCAGTGAGGCCGTGTGAGCCTGAGAGTCCTGACGCAGACCAGGACGACAGTCAGACTTAGCATTTCCCAGGTTTGTCGCTAAGTCTTGTACGGTGGGTTCGTAGTTCGCTACGAGACTTTATATGCAGAGTACACTGCATATGATCAGGGCATAAGTTAAAAGATGATTACTTAGAATTAAGGTAGATTAATATGAAACTTGTGTATGTTCAGATTTAGAATTTATAATACTTGTTCTTTAAATGTTCAGTATACTTTTCTGCGATAATTGCACTGTTTAATTTGAACTGCGCAGTTTGTTATTTTATCCACATATTCCTGTTAAATGTAAAATTATGGAGTTATCCGATGATGGCTAAGTGAAATATTATTCACTGAGCGAGTAGGCTCATTCCTCTACTCAAACATTTTCAGGTCAGCGACTATTCCAGGAATCAGGAGGATCTTTTCATCCTAACGCTTAATCTGTAGAAGGTATATGTAGTTAGTTTTAGTTAGATAGTGGTCTCTTAGTCCTTTCCCCTCGGTCCTTGGGACATGGTGTGGGTGAGAGAGAGTGTGTATGTGGAATGTGTATAAAGATGTAAATTAACTGTTATGTTTACTTTCTGTTAAACAATGTTACATGTTGTAAAATCTGTTTACTTACTCTAGCCAGTTTAATTGAAATGCTTCCGCAATAGTTTATTATGTTTTAGTTTACAACAATAATCCGGATATCATTACGAAGTTTTAAAAAGAAAAAGTTCTCAGTGATTTGTTTATGTGATAATCCCTCCGTCGCGCCCTAATCTCGTGATTAGTGGTTAGTGTGAGATCGAGGTGTGACATCTAGGTATCAGAGCATAGGTTGAGTATATGAATACTCTAAGTCAAGGTCAGGGGACGATAAGAGACCAATAGGATTAGGACTTAAGTGTCTTCCTTCTAACTACAATTTTCTAATAGGAAGTGTTCTATTATACTATTGCAGATGGCAGGAAGAGGATGTGGTCACGAGAACCAAGTAAAGAGTTTATGTTGAATTGTCAGGGATCATTAGGGTCGAAAGATAGAGTTATAAGTGAGAAAAATAAGAAGTGATATGTCTTTAGCTCTGGGAGGTCTGAGTGTTTAGATACCCTGGCCAGGTGTCTGAATACTTAGATTGACCAGTATTAAGCTACTCTGTCTATTCTTCTCTGGATGCCCTGGCCAGGTATGCAGAGGAAGGATAGGCTAGAGAGAAACCCTAGAAATTTTAGGGTTAAGAAACTGAAAATTTATGCAGGAGTAAGAGCTTAAACATAGGATGTGATGCAACTCTTGCTTTATATTGCTTATTTGATTGGAAATCATTAGAAATGCTCTTATATGTATGGATTTAGATTTTCAGTTTATAGAATAAATATGATTCTTTTATATTGTTGTGTGTCATGAAGTGATTTAGTTATTGTTTATATTCTTTGTATTAAGTAGACTAGAAATTATGTTTAAATGAGTCTGCCCTAGGTGGATATTCTTTCCACATGTTTGAGATTAATAGGAGTTGGTTAATCCTGAGTAGCTCTTGGCTTCAGGACTACAGGTTCGGCCTGGTCCGGCTGGCAGGATGCGTTACTGAGATCTAATGACTCCTATTAATAATATAATAAAATAGATCCTGGATAATTTAGACCCGAATCATGGTGAAAAATGTATATACACTAAGATGTTGAGATATAAGGGAAAGATTAGAACCACTAAGAATTAGTTGGAACTGACATCGGAGACCCAACATTGAGACCTCATATGAGCAATCCTTAATTAGAAATAAAGGAACACAATAAGGGTCAGGTTAAATTTAATGATTAGGTGAGAAATACCCTTAATGGTACTAATCAATAATGCATAACCAATGCATGGATCCAATACATGATTAGTAAACCCTAGTGGAGGGTGTATCATTGTGAAACCCTAGTTGAGGGTGTATCATTGCGATTGTTTATAGGCAACTTTATAAGTTATGCCTTAAACTAAGATAAGTCAATATCATGTGAGATAGTTGGACAATTCTAATGTGTGGCCTATGCATTATATGCTAAGGGTGTGTATTCTGTGATGGAATGCATTAAGAGGGGAAATACCTTAATACAAGATAAAGTTGGTTAACTCAAGAGGGTCTGAATTAATGAGAAATGGAACCCTAATTTGGGGAAAAGGGAATGATAAGCCTTGTTTGATAGTGAACCTTAATTCCTGGTCAAGGAATGATGGTATTACTATTGTATCACATGATGTGATGAATATCTTGTATGACTGTTATCATGCCTAATAACCATGCAGGTATGATGAGATAATGAATATAGCCAAGTTGGGCTGTGACATTTATATAATAAATGTTGATTGGCTTTTTGTGTGTTGATGTTGTTGTTGTTTAATAAAAGTAATAATGTGTACGGATTTTATGAACCATGTGAATAAGTTGTTTCCTAGTGAGAGGTGACAAGATATGAATGGCCCTGTGAGCCATGTGTGATGCTTGGGTAACAAGTATCATGTTTATTTGTAGCATTTGTGTTAATAAGTTATGCTAGAGAACTTGGTTGATGTTACATTTCTGTTATATATTTATAGTTCATTGATGATTATTCATATCTGTTGTATTCATTACAAGTAGATGGATGAACTTATGAGATCTAAAGTTTGATTTCAAACTAAGGAAGCAAAGTCACACCACAATAATGCTATGTTACTGATAAGGACCAAACCCTAGAATGTTTAGAGTTGAAGTAGTTCAAGGGATGTCGCTAGTGATTTGACCTTGAATACTAGTATCTTTATAAAACAAGATCATACGATTTGCACTATGAAAGGTAACCTAGCACTAATAAAATCCAGGGTTTAGAAGTAGTTAATCTAAAAGGTAGATAAACAATATGAAAATGACTCGGAGAAAAGAGTAAGATATAATTTTGAAATGTAACAAGTATGTTTTGAATAAAAAGAGAAATATGAAATAAGTGAAGTGTGTTATGAAATAAATTCTTACAGTAGTAATAAGAAGTTAGTACCATAGAATGAGGAGTATTACTCGTCACATGATCTGGAATTCGTTGTTGTAGTTCATGCTCATAAGACATGATGTTACTGTCTTTATGGTGAGGTGTGCTAGGTGTTTATAGATCATAAGAGCTTGATATATATCTTTACCTAGAAGGATCTGAATCTTAGACAGCGGAG
Organism: Alisma plantago-aquatica; assembly: GCA_963693085.1. Taxonomy (NCBI): domain Eukaryota; kingdom Viridiplantae; phylum Streptophyta; class Magnoliopsida; order Alismatales; family Alismataceae; genus Alisma; species Alisma plantago-aquatica. The sequence continues at coordinate 216,836,570 of OY856414.1, read as the reverse complement.
ATGATTAGAATTGATTAAGGATTATGATATAATGATAGATTATCACCCTGGAAATACGAATGTGGTAGCAGATGCTTTGAGCATAGTGTTAAGTTCAACAGTTGATGCATTCTCTATTGCATGTTTCGAGAGAGACATGCTAGTAGAAATGTGAAAGTTGAACTTAGACTTAGGGGTGACAGAGCAGAGTGGTTGGATTGCACAGATGCAAGTCAAGCCTACTTTTTATGATCAAATCAAGGAACTACAATAGGGTGACAGTGAGTTACATCAAATCATGCATGGCATGACATGGGGTAAAGACCAAAGTTTAGGTTTTCAGATGATGGTGTGTTGTATTAGCATGATATGTTGTGTACCTCGAGACAGTGATTTGAAAGAAAAGATTCTTGAGGAAGCACATGCATCAATGTATGCTATGCATTTAGGCAACACTAAGATGTACATGAATCTCAAGGAGATGTACGGGTAACCTGGTATGACAAGGGATGTAGCTGAGTATGTGACTAGGTGTAGTGTGTGTCAGTAGGTTAAGGCTGAGCACCAGAAACCTACAGGTACTTTGCAACCTTTTCCTATAGCAGAATGGAAATGGGAACATATCAAAATGGATTTTGTGATAGGGTTGCCCAGGACACCTACAGGTTGTGGCTCGATATGAGTGATGGTGGATAGACTAATTAAGTCTGCTCACTATCTTCATATTAAGTCAACCTTTGATGTCCCAAAATTGACTAAGATATACATGGATGAAATAGTTAGGTTGCCTGGTATTCCAGTTTCAATCATATCAGATTAAGATCCTAAGATCACATCTAGGTTTTGGAATCAGTTGTATCGTGCTTCAGGCACAAAGTTGAGATTCTACACAACTTTCCATGCACAGACGAACGGTCAATCAGAAAAGACCATTTAGACCCTTGAGGAACATGCAGAGAGTAGTTGAAAGTTACATAGGACAGGCAGAAGAGCTATGATGGAAAGAGGCGTTGACCTCTTGAGTTTCAAGTTGGTGATGAAATGTATCTGAGGGTTTCACTGTGGAAAGGAGTGTTGAGGTTTGCCAAGAGAGGCAAACTGACTCCTAGGTTTATGGGCCCATATCCTATCATTGACAGGATTGGACCTATAGCCTATAAGTTAGATTTGCCATCCGAGTTGGCTAATCTACATGATGTGTTTCATGTATCGATACTGAAGAAATGCTATCCTGGTACAGAAAAGATAGTAGACCCAGAACCGGCACAGCTCAGATCAGATGTGTCCTATGTTGAGGGACCAATTCAAATAAGTTGATCGGAGGATCAAGAAACTCAAGAATTTTGAGATACCCTTAGTGAAGGTTTTGTGGAAGAAACTGTAACTTAGAGAAAGCCACGTGTGAGTTTGAGTCAGAGATGCGTAGCAAGTTTTCTTTTCTCTTTTAGGAATTTCGGGATGAAATTCTTATAAGGGAGGGAGATTGTTATGACCCACGTTGAGGTTAGCCAGTAAATACCTCAATTAACATGAAACACCTTGATTAGTGTTGAGTATATTATTAAATAGCATGGTTGATCAAGATAAGATTATATGTGAATCAATAGTTGAGATTCAATCATCTGAGGCAATTAATGATAATTGCAGTGCTAATTGTTAAGTTAAATAAGTGTCTATGAAGCGAATAGTATTTTGACTAGTTGAAACACACTAATTAGGATGATTTCTTGCACTGAGGGTGTAGAGGATCTCACACTTGAAATTTTGCAAGAGAAATCATCTTAATTGGATACTCGAGGCGAGAGTTATAACATTTCTTAGAAACTTGGACCTAGGATGCAATTTTTCCAGTATTTGGCTTTTTATTCTTTCTTTTCTTTTCTTTCCCTTCCACCCTTATCACTTTCACGCGGATAGCCGCTTGAAAAGGCGCCGACCTGCTCTCGGTTTTAGTCGCGAAGGGGCGATCTTGGGCGATGTCTTGAGCCCTAGAACTCCAAGCTAGCCGCGCCCCTATCTCCTCTTCCTTTTCTTTTCTTCTTCCTCCCCAACCTCGCCCTAACAGCACCGACCTGCAGAGGAGCTACGGCCAGCAGTAGGTCAATCAGCAGGCAAGCCGCGGTGTGGGATGGCAGCCGTTCAGGGCTAGGGATGGGCCGATTCTGCGGCGTCTTGCTCCTCTACCAACTCCTTCCTCCATCTATCCTCTTCTTCACCTCGTCAGCACCTCATCAGGATGGGCGGCGCCCATACAGAACCTGCACCTGCGCCCAATCGACAGCAACAAAGGAAGCACGGGCGGGGTGTATGGGGGACCAAGGCTCCATGGAGCAGGCCACCCACTTTCTCTACTCCTTCTCTTTCCTTTCCCTATTCCAAGCCCTAACGTCGCCCAAGCAGTAGGGGTGCCGCCCCCAACCAGAGCAGCAGCTGCAAGCTGCGTCAAGAAGGAACAGGGAGCAGCCATGGGCACAGCTAGCACCCGAAATGACGTTTTGGGTTCGTCCTTAAGGTCCAGACAACAAACCAACAACCCTAGTCCTTGATTCGGCTTTAATCGAGTTCATCTTCAATGAGTGCATGCAACTGTTCCATTGCAACAGGTTCGAAAATTTGGGTCTATTCCAAGGTAGAAGACTACTGACGTATACCCAGAAACTGGTCCCTGGACGTGTTCCTGGATGGGTCCGGACGAATTCGGACATTCCGAATTAGGTGAGTAGGAGTTCATTTAGTAATCATCATTTAACTCCTTAGTTGGAATTTTTCGGTAAACTGTGCATTTTTTGCTGATACTTGGTTTTTGGACATTATTTGGCGTTACTCGAATTTTATTTCATAAACTGCTTCCTTATGCCGTTATATGATTTAGTTTAGCATCTGATCAGTGTGGATTGAATTAATGAATTTATATGGTTCATTGGAACTTGAAATACGTAATATGATTGATGAAAATGATATAATTTCCTGTATTACAACCGCAATGTATACGTTGAGCATAAAATGGATGTTTAGCATCGAAACTAGATAAGTTGATACTGAGTCATGTTTATAGATGACAAATGATGTTTATGTATATGTGGGTAATAGAGATTACTCGGATGCCGAGCATAGTTAGCATCCTTAGACTTTTAATTTGCATAGTTCAAACGAAATGAAATGACTAGTAAAATAAATGTGTATGCTTTACGAGTAATTCCAGTAAGATGCGAATAAATGTGATAAAGTATTTCAAGTTGAGTATTCCTTTCAATATAGTATATTTGAATGTTCAGTAATATGAAATCAGTATAGAGACATGGAATAGATATGAAATTTATTTACAGTGAGCGAATCTGTTTGCATGAAACCATAGCTGAGTTATGAGTTATTGCGATATAAGTGAATAGTTGTTGTACTATATATATAGAAATGTTATGAAAGTCGAATTTCTGGTTTCAGCTAGTGAATTGCAGAATTACAATATATTCCAGTAGTCGAATATGTGCGAGAGAGACACAATGTTATAAGAGTTTTCTTGTTATAATAAAATGTGTTAGACTTAGATGCCCTGACACCGTAGAACCCCTTTTGGAGGTCTGTGCCTTAGGGGTGAAACGACCTACCTAGCGTGTGTCTAGATGGTCGGTGGCTCGTGTTCAACAATAATCCGTGCGTATGTCATAGTGGCACGAGGACAGAGAGGTAGTGTTCAACAATAATCCGTGTGTGTGTCACGGTGGCACTGGAGTAAATAGGGGTTATTCAACAATAATCTGTGCGTGTGTCACAGTGGTAACCCAGACTCTCCGCCTGTGTGCTCAGGTTAGAGGAGGAGTCTAGAGTACACTCTTTGAGAGTGCAGTGAGGCTGTGTGAGCCTGAGAGTCCTGACGCAGACCAGGACGGCAGTCAGACTTAGCATTTCCCGGGTGTGTCGCTAAGTCTTGTACGGTGGGTTCGTAGTTCGCTACGAGACTTTATATGCAGAGTACACTGCATATGATCAGGGCTTAAGTTAAAAGATGATTACTTAGAATTAAGGTAGATTAATATGAAACTTGTATATGTTCAGATTTAGAATTTATAATACTTGTTCTTTAAATGTTCAGTATACTTTTCTGCGATAATTGCACTGTTAAATTTGAACTGCTCAGTTTGTTATTTTATCCACATATTCCTGTTAAATGTAAAATTATGGAGTTATCCGATGATGGCTAAGTGAAATATTATTCACTGAGCGAGTAGGCTCATTCCTCTACTCAAACATTTTCAGGTCAGCAACAATTCCAGGAATCAGGAGGATCTTTTCATCCTAACGCTTAATCTGTAGAAGGTATATGTAGTTAGTTTAGTTAGATAGTGGTCTCTTAGTCCTTTCCCCTCGGTCCTTGGGACATGGTGTGGGTGAGAGAGAGTGTGTATGTGGAATGTGTATAAGGATGTAAATTAACTGTTATGTTTACTTTCTGTTAAACAATGTTACATGTTGTAAACTCTGTTTACTTACTCTAGCCAGTTTAATTGAAATGCTTCAGCAATAGTTTATTATGTTTTAGTTTACAACAATAATCCGGATATCATTACGAGGTTTTAAAAAGAAAAAGTTCTCAGTGATTTGTTTATGTGATAATCCCTCCGTCGCGCCCTAATCTCATGATTAGTGGTTAGTGTGAGATCGGGGTGTGACAGCAAGGGTACCAAATATAGAAGAAATACATAGGATCCTGAAAGGTCTTAATCCCCACAAAGCAGCAGGACTGGATGGAGTTACCACTTGTTTCATCCAGAAAGAATGGAATAAGATGGGTATGTCAGTTTGTAGAATGGTCATGAATGCCTTGAAAGGTCATCACTGAAGCAGGAGTTGTGTAATGGAAAGGTTGTGTTGATTCCTAAAGTTCCTATGCCCAAAAATTGTGAGAAATTGAGGCCCATTTCTCTAAACAATATAGTCTTGAAACTTGCCTCCAAAGTGGTCGTTCAAAAGCTTAAGAAGTTCATGCCAACTTGGATTTCTAAGGAACAAAGTAGTTTTGTTCCAGGGAGGCGCATCCACAACAATATCGCCCTTGTTTAAGAGCTAATCTGCAATATGAGGAGCAAGACGGATAGGAAAATGATGGCGATCAAGGTTGATTTAACCAAAGCATATGACATGATGTCATGGCAATTTGTAGAAGACACCTTACATAAAATCGAGTTACCAAGCAATATCAGGTGATATATTATGAATTCAGTTCTTGGGGGAACATCTCTGTCATATGAAACGGGGAACACTCGAATGAGTTCAAAGCCTCTAGAGGGCTTCGACAAGGTGATCCATTAGCTCCTTACCTATTTGTTTTGTGCCTTGAAAGGCTAACTCAGCTAATAAACCAATTTGTGCAAGACAGGAGGTGGAAGCCAGAGAAACTGAGTAGAAGTGGACCTACTGTGTCACATGTCTGCTTTGCAGACGATCTCATCCGTTTCACTGAATCTAGTACTACACAAATAAAGAACATCATCTCTTGTTTTGAGATGTTTGGGAAAGCATCAGGCCAGTCAGTTTCTGCAGCCAAAACCAAGATATATTTCTCACGCACTGTTGATAGAATAGAGAGAAGGAGGATCGAGTGAATTTATGGTTTTCAAACTACTGAGGACTTGGGAAGGTACCTAGGTGTACCCATTCTTCACATGAGAGTCAATCACAACACTTATTAGGACGTTCTTGCAAAGCTAGACACTCGCATTAATGCATGGTCCGCTCGCTGCCTTTCCATGGCAGGCAGAGTGTGTCTTGTGAAGAGCTCCTTGACCGTTGTCCTGATGTATGTCAAGCAATCTTCCCACCTATCGATCAGCTTATTGATCGATTCGATGGCATGGTGAGGCGATTTATATGGGGGGAGGTCATAAGAATCACGCGATGTCTCTTGTTGCATGGAACAAGGTTACCAGTCCTAAGCAGGAAGGAGGACTCGTCATCAAAGCCATGAGGGAGTGGAATGAAGCCCTCTTGCTCCAAAATTCTTGGAACACTTTGGGTGAATTGAAGTATGTTCGGTGTAGTGAAATGCACAAACAATTCATAAAGTTTGTAGGAAGCCAGACACAAATAGGTTCCCGGCTGAAGAAAGTTGTGTTCGAAGGTAAGGAGTTCATTATGAGGAATGAGAGAATCCAACCTATAAGTAGTTACTCCACCAGATTCTGGACAGATTGTTGGGTGAAACCTGGGTTCCGATTAGCAGATCATGCGTCCAAGACAATCCTTGAAGATCTAAAAGACTTACTAGTTACTACTGTTTCCACGGAGGAGGGGGTGTGGGATACAGACTTCTTGAACAAGTGGCTTCATGCGGAGGTGTGTAGAAGCATCACAGGTATTCAACCTCCAGTCCAAGCAGACCACAAGGATATCTGGGTTTGGTGCCCTACTGAAAATGGCCAGTTTACGACGCAGTCTACCTACAATACTCTGCGAAGAGAGAAGAACATAGAGGTGCTATGGGAATGGAATCTGATTTGGAAGTTGAAGGTATCCATTAGAATAAAGATGTTCCTATGGATTGTTGCTCATGGAGGACTGTTGACTAATGCCAAAAGGAAGGCCAGAAACCTCACTGAAGATGACAAGTGCAGTCGGTGTAAGGAATAGGCAGAATCTAGTATCCACGCCTTGAGGAATTGCATCCACGCCCAACAAGTATGGAAGAGAATTCTAACACATGGAGAATTGACGGACATGCTAGCTCTAGGCGAAATAAGAGTTTGGTTGAAAATGGTCCTGGAGAAAGGATACAAAATGCAGGTGGCCTTTAGTGTTACCTACTGGCATATATGGAAGAGCAGATGTCGCCAAGTGATGGAAGGTGTGCAATGCCCAGTGGATCGTCGGGTAGGACAAATCACCAAGGATATAGCTTTAACCATGAAAGCGTGGGAGGATGATCGGGGGAACACAAATGCTAAAAAGCACAAGACATGGAGCAAGCCTGAACCAGGGTACATCAAATTCAATACAGATGCGGTACTGAAAACAACAAAGTAGCTTCGGTGTTCATAGGAAGGGATAGTGAGGGCAAGTGGATATGTGGTAACAGTCGAATGCTGAACACATCTAGCATCTTAGAAGCTGAATTGGTAGGTATGCTTGATGCTATGCAGTATGTGAGTGAACATCAAATTGAGAAAGCATACTTTGAGTCTGATAGTAAGAATGCCATCGCAATTATAGACATGGATATCAGCTGCAACCCAAGGCTTGCTACTTGGATTCTGAGGATTAGAAAGCTACTACAAAGAGGGTGGAAGATTCAACATGGGCACTGAGAAAGAAATCAGGAAGCAGACACCCTGGCTAAGCACCATCTCAAAACCAAGAGGTGCATGTACCATTATATTATCCCTCCACCTTGTGTGGATGGAATTATTCAATTAGAGTCTTGTAATGGTAGTAGTACTACCATGTTTAATTATGGTTCTAGTAGTTTGACCTATAATAATCCTTCAAATTGGCTTGCATGAGGAAGGCAAGATGAATAAACTATATCTCAATTAAGGATACTACATGATATTACTTTTATTTCCTTATTAGACAACAAAGTGTTTATTGGTAGATATGTTGTATTCCTTGAAAAAGATTTTATTTCCAAAGGAATCAGTGGTAGGAAAGTAGAATTTGAAGAAGTTTGAGACCAAAAGGCAAGCATTGAATCAACAGATGCAAAAGAGAATCAAAGAGAATCACAAAATGTTGTGGAATCTCAAATTCCTCAAATAACACATGTACCTCATAGATCTAGTAGGACTCACCTTGAAATTGAAAGATTCAGATATCTTGTGACTCAAGAAGGCAGTGAGTTGGTCATAGATGATGATCCAACACCCTATCTAGAAGATACTAAAGGACCAAAGTCTGAAAAATGTCTTCATGCCATTAGATTTGAGATGGAATCTGTGTATGACAACAAGTTATGGACCTTAGTGGATCCACCTAAAGGGGTAAAACCCATAGGGTGCAAGTGGTTCTTCAAGAAGAAGACCGACATGGATGGTAAAGTACAAACATATAAGGGCAGATTGGTTGCAAAGGGTTTCAGACAAGTTCAAGGTGTAGACTATGATAGCACTTTTTCTCCAGTGACCATGGTTAAGTCCATAAGGATCATGCTTTATATTATAGATTATCATGACTATGATGGATGTGGTTAGTCCTAAAGTGTCTTTTATGAGGATTTGGCATATGGATGTCAAAACTGCATTCCTTAATGGGAATCTTCTTGAGGATGTGTGTGTAACATCCCCAAAGTTAGGTAATTAGAACCTTTTTACTCCTTTTTATGTTCATATTTTATTTTGAACCCTATTATTATATTGATAGGCAATAGGATGCTGGTAACCTTTGAGTATGGGAGTTTAATATAAAATACCATGATTTGAAGCCTTAAAGAAATTAGAATTATGCATTAGTCTGTGGGTTTGTTGTGCAATTTTCAAAATACGAAATTGAAGATTAAAATTAGTATTTTAGATTTTTCTTGTGGATAGGTTGGGTTAAGTAATAATTACACACAAAATTTGGTCAAGAAATAATAAAGAAATATATTTATATAAGAAAAATACAATTTTCATAAAATTGGGAGTTTCACACATTAATTTTTCCAAAAGACAAATATAACTTTAAGATCGGGTTCTAGGGTCCATATTACCCTACCCACCAATTTTCACCTTATTTGGAAGTCATTTACTCATCCAAATGGAACGAGAGAGAAAAGAAATTAATTTGATATCACTTTCTTCAAAATTCAAAGTAAATGTCAAGCTACTTTTAGAAAATAGTCAATTCACATGTGATTCTGGCCATCAGATTGTGATTGGACCATCAATTGATCATCTCCTACCTTGTTCCTATATGGCATGTAGCTGAGTCAGATAATGGCATGACAAAATAGGGATTTCTTCCATTATACTTAATCATTTCACTAGATTTTTGGTTCCATGGATTCCTTGAGCGATTATGCACCTATATATACCTAAGTCGAGACCTATAACTATGAATTCTAGAAATGCCTGAATCTCACCTACACCTCTCTCGAACCCTCTAACCACTAATGCTCTAAACCCTAACCTTATAAATAGTTTAACCTTGCCCTATATATGCTGCCACCTGAGCTCACTTTTCCCCCTATCAATTTCTTTGTTGATTGCATTTTGAACCACCGCCAATCTAGTTCTTCTCCCCTATCTAGTGGCACTCTGTGCAAGAAGCTTGCTCTAGTGTTCTTTGATCAAACTTGGAGGTAACTTCATGGCGACCTATTTTTCATTTCTATAGCTTCAATACGAAAGATCATCTCTTCTTGGTATTTTGCCCAAAATCAGCTCCCAAACATGTTGCTCTCTACTCGTGGCCATGGCTTGGTTGAGCGAGAGAGAAGAAACAATAGGGTGATTTCCCTTTTCTGCCCTCACCCTCTTCTTTGTTTTTTTCTTTCCTAGGGGCATTAGGGTCTTTTCACAACTTACTTTTGTTTTTCTACTTTGGTGAGTTGGTGGGTCACTAACATGGGGCCCATGCCAGTTGACTGCTTCAAATTGGTCCAACTCACAAGATTTGACCTTTGACTTGGTCCAATATGTGACTTGGATTATTAGCAAATTTTAATTGGCTAAAACTTTGAAAAAACATAACTTTCACTCTACTTATCCAAAAATTACAGAAAATATTTTTTAGAATCCATAAAATTTTCTCTATCTTTTGGTCTAGTTTTCATTGCCTAATTCACAAGTTCTAAAGATGTGATTTTATACAGTTTAAATCCTTATAATATCACATTAATACTTAAAATATTCTTTAAAAGATAAAATAGAGATCTTAGAGTCACATCAGTGATCAATAACCCAAACTTACTCTTTGATATCTAATCAAATGTCATCTAGGGTCTTTGCTAAAGACTTGAGTTTTATGGGTTTTTTCACTTATGAACAAGAAATAAAATATAATAGTTAATAAAAATGTAATTCTGAGTCAAAATTTATCCTCAAAGAAACCCTACAGTCACGGTTGGGTCAATCTCAAGAATAGACTTAGGTTTTTACCGATAGATTTGGTTTTCTAGGGTTTTCATTGTACTTATATATTTTAGAACATAATCCCTAATTAATGGATTTAAACATATATCTAGGTTGAGTTGACCATACACTTAGAGGGTTAAGATTCAATCTCTGGTTTAGAAACTCAAGTTAAGGTATGTGCATCTTTTCTATTATCTAGGCAATGCTATTATGACCAAACATTCTTTGCCATATGAGGTATTAGTTGTATTCTCTTTTACATCATTATGAAATTTTTATTTCTTAGATAATGCTTATGGGTCCTCTGACCCCACCTAATTCATTTTGGATGTTCTCATCCTATTATTTCACATGGACTAAACCTATACTCGCCTTCCCTATTTGAGTGCATGCTTAGACTAGCCTTATTTCTTGTACTGGTACATATGTACAATCATATATAGGGGCGTTCTTTTCTGCCCAGGGTGTGTTGTTCCACCCATTATTTACATAAACATTGTAAAATCCCTGACCTAGCCTTATGCTTAATTGTAATTTTCTTTGTATAATAATATGCTTAAAACCTTAATTTAATCTTGTGGAATGCTTTAACATAATGTGACGGGTCTGTGGTGTAGATTTAGTCCAATTTGATTAAGATTTGAACCATCTTTGCCATATAAGTGATTGTTTTAGACTAATTTGAAATTTACCCAAAAGTTATGGATAATTTGCAAAATCTCACATGAATAGATTGCTCCTTGTACTTTGGTACCATGATAGAGAATATGGTGACATGCACGGCCATGTTTGAATCATATTTGATGATGGAACACATCATAGTGTTCTAGGGTTTCTAGGATTTGCAACATTGAAGATGTGACAAACTAAGGTTTGGGTGTTGCAACCACTACCCTACTCTTGGGTGAGGGTAGCGACCACAACATATGATCAAAGGTCATGTGGTTTTGACCTAGCAACCTAGAGGTCGAAGCACCTCTTGTCCTTTAGTGTATCAACCATGCATATAGACATACATGATGGATTGGGGTTTTGGGTCGAAACCAAGAGTGGATGAAGTGTCACGACCAAGATGAGATAGTAGAGACCATGGAGGTCTCTACACTTTTTGGATATATATGAGATTTTTGTATTTTTGCATGTAGGAGAGGATAAGACCATGAGGTTGAAGGACTTGTGTTCTTGGGCGATCTAGAATGGTGACACGTCACAAACTACTTCCTCTCTCTCCTTTGGGGTATATATTCCTTTCTCTTCATGTGTGAGAGACTTTTTGACTTCTCCATCTTCCTCCTTTGAATGTGAACTAACCTTGGAGCTTCAGGAGCAAGCAGGAGTAGATCTTGAATCTAGGGTGGTTGATCCATCTTACATGAGGCAGATTTGGTGCTTGATTATCTTCTTGGTGGTGGTTTCTTGGAAAATCTCTCCTCTTGGTAAGTGATTCGAACCTTAGAGCTGGTTTCCCCTTCCTTCTTCATTTTATTATTCACCCATCTCAATCATGAGGGTTGTTCATGGTCCATGGTGATTTGTCTTGGAGATTTTGTTTTCTCTTGGGTCGAAATCATGCGTAAACCTAGGGTTTCTTCATCTTCTACCTTTGTTCAAAGTTAGGGTTTGGGTTTTCTTTTCAGGAATTTTAACCCCTCTTATTTCTTCATTTTCTCCTCTTATTTAACCATTGTGTTATTCTCTTTTGAATGAAATCTTGTGGTCAAAGGTTTGGATCTATTGGGGCTTCCTTTTCTTCTTTGGAGCTTGAGATCTTGGAAGCTTAGATTATCAATTATAGGTGGGTTATATAACTCCTTCCTCCTCTAATATGTACAATCTAAACTTGATTACATGTTGTCAGTATGTTGCTATTCTAGATCTTAAAATTTGTTAATTTAGTGAAGAAAGTGATGATAGTTATGTTTGCGCTATGTTGTTTCTTGAAGATGATGTGTACTTCTTGTAAAACCTAAAATCCTTGTACCCGATTTGGAGATTTTGGAAGAAAGAGTTATGTTCTCTTGTTCTTTATTTATGGAACTATTTTGTTCTATTTATGATGCATTCATTTAGTATAAATAATGGTCATGATCATAGTTTCATGTGTGAGAAGCCTGATTTCCACACCTTTAAGCCCGATCCTTCAGATGATCTTCTATGATCTTGTTCTAGGGTTTGAAGAACACCCTTGTGAAGGGTCTTTGTTCTTGGGTTAAATGTTTGATGTTCCCTATTTCCTACCCAGGTGTTACGACCTATTGGTAGCATGCTAGATGTCATGTAGGTCACAACATTATGTTTCATGAGGTCACAACACCTAGGATGGAGTGTGGTGTGACCATTCATGTTAAAGGGGTCAAAATACTTAGGGTTTTGAAGGTAGCGAATATATAAAGTAGTATGGATGATACCTTTGTGTAAAGAGGTCAAAACACTTGTGATGAGAATGGTTAAGATCATGTATAGTGTTATGGATGATAGACCTCAAGTGGTTGAGCTTGAAACACTACTCATATTACGGTTGAAACCATGAATGGTTAAGGTTGAACCACCTTGAAGTATGGAGGTCAAAACACTTTGGTTGGAGGTCGATACAATCATGCTTTCTATTATAGCTTATGGTTGAGTCCTAAAGTGTCTTTTATGAGGATTTGGTAGATGGATGTCAAAACTACATTCCTTAATGGGAATCTTCTCGAGGATGTGTACGTAACATCCCCAAAGTTAGGTAATTAGAACCTTTTTACTCCTTTTTATTTTCATATTTTATTTTGAACCCTCTTATTATATTGATAGGCAACCTTTGAGTATGGAAGTTTAATACAAAATACCATGATCTGAAGCCTTAAAGAAATTGGGATTATGCATTAGTATGTGGGTTTGTTGTGCAATTTTCAAAATAAGAAATTTAAGATTAAATTAGTGTTTAGATTTTTCTTGTGGATAGGTTGGGTTAAGTGAGAATTACACACAAAATTGGTCAAGAAATAATAAAGAAATATATTTATATAAGGAAAATATGATTTTCATAAAATTGGGAGTTTCACGCATTAATTTTTTCCAAAAGACAAATATAACTTCAAGATAGGGTTCTCGGGTCCATATTACCCTACCCACCAATTTTCACCTTATTTGGAAGTCATTTACTCATACAAATTGAATGAGAGAGAAAAGGAATTAATTTGATATCACTTTCTTCAAAATTCAAAGTAAATGTCAAGCTAATTTTAGAAAATAGTCGATTCACATGTGATTCTGGTCGTCAGATTGTGATTGGACCATCGATTGATCATCTCCTACCTTGTTCCTATATGGCATGTAGTTGAGTCGGATAATGGCATGACAAAATAGAGATTTCTCCCATGATTCTTAATCATTTCACGAGATTTTTGGTTCCATGAATTCCTTGAGCGATTATGCACCTATCTATACCTATGTCAAGACCTATAACTATGCATTCTAGAAATGCCTAAGTCTCACCTACACCTCTCTCGAACCCTCTAGACAATAATTCTCTAGACCCTAATCTTATTAATAGTTAAACCTTGCCCTATAAACTCTGCCACCTGAGCTTGCTTTTCCCCCTTCTAATTTCTTTGTTGGTCACATTTTGAACCACCGCCAATCTAGTTCTTCTCCCCTGTCTAGTGGAACTCTTTGCAAGAAGCTTGCTCTAGTTGTCTTTGATCAAACTTGGAGGTAAGTTTGTGGTGACCTATTCTTCATTTCTGTAGCTTCAAAACGAAAGATCGTCTCTTCTTGGTATTTTGCCCAAAATTGTCTCCCAAACATGTTTCTCTCTACTCGTGGCCATGGCTTGGTTGAGCGAGAGAGAAGAAACAATAGGGTGATTTCCTTTTTCTGTCTTCACCCTCTTCTTTGTTTTTTTCTTGCCTAGGGGCATTAGGGTCTTTTCACAACCCGCTTTTGTTTTTCTACTTTGGTGAGTTGGCAGGTCGCTAACATGGGGCCCATGCTGGTTAGCTGCTTCAAATTGGTCCAACTCACAAGAGTTGACCTTAGACTTGGTCCAACTCACAAGAGTTGACCTTAGACTTGGTCTAATATGTGACTTGGATTATTAGCACATTTTAATTGGTTAAAACGTTTAAAAAACATAACTTTCACTCTGCTTATCCAAAAATTATAGAAAATATGTTTTAGAATCCATAAAATTGTATCTATCTTTTGGTCTAGTTTTCATTGCCTAATTCACAAGTTCTAAAGATGTGATTTTTATATGGTTAAATCCTTATAATATCACATTAATACTTAAAATATTCTTTAAAAGATAAAATAGAGATCTTGGAGTCAAATCAATGATCAATAACCCGAACTTACTCTTTGATATCTAATCGAATGTCAATCTAGGGTTTTGCTAAAGACTTGAGTTTTATGGGTTTTTTTAATTATGAAAAAGAAATAAATATAATAGTTAATAAAGATGTAATTTTGAGTCAAACATTTTCCTCAAAGAAACCCTAAAGTTAGTGTTGGGTCAATCTTAAGAATACACTTAGGTTTTTACTAATGGATTTGGTTGTCTAGGGTTTTCATAGTACTTTCATATTTTAGAACATAAACCCTAATCAATGGATTTAAACCTATATCTAGGTTGAGTTGACAATAGACTTATAGGGTTATGATTCAATCTCTGGTTTAGAAACTCAAGTTAAGGTATGTGCATCTTTTCTATTATCTAGTCAATGCTATTATGACCAGACATTCTTTCCCATATGAGGTATTAGTTGTATTCTCTTTTTCATCATTATGAAATTTTTGTTTCTTGGATAATGCTTATGGGTCCTCTGACCCCACCTAATTTATTTTGGATGTTCTCATCCTATTATTTCACATGGACTAAACCTATACTTACCTTCCATATTTGTGTGCATGCTTAGACTATCCTTATTTCTTATAGTGGTACATATGTACAACCATATATATAGGGGTGTTCTTTTCTGCCCAGGGTGTGCTTTTCCACCCATTATTTACATAAGCGTTGTAAGATCCCTGACCTAGCCTTGTGCTTAATTGTAAATTTCTTTGTATAATAAGATGCTTAAAACCTAAATTTAATCTTGTGGAATGCTTTAACTTAATGTAATGGGTCTATGGTGTATATTTGGTCCAATTTGATTAAGATTTGAACCATCTTTGCCATATAAGTGCTTGTTTTAGACTAATTTGAAATTTACCCAAAAGTGATGGATAACTTACAAAATGTCACATGAAGAGAATTCTCCTTGTACTTTGTCACCATGTGAGACGATATGGTGACATGCGGCGCCATGTTTGAATCATGTTTGGGGATGGAATACATCATAGTGTTCTAGGGTTTCTAGGATTTGCTACATGGAAGAGGTGACAAACTAAGGTTTGGGTGTTTCAACCACTACCCTACTCTTGGGTGAGGGTAGAGACCACAACACATGATCAACGGTCATGTGGTTTTGACCTAGCAACCTAGAGGTCAAAACACCTCTTGTCCTTTAGTGTATCAACCATGCATATAGGCATACATAATGGATTGGGGTTTTGGGTCAAAACCAAGAGTGGATGAAGTGTCACGACCAAGATGAGATGGTAGCGACCATGGAGGTCTTTACACTTTTTGGATAAATATTAGATTTTTGTATTTTTGCACGTAGGAGAGGATAAGACCATGAGGTTGAAGACCTTGGGTCCTTGGGCGATCTAGAATGGTGATACATCACAAACCACTTCCTCTCCTCCGTTGAGGTATATATTCCATTCTCTTCATGTGTGAGAGACTTTTTGACTTCTTCATATTCCTCCTTTGAATGTGAACTAACATTGGAGCTTCAGGGGCAAGAAGGAGTATATCTTGAATCTAGGGTGGCTGATCCATCTTACATGAGGCAGATTTGGTGCTAGATTATCTGCTTGGTGGTGGTTTCTTGGAGAATCGCTTCCCTTGGTAAGTGATTTGAACCTTAGAGTTGGTTTCCCCTTCCTTCTTCATCGTCTTCTTCACCCATCTCGATCATGAGGGTTGTTCAAGGTCCATGGTGATTTCTCTTGGAGATTTCTTCTCTTGGGCTGAAATCATGTGTAAACCTAGGGTTTCTTCATCTTCTACCTTGGTTCAAAGTTAGGGTTTGGGTTTTCTTTTCCCTGGACTCTTATTTAACCATTGTGTTACTCTCTTTTGAAGGAGATCTTGTGGTTAAAGGTTTAGATCTAGTTGGGGCTTCCTTTTCTTCTTTGGAGCTTGAGATCTTGGAGGCTTGGATTATCAATTATAGGTGGGTCATATAACTCCTTCCACCTCTATTATGTACAAATTAAGCTTGATTACATGTTGTTAGTATGTTGTTGTTCTAGATATTAAAATTTGTTAATTTAGTGAAGAAAGTGATGATATTATATTTGAGCTATATTTTTTCTTGAAGATGATGTATACTTCTTGTAAAACCTAAAATCCTTGTACCCGATTTGGAGATTTTGGAAGAAAGAGTGATGTTCTCTTGTTCTTTATTTATGTAACTATTTTGTTCTATTTATGATGCATTCATTTATTATATATAATGGTCACGATCATAGTTTCGTGTGTGAGAAGCCTAATTTCCACACCTTTATGCCCGATCCTTACCATGATCTTCTATGATCTTATTCTAGGGTTTGAAGAACACCCTTGTGAAGGGTCTTTGTTCTTGGGTTAAATGTTTGATGTTCCCTATTTCCTACCCAGGTGTTATGACCTATTGGTAGCAGGCTATATGTCATGTAGGTCGCAACATTATGTTGCATGAGGTCACAACACCTAGGATGGAGTGTGGTGTGACCATTTATGTTAAAGGGGTCAAAATACTTAGGGTTTTCAAGGTAGCGAATATATAAAGTAGTATGGATGATACCTTTGTGTAAAGAGGTCAACACACTTGTGATGAGAGTGGTTAAGATCATGTATAGTGTTATGGCTGATAGACCTCATGTGGTTGAGCTTAAAACACTACTCATATTAGGGTTGAAACCATGAATGGTTAAGGTTGAACCACCTTGAAGTATGGAGGTCAAGACACTTTGGCTAGAGGTTGAGACAATCATGCTATCTATTATAGCTTATGGTTAAATCATAAAGTGTCTTTTATGAGGATTTGGCACATGGATGTCAAATATGCATTCCTTAATGAGAATCTTCTCGAGGATGTGTATGTAACATCCCCAAATTTATGCAATTAGAACCTTTTTACTCCTTTTTATTTTCATATTTTATTTTGAACCCTCTTATTATATTGATAGAAAATAGGATTTTGGTAACCTTTGAGTATGGGATTTTAATACAAAATACCATGATCTGAAGCCTTAAAGAAATTGGTATTATGCATTAGTCTGTGGGTTTGTTGTGCAATTTCCAAAATAAGAAAGTTAAGAATAAAATTAGTCTTTTAGATTTTTCTTGTGGATAGGTTGGGTTAAGTGAGAATTACACAAAATTTGGTCAAGAAATAATAAAGAAATATATTTATATAACGATAATACAATTTTCATAAAATTGGGAGTTTCACGCATTAATTTTTTCAAAAAGACAAATATAAACTCAAGATCGAGTTCTAGGTTCCATATTACCCTAACCACGAATTTTCACCTTATTTGGAAGTCATTTACTCATCCAAATGGAATGAGAGAGAAAAGAAATTAATTTGATATCACTTTCTTCAAAATTCAAAGTAAATGTCAAGCTACTTTTAGAAAATAGTCGATTCACATGTGATTATGGCCGCCAGATTGTGATTAGACCATCGATTGATCATCTCCTACCTTGTTCCTCTATGGAATGTAGCTGAGTCGGATAATGGTATGCCAAAATAGGGATTTCTCCCATGATTCTTAATCATTTTGCAAGATTTTTGTTCCATGGATTCTTTGAGTTATTATGCACCTATCTATACCTAATTTGAGACCTATAACTATGCATTCTAGAAAGGCCTAAATCTCACCTACACCTCTCTCGAACCCTCTATCCACTAATGCTCTAGACCCTTACCTTATAAATAGTAGAACCTTGCCCTATATACATCGCCACCCAAGCTTGCTTTTCCCCCTATCAATTTCTTTGTTGGTCACATTTTGAACCACCACCAATCTAGTTCTTCTCCCTTGTCTAGTGGCACTCTTTGTGAGCAGCTTGATCTAGTTGCCTTTGATCAAACTTGGAGGTACGTTCATGGCGACGTATTCTTCATTTCTATAGCTTCAATACGAAAGATCGTCTCTTCTTGGTATTTTGCCCAAAATTGGCTCCCAAACATGTTGCTCTCTGTCGTAGCCGTGGCTTGGTTGAGAGAGAGAGAGAAGAAACAATAGGGTGATTTCCCTTTTCTTCCCTCACCCTATTCTTTGTTTGTTTCTCGCCTAGGGGCATTAGAGTCTTTTCACAACACACTTTTTTTCTACTTTGGTGAGTTGGCGAGTCGCTAACATGGGGCCCATGCTGGTTGGCTGCTTCAAATTGGTCCAACTCACAAGAGTTGACCTTTGACTTGGTCCAATGTGTGACTTTGATTATTAGCAAATTTTAATTGGTTAAAACTTTGAAAAAACAAAACTTTCACTTTGCTTATCAAAAAATTATAGAAAATATGTTTTACAATCCATAAACTTTTCTCAATCTTTTGGTCTAATTTTCATTGCCTAATTCACAAGTTCTAAAGATGTGATTTTTATACGGTTTAAATCCTTATAATATCACATTAATACTTAAAATAGTCTTTCAAAGATAAAATAGAGATCTTGGAGTCACATCAGTGATCAATAACCCGAACGTACTCTTTAATATCTAATCGAATGTCATTTAGGGTTTTGCTAAAGACTTGAGTTTTATGGGTTTTTTCACTTATGAACAAGAAATAAAATATAATAGTTAATAAAAATGTAATTTTGAGTCAAAATTTATCCTCAAAGAAACCCTGAAGTCACTGTTGGGTCAATCTCAAGAATAGACTTAGGTTTTTACTTATGGATTTGGTTGTTTAGGGTTTTCATAGTACTTACATATTTTATAACATAAACCCTAATTAATGGATTTAAACCTATATCTAGGTTGAGTTTACCATAGACTTATAGGGTTAGGATTAAATCTCTAGTTTAGAAACTCAAGTTATGGTATGTGCATCTTTTGTATTATCTAGGAAATGCTATTATGACCAAACATTCTTTCCCATATGAGGTAGTAGTTGTGTTCACTTTTTCATCATTATGAAATTTTTGTTTCTTGGATAATGCTTCTAGGTCCTCTGACCCCACCTAATTTATTTTGGATGTTCTCATCCTATTATTTCACATGGACTAAACCTATACTTGCCTTACCAATTTGTGTGCATGCTTAAACTAGCCTTATTTGTTGTAGTGGTACATATGTACAACCATATATATAGGGGCATTCTTTTCTACCCAGGGTGTGCTTTTCCACCCATTATTTACATCAGTGTTGTAAGATCCCTGACCTAGCCTTGTGCTTAATTGTAATTTTCTTTGTATAATAAGATGCTTAAAACCTTAATTTAGTGGAATGATTTAACATAATGTGACGGGTCTATGATTTATATTTGGTCCAATTTGATTGAGATTTGAACCATCTTTGCCATATAAGTGCTTGTTTTAGACTAATTTGAAATTTACCCAAAAGTGATGGATAACTTGCAAAATGTCACATGAAGAGAGTTCTCCTTGTACTTTGGAACCATGAGAGCGAATATGGTGACATGTGGTGCCATGTTTGAATCATATTTGGGGATGGAACACATCATAGTGTTCTAGGGTTTCTAGGATTTGCTACATGGAAGAGGTGACAAACTAAGGTTTGGGAGTTGCAACCACTACCCTACTCTTGGGTGAGGGTAGTGACCACAACACATTATTAAAGGTCATGTGGTTTCAACCTAGACAATCTAGAGGTCCAAACACCTCTTGTCCTTTAGTGTATCAACCATGCATATAGGCATACATGATGGATTGGGGTTTTGGGTCGAAACCAAGAGTGGATGAAGTGTCACGACCAAGATGAGATGGTAGCGACCATGGAGGTCTCTACATTTTTTGGATAAATATGAGATTTTTGTATTTTTGCATGTAGGAGAGGATAAGACCATGAAGTTTGAGGACTTGTGTCCTTGGGCGATTTAGAATGGTGACACATCACAAACCACTTCCTCTCTCTCTGTTGGGGTATATATTCCATTCTCTTCATGTGTGAGAGACTTTTTGACTTCTTCATCTTCCTCCTTTGAATGTGAACTAACCTTGGAACTTTAGGAGCAAGAAGGAGTAGATCTTGAATCTAGGGTGGCTGATCCATCTTACATGAGGTAGATTTGGTGCAAGATTATCTTCTTGGTGGTGGTTTCTTGGAGAATCTCTTCTCTTAGTAAGTGATTCGAACCTTAGAGCTGGTTTCCCTATCCTTATTCATCTTCTTCTTCACCCATATTGATCATGAGGGTTGTTCATGGTCCATGGTGATTTCTCTTGGAGATTTCTTCTTCTCTTGGGTCAAAATCATGCGTAAACCTAGGGTTTCTTCATCTTCTACCTTGGTTCAAAGTTAGGGTTTGGGTTTTCTTTTCCCTGGACTCTTATTTAACCATTGTGTTACTCTCTTTTGAAGGAGATATTGTGGTCAAAGGTTTGGATCTATTTGGGGCTTCCTTTTCTTCTTTGGAGCTTGAGATCTTGGATGCTTGGATTCTCAATTATAGGTGGGTTATATAAATCCTTCATCCTCTATTATGTATAATATAAACTTGATTACATGTTGTTAGTATGTTTCTATTCTAGATCTTACAATTTGTTAATTTTGTGAAGAAAGTGAATATAGTTATGTTTGAGCTATATTGTTTCTTGAAGATGATGTATACTTCTTGTAAAACCTAAAATCCTTGTACCCGATTTGGAGATTTTGGAAGAAATAGTGATGTTCTCTTGTTCTTTATTTATGGAACTATTTTGTTCTATTTATGATGCATTCATTTAGTATAAATAGTGGTCATGAACATAGTTTCATGTTTGAGAATCTTGATTGCCACACATTTAAGCATGATCCTTATGATGATCTTCTATGATCTTGTTCTAGGGTTTGAAGAACACCCTTGTGAAGGGTCTTTGTTCTTGGGTTAAATGTTTGATGTTCCCTATTTCCTACCCAGGTGTTATGACCTATTGGTAGTGGGCTAGATTTCATGTAGGTCGCAACATTATGTTGCATGAGGTCACAACACCTAGGATGGAGTATGGTGTGACCATTGATGTTAAAGGGATCGAAATACTTAGGGTTTTGAAGGTAGAAATTATATAAAGTAGTACGGATGATACCTTTGTGTAATGAGGTCAAACACTTGTGATGAGAGTGGTTAAGATCATGTTTAGTGTTATGGCTGATAGACCTCATGTGGTTGAGCTTGAAACACTACTCATATTAGGGTTGAAACCATGAATGGTTAAGGTTGAACCACCTTGAAGTATGGAGGTCAAAACACTTTGGTTGGAGGTGGAGACACTCATGTCTTATGGGTTTGATACACCTAGAATGGTTGAAGTTGATACACCACCATGATCTAAGGTCGAAACACCAAGAGTTGCAGTCATGACACAATAAATGTGTCTAGCTCGTAACACATGTATAGTTAAGGTTCGATACACCTATACTCTTGTATGAGTATATTGTCAACACATAGTCTAACGATTTATATAAGATGAAGTAACTTAGAATGGTTAATCATTAATTATAATACTTGACTCTAGATCTCTCCAACAATGTGGGAGGTGATAGAATTAGGGTTTAGAGGTTAAGTGGTGTTATGAAACCCTAGTTGAAGGAAATTGAAACCCTAACCTTAACACATTGTTCATGTGATGTATGTGATTGCTTTAATTGAAGGCTCTTGTTCTATAATAGAGTTTTATCTCTTGTGTTTATATATCCCTAACTTTGTAGGTGATACGAATATACATAGCTATGAGAATGCTATGGTGAACCTTGTACAAGACAGGGTGGTGATTTTAAGCATACATCATTATTGAGATATATTGTGATGTTAATTGTACAGGTTTTATGTGAACAAATCTTATGAACTGTTAAGTGCCTTAACCATAGTTTGAGAGTAAAATCCTCTAAATATGTAATTGAGAGGTCAATACCCATAAGTAATATGACATTGATGACATAATAATGATTGTGATACAAGTTTCTTGTGGTGACGATACAAGTTCTCGCCTTGTACATTTTATATCTTCTGAAGTTGTACCTTACTCTTAATTTTGAAGAATTTGTTTAGGGTTATTATGTTGTAACTTTATTGATTCATTAAAAGATACCCAATTGGAATATCTAATCAAGTGAAATCATAAACATGTAGTTGTCATGTATCATAGATCCATCTTCAACGTCAGTATCTAGTTGTATGGTAAAATGAGTAACTCCTATAAGAAACTCAGAGCGCATATTATTGAATTTACAAGGTGTAATTTAATTATTTCTTTGTACCCTTAAATTGTTGAAATAGTAATGTGATACTTTGCTATAGAACGGCCATGTGTGATCCAGTTCTCTAGCTTTGTGCCATGTACCAAGGCAAGCTAGTTGTTTTACATAATCATAGCTTGACTATGAGTTGTTGTCTCTACAAGACTCTAGCTATGACTATAAGTTGCTATCCTTAATAGTTTGACTGATTATGTCACTCCGTTGTAGACTTGAACTGAACAAGTAGTGTTGGTGATGATCATGGAGTCCTGTTATTCCATTGATCTTGTATGGTATTGATTTTGACTTAACAGTGGTCAGTTGGATTTGAGTGATACGCCTCAAATCCTTAGGGAATAATAATAATAATAAAAAAAATGTTAATATAGTCATGTAGTATAATTTCTTAGGGTCAAATACAAATCACATTGGATGACCTCATGCCTTATTTCTTGTATTGTTCAGTTTATAATAGTCATATATGTCCTTCATATTCCTTCTAAAAGTATATGATGTTTTACAATTGAATTGCAAGTACTTGAACTGCTTAACCAGTATTTACTACTTTGCTTAATTATTCTTCTTAATAGATGTTGGTGGATAGTTATATCTCCCACTGAGAAGTGATGTCACCCTGTGGGTTCCAAAAAATTTTAGGTGGTCGTGGACGAGGAGGTCAAGGTCGTGGTGTAGGAACTGAGCATCTAGGAGAGTAGTAGCTATCATAAGGTTGGACACACTATTGGTGTAGTGTCTTAGTAGAGTCCTATGTGTCATCCTTGTACTCTCGGGTCTTTGAGAAGATTTTGTATTTTGTTATCAACATATAGATTTTGGCTTTATGCCATGTGTGTATATAAATGACATATATGTGTGGACAATTTATAAGTGTTGTACAATAATGGCTTGATAGCCTTTGAACATGAGATGTAACATCCTTTGGTATATATATCAATCAGAGATAGTCTAAGTTGAGGCTAGTTTAGTAAATACTTCTGCTTGAGATATTAAATCGCAATTGTTTCAAATTTACCCTGGTTTGTGGTAATATAGTGATTAGTGTTAATTCTGCATTTTTATTAGTGTTATTCATGGAAAAGTTTTAAAAGGCAATATTTCCCTACTTGACATTCTTTAGTAGGCATTCCTCATCTTTTGTCCTCATATAATTCTCTTGGCACTTAATTCTCTTGATCATCCCTTAAATTGATGCTCTTCTTTTGAAATTTCTAAAGTAGTGCCTAGCTTTAATTATTGCACATACTCAGCGTTTGCTGACATACTTTTCTCTTTTCTTTCTCATGCCCTGGGTGTTGCTTTCAACCCACCTAGAGGTTACACAGCATGAGGATTAAGAGATAGGTGGGGATGCCCAGAACTAGATGTTGTGGATTTCAGAGATGGAAAGGTTACTCACCACAAAATGATCCAAGTAGTTAGTCTTTAATTTTAGTTAGACGTTGCCTATGACTCTTTAGTTGAACTCTATTGAGATTATCATGTAATAGTTAGATTTGAACTTCCACTACAACAAAACTATGTTCATGTTATCATTCTATTTTAGAGAAATATTGTGATCCCCAATTAGTTAAATGGATTTTATCTTGTGGGATTTAATTTATTGGGGTATTTTGCAATTATTTCCTTCAATTAAAGTAATAAGTGGTCCCTCTAGGGTCCCACTCCTTATAATAATGGTATCAGAGTGTGTTTGTGCTTAGTAATCTGACTCTTTCAAAAGTCCTTACATAGTATGTATGCCTTACCCGTTAACCCTATATTTCAGGAGGAACAACTTGTTTGATGATGCAGGTACTACCCCTAAGTCTGACACTACAAACATATTCTCCACATAAGAGAACCCTCATTTTGGTAGGGATCCCCCTCCTAGGAACAACTCCAACGCTGCTCGTAGAGTCATCGACACCACCACCTCTACTTCGACTGGCCCCACCCATGAGCAAGAGTTAGCCTACCTGCGGTAGTTTCTTACCATGACCATGGTGGGAAAGTTGAACACCCCTCTAGTTCTAGATAAACCTAAGGATTACACTCTAAATGACTTCATGAAGGAGCAACCACCCTCCCTCAAGGGTGATGGAGAACTAGAGATGGTCGACAAGGTTGATGATTGTGTCTTGGTGATCAAGCGCACTTTTTAGGGTATGGTGTGCCCTCCTCGTCAGAAGGTCAGGTTCGGTTCATACGTGTTGGACAGACCAATATGTGTCTAGTGTAATGGGATCTTGAGGACACGTGACATCACAACCATTACCTGGGAGCAGTTCCTAGAACTGTTCCATGGAAAGTACATCTACATCGTTGCTCTGAAAAAGAAAGAAGCTAAATTTTACATTTTGAAGCAAGGATCGCTCTCTGTCCCTACATATGTGTAGAGATTTCTACTACTCGAGTGATACACAATGGGTGGTTGACTGAAGAGAGAAAGGCCGATTTGTTATTGCAAGGCCTTAAGTATCACATATGACGTGCTTTAGTTCCTCAGATTCCTCTGACCTTTCAACAAATGGTGGACAAGGCCCTAGTTGTGGAGTCTTACCCTAGTTTTCAAGCCTAAACACAGAAAAACAAGAGGAAGAACTTTGATCACGATCAACGATAGGATAAATGCAAGCATTGTTCTTTCCACCACCTTATAGGGAGGTTCCCTAGAGCACCTAGATATCGAAGGTAAGTCATCTGCCATGAGTATGGATAGGCTGGACACTTCAGGCCTCAATACCCTTGACTACAACAATATCATGCTCCTATCTAGCAGCCTGCCTAGCAACCAGCCAATCGGTCTCAGCCTCCCAGAACATCCATAACAACAACCAATAGGGTCGATGTCCTCCACTAGAGTATCGTGTTGGATGTTTTTTCACAATATATGTTGTTGACCTTAATGATTGTAATGAAGTAATAGAAGATATTGTACTTCACCATTTACAACCTATACAAGCTCTCTTTGATTTTGATTCTTCAAATACCTTTATATCAACTAAACTTGCTGAGATGTTAGACATAGATCATGCATATATGAGCTATATTCTTGACATAAAAATCCCTAGTGGTAAGATATCCTCTTCCTATCTGAGAACCCCACCCTTGGAGTTATGTGTATCTAGAAAGATTTTTACAATGTAGTTCATGTTTTTTAACATGATGGCTTTCAACGTCATCTTGGGTATGGATTGGTTGCAAAAGTTTAAGGTAGCCTTGTTTTGTGATGAGAAGAAGGTTAGTCGGCTTCACCTAGATGGAGAACAATTTTTCATTAAAGACAGAAAATGTGAGGAAAGATAGTTCATCCTATAAGCCATAAAAGTTGAAAACCCCATCTCTCATGGATGTCATGCTTATTTGGCATCCATCATCTTGGACCCTTCACGACCCCAATTTAGAAAATATCGAAGTGGTTCAAGACTTTCCTGATGTGTTTCCCGAAGAGTTACCTAGTATTTCCCCTTCTCAAGAGGTCGAGTTCACCATAAAATATTGTACCGGGTACCACACCCATATCAAAACCACCCTATCATATGGCACCTGCAGAGCTCGTAGAACTTTATAAACAACTACAAGAACTTCTTTACATGGGGTTTGTTCGCCCAGTGTCTCGTTAAGGGGAGATCATGTTCTGTTTGTAAAGAAGAAAGATGGTTCGTTGAGGATGTGTATGGATTACATAATGTTGAATCAAGTGACAATGAAAAATTGATACCCTCTACACTTCATGATGATCAGTTGAATCAATTGAAGTCTGTTACAGTTTTCTCTAAGATGGATTTGTGAAACGGTTACTATCAAATGCGGGTCAAAGATGAAGACATACTAAAAATAGCTTTTGTACTCACTATGGGAGCTATGAGTTCCTAGTGATGCCCTTTGGTTTAACTAATGTCCCCACCACCTTTATGGACTTGATGAATTGGGTCTTCTGTCCCTATATTGATGACTTTGTGGTAGTGTTCATTGACAAAGTTCTCAACTATTCAGAACGATGGACGAGCATCAAGAACATTTGTAGATTGTGTTGCAGACTCTTCGAGAAAACCACATGTATGCCAAGTTTTCAGAGTGTGAATTTTGGATAAAGGAAGTGATGCTCTTAGCCTACATCATATTAGTGGGTCACATAGTTATGGATCCAGAAAAAATTGAAGTTGTAACTAAGTAGTAACCTCCATAGAATCCCTTTAAGATACGAAGCTTCTTGGGTCTTGTGGGTTATTACAAAAGGTTTATCAAGAACTTTTCTGAGTTGGATAACCCTCTAACTAAGATGACTCGCAAGGACACAAAGTTTATTTGGTCCATAGAATGTGAAAAGATTTTTTTAGAGGTGAAGCGTTGTTTGACGTGTGCTCCTATTTTGGCCTTACATGTGGAAGGCAAGCCTAATGATATCTTCAGTGATGCTTCTACTAGGCTTAGGCTATGTTCTTATGCAAGAAGGACATGTTATAGATTATGCCTTCCTCTAGTTGAATACAAATGAAGAAAACTATCCGACCCATGACCTTGAACTCACAACTATTATACATGCCCTCAAGATTTGGAGGCATTATCTGTATGGTGTGCAATTTGAAGTTTTCTCATACATAAAAGTCTTCACTACCTTATGACACAAAAGGAGTTGAATTTGAGACAAAGATATTCAATGGAATTTTTGAAGTATTATGATTTTACAATCATATGTCATCCTAGAAAATCCAACATAGTTGTTGATGCTCTTAGTCATAAGAAGAATATCGTGTGTGCATCTGTTCGTACTTTTTTGTGGAAAAGTATGGAACATGTTTCTAGATGAGGACCTGAGTTAAAAGATGATGTGGATGACTATGTCATAGAAAAAATGTGTGTGCAAATGGCAAGTCTCTCAATTACTCTATCTTGGATCTCTAAAGTTATAGCAGCACAAATAGCTAGTCCTGACCTTGATGAGATGAAGGGTTTGACGGAAAAACCACAATTTGATTTCTTTGTTGGTGTTGATGGTGTGATATGTTTTTGTCATCGATTGTGGATATAGTATGTGGATGACCTGAGATAGAATGTGCTGAGTGAGGCTCATAGTTATAATATATAATTCACCCTTGCACCACAAAGATGTATAAGATCTTCAGAGAAGTTTTTGGTGGAAAATATGTAGAAGGACATCACTACTTTTGTTGCAAAATGTTTGACCTGTCAACAAGTAAAAATTGAACATAAAAGGCCCGTTGGACTTTTGCAACCTCTTGAAATACCTTAGTGGAAGTGAGAAAATATTATGATGGATTTTGTGACTGGTTTTCCAAAGTCAAGAGGTGTTTATGATGTTGTCTGGGTTGTAATAGATTGACTCACTAAATCTACTCATTTTTTCCCTTTCCCAGACATGGAACAACTTTTATGTGTACTGGATTATCATTTGCATGGTGTGCTGAAGTCTATTGTGTCTGGTAGAGACCTTAATTTTACTTCTCACATGTGGAGGCAACCTCAAGAAGAGATGGGTTCAGATTCACATTTTATCACTTCCTACCATCCCCAGACCGATGGTAAATCTGAAAGAACAATCCATATTCTAAAAGATCTTTTATGAGCTTGTGTGATGGACTGGGGAGGAGTTTGGGATAAATACTTCCCTTTAGTTGAGTTTTCTTACAATAACAGTTACCAAGAAAGCATAAGTATGCCACCTTTTGAAGCTCTGTATGGATAACCTTGTCATTCACCCTTGCACTGGGATGATGTGGGTGAGCATACTCTGTTGAATATTGATGACATGTAATTGATGAAAGACAAGATTGTCCTGATAAAGAAACAAATGAAAGCAGCTCAGAATCATTAGAATATGTATGTTGATAAAAAGAGGATGGATGTGAACTTTCTGGTTGGTGACTATGTTTTCTTGAAAATAAAACATATTCAGTCTATTGCAAGATCTAAAGTGAAAGGAAATCTCAGTCCTCGTCATGTGGGACCCTTTGAAGTTCTAGATAAAATTGGCGAGTGTGCTCATCGTTTTTCTTTACCACCTTCTTATGATAAAATCCATTATGTTTTCCATGTGTTTGTACTAAAGAAATATGTGAAGGATCCACCCCAGGTGTTATCTATTGAGCCCATAGAGATTCATGGAGACTTGACTTATGAAGAATATCCTGTGAAGATTCTTGACGCCCGAGTGAAGCAATTGAAGAACAAGAAAATTGAATTAGTGAAGGTTTTATTAAAGTATCATGGTCTAGAGGAAACAACTTGGGAGCTCAAAGAAGAAATGTTACAAACTCACCCTTCCTTCTTTTCTTGATATTTCAAGGACGAAATCCTTTTAAGGGGAGGAGAGTTGTAACACCCCCAAACTTAGGTAATTATCACCTTTTTACTCCTTTTATTTTAATATTTTGTTTTGAACCCTCTTATTATATTGATAGGCATACAGATGTTAAGAGTATATAAACATTCTTGTTATGTCCCTAGTTAGATGTTATTTTGGAAACTTGATAGATAAGAATAACATGTAGGACTAGAGTGTGTGTTGGTTGATAATAGAATCTCATCAGTCATGATATGTGATACCAAACCAAGCACATGGATACCTATTAGAGAATATGGTATCAGACAGACCCATCATAAGAGTGATACATGGAAACCATAAATGGTAGTCAGAATCATCTCTTATAGTGTTGGTGGTGATTAGACATGAAGTCACTACACTCATCACATGTCATTCAGTGTGCTTTGACATCATCCACCATGATTCTGAATAAGGGTTTTTGTAAAGGTGATGATTGAATATATTGTGACGCATGGGGATGATTGTGGGTGATGTAAATGGGATTTGTCCCTCCTACAAGAGTATGATATTATGGCCACTTGATAAGTGAGATTGAGAAATGCATGGCCATACACATGTGAGTCAATATGCAATATTGAGCTTATATATATCTCAAACAGTCTACTCCGGTTCAAGGAACATGGATTGAACGATAGGAGAGGATGACGATTCCATGCCTTGAGTTCAATATCAGATATCAGAAACAAAGGAACTATGCAAACATTGTAACACCAATCACAGAGTGTAGGCTAAAGTTGTTCTCCAACTTTCCATTTACTTGGGTAGTAACGAAGTGTGACTAGGCACCACTTTTTGTTTGTGATGTCATAATTGATTATGGACATTCACTACCAACATAATATGGAACCTATAGGGTCACACACATAGGATTCACTTGGAATAGGAGTTTATTCATAAATAATAATTGAATTGATTACTAAAGTGTTTAGGTACTCAATTTAATCAACAATTGACTGACTAGACTTTGAATTGATTGGTTCAAGCATTGAACCGTCAGGTTGGAGTGTCAGGTTAATTGGATATTGCATTGGCTAAATTCTAGATGAACCAAGATTTGAACTGACCGATTCACTAAGTGAAGCGATCGGCTCAAGGTCACCATATGACTGGCTCATGAGATGAACCGCATGGTTCGCAAGAGCAATTCGATTACATCAAGGATTAGTGCTAATGTTGTGTCATGCATTAGTTGGATTAGAGTTGCCAATACAATTACAATTGGGAAACATGATGAAACGACTAGTTCACTGGGTGAATCGGTCCACTAACATGCCAACCAATCAGTTCACTTGCGAATGGATCGTTTCGCCACTCACAGGTTGCAAAAATTCATAAAATTCTGACCCCTTCTAGTCCCACACTGATTGAGAACCTGACCCTGATCCTCCTATAAATAGAGGGGTATTAGGGGCTTCCAGAGTCACAACTCAATTGCTTCTGACAATTGTTTATCTTTTCGGGTTGTGGTAACTGACAGAACCCAAGAAAGTTCTACCTGATAAAGGGAGGCATAGAAAGGGAGAACAATTATGGGAGAATAAGTTGGTGATTAGTATGCCAATGTGAAGGGACAACTCATTCTCTTCCATTCTGCTAGAATGACAAGAGTTCTCGATGGTCCGTTTGGACTACTCTAGAGGTGTGGAGCTTTTCCTGCTATGAGGACAACATCGACATATTCTTCGTGATGATCAATGACGTTGCTCGAGTGCAACTTGAAGAAAGGGAACATGCCACGATGAGGAGATTGTTGTTAGACTTGCTCCAGGACTAGGTATATCCTCCAAATCATCCTTCCCATTATATAGTTACTCACGCATTCCATTGGTTTAAGAGGAATATGACAGTTAAATTTTTTGTTTCCGCTACCTATTTTGTATCCATATTTTCCTACAAATTCTTCTTTTGTCCTAAAATATTTTTGAGAATTTGTTACATTTGATATACACCAACCCTTTGAGTTCCTTGAAGAAAATTCACCATTTTTTCTTCTAATTTCTCTTTCTTATCTTTGAATAATCATGGTCAGTAAATTCTCACAAAGGATCATTTCCTAGCCTCTTCGTGATAGCCTCACTTTATATTCTCCCTCCATATTCTCTCGTCTCTATTTTCCATCCAAAATATACAAATCATGTTCCTCTTTTAGTGATTAGGGTATTAAATGTGATGAAATTAATAACTGTGACTATATTGTTTTGAGATATACCATCTTTAAGCAATTAAAATCTTACTATCCATGTATTATAGTTAGGTAATTGATAAACAATTACCAGATGTATGAAACAACAATACATATCACTGTGTTTCATCACACGAAAATGGGTTAGTGAAAATTTGATGGATGACATATTTTTGAACTTGATGCATACTTTATCGGATAGAAACTATATTTACCACACATTCAATGAATTAGTGTTTAAAGAAATGAACTATAGTATCACATTAAAATTATCTGCAACACTAACAGATGCTAACTTTTTTGCTGACAATTCTCTCTTATTGAGACCACGTCGTACTAACCTATCAAATTATTCACAAAAAAAGAAGAAATTAGATGACATTGAAATGATGATTTCTAATGGTCGAAACATGTATTACATATTTATACTATATAAGAAAGTTCACCGAGGGGTTAGATGCAATTTTTCTCCTTTATTTTTTGAAATTACATATTGGTCCTTGTGTGTGTATACCACAATTTAGTCTTTTATTTTTTAAATTATATATTATATTTGGAAGCTCATCTATACTATATAAGAAAGCCCACAGTGGGGGTTGGATACAATTTTCTCCATTATTTTCTCAAATTATGTATTGGTCCCTGTGTGTGAACACCACACTTTTGTCATTAATTTTTTAAATTATATATAATATTAGGAGACTCGTCTGTACTATAAAAGAAAGTCCATGGAGGGGGTTGGATGCAATTTTCTCCATTATTTTTTGAAATTACATACTGGTCCTTGTGTTTATACTACACTTTTGTCTTTAATTTTGAAAATTATATATTATGTTAGGAGACTCGTCTATACTATATAAGAACACCCACAATGGGGTTGGATGCAATTTTCTCCATTGTTTTTTGAAATTACATATTTGTTCCTGTGTGTACACCACACTTTTGTCTTTAATTTTCTAAATTATATATAATATTAGAAGTCTCATCTATACTATATAAGAAAACCCACAGAGGGGGCTAGATGTGATTTTCTCTATTATTTATTAAAATTACATACTGGTCCATGTGTGTAAACCATACTTTTGTTTTTAATTTTGTAAATTATATATTGGGTTAGAAGAGAAGATTCCCCCCCCCCAAACCATAGCGGAGGTTGGATGCCTAGAGGGTGGTAAATGACAATGTGATAGCTGTGAATTGAACTCGGGTCCTTTCATGAGGGGACATCATGATTGACCACTTGAACCACTCCTTGTCGGTGTAAATTATATATTGTATTGGGAGACTCATCTATGCTATATAAGAAAGAACATGGACTAGATTATGTGTTTGCCTGGTGTGCCAAAGCCTATTGTGTCTGATAGATACCCTAAGCTTACTTCTCACATGTGGAGGCAAATTCAAGAATAGATGGGTTCAGATTCACAATTTAGCACTTCCTACCATCCCCAGATCGACGATTAATATAAAAGCATAGTCCATTTTCTAAAAGATCTTTTACAAGCTTGCTTGATGGATTGGGGAGGAGTTTGGGATAAATATCTCCCTTTAGTTGATTTACTTACAATGACAGTTACCAAGAAAGCATAGGTATGCCACCCATTGAAGCTATGTATGGAAGACCTTTTTGTTCACCCTTTCACTAGGATGATGTGGGTGAGCATACTCTGGTGAAAACTAATGAAATGTAATTGATGAAAGACTACATTGTTCTGATAAAGAAACAAATGAAAGCATCTCAGGATCGTCAGAAGATGTATGTTGATAAAAAGATGATGGATGTGAACTTTTTGGTTGGTGACTATGTTTTCTTGAAAATAAAACCTATTCGGTCTATTGTAAGATTTAAAGTGAAAGGAAAGCTCAGTCCTGTTCATGTGGGACCCTTTGAAGTTCTGGATAAAATTAGGGAGTGTGTTCATCATTTTTCTTTACCACCTTCTTATGATAAAATCCATAATGTTTTTGTGGCAACACATCCCATTACATACAGATAACGAGGTGTTACGCGAAAATGTGCGGAAATCACCATAACCATAGATTATGAAAACACGGGTTAATTAAAACCGATTGTGAAAAACTGATAAACTATGAAACTATTACTTTCCAGTCCTCATCCTGCACAGAAACATGTCATATATATATATATATATATATATATATATATATATATATATATACATACACGAGATCTGATACGTGTCTCCAGCTTACAGAAACAGCTGTCCATCCATCTCATGATTTCACCACCTGTTCATATACATAAAGGCCCACATCTGGCCAACCACAGGATATGCAAACATCATCGATCGATCACGTGAAACAACGTCAAAACACTGCCAAGGACCTGAGAACACAGAGATGACTCTAGACTCTACTACAAAACATCCAAAACAGCAGCATGTCCAACGCTTGCCTTCTACTGCTCCTCAAGCTGCTCGGCCGCAACACCACGACCACGACCACGTCTACCTTGACCACCTAAAAAGGGGTTAAACCAATGGAGTGAGACAATTGAACAATTGTCCCAGCGGGAAACATAGCTCACCACCACAACTACAGAACCTCAGCAAGATAGATTATAACAGCAGATATCTAATAACAGGTATAACAAGAGCAGTATATATAAAATAGATTATTCTTACCGACAAGCTTACCAGCTGTACAAAAGCATATAACCAGATATATCTCAAGGAATATGATTAGCAAGATAAGATGTATCCCTATGTACATGATTATCAGAACAAGATATAATGTCACATAACCTGCTTATCAAGATATGACATATTGTCACATAACCTGCAAGATATAACGAAGATATTACACAAACAAGGCCTCAACCAATGTTATGTGTTTATCTTAAGCAGTAAATACTAAAAAGCTATATTATGTATTATTATGCCCTGAGGATTTGAACCGTACCATTCAAATCCAACCTTCGATTACGAAACCCAAGCCGGTGCCATACAAGGTCAATGGAAGAGCCAGACTCCACGACCTCCCACCTTGTGGTCAGTACACGAGTACAACACAAGCAGGACCGCAGTCACATGCTGAAGTGGTCTAAGCCACAGGGTCAGCTCCATAGGCTACCCTCACTCTAGCCCACCTTGGTACAGGTCTCGGCGCTAGTAAAACTGAGCCATGGGCCTGTTCACCTTGCTCTGAGCCATGAACGCATTCATGCTCCACACATCACATATCCTGAGCCATGGGCCTGTTCACCATGCTCTTCATACGTATCTGAGTCTGTAACTGAAGTTACACTCTTACCTCCTCATTTTCAGGCTAGGAGCAACCTACACATATTCAACAATATGCGCTTCTAGGTTAACCCATAGGAGAACCTGTTTCACCATCACCAAGTCCTGACGATGATGGATCTGTGGCCAGGGCAAACTACATGATATATTTCACTGTGATTAATTAGTATCTTTTAGATGGATTGCAAGATTCAACCAAGTTGTATAACATGCAAGATATAACGGAAAGTAAACAACATTATATTATTATTTAATCATGTCAACCTGATCCATCACAAGGATCCAACATCACGTGTTACCACTTGGCCTCTTGCCAACCATCCAGATCCATCTCAAGGATCATCACATACCATAGGATCTCAATCCTTCATCATGTACTGCCAATGCCTCTCAAGGCTCACATTATCATCATGGAACTTAACACATTATACATATCATTTTATTAACCAGAGTAATTACCAAGTGATGTTACTCATCACATGTGTCTCATAGCCCTTTTCAAGGCTAATCATCACTTTAATGGTTAGAGTACACAATAATCGTACAATCAATCATAAGGAACGTGCTACCATCATGAAATGTTATTCAAGATACTTCTACTTATCATTCTTACACTATTTGCTGATCAAGTGTATAAAGTACATCATCAACAAGCCATATCTATACTAATCCTTATCTCAGAACTATATGAATAATCAAGATGTTCAAACATACAAAACAAGTACTATTGTTGCCACTACCATTATGTCACCATCCACTATCATCATTATTACCATATCATTGAGCAAGCTACTAGTGTAACTAACGCCATTCTCATTTAACAATTAAGTACAAGGATTACTTCATGCATATTATTACTATCATTATTGCCATCATTATTATGATCAACAATATTACTATCATCTTCTTTATTATTAACAAATAAACATAAGGATTACATCATGCATCTTATTACCATTAACTTCCTCATTACCATCCCTACTACCATTATCATCATTTCCCACATTATTAGTATTGGCACCACTACTAGTATTAGTATTGTTATTATTGCAAGGCATCATACTCATTGTTGTTATTACTAACAAGACACCACCACCATTTATTGGTGCATAGCTAACCACTTCCTCATCACAAAGGATCGTTACTATAGGATTACAAGACTCTCACCATAACTCTTATCAACCCTCACTAAAACCTATCATGGCCTATCGGCCGACACACTCAACCTAGGCTATCGGCCACCTTGGCTATCGGCCATCATGGGCTATCGGCTAACATAGGTGTCAGCCAGCATGGATCTCGACCAGCACACCATGCATGGCTATCGGCCAGCACCAACAAACCTCCAAGAAACTTGGTCTATCATCCACCATGAGGAAGAGGATGTCTCTCAACACAAGGAGGACCATCTCTCCCATCATCCTCACCATGTCGCCCATCAAAATACAAAGGCATATCATCCAAGAGAAGAACAAGAACATTTCTCATCTATCGTTCACTAAGGTCACCAACATATCGGCCAACATGACCCTAGCTCACCCTATCGCCCAACACGCGGGCAAGAGTATCGGCCAACCTCAAGAACGCATCATGTCGTCCACCAAGGGCATACATATCGTCCATCAAAAGGGGATACCATATCGCCCAACACAAAGACAAAGGTGCCATGTCGTCCAACACACCAACAAAGAAGGGATATCGCCCAACCCTAGGTCACCATCAACCTCCAACACAAAGAACACCACTATGTCGCACATCACAAGAACAAGGGTGTCGCCCAACACACCCAAACCAAGGGAGTATATCACCCATCAAGAGTCATCACCTACCTCCAACACAAGGAAACACTAAACCCTAGAAAGCAAGGTATACAAAGGAACCCTAAATCCTAGAGGGGGATCGGCCACCAAAGGTACACAAGAAAGGTACAAAAGCAAAGAACTAAGCTAAGCTACTAACATGCAACAAGGTCATAGCTAGAGGTAAATAAGTTTGGGTTAGAAGCTATGCAACCCGCCTTAAGCTCCAAGCTCCAAGGAAGAAGATGCACTTCAAGCTCCAAGGGATGTCGTCCACCAAAGCTGATCCAAGAGAGGGTATCAGCCACCACTGCAACTCCAGGAGAGTGTCTCGGCCGACACAAGCAAAGAAGGAGAGGGGTGTCATGCACTCAAGGTGGAGGGGAGACCAAAAGAGCAAAGGAAGATAAGGCAAGGGAAAGAGCTACATATATAGAAAGAAGGGGAGGAGAAACCAAGGTAGATCCATGCTAAGTGTCATCCACCGAAGGGACACTTGTCCTAGGGTTCAAGCCAACACACTAGAAAGCCAAGAGACACTTGTCAAAGATACATACCAAGTGTCCACCAAACATGGTCAAGGTTGGACCAAGCAACATGGGCGACACAACTAGCAGCTCTACTAGGCGACACACACTACTCCAGGTCGACACACCACCTCTAGGTCAACACACACTCTTCCTTGGGTGACACATGCCAACCTAGGGTGACACAAGTTTCACTTGGCCGACACAAGGCTCAAGCACGCCCAAACAAAGCACCTCAAGGCCCAAACAAGCTCAAGCAAGGCCCAAGAAACTCAGACAACAAGCCCAAGCATTCCTCTCAACCCTAGAGGAAGCAAAGAGGGGAAAACATCTCACAAGATGGAAAAATTGCACACAAAACCCTAGACTTGGGTTATTTGCAAGTAGCCCCTCGAACTCTCAACAAAGCATAACCAAACCCTAATCACCACTCAAAGGTGATTAGCAAGCATCAAACCACCAAGGTTAAGAAAAACAAACAGGGTAAACCCTAAACGCAGGTCAGGGTCCTTACAAGCTAACCCCCTTTAAGGGATGCCGTCCCTAAAATCCGAAGAGAAAAGTGAGGGATACTTCCGCCTCATCTCTTCCTCAAGCTCCCACGTGGCTTCCTCGATGCCACTTCGCTGTCAAAGAACCTTCACAAGAACCAGGTCCTTCCTCTTCAGCTTCTTGATCCTTCTGTCAAGGATCGCCACAGGACCTTCCTCATAGGTCATATCTGCATCAAGCTCAACCTCAACTGGTTGTATCACTGTACTTGAATCTGGATGACTTTTCTTCAAGATACTAACATGAAACACTGGATGCAACCTGTGCAACTCTGGAGGCAACTCTAACTTGTAAGCTACCTTGCCAACACATGCTATCACTGGATAAGGCCCCATATACCTGGGAGCTAACTTACCTGTCCGTCCAAACCTTAGCACACCTTTCCATGGTGAGACTTTAAGATACACTTTGTATCCTACCTGGAATTTCCAAAGGTCGTCGGTGATTGTCTGCATAAGACTTCTGCCTGTCCTGTGCCACTTTCAGCTGTTGTTGTATCACCTTGATCTTATCTGTCGTCTACTAAACTAACTCAGAACCCAAAAGCTGATACTCACCTGATTCATACCAACACAAAGGAGATATGCACTTCATTCCATACAAAGCTTCATAAGGAGCCATGTCGATGCTCCGCTGATAATTGTTGTTGTAGGTAAACTCTATCAAACTCAGATGCACGTCCCAATTGCCTAGAAACTACAAAACACAAGCTCGAAGAAGATCCTTCAGAATCTGTATAGTCCTCTCAGACTGTCCATCTGTCTACGGGTGAAAAGTTGTACTGAACCTTAACTGCGTTCCCAACGCCTTGTGCAACTGTTCCCAAAAACTACTCATAAACTGAGGACCTCTATCAGAAACTATCGTTGCTGGCACACCATGCAAATGTACTATCTCATCCACATATACTCGGGCTAGTTTCTCAGCTGTATATGTCGTCTTTACTGGTAGGAAATGGGCAGACTTAGTCAATCTGTCCACTATCACCCAAATGGAATCATGATTCTTAGTTGTCCGGGGTAGACCAACTACGAAATCCATGCTTATATGATCCCATTTCCACTGTGGTATCGATAAAGGTTGCAATGTACCTACTGGCTTCTGATGTTCAGCCTTCACTTGCTGACACACTGCACATCTCGCCACGAACTCAGCTGCATCTCTCTTCAAACCGGGCCACCAATACAAGTCCTTCAGACTATGATACATCTTGGTGACACCTGGATGCATAGCATACATTGACGTATGTGCTTCCTCAAGCACCAACTTCCTTAGATTATCAGTATCTGGAACCACTATCCTATCACGATAACAAACTAGCCCATCCTCATATTCATGAAACCCATCACGCTTGTCGCTGCCGAACTCTGATCTAATCAACTGTACCGCATCATCTGTCTGCTGTGCATCTTTGATATGTTTTCTCAGCGTAGGCTTAACTTGCATCTGTGTGAAAAGACCAGACAACACAGAAACTTCCATCTGTACATTCATCTGCCGCAAAGAAACAAACATATCTTGCCTATGGCATACCAGAGAACTCAACTGTGCCTTCCTTAAAGAAAGAGAAGAAGACTTCCTGCTAAGCGCATCAGCTATCATGTTCACCTTAACAGGATGATACTCGATAGTGCATTCGTAATCATTAATCAACTCCATCCATCGTCGCTGTCGCATGTTCAACTCTTGTTGTGTAAAGATGTACTTCATATTCTTATGGTCCGTAAAGATCTGACACACTTCCCCATACAGATAGTGTCTCCAAACCTTTAATGCATGAACCACTGCCGCTAATTCCAGGTCATGAGTCGGATAGTTCTCCTCATGTTTCTTGAGCTGTCACGAAGCAAAAGAAACCACATGATCTTCCTGCATCAACACACAACCTAAACCTTTCTAGGAAGCATCACAGAAAACAACATAGCCTTTTCCAGGCTCTGACAAGATCAACACTGGAGCACTGGTCAGCTTCTCCTTCAAACTCTGGAAAGCTCGCTCACATCGATCATCCCAAACAAAAGGTACATCCTTCCTGGTAAACTTTGTCATTGGAAACGCGATCGCACTGAAGTCCTTGATAAACCTCCGGTAGTATCCAGCCAAACCAAGGAAGCTACAAACTTCTGTCGACGTCTTCGGTTGTTCCCAATCTGCAATGGATTCCACCTTCTTCGGATCTACTTTGACTCCTTTTACAGATATCACATGACCCAAGAAAGTCACTTCATCCAACTAGAACTCACATTTACTGAACTTGGCATACAACTGATGTTGACGAAGAAGAGTCAACGCTCTGCGAAGATGTTGCTCATGCTCTAGCCTGTCCCGACTATAGATCAAGATGTCATCTATAAAGACTACAACAAACTGATCTAAGAACAGACGGAACACCCTATTCATCCGATCCATGAAAGCAGCAGGTGCATTGGTTAATCCAAACGACATAACCATGAACTCAAAATGACCATACCTCATCCTAAAAGCTGACTTTGGTATGTTATCTGCCTTTATCCTCAACTGATGATATCCAGACCATAGATCGATCTTCGAAAACACTGTAGCCCCACGCAACTGATCAAACAGATCATCTATCCTCGGCAACGGGTACTTGTTCTTGATCGTGACCTTGTTCAACTACCGGTAGTCTATACACAACCGCATCGAATCATCCTTCTTCTTAACTAACAACACGGGAGCACCCCACGGCGACGTACTCGGTCGGATAAAACCCTTCTCCAACAACTCTTGCAACTACTTCTTCAACTCTGCCATCTCTGCTAGAGCCATCTTGTATGGTGACTGTGCAACTGGCTGTGTCCCTGGAACCAGATTGATCTCAAAATCAATCTCTCGGGGCGGAGGAACACCAGGAAACTCCTCAAGAAACACGTCTACAAACTCTCGAACCACAGACACTTCCTCGAGACTAGGACCTTTCACCTTGGTAACCACAACGGTATCCACTACGTGAGCTAGGAACGCCTCACATCCTTGTCGTAACAACTTATCTGCCACCATAGCTGATACCAAACACGTCGGAAGAATCTTCATATTTCCCTGGAAGATCCACCGCTCCCCAGCGACATCAAACATTGCCTGCTTGGAACCACAGTCCAAGACAACCTTATACTTCTCTAAGGTATCCATCCCAAGGATAACATCGAAACCATGCATATCAAGTGGTATAAGATCCACTTGAATACGATGTCCCGAAAAAGACAAAACACAAGATGGACACTCCTCTCGGAGCATAGAGGAACCATCAAGAGGGGTTTCTAACAACAAGCTATCCTTCTTACAGTTAATAGGTAAACAACAGTTTTCAAGAATACTATAGGTGATAAAAGAGTGTGTAGCACCCGGGTCAACCAGAACAAATATAAAGCAAGAAGAAGACATATCATAATGAAATAACTCCATCTGACCTGTCACCACTCGCGGGTTGACTATCACCTCCGGCTGATTCATGGCATAGAATCGAGCTGTTGCTTGCTGTCCACGACCTCAGATGATCCAGCTTGAGACGCTTGACCGCGTTTTCGACCTCTTCTACCACTGGCCTGTGGTCTCTCAGACTTCTGGAAACTCTGCCTCGGCTGCTGCGTCACTTCAACGTCTCTATTCGGGCAATTGGACTTCCAATGCCCGACCTATCCACAAAGATGACATGACTTGTCCTCAAACCGTGGCCTAGCTGGCCCTGTCACTGCCATAGAAGCTGAACTGTGTGCCTTAGACAGTGAAGAAACATAACCTCTCCCCTTACTTGGAGACCACTGAGATGGTACACCAGCGCTTCTCATTGCTGACGGTGTCGAAAACCTGGGCTTCTTAAAGCCACCAAATCTACGTCCTTGAAACTGAGCAGGTCTTTTAAGAGACATAGACTCTCTTTTCTCCTGTACTGTCCTCTCGATCTGTCAAACAGATTCCACGAACATAGCAAACTGCTCTCAGTTCTCCAACGCAGACACCGGGGTTGTCAACTCAGCACTCAAACCGTTCTCAAAGCATATGATCCGTTCCTAGTCTATTGCCGCCATGTGAGGACAGAACCTCAATAGATCCATAAACTTAGCTTCGTACTCGGTGATGTTCATCGTTCCTTGTCGCAACTTCTCAAACTGACTGATCTTCTCATCTAGGTATGTCTTCGGAAAGCATGTGGTGACGAACTCACGTCGAAACACTTCCCAACAGATCACCTCATCAGGCCGCTTCTCTTCCTCGATGGTCCACCAGTGACCAGCACTACCTTTCAAAAGGTAGACAGCATGCTTTACCTTGTCTGCTTCGGGGATGTCAAGCATCCGGAAAGCCGTCTCGAGACTTTTCAGCCACAGATCTGCATCTGCTGGATCAGCCGTTCCAGCATAATCTGAAGCTCCAACTCGGCAAAGCCGCTCAAAGGTCTTCCCAATACCCGATGCTTCTCCATGGTGAACTTGTGCTCGCGGGGGAGGCACTGGTAATCGTTCAACCATGAGATTCATCGTAGCCATCATCTGCCCCATAAGCTGTTGGTAAGCAGGATGTCAAAGTATGGCTGGGTTAGGTTGGGGGACCTCAGGCACCCGATCTTCATGTGCCTGGCCATCTGCTCCATCAACTGATGCAGCATCACTATACTCAGCAGAGTGTTCTTCATGGTTTCCAGACATCTTGACTTTTCTTCCGCTGAGGGCAGAAGATATTGTAAGAAAACCTAGACACTCATAAGAACAACTCAACCTAGTCCTTAATCCCTGTAGACTCAGCGAACCTAAGGCTCTGATACCAAAACTTGTAGCAACACATCCCATTATCATACAGATAACGAGGTGTTACACAAAAACGTGCGGAAATCACCATAACCACAAATTATGAAAACACGGGTTAATTAAAACCGATTGCAGAAAACTGATAAACTGTGAAACTATTACTTTACAGTCCTCATCCTACACAGAAACATGTCATATATATATATACATACACGAGATCTGATACGTGTATGCATCTTACAGAAACAGCTGTCCATCCAACTCATGAGTTCACCACCTGTTCATATACATAAAGGCCCACATCCGGCCAACCGCAGGATATACAAACATCATTGATCGATCATCATGAAACAACGTCAAAACACTGCCAAGGACCTGAGAGTACACGGATGATTCTAGACTCTACTACAAAACATCCAAAACAGCAGCATGTCCAACGCTTGCCTTCTACTGCTCCTCAAGCTGCTCGGCCGCAACACCACAACCACGACCACATCTACCTCGACCACCTAAAAAGGGGTCAAACCAGCGGAGTGAGACAATTGAACAATTGTCCCAGCGGGAAACATATCTCCCCACCGCAACTACAGAACCTCGGCAAGATAGATTATAACAGTAGATATCTAATAACAGGTATAACAAGAGTAGTATATATAAAACAGATTATTCTTACCGACAAGCTTACCAGCTGTACAAAAGCATATAACCAGATATATCTCAAGGAATATGATTAGCAAGATAAGATGTATCCCTATGTACATGATTATCAGAACAAGATATAATGTTGCATAACCTTCTTATCAAAATATGACATATTGTCACATAACCTGCAAGATATAATGAAGATATTACACAAACAAGGCCTCAACCAATGTTATGTGTTTATCTTAATCAGTAAATACTAAACGGCTATATTACGTATTATTATGCCCTGAGGATTTGAACTGTACCGTTCAAATCCAACCTTCGGTTACAAAACCCAAGCCGGTGCCATACAAGGTCAATGGAAGAGCCGGACTCCACGACCTCCCACCTCGTGGTCAGTACACGAGTACAACACAAGCAGGACTGCAGTCACATGCTGAAGTGGTCTAAGCCACAGGGTCAGCTCCATAGGCTACCCTCACTCTAGCCCACCTTGGTACAGGTCTCGGCGCTAGTAAAACTGAGCCACGGGCCTATTCACCGTGCTCTGAGCCATGAACGCATTCATGCTCCACACATCACATATCCTGAGCCATGGGCCTGTTCACCATGCTCTTCATATGTATCTGAGTCTGTAACCGAAGTTACACTCTTACCTCCTCATTTTTAGGCTAGGAGCAACATACACATATTCAACAATATGCGCTTCCAGGTTAACCCATAGGAGAACCTGTTTCACCGTCACCAAGTCTTGACAATGATGGATCTATGGCCAGGGCAAACTACATGATATATTTCACTGTGATTAATTAGTATCTTTAAGATGGATTGCAAGATTCAACCAAGTTGTATAACATGCAAGATATAACGGAAAGTAAACAACATTATATTATTATTTAATCACATCAACCTGATCCATCACAAGGATCCAACATCACGTGTTACCACTTGGCCTCTTGCCAACCATCCAGATCCATCTCAAGGATCATCACATACCATAGGATCTCAATCCTTCATCATGTACTGTCAATGCCTCTCAAGGCTCACATCATCATCATGGAACTTAACACATTATACATATCATTTTATTAACCAGAGTAATTACCAAGTGATGTTACTCATCACATGTGTCTCATAGCCCTTTTCAAGGTTAATCATCACCTACATGGTTAGAGTACACAATAATCATAGATTCAATCATAAGGAACGTGCTACCATTATGAAATGCTATTCAAGATACTTCTACTTATCATTCTTACACTATTTGCTGATCAAGTGTATAAAGTACATCATCAACAAGCCATATCTATACTTATCCTTATCTCAGAACTATATGAATAATCAAGATGTTCAAACATACAAAACAAGTACTATTGTTGCCACTACCATTATGTCACCATCCACTATCATCATTATTACCATATCATTGAGCAAGCTACTAGTGTAACTAATGCCATTCTCATTTAACAATTAAGTACAAGGATTACTTCATGCATATTATTACTATCATTATTGCCATCATTATTATGATCAACAATATTACTATCATCTTCTTTATTATTAACAAATAAACATAAGGATTACATCATGCATCTTATTACCATTACCTTCCTCATTACCATCCCTACTACCATTATCATCATTACCCACATTATTAGTATTGGCACCACTACTAGTATTAGTACTGTTATTATTGCAAGGCATCATACTCATTGTTGTTATTACTAACAAGACACCACCACCATTTATTGGTGCATAGCTAACCACTTCCTCATCACAAAGGACTATTACTATAGGATTACAAGACTCTCACCATAACTCTTATCAACCCTCACTAAAACCTATCATGGCCTATCGGCCGACACACTCAACCTAGGCTATCGCCCACCTTGGCTATCGGCCATCATGGGCTATCGGCTAACATAGGTGTCAGCCAGCATGGATCTC
Organism: Alisma plantago-aquatica; assembly: GCA_963693085.1. Classification (NCBI taxonomy): domain Eukaryota; kingdom Viridiplantae; phylum Streptophyta; class Magnoliopsida; order Alismatales; family Alismataceae; genus Alisma; species Alisma plantago-aquatica. Next base: position 216,792,046 of record OY856414.1, on the reverse strand, counting down.
GACCAGCACACCATGCATGGCTATCGGCCAGCACCAACAAACCTCCAAGAAACTTAGGTCTATCATCCACCATGAGGAAGAGGATGTCTCTCAACACAAGGAGGACCATCTCGCCCATCATTCTCACCATGTCGCCCATCAAAATACAAAGGCCTATCATCCAAGAGAAGAACAAGAACATTGCTCATCTATCGTTCACTAAGGTCACCAACATATCGGCCAACATGACCCTAGCTCACCCTATCGCCCAACACACGGGCAAGGGTATCTGCCAACCTCAAGAACGCATCATGTCGTCCACCAAGGGCATACATATCGTCCATTAAAAGGGGATACCATATCGCCCAATACAAAGACAAATGTTCCATGTCATCCAACACACCAACAAAGAAGGGATATCGCCCAACCCTAGGTCACCATCAACCTCCAACACAAAGAACACCACTATGTCACCCATCACAAGAACAAGGGTGTCACCCAACACACCCAAACCAAGGGAGGATATCACCCATCAAGAGTTATCACCTACCTCCAACACAAGGAAACACTAAACCCTAGAAAGCAAGGTATACAAAGGAACCCTAAACCCTAGAGGGGGGTCGGACACCAAAGGTACACAAGCAAGGTACAAAAGCAAAGAACTAAGCTAAGCTACTAACATGCAACAAGGTCATAGCTAGAGGTAAAGGAGTTAGGGTTAGAAGCTATGCAAACCGCCTTAAGCTCCAAGCTCCAAGGAAGAAGATGCACTTCAAGCTCCAAGGGATTTCGTCCACCAAAGCTGATCCAAGAGAGGGTATCGGCCACCACTGCAACTCCAGGAGAGTGTCTCGGCCGACACAAGCAAAGAAGGAGAGGGGTGTCGTGCACTCAAGGTGGAGGGGAGATCAAAAGAGCAAAGGAAGCTAAGGCAAGGGAAAGAGCTACATATATAGAAAGAAGGGGAGGAGAAACCAAGGTAGATCCATGCTAAGTGTCGTCCACCCAAGGGACACTTGTCCTAGGGTTCTAGCCAACACACTAGCAAGCCAAGAGACACTTGTCAAAGATACATACCAAGTGTCCACCAAACATGGTCAAGGTTGGACCAAGCAACATGGGCGACACAACTAGCAGCTCTGGTGGGAGACACACACTACTCCAGGTTGACACAGCACCTCTAGGTCGACACACACTCTTCCTTGGGCGACACAGGACAACCTAGGGCGACAGAAGCTTCACTTGGTTGACACAAGGCTCAAGCAAGCCCAAACAAAGCACCTCAAGGCCCAAACAAGCTCAAGCAAGGCCCAAGAAACTCAGACAACAAGCCCAAGCATTCCTCTCAACCCTAGAGGAAGCAAAGAGGGGAAAACATCTCATAAGATGGCAAACATGCACACAAAACCCTAGACTTGGGTTATTTGCAAGTAGCCCCTCGAACTCTCAACAAAGCATAACCAAACCCTAATCACCACTCAAAGATGATTAGCAAGCATCAAACCACCAAGGTTAAGTAAAATAAACAGTGTAAACCCTAAACGCAGGTCAGGGTCCTTACAGTTTTCCATAAGTTTGTACTGAAGAAATATGTGAAGGATATCCAGACATAAATAACACAGTAGTGAATCCTAGTCATATAGACAAAGGATGATTGTATAGTCATAGCCGTCTAGTTTTATTTATGTCTATTTGTGTCACACAATGTGTCACATGGGCTTTTTCATTTTACTGGATTTGAATCCAGATGCCCAAATACTCCAATCGGATCTGTGTTTGTAATCGGACCCTAATTCTGAACTACTGTATATATCAGCAAAGCCAAAGGCAAATGATAGTGTGGGACTTCATTTGCATATTCCCGCCTCTCTCTTCGTTCAATCATGTTATGGTATCAGAGCAATGAGTGCAGCTGCTCAACTATCTCAAAGAGAAAGAGAGAAACCCTAACTTGGTGAAGAAGTCAGGCAAATAACGAGGAATCTGACTACTGTAGTTCCAATCTGAGATCCAATCTGCTTCTGTAATTCCTTCCTCATCATCATGTTCTCTAGCTCGACTGGATCTACTTGAATCCAGAATCTGCATCGGCATCCAGCAACGACAACGACAACCAGGTTCAGGCGTCAAGCGTTCGTTCCTATTGTCATCTCATCTACATCAAAAAATTGCTATCAGGGTTTCCTTCTGGTTTTCGATCATCTTCAACTACTCATCTGGTCTACTGGTCTTCTTTTGACTCATCATCTAGCGATCTCCGCCATCCTATATGAGAGATCTAGTTTCTTCCGTTTCTACTACTACACTCTGCCTCAGAAAGCTGTCTCGCTATTCTTCTCCTCTATGTTCCTATTGCCTCAGTAAATCAGGTTTGACATGTCAGTTATCTCGATTAAGATCCCTACATCCTGTTCTCGGTCTGCCTTGTTCTTCTCAGTAAAATTGATATGGAATTCTCTAGCAAATCTGTAATAAGAAAAGGAAAAGCATCTATGGATGTTGAATATATGTATCCCTTAGGTCTGAATGTATCAAATTTTGTGTCAATTAAACTCAATCAACACAACTTTCTGTTGTGGGACTCTCAAATTAGAACAATAGAAGAAAGCTGATGTCTCGAGGGATTTCTGGACGGAACTGAAAGGCAACCTACTATGGTCATCTCTGAAGATGGAGAGCTAGACATAAATCCAAAATACCGTGCGTGGACCAGAACTGATCGTCTTGTTAAAGGATGGATCTGTGGATCTCTGTCTAAAGAGGTTATGGGTGAAACGATTAGTTGTAAGATAGCTGCTTATGTCTAGAAAACTCTGAACAAAAAATTCACTGAGTCATCCCAATCTAGAGAATTTGAGTTAGTCTCACAGCTTCGTACCTTTCAAAAAGGATCATCTACTATAACTGAGTATTTGAGAAATTTCAAAAGCATTTGTAATCAATTAAATGCCATTGGACATAACGTGACTAACAAGGAGAAAGTATTCACCCTACTGAATGGGTTGGATGGGTCTGAGTACGAAAGCTTTGTAGTATCCATGTTAAAGCCTCCAATACTTGCTTATACTAAAATTATGTCCATACTTCAAGATTATGAAAGAAGAAGAACGAGGAATGGTAATATGTTGTCTACTACTATCTTCTATGCTGACAAAGAAAACAATTTTGATGCTCAAAGAACAAGTCAGAATAACAATGTACCACAAAATAATAGCTATAATACTTGTAGAGGAAGATCTTATGGCAGGGGAAGAGGAAGAAGACAAACTAACTTCTATTCTACCAACTATAATACTGGTATTTTGGGAAGTGGTCTGTCAAACAGCAACTTCAACTATAACTCCCAGGGAAGAGGCTTTCCTCAAGCAGCAAAGCAGCCTAACATTGATCCTAGAAATAATTACACAAATAGAAGAATGATATTCTATCAAATCTGTCACAAACCAGGTCATGAAGCCTACAAATGTTGGCACAAGTTTGACACAAAATATCAAAACACTGAGGTACCACGAGCTATTTCTGAAAACATTGTTGCTTTGGCTGCAATGAGAGTAAATGATAATGATTTCACTGAATGGCATGTGGACTCTGGAGCTATTGACCATGTGGCAAAGAATGAAGGTAAATTTCATTACATAACACCTTAAAATGGATCTAATCTGATAATGATGGGAAATGGAAATTATGCATCAATATCTCATATTGGACATGGATACATCTATAATAAAACCAAAATAACTTTGCAGAAAGTTCTTCTTCTTCCCAGTATAAAATGTAACTTATTACCTGTCTCTAAGCTTACAAATACCTATCCTTGCTATTTTATCTTCACTCATGATGCTTTTTACATAAAGGATGTGTGAAACCACCTAACTTTGCCCCAGGGGAGGTGTAGAAATGGTCTATACCTACTGGAGGAAGGAGGACCTCAAGTTCTCTTCTCAAATTGATTCACAAGAACTGATGTTGTGACATGGAAAAAAAGACTGGGGCACCCATACCCTAAGATTCTGCAAATACTGATTCAGAATAAGCAAATATGCAGTACAGATAGCTTTAAAGGAATTTGTAGTAGTTGTGAAATTAGCAAAAGTAGAAAACTACATATATCTTACAAGCATATAAGGTCATCACGACCATTTTCTATAATTCACTGTGACCTTTGGGGCAAGGCACCTACTATTTCTCACCATGGTTTTTAGTACTATGCTTTGATAATGGATGATTATAGTCAATATTACTGGATTTTACCTTTAAAGAACAAGGATGATTTCTTTGTTGTGTTTGTTTCATTTAATGCCACTATAAAGAATCAATTTGATACTACTATTAAGGTGATTCAATCTGATGGAGGTGGAGAGTTTGTGAACTCAAAAATGAAAAAGCTCTTATATGACCAAGGTATTGTTCATCATATATCTTGTCCTCATGATCATGCTCAGAATGGAGCAATTGAATGAAAGCATCGACATCTTGTTGAACTTGGTCTGGCTCTAATGTTTGAATATGTTGTTCCAAAGAATTTCTGGGTTGAGTCTTTTACTACTGCAAATTTCTTGATCAACATATTGCCTTCTTCTGTGTTGAATTTTAAATGTCCAGTCGAAGTTTTATATAATAAAATTCATGTCTATGATTGTCTAAGAGTTTTTGGCTCTCTTTTCTATCCTTATCTACGAGATATAACAAAGAACAAGCTCAAACCAAGGTCTTTACCATGTGTTTTTATTGGCTACAGTGAGCAATAAAAGGGTTATAAATGTTTGCATATATCTACAAATCGTGTTTTCTTATCAAAAGATGTGGTTTTTGCTGAAAATGTCTTTCCATTCAAAGAGCATAATTTTAGAGATCATTCAAGTGGCACTGTTATAACATATCAAGAGTTTGTACAAGGCTGTCAAATGTATATTTCAACAGTTAATAATACTAACAAGGATAATGAGCAAGTTTCACACAACATGGGGTGTAGTACTCAATTCAATGTTTTTTCACATGATATTCCGTCTGCAAATCTGGATGATACTCTTGCATGTGTTAATCTTAATGATGACAAACACTGTGATTTAAATACTCAATCAAAAGACACTAGTCTTACTACTATAGATTCCATCTGTGATGCTTCCTGTTCTGACAAAAAGTTTGTTTGTGAAGTTCCTTTCTCTAATAATAACTCTGACAAGCATGCTATTGACGATATTACTGCTGTTGAAAAATCTGAACAACCAGAGTACCCAAGTCAATTATTAAATAGTCACCCCATGATAACTCGCTCCAAAGCCCGAATACTTAAGGTAAATTCTAAGTATGCTCTAAGTGCCACTGGTGTCCCTTATACGCCCAAGAATGTCAAACAAGCTTTGAATCACCTTGAGTGGAAACAAGCAATGTTGGATGAGTTGAAAGCTCTTGTGCATAATAACACTTGGACTCTAGGGCAATGACCTGCTAATACAAATATCATCAATTGCAAATGGGTGTTTAAAACAAAGCTCACGCCTGATGGCTCACTTGACCGACTTAAAGCCAGGTTGGTAGCTCGAGGATTTGCTCAGGAAGAAGGAGTGGATTACTTAGAAACTTTTAGTCCTGTGGTAAAATCTCCAACCATCAAAGTTGTTCTGACTGTTGCTATCTCCAGAAAATGGAACATTAAGCAAATAGATGTTTGTAATTCTTTCCTAAATGGAACTCTAGATACTGAGGTTTATATGGAACATCCGTCGGGTCTACACACTCATGACCGTAAACACTATGTTTGCAAGTTAAATAAAGTGTTATATGGTCTAAAAGAGGCTCCATGAGCCTGGTATAATAAAATCAGTCTGTTTCTTAATGAATTGGGGTTTGTTGCCAGTGGAGCTGATCCTTCTTTATTCATTTATCAATGTAATTCTACCATCATGTTCTTATTGTTGTACATGGATGATATTATCATTACTAGCAATGATCCAACTTCAATAGACACATGCATTACAAGGCTGGAAGCTACTTTTCCTTTACGCAATTTGGGCAAGCTACATTATTTTCTGGGGATCGAAGTTGAATATAACTCTCTGGGTCTACTTTTACACCAATCCAAGTATGCAAGAGACTTATTACACAAACATGACATGTTGGATTGTAAACCTATCTCGACTCCTGTTTCTTCTGATTTTCAATGACAGCTATAATCAAATTCAAATACTACCCTTGTTGATCCTACACTGTACAGACAAATAGTTGGTTCCTTGTAGTATTTGACCATCACACGACCAGATCTTATCTTTGCAATGAATCTTTCTTATTAGTTAATGCATAGTCCTAATACTTATCATATGTCTCTTATTAAACGCATTCTGAGGTATATAAAAGGGTCCATCAATAAAGGAGTTCAGATCTATGTGCAAGATTCTCTGCAGGTTATAGCATTCTCTAATGCTGACTGGGCAGGATGTCCATTGACTCGACAATCCACCAGTGGTTATTGTACCTTTCTTGGATCAACCTGCATATCCTGGAGTTCCAAAAACCAATCAATTGTGGCACGCTCTAGTACTGAGGCAGAGTACCATGCTCTTGCTCACACTGTTGTTGAATTAACTTGGCTAGCATCTCTTCTCAAAGACTTATGTGTTCCTCAGCCATTTCCAGCAGTTCTATACTGTGATAATATGAGTGCTGTGCATCTATCTATTAATCCAGTGTTTCATGCCAGGATGAAACACATTGAGTTAGATTATCATTTCGTTAGAGAAAAAGTGGCCCTTGGATATATTGTCAGGCACTATGTCTCGTCCAAGGAGCAAATAGCATATATATTCACCAAAGTTGTCACTAAGCACATATTCAGAGCTTTAACTTTCAAGTTGGGCCTTCGAGCTACTGCAGCTTAGCTTGCGGGGGAGTATCCAGACATAAATAACATAATAGTGAATCCTAGTAATATAGACAAAGGTCGATTGTATAGTCATAGCCGTCTAGTTTTATTTATGTCTATTTGTGTCACGCAATGTGTCACATGGACTTTTTCGTTTTATTGGATTTGTATCCAGATGCCTAGATACTCCAATCGGGTATGTGTTTGTAATCAGACCCTGATCCCGAACTACTATATATATTGGCAAAGCCAAAGGCAAATGATAGTGTGGGACTTCATTTGCATATTCCTGCCTCTCTCTTCCTTCAATCCTATTAAAGGATCCATTGTATGTGTTATCTATTGAGCCCATAGAGGTTCGTGGAGACTTGACTTATGAAGAATATCCCCTGAAGATTCTTGATGCCCAAGTGAAGCAATTGAAGAATAAGGAAATTGAATTAATGAAGGTATTATGGAAGTATCATGGTCTAGAGGAAACAACTTGGGAGCTCAGAGAAGAAATGTTATGAACTCATCCTTTTCTCTTTGACTTAAGATTTCAAGGATGAAATCCTTTTAAGGGGAGGAGAGTTTTAACATCCCAACCTTAACTAATTATCATCTTTTTACTCTTTTTTATTTTAACCTCTTATTATATTGATAGGCACTAGGAGGCTAGTAACCTTTGAGTATGGGTGTTTAATACAAAAATACCAAGATTTGAAGCCTTAAAACAATAAATTTGGATTATTCATTAATCTTTGGGTTTGTTGTATAAATTGTCAAAATAAGGCATTTAAGATTAAAATTAGTCTTCTACATTTTTCTTATGGATAGGTAGGGTTGATAGAGAGTTACATGCAAAATTTGGTTAAGAAATAATAAAGGAATATATTTATATAAAGAAAATAAACTTTTCATAAAATTGGGAGTTCACACATTCACATTTTCCAAACGACAAATTTAACTCCAAAATCAAGTTCCTTGGTCCTTATTACCCTACCCACCAATTATCATCTTATTTGGAAATCATTTACTTGTACAAATGGAAAGAGAGAGAAAAATATATTTTGATATCACTTTATTCAAAATTCAATGTAAATGCCATGTTACTTTTGGAAAATATCTAATTCATGTATGATTCTGGTCATCGGATTGCGATCAGAAAACTGAGCAGTTGTCTCCTACCTTGCACCTATATGGCAAGTAGTTGAGTTGAATAATGGCATGATAAAACAGGGATTTCTCCCATGATTCTTAATCATTTCGCAAGATTTTTGGTTCCCTAGATTCCTTGAGTGATTACACATTTATCTATACCTAATTTGAGATCTATAATTGTGTATTCTATAAATGCCTAACACCTCTCTCAAACCCTCTAGCCATCTATGCTCTAACTCGAATCTTATAAATAGTTGAACTTTTCCCTATATCTACCGCCACCCAGTCTCTCTTTCCCCCCTCTCAATTTATTTGTTGGTCACATTTTGAACCACTGTTGATCCAGTTCTTCTCCCCTATCTTGTGGCACTCTGTGCGAGAAACCTTCTCCACTGGTATTTGATCGAACTTGGAGGTAAGCTCGTGGTGACTTGTTCTTTATTTCTGTAGTTTCAATACGAAGGATCGTCGCTTCTTAGTGTTTTTCCCAAAATTGGCCCCCAAACTTGTTTCTCTCTACTCATGGTCATGGCTTGGTGAAGCAAGAGAGAATAAGCAACAAGGTGATTTCCCTTTTCTGGCCTCACCCTCTTCTTTGTTGTTTTTTCTCGCCTAAGGGCATTAGGGTCTTTTGGCAACCCCAGTTTTGTTTTTCTACTTTGGCCAATTGGTGTGTCGTTGACGTGGGGGCCATTTCGATTAGCCACTTATGATTGTCCAACTCTATAAGAGTTGACCTTTGACTAGGTCCAATATGTGACTTGAATTATTAGCAAATTTTAATTGGTTAAAACTTCATAAAATCATAACTTTCACTCTGCTTATCCTAAAATTACAAAAAAAATATGGTTTAGAATCCACAAAATTTCCCCTATCTTTTAGTCTAGTTTTCATCACCTAATTCACAAGTTCCAAAGATGTAATTTTTTAATGGTTTGAAATCCTTATAATATCACATTAATACTTAAAGATATGTTTATAAGATAAAATAGAGATCTTGGAATCACATCCATGATCAGTAACCCTGACTTACTCATGGAGATCTAATCAAGTGTCAATCTAGGGTTTTAATAAATATTTGAGTTTTAGGGTTTTATTTTCACTTATGAACAAGAAAGAAAATATGATAATTAATAAATATATAATTTTGAGTCAAGATTTATCTTCAAAGAAACCCTGAAGTCAGTGTTGGTTCAATCTCAAGAATTTACGTAGGTTTTTACTGATGAATTTGGTTTTATAGGGTTTTCACAATACTTACATATTTTAGAACATAAACCTTAATATATGGATTTAAACCTATATGTAGGTTGAGTTGACCATAGAATTGGAGGGTTAGGATTCAATCTTTGATTTAGCAACTCAAGTTAAGGTATGTGCATCTTTTCTATTATCTAGGAACTACTATTATGACCAAACATTCTTTCCCATATGCAGCATTAGTTGATATACCCATTTTCATCATTATGAAATTCTTGTTTCTTGGATAATGATGGTAGGTCCTGTAACCCCACCTGATTTATTTTGGATGTTATCATCCTATTATTTCACATGGACTAAACCTATACTTGCCTTTCCCTATTTGTTTGCATGCTTAGCTAGCCTTATTTCTTATAGTTATACATCTATACAACCATATATACATTAGCGTGTTTTTCCTCCCAGGGTGTGTTTTTCTGTCCATTATTCATATAGGAATGCTTTTCCACCTAGGGTGTTCTTTTCCACCCATATTTTTAGTTTGAGATCCAATGGTGTCTCAGTCCTGCTTGAAACAATTTTAGTCTTTGTTTATTTTATGCACAACTTATTGTTATTTTTATTCATAGAAAATTCTAAAAAAGCAATATTTCCCTACTTTGCATTCTTTAGTAGGAAATCCTCATCTTTTGGCCTGATATGTCTCTTGATCATCCCTTAAATTGATGCTCTTCTTTTGAAATTTCTAAAGTAATGCCTAGCTTTAATTAATGCACATACTTAGTGTTCACTGACATACCCTAATTGTTGCTTTCAATCCGCCTAGAGATTACACAACCTGAGGATCAAGAGATAGGTGGGGACGCCCAGAACTAGCTATTGAGTATTTTTGAGATGGAAAGGTTTTTCACCACAAACCGATCCAAGTAGTTAGTCTTTAATTTTAGTTAGAAGTCATCTATGGCTCTTTAGTTGAACTCCATTGAGATTATCATGTAATAGTTATATTTAAACTTTCACTGCAACAAAACTATGTTCATGTTATCATTCTATTTCTAAGAAATATTGTGAACCCCAATTACTTAAGTGGATTTTATTTTGTGGTATTTAATCTATTGGGGTATTTTGCAATTATTTTCTTAAATTAAAGTAAGGATTGGCCCCTCCTGACCCCCAATCCTTACATTGTACATGATACAACCTGAGGATTTTATAAATCTAAAGGATGCAAATAATGTCTATAAGCTACAAAGGTCAATTTATAGATTGAAGCAAGCATCTCAGAGCTGAAATCTTCATTTTGACAAGACGGTCAAAGAGTTAAGCTTTAATCAAAATGAAGATGAACTTTGTGTGTACAAGAAGGTTAGTGAGAGCATGATTGTATTCCTCATATTGTATGTGGATGACATGCTATTGATGGGGAATGACATCCCTATTTTACAAAAGGTAAAGATATGGCTAGGTAATACATTTTCTATGATAGACTTGGGTGAAGCATCCTATATCTTGGGAATCAAGATCTATAGAGATAGATCCAGAAGGCTTCTTGGACTAAGTCAAAGAACATATAATGACTAAATGTTGAAGATGTCCAACATGGAGATCTCAAAAAGGTTCCATGGATCTATGTTGTGTGGTTTCCACATCAACTTTTCACATGATTTCATGCACAAATTCAGTTCATTTTGTTCTCATTAAGCCTCTATTCATATCACTCTTGCCACCTTTTTGTTATTTTGCTTATTGCATGATGTGTATTGCAGATTTGATTCAAAAGGATCAAATTGGAGATATCCCAACTCAAATCCATCATTATCGGGACTTCTCCACGCCTTGCAGACATTTAGAACTTTAATTCTGTTGAAACAACAATACATACGATGTGTCTTATTTAAGACATGGCGTGCGCATTTCTAGATAGCCTAATACTTCAGACGCTGAAGAAAATTACACGGCGTATCCACAAAAGACACGACATGTACATGGGAATTTAGAACTGATCCTTGCCTTTTGGGTAATGTACACGATATGTATTAATTCAAACACTTTGTGTGCTTTACACTCAGAAAAAACTGTCAGAGACATGACACGTCCCGTCCAAGGAAAAATACTATGTGTGCCTGTCAGTTTCAGCAATTTTCAAATACGACTCCTTTTGTTTTAAAAGACGAAACAATTGTATGGAGCAGTTATCTTTGGTCATAATTTGAAACTCTTTCGTCCAAGAGCAAGGCTAGAGTAAGGAGGGCAATTTTAGAGGTGGAAGAAGGTGGTTTCTTGCTAAAGAACCCCATTCTTCTTCTTTTTCTTCTCCAATCTTCTTCTCCAAGGTGCAGTAGAGATTCTTCACTCCACAAAGATTCTTGGGAGAGAGTTTTGTCCAGTTTGGAGAAGTTGTAGGAGTATAATTTCATCCTCAAGTAGGAATTCTACTCCTCTTGGGTTACACCTTGGGTTTTCTTAGCTTTTCCTTCTCTACATCATGTTGAACTCTGAAATCTATGTGCATTTTCTATTGTACACCATTATGGACAAGTAGTTTCCTTTTCTTGGACATGGGAGAGTAGCTTCCATGTCATAGCATGTATGGAACATGATAATTTTATACTAAATGCTATGTTGTTTGTTTTTTCCACCTTGTGAGTACCGGTTTCTTCTTTTCTACATATATGGTTGGCTACCTTATGTGTATGTTTTATGATCTTTTACTTTATATGAGAAGATATGTAGGAGAGTAAGGAGGTACTCTCTTGGCAACTCCTTCTTTACCGTGAGAGTGGAAATTATGGAGTTGAGGAGTAGGTTTGTGATTCAAAACAAAATACATACATGGGAATGTTGAATTGAGTTAGAATCATTGTACTTGCACCGAGAGGTGAAGTGCAACATACAACTCTCCTTTAAAACAAGTGCTTAGTATGTTTAAATTTCGTGCTCCTGTTCTATTCTATCATATGTGGGTGAAATCCTAAGTCCAAGATACCTCCATATATGAATTTTAATATCTTTTAGTAAGCCATTTACTATTTGCTTAATTCTGAAATTTTTTAGATCAATCAACTAAATCACCTTTAAAATGGTCTAGATTGTTGAACCTTAGCACTGTTGCGTTTAATTGATTGCTAAATCTCCTTGTGTTTGATCTTGAGTATGACTACTTCCGTATACTTGTGGAAATTGGTTAGTTGAGTAAAAGATCTTTCTTAAGATTGAAACTTGTTACTGTAAAAGACCAACAAGTTTTTGGCATCGTTGTCGGGGATCTACGGTTAATCTAATTAGAGTAACAAGTGCTAACTAGTATTCGAGACTAGATCATCAGTTCTATTTTCAAATTTCCATATACTTTTTAGTTTTATTCTCAAATTCTCTTGCTATTTTTCAAGTTGTATGTGTCGCTCGCAAAGGGATCTTCAAACATCTGTGTTGCTAGACCTTGAGATTGAGCATACTCTTTCAAACTTAAGAAGAGTAAGAAGAGTAGCACAACTACTTCTAGGAGGTGTTCCACCATTATCACTGTCACCATCTTCTTCGTCCTTTGAAGAAGCTACACCAAGATCCAACCATGGAGGATGACCGTCCTTTGAAGGATTTCACCATGACGGTTGCCACGAACATTTGTGGAGCCATCGACCTTCCTGCAATGGAAGTGAACAATTTCACTATTGCTCCTTCTATGATGCAAATGATGCAGCAGAATTGCTTCAGAGGTACAGTCAATGAAGATCTAAATCTTCATGTGGCTGAGTTCTTGGAGTATATGAATACTTTCAAAATCATTGGTGTATCCGCCGATAGAGTGAGGCTACTGCTATTTCCTTTCATCCTAAAAGATAGAGACAAGGCATGGATTTTGTCTCTTCCAAAGAAGTCAATCAAACTCTAGGACCAACTTCTAAATGCTTTCCTTGCAAAGTATTTCCCACCGAGCAAGACAACCCAGCTAAGGAACCAACTCACCAACTTCTCTCAATCCGATGGAGAAACTTTGTATGATACATGGGAGCGGTTTAAGGATCTACAATGCCTTTTCCCTCACCATGGTTTGACCAACTGGTTGCTACTCCAAATGTTCTGTAATGGACTGTGCTATAATACCTGCATGACACTGGATGCTGCAGCAAATGGAGCTTTAATGAATATGTCTTATAGGGAGGCTTATGACATCATTGAAGACATAACCCTCAACCATTACCAATGGGCATCAAATAGGAGAGCTCAATCATCCTCTACAGCTAGTTCTTCAACCGAGAAGCAAGTAGGGAAGCATATTGTTAATGTTGTTGACTTAATAGCTGCTAAACTTGATGTTCTTACATAGAAGTTTGAGAAGATGACTACTGTTATGACCGCATCTGAGCTTAATTGATAAACTAGGGTTTAACTGGATGATTATATGCTTAATTGGATTGATCATTGCTTAAATCTAACTAATGATGATAATTCAATTATGATGTTTTAAACCTAATAAGAACGTTAAGTGTTCTATTGTTTGAGAAATTAGGGTTTGAGAAATATAAGCTCTAGTTGGCTGAAATTAGGGTTTTGATGGTACATGAGTATGGAATTTGATCAGGATAGCAGTGTGGTAAATAATTTTACATATTTTCTAAAAAATTTGTATTTAATTGAATTTTGGATACGATATGTATAACTCAATCATGCATATTGGAGAAAAATTTTATAATATTTGAGTGTTCTTTGAATGTGGTTCTCAGTCAAACTATACTTTGACCAAAATGCTAATAGAGTACTTTTCAGCATTGTAGTGTTTTATTTTTAATTATTTATTTGTAACTCTAAATTATCAGAAATTAAAACTAGATATCTGAAACTCAGTCATAAACAACATCTAAAATTTTCATAATTTTTAGATGCATTTAGACCTTATCAGTAGATGAATTACAATAACTGACATTTCTACAGAATTCTGGATAGCAGTGCACTATTTGATTTTTAATTATTTAAAAAAAGCTTGGAATGATCTCAAATTTTAACCTAAGATTTATAACTGAATTATATACAGTATACTAAATTTTAATAGTTTTTTGAGAAGGTTTGATCTCTGAAATACACAAATTCAAAGAAACTGTTTTATGACAGAAAAATCTACTGAAATAAGAAAAAGTTTAGTGAGGGGTCAATGTGCAATTAACCCAAGCAGCTCAATTGCTCTATATGGTCAACCTAACACACAAGGATCTCTCATAATTCGTGATTCAATCCAGAGAAATGAAATCCTAGAGAGAGAGAGAGAGTTAGGGTTTGAGAGGAGAAATTGATGGAGATACTGACCTAGGGTTTTGCAGTCCGAGGAATGATGAAATCATGTAAGTTTAGCTTCTTTGGATATAGTTTCATGGTGAATCTTCTCTCACATGTCAAAATAACGTCCCTCCTCTGATTTGATCCAAAATGGTATCAAAAATTCCCCTTTTCTCACTCTTTCTTCATAATCCCTCATGTTTAGGGTTTCCGAGTTGAAAGGAAGAAGAATTGGGTGAATTGCTAGGGATTTGATATGGATTTGAGATTTTCAGATATGGGATACATTTTAAGGTGTTTTCACACCTTAGGGTGAGTGATAACTTCCTTTAAATAGTATATTGCACGAAAATTGGTTAAATCAACCATAATCTTTAATTGCTTAGTATGCTACTACAAACCCTGAATTGTCTATTTGTTCTAAGTTGTTGCAAAATGATATGAAATGGATTCTTCCTTTGTTTGAATGAATTTCAGATGATAAAATCATATTAGAAATGTATACAATGCATTCTAATGAGAATTCCCTAAGTATTTACAGAGGTTATAAGAGTAAACTAAAATATAGGGAATTTGTCTATGATTGAAATTTGTTGTATAAGTAAATAGAGAAAGTTGCTTATCTAGATCCCCTTGGTTTTGAAAGATTGTTTATCTAAATTCATAGTACATATATGTCAGATACTATCTTGGATTTCATTTAAAGTGAGTAGTGTTTGTTTGGTATCTCAATGAAGAGGGTGAAACCCTAGATGCAAGGAAAGTTGGATATTTGTGAATAGATATCGTGAAATCCATTTGAAGGAATTTTCTTGACATAATAGACTTTATTTATTCAATGTTATTATTGATGCATGATATCCCAGTGAATGGCATGGAAACCCAAATTCAACTCTGTTCCAAGGTTTCATACATATATTGATTTTATATGATTTGTTGATAGTAGTCTTTATTCAATGAATGTTTATGTCACATGAAATCTTTATGGGAGACATGGGAATAAGTTGTTGCCTAGTGAGAGGTGACAAGATGTGTGATGTCCTTATGAGTCATGAGAATACTTGTACAACTAGTGAAATGAATATCTTGGTCTAGGGACCTAGAGGTAATGGTTACCTGTTACAGAGGTAACAATGCAATGTGATGATCTAAGGGTTTGAATACCCAGATCTAGTAATTATGATAAAGATGAGAAGAGATGAGAATTCCCAGTAATGTGATAAGGGATTGAGATCCCAAGTATCATGTGTTGTAAAGATTTGAAAAGTATGTGATAGATGTATTACACCTTTCTTTGTAGCATTTGTTGTGATTAAATGAAACCCTAAGGGTAGGGTGTTCAATGAATCAAGTATTGTGATATCAATGTTCTCAGTTATTATTAATAATTATTATCATGATAAGTAATTAATTCTTAATTGAGTTATGAGATGCACAACTCAAGATTTGGGTTGATATGCACATTCTTTGAGAAATCACATATAAGTTGCAGGTTCTATTGACGATTACTCATATGTCAAGTAATTAAATGTTATCAGTGTAATAAGATGATAAATTGCACGATTCTAGTGTGTATGTGCCAAGTGGACATGTAATCTATTTATTTAAGAATTTTAGTCTGCATGTATGTATAGTATGTTGATTACTCAATATATTATAGTGTTTTGAATATACTACTCTGCCAAGTTTTGAATGATATACATGTTGTATTATAACTTCAAATAAGTAGATGCGACACCATAGAGATACCAGAGTCAATTATAAGTAAGAGAAGGGTACAATGTAGAAATTGATTTCTAGGAATAATAAAATAATAGACTTAGGAGCCCTGAACACCGTAGAACCCCTATGTGAGGTATCTGCCTTAGGGGTGAAATGACCTAACCTTGGCAGCGTCCAGTATACGGGGGTCGGAACATGCTATCAGGTGGCATGGGGGATGAAACCCTAGTAGAAGTCTCCTTAAATTATAGTTTGCAGTGACCAACATCAACCAGAAGTCTTGGTGGCACTAGAGTATAGAAAATCCAAGAGGTGGCTTGACTCTCTGCCTGTGTGCTCAGGTTAGAGGACGAGTCCAATTTAGGCCAGAGAGCCATTTCCCTATTGTAGAGCAGGAGAGTAGTCAGACTTAGCATTTCTCGGGTGTGTCTGCTAAGTCTTTTATGGTGTGATCATAGTGCACTACGAGTCTTCATATGTAGAGTACACTGCATATGATCAAGGCATAATAAAATGAATGAGAGGTCAAACAAGTGTGTACAGTTATTCAATTATTCTTTGTATGTTTCTGAATTATGAGTTCTCTTTATGATCAATATTTCATATATTGATTCACTCTTATAGATATTTAGAGTATCCTGCCATATTTGTAATTGTCAATTATTAGATTCTTTAAAGAAAACTGTTGTTATAATTTATATCCATTGCTCAAAAGTATATATGTAATTATATCAGTGCTTTAAACTGTTTCTTTGAAGTACTCATTCACTAAGTGTGTAGGCTCACCCCTCTACTCACAATTTTTAGGGATATCACATGGACTTGAAGAAGGTCATTGCATCAGAGTAGATCTTCCATAAGAGTTAAGTCTGAGTATGGTTAAGTTCAGTCGGTCCTTGTCACTCTAGGTCCTTATATAGATGTTAGAGAGTTGTAAATGATGTTCTGTATGTTTGTTTCCTTAATAAGAGAGAATGCAAATGATTGTCATGTTGTATGTACATGGAAGTGTGAGAAACATAATGAATGTATGGATGTGTATCATTAATGTTGAGATCATATTAGAGAAATAAAAGTTTAAATCTCTTGTAAAGTTTGTTTATGTGATTGGATGCGATAATACAAAGAGTTTGAAAAAGAATAAAAAGTTAAGGGTGATCTTTGTATTACGTTAAATCCTCAATTTATGCTCTAATATCATGATTAATGGTAATTGTGAGATCAGGGTGTAACAACTTGGTATCAGAGCCTAGGTTGAGTCGTCAAGGACCATTAAGTTAGTAAGTTAGAGTCATAAGTGTGGAAGATAGGAGATGTTATGATGTTAGCTCTAGGTATTTGAGTATTTGGTTATCCTGGCCCAGTATCTGAGTACTTGGATCAACCAGTATCAAGCTACTTTATCTATTCTTTCATGTATACCCTGGCCAGGTATATAGTGGAAGGATGGGATAGAGAGGAAACCTAGAAATATTAGGGTTAGAAACAAGATAAGTAAAATGAATTAAGAACATAAATATAAAATGAGATATAACTTTCATTTCATATTGTTGTTTTATTGGCGATGAATAGAAATGCTCTTATATGTTTGAATTTAGATATTCAATATTTTGAAATATATATGGGTCTTTAAGATTTTTTGTACACTATGCAGTTGTAGCATTTATTGATTACATTCTTTGTATCAAGTAGACTAGAAATGATCTTTAAATGAACTTTCCTAAGTGGATATTCTTTCCACATGTTTGAGATTAATAGGAGTTGGTTAATCTTAAGTAGCTCTTGGCTTCAGGACTGCAGGTTCGGCCTGGTCCGGCTGGCAGGCTGCATTACTGGGATCTAATGACTCCTATTAACAATATGATAAGAGTAGACTATGTATAAATTATACCCACATCATAGTGAGAATGTACATACACTAAGATGTTGAAATATATGGGAAAGATTAGAATAGCTAAGAATTAGTTGGAACTGATATCTGAGATCCAACTTTGAGGCCTCATATGAGAAACCCTTAATTGGGAATAAAGGAACACGACATAAGGTTCAGATTAAGTTTAATTATTAGTATTATATGAACTCTAAATATGAAATATGGAAAAGATATGAAAAAAGTATGTAAGGGGCCAAGATAGTAAGAATCAATCATGAGGAATGGATTATATAACTGAGTACAATGTTTTTATGTACTCCAAAGCAAAGGGAAAATAGAAGAAAAGAGCTAAGTATACAATAAGTACATAGAAGTGAAGAGTCTTCAGAAGAGTTAAAGTCTCTTCTTTATAAGTTTAATACATTCATCCTTAATGCCTTTGAATTCTAAGTCTCTATAGAACAACAAACTAGTTTCTAAAAGAAGAACAAAAGTGTAGCTAAATAAATGAATAAGTCATACAAAGGTAGACTATATTTAGGAAGGAAAAAAAACTTGATTGAAAGAGAAACTATGTTTCACCCATGCATGAGTTGTTTGATTTAAAATGAAGGATATGTAATGTATGAAACATGAGTTGAAACTAGTAGAGAGATTATTGATTTAGAATTTCAACTTCACATTAGTAGAAGGACAAAAGGAAATATATGCAACAGTGTATACTTGATCATACACATAAAAGAAGCAACATGATCATAAGAGAAAACTAGAAGTTAAAGATGACATGTGGAATAGTGGTATATGATAAGGAGATTATAGAAAGTAAAGAAGGGTTTGAAACATAATGGATTAATATAGATTATAAAAGAAAGAGGTTGTGAGATTCAAGAACGTGCTAATTAGTCAAGTATCCTTGTTGATAATTAATTAAACCTACATATGAGAAATGTATTATTGAATGTTAGATGATAAGAATTCTAAGTCTCAAAATCATCTTCTCTTTCATATATTCCTTAATGAGAGCAATGTGGGAATGAAGTGATAAGAAAATGAATCATATTTGATGCATAACCACCGTGGTAGAGACATCTAGTGAATGTAATAATGACACACAATATGATGATAAAACCCTAGAAGGGTAATTGAGAATGTAATCTATCTGAATAGCCAAATAAGAGAAATGAAATTGAATCGATAAGATAAAGAAGACTTTAGTAAAACTTGTGAGATCCAAAGATTGAATTTCAAATTAAGGGAGAAAAGTCACATCACAATAACGTCATGCTACTGATAAGGACCAAACCCTAGAATGTTTAGAGTTGTAGTAGTTCAAGGGATCTCACTAGTGATTTGACCTTGAATACTAGCATCTCTATAAAACAAGATCATAGAAGTAAACTAGCACTGATAGTAATCCAGGGCTTAAAGATAGATAATCTGAAAAGTAGATAAACAATGTGGAAATGATTCACAGTATAGAGTAAGATATAAATTTGAAATGTAACAAGTGTGTTTTAAACAAAAGCAGAAATACAATATGACCGAAGTGTGATATGAGATAAATTCTTGCAGTGATAGAAAGAATGATGAATAATCTATTTGTACCTTGTATGTTTCAATTTTAGGAATGTTTAATGTACATGATTAAAATGATAAGGATAAGTAGGAAAAAGTAAGTAGTAGTGAATGAGGAGAGAGATAAGAGAAAACAATGGCTTTTAGTAATATGTGAATTTGTTTTTAGAAGTATAATTTGTTGAAGGTATATTAAGGGATGTAAATTGGTTCTACATATGATTTTATTGTACATGTGCGAGCAATATGTTAATTAAAGGTGTCTGATAGTTTAAGTCATTCATACCAGTAATCCATCTTAGTATTGTACAATTGTGGTATGGTGATATGGGTTGCATGATGATGGAACAAATGGAGGGTTACCCTGAATAATGTAGTACTATTCACTCATATGAATAGAAGGGATGATAACCATATTGTATTGATATCTAACCCTAATGAGGTATATCTTGTTATACCTAGCTTTAATATAACTAAGTGATGGTAATTGGGTATGAATAGTCTTTGAATGACTAATACAATCATGGAGTACTATGTTACTATTGTTTAAACCTTAGTATGCTATAATCTAATGGTTACACCTTGAATTATGGGTGGGTTCATACTTGATAATAGTATGGAATGTGATGGTAATGCTTCACCTTATGCATCCATGATCCAATGGGGATGTCATGAGTAGTATTGTACAATTTTTGTTGAATCTAATCTTTTAAATCAAGACTATTTTTCTATTTGAGTAGCACAATGGTAAAATTCAAAAGAACATGGTGAACTCTCTTTCGTGATTTAGAGGTAATACATAACAATAGTACATATTTAGTAGTATAAATTGAGATAGTTGGATCAGCTTATCGATGTTGAGGTAACACCTCAAGAGTATGAAAATATTGAAATGGTTGTTTCTCTCTCTATCCTATGATTGATTGTGGCATAGAGAATTTGTTTGTTATCATTGAGAACTATTTCAAACATGTTGTGATTTAGTAAAGGAATAAAGGACTTAATGTTGAAAAATGCATTCAACTATGAAATATAAGAATATAATGACATGTAAGATTTCAGAAGCTTAAAATAAACCTTGAATGTACTTTACTTGCATATTTATGTTTTAGGGATGAAACTTTTTAGGGGGGATTGTTATGACCACATCTGAGCTTAATTGGTAAACTAGGGTTTACCTGGATGATTATATGCTTAATTGGATTGGTCATTACTTAAATGTAATTAATGATGATAATTCAATTATGATGTTTTAAACATAATAAGAATGTTAAGTGTTCTATTGTTTGAGAAATTTGGATTTGAGAAATATAAACCCTAGTTGGCTAAAATTAGGGTTTTGATGGTACATGAGTATGGAATTTGATCAGGATAGCAGTGTGGCAAATGATTTTTTATATTTTCTACAAATTTTTTATTTCCTTTAATTTTGTATATGATATGGATAACTCAATCATACATATTGGAGAAAAAATTTAGAATATTTGAGTGTTCTTTGAATTTGGTTCTCGGACGAACTATACTTCGACCAAAATGCTGACAAAGTGCTTTTTAGCAATGTAGTGTTTTATTTTTATTTATTTATTGGTAACTCTAAATGATCTGAAATTTTAACTAGATTTCTGAAAATCAATACTAAACAACATGTAAAATTTTAATAATTTTTGGATGTATTTGTACCTTATCAGTAGATGAATTATTGTAACTGACATTTTTATAGAATTTTAGATGGCAGTGCACCATTAGATTTTTTAATATTTAATGGAAGCTTGGAATGATATCAAAATTTAATTAAAACTTTGTAACTAAATTATACACAACATGATAAATTATCATAATTTTTTTAGAAGGTTTGATCTCTTAAATACACGTATTCACATAAACCTTTTATGACAGAAAAATCTGCAGAAATAAGAAAACGTTTAGTGAGGGGTCAATGTGCAATTAACCCAAGGAGCTCAATTGCTCTATATGGTAAACCTAACACACAAGGAGCTCTCATAATTTTTTATTCAATATAGAGAAATTAAATCCTAGAGAGAGAGAGTTAGGGTTTGAGAGGAGAAATTCATGGAGATGCTGACCTAGGGTTTTGTAGTCCGAGGAATGATGAAATCATGTAAGTTTAGCTTCTTTAGATATAGTTTCATGGTGAATATTCTCTCACATGTCAAAATTCCATCCCTCCTCTGATTTGATCCAAAATGGTATCAAAACATCCCATTTTCTCACTCTTTCTTCATAATCCCTCATTTTTAGGGTTTCTGAGTTGAAAGGAAGAAGAATTGGGTGAATTGCTAGGGATTTGATATGGATTTGAGATTTTCAGATATGGGATACATTTTTAAGGTTTTTCAAACCTAAGGGTGAGTGGAAACTTCCTTTAAATAGTATATTGCACGAAAATTGGTTAAATCAACCATAATCTTTAATTGCTTAGTATGCGACTACAAACCCTGAATTGTCTATTTGTTCTAAGTTGTTGCAAAATGATATGAAATGGATTATTCCTTTGTTTGAATGAATTTTAGATGATAAAATCATATTAGAAATGTATACAATGCATTCTAATGAAAATTCCCTAAGTATTCGCAGAGTTTATAAGAGTAAACTGAAATATAGGGATTTTGTCTATGACTGAAATTTGTTGTATAAGTAAATAGAGAAAGTTTCTTATCTAGATCTCCTTGGTTTTGAATGATTGTTTATCTAAATTCATAGTACATATATGTTAGATACTATCTTGGATTTCATTTAAAGTGAGTAGTGTTTGTTTGGTATCTCAGTGAAGAAGGTGAAACCCTAGATGCGAGAAAAGTTGGATATTTGCAAATAGATATCGTGAAATCCATTTGAAGGGATTTTCTTGACATAATAGACTTTATTTATTCAATGTTATTATTGATGCATGATATCCCAGTGAATGGCATGGAAACCCAAAATTTAGATCAGTTCCAAGGTTTCATACATATATTGATTTTATATGATTTATTGATAATAGTCTTTATTCAGTGAATGTTTATGTCACATGAAATCTTTATGGCAGCCATGGGAATAAATTGTTGCCTAGTGAGAGGTGACAAGATGTGTGATGCCCTTGTGAGCCTTGAGAATACTTGTACCACTAGTGAAATGATACCTTGGTCTAGGGACCTAGAGGTAATGGTTACATGTTACAGAGGTAACAATGTTATGTGATGACCTAAGGGTTTGAATACCCAGATCCAGTAATTATGATAATGATGTGAAGGGATGAGAATTCCCAGTAATGTGATAAGGGATTCATATCCCAGGTATCATGTGTTTTAAAGATTTGAAAAGTACGTGATAGATGTATTACACCTTTCTTTGTTGCATTTGTTGTGATTAAATGAAACCCTAAGGGTAGGGTGTTCAATGAATCAAGTATTGTGATATCAATGTTCTCAGTTATTATTAATAATTATTGTCATGATAAGTAATTAACTCTTAATTGAGTTAGGAGATGCACAACTCAAGATTTGGGTTGATATGCACGTTCTTTGAGAAATTACAGATAAGTTGCAGGTGCTATTGCCAATTACTCATATGTCAAGTAATTAACTCTTATCAGTGTAATAAGATGATAAATAGCATGATTCTAGTGTGTATGTGCCAAGTGGACATGTAATCTATTTATTTAAGAATTTTAGTCTGCCTGCATGTATATGATAACACCCAAATCTACGGATTTTATCTATGCATTTTATCTACAGTTTTGTGTCACTTTGGTCCTAATTTGCCCAAAAATGCTTATGTTTTATGCTTTCTATCTCTGCTTAGGTAATTTAGTTAGAATAGACAATAATGTAGCTAAATATCCAGTGGTAGACAAACATGCTCCGAACATAGATGGACAACCTCTCTCCATGCTCTCTCTCTGCTAAATTGTAGTCCAGTGAATTATATTGCTTGATATTTCATATAATGATCATTGCTCTCTTATCCATAACTATGGGCCCAGTTTAACTCTCTGATCAATTGCTTTCGTGGTCTAATTCACTTTGTACATATATGTTCAAACCATTTGATTTAATCTCAATTTTAATTGGATTTAACTTATTTGTGCAGGTCTTTATGGGCCCAAATTCAGTGGGTCGGCCCTTTGGTATCCATACGCGGCTACAGTGCCCACGATTCTCCTTTCTCCTCTCGGGTCCAACCCTAATCGCAATCACAATTCCCTCCAGCTCTGGTTGTGATCTTTCCCCCTGTAGCCCATGGCTTTCCCTCCAACAGATCACGCCCACGATCTTTATCATGACCGTGGCACCATCGACTCCTGCCCGCAACCTTGCATCCGCCCACGATCCTCAGATGTCGTGACTAGCTCTTCACCAACCGCAAACACAAACACATGTCTGTGATTCACAGACACCATGGGCAAAACAAAGCCATGATCGTAGTTGTTATCGCGACCTCCACTTCCCGCTTGCCCACAATCTTTCGCTTACCACCACACCATCTAGCAGGTGCATCTATCATCTCTAGTGCCGACCGTAACCCCACCATCACTAACAGCAAACCGAGATCATGTCCTCCTCAGAGATCGCGATCAATGCCCTACCTACATACGAGCACCTCCAGCAGCGTTGCCATGCTCTTTTCACCTCAGTTGTGCTCCCACCAACTGTGGCTGCCTCGATCGGCCCTCCTACAACATCTCTTCCCCAACTGACAGCATCACGGGCTACATCTTTTCCAACTAGCCACGATCGTGACCTTCCTCATCAACAGACCTCACGGTCTATGCTCTAGTGGACACCACGACTAGAGGAACCCTGCACTACAATCACATCCCCGCTTCTGTCTACACCGCGACCTCCACAAGCAACAGGTCGTGACCCCTCTTGCAACTGATCGTGATCGTGATCTTTGCCACGAGCTTCCGCGCATGTGGCTTGCCCTAACTACAAACATCGTGACCCACCAGCATCGCACCTTCGCCACTGTAACATCCTCAATTTCATTGCTAATGTATGCCTTTAATATGGGGTTTTCTAGTAAGTGTATGCCAAGGTACCTAATGAACCTAACCATGGCTAGGTATGTGATTAAGTTCACAAAATTTGTAATACAAGTAATCTGGTAAACTATCACACTCATGATGGCTTAAATGTGTATGATTGTGGGCAGGTGTAGATGAATATAAATGAATAAACCCTATGATCAATAATGTGATGAATATATACAATATGATGACTTGAGTTATTAGTTTGAGCTCTAGAACAACTTCGATATCATTATTAAGTAAAGTAATGTTGACCTAATGTACCATAAGAAGATTTTGATTGATAAATTATGTTGGTTCAAAAACTAGTTTCATAACCAATAATAGGATAAAGCTTATGGACTTTTTGTAAGACCAAGAAATCGGCCATTGACTCTAGAAACAAATTCAAGTCGATTTGGATTAATTAAGGTTTACATATAGGTCCTTTATATATAAAATTGATAATGGAGCATCTCATGCTCACAATAATTTCTCAAGATATTTTTAATAGAATAATAATTAGAATATAAGATGGTGGGAGAAATTTCAGATGATTTTGATTGATCTAGAGGTCTAGGTAATTAAATTTGTAATTATCCTGAAATTAATTAAAATATATTTTTAGAGTGTGTATCCAATTAATTTGGATGTGATATCTTTCCTATGAAACGATAATGACAATAAAGTGTATATCTCAAAATTTTAGATCAAATGGAGCTATGAAGTGAAATGTATAAATACATCTTTGATTTGTACTTTTATCAGATTAAAACACATTAAAAAAATGATGCAGCTGAGACTCCAGCCCAGCGGACTGGAGAGTTGGCGCCCTGTAAGACAGGGTCCAAACAGAGCCCCTCAGATGGAGGGATCTTCATAACTAAATCATATGCTAGAGCCTATTAAAACCTCGTAGGTCCTGGACACAAGTTCTCACATACCTAGATCTAGGGTTTGACACGGATCAGAGAAGGAGACAAAGACATCGAGAGGAGAAAACGGACATGCTGGCTATAGGCAGCGGCTGTGGGTTCTTCCAACTTGGACCTCAGATTGTGCCTCCTTTCGTTAGCATATGTGGCACCGCCCATCCAGGCGAGCCAAGCCGCAACCAGGGGGCTTTTCCTCCCGCGAGGATGGCCTTGTCACCGGCCGTCGCGCTCTCCAAGCCGCGGCCTTGTTCTTGCCACAGAAACATGGGAGGCGACGCCTCTAGTCACACCATGTGGGTGAGTACCCAAATACCTGGATTTTGTGCTTGTATGTGCCTCGTCGTCAAGTGGAGTCACAGCAGTGATGTGGCCCGGAGATGGCTGTCGGATTGGTCTTTAGATGGACGGACTTTTTTGGAGAGGAGGCTAGGAAATGCCACTCTATTTTCACGGAAAAACAGGGGCACACAACCCCTAGTCTACGTTGATGTGTGCGAAGGAGAGGGAGGGCTCCGGGTCCCTCCTTGCTGGGCCGCCGGCCTGAGGCCCAATTAGGCTGAAACAAATAAGAAAATAAGGTAATAAGTATGATTTGAATTTGATTTGTTATAAACTTTGGGGATTTATAGCGTTTGATCAGGTTGTCAGAATTGGGTGTATGAAGACTTGTTGGAAAGCTAGGGATATGAAGAACATATTGAAGCAGGTTACAGACTCTTAAATTATCTAGATAAGGTAATTTAATTTGAGGAAAGGCTAGATATGTACATAATGTGCATATATGTTGATATTTGTTAAATCAATGTGATAGGTGTGAAACTCATCATTGAACTTCAAGCATGTGTTACACCACAATCTTAATAGGTATGATGAAATGTCCACTCATGATTTAGAAGTTTTTTTGCTCGTATATGATGTATTGGGTATGCATGCATGCATGCCATAAGATTGTGTAGGATGTGATTTAAAGTTTAGATGCGAGTAGACGGATAGTTGAGATTTACAAGAAGTGTCTTTAAAAGGATTTAGACCAGACTAGAGAAATTCAAGATGAAGATGTATCCTCTATGAGACATGTAAGTGGTTCATACCCATGAGTATTTATGTTTATCAAACCAAGCACATTTGCAGGCTTCTTAGATAAGACCTTCATGCCCTACATTCTAAGTTAAATATGTAAGAAAGATTTTATGTGCTTATGATAGTAGAATTTCATATGCTCAATACCTTAAGTAGTGGTGTGTCATGGAATGATTCTAGATCATGAGTTAAGTTCATAGGAAGGATAAGAAAATATATTTATATCATATCCCTTAAATATAGATGTAATCACGTATTGGGATTTTAAGTAGGAACATGTCATCAAGGTTTCTTATATACGTAGCGATCTAAGAAATTAAGAAGTGAAATAGATTCCTTAATAAGGTTGGTGTTTAAAAGTTAAGTATTATGTGAGAATATGGGTGTTGCACACGGTAGACCATTACCCAATTTCCAAGATAAATGTACTATTGAGATTAGAATATATTGTAACATGAGTTTATGATGATAATACCAAATTATGAGACATTAAGTAATGATTAAGTTGCACATTGAGACTCTATATGATTTCTACTTTAAGATTTAAGATTCAAGTTCATATGAATGTATCGAGATCAAACTTATTGAGATTTTATAGAAATTGAGTTACCTTGTCAGAAATCACATTAGTTTAGATATTTGATACTCGAGAACTCTCATGTACTTCATATTCCTATGTTTAGTTCAGATCCTTTCCCTAAGTCTTTAGACTAAGATTGTCATATATTTAGTGTCAAAAGTAGTTAAGGCATTTCTACCAGATTGAAGTATTAGATTAAGCATTATCCAGATAATGAGGATATTAGATTTAGATTCAGACTTAGACTACTCATGGTGTGAGTATACAATTGTTGAATAAAGATACATGATAAGGGTTTTAGACCAAATCTCAATTATGAAGTAATTGAGATTCATATTCACATTCAGTTGTAGATTCAGTTTATCACTTAAGAATAAAAGATTCAAATTTAGAATTTAGTACCTGCTCAGTACTCAGTAATCAGTTTCAGATAAGTCAGTTATCAGTGTTCAGTTTTAATATAAGTTAAGTTCAGATTCAGAATTCAGTAAAGCTATCAGTATTCAGCTTCAGTTCATATTAAGGATTAATTAAGTTTAGACTTAAGATAAATAAGTCAAAACCTTCACATAAACATTATATGATAAGTCCTATTTCAGTAGTCCCAGGACGATTCAGAGGCATCTGTTGCCAATTCAAAGGAGTTTTACTCCAATTCAGAGGTGTTGCAGCACCAATCAGAGGTGTTGCGGCACCAATTCAGGGCGTAGTCACGCCAATTCAAAGACACCTTTTTTTTCGTCCCTTTTTTTTTAATCAATCAAAGATGATACATCTCCTGCTTACTAAGCAGGTATGGAAGCATAAGAAAAGATACAAAGAAGCCTCCGATCTCCCACAAAACGATCAAGATGATCGAAGATTAACACGACTGTAGTCGAAGACCACGATCGTGGTAAGGACACATCAGAAACGATCAAATGTCTTCCCAGCTAAAGAAAAGGTATGGAGTCTTGGATCTTTCAAGAGTATTCATACCACGAATCTGTAAAGGAATCGAATATTGATCAGTAGTAATGAAGCTCTCATTAGAGGTGCATCCCCATCTACCTAACTCTCTGGGAATCGAGTTGATGATCTTCGGGCATAAAGAACCCATGATGGCTTCAGTGTCCATGATTTCTCTAATCTCTCTGGTAATGTGAGTAATGTGCCAAGGCCCAGCATCATTGTGCCAAATGATCTTGTGCACGTGAGGATCGTCCACCTCGATGTTGGAGATAGTGAGATTATGATCATCAGCAATCTTCAGCGCAACCAAAATACCACTGATATACGCAGCAATGTGATCATTCGCATTGAGCCATGTTCTGAAGGCTAAACGGAATCTACATTACCTATCTCTGACCACCCTAGCTACCCATCTCCTCGTGTATCCATCGATCCACTTGTGCTTCCCAGTAGTAACATTCATCTTTAAAGAATTGATGTCAGGAAAGTTCCAATAAACAAGGTTCATCTTTCTGATCTTGAACTTAGGTTGGATGATATCCTCCGCTAACAACTGGTGGAAGAGATCGTGATCTCCAGCATGTTTGAAGAAATGGTGTCGACTATTGAATTTGATAATGTCCGTGACGTTCTTCCATATAACTCTCATATCATGAGGTTTGTTGTCGAATCTCGACGCACATCTGGACTTCCAAATCTACCAACAGATTAAAGTCATCAGCTCAACGGTTAACCATCCTCTGAGTGTTTTCCGACGTTGCCTGCTACCTCTCAGGAGAAGGTCTTGTCTATTGATTGGAGGAAAGTTAGAATCCATCATTAACAATGAGGCTCTGTGCCAAAGACTATTGGCAAGCTCACTGTGGAAGAAAAGGTGTTCATCGTCTTCACTGCTGTAATGAGCACAACACTCACATCTAGAGACAATCATAATGTGACAACTGGCAATTCTGTCATCAGTAGGGAGCGCTCTCATACCCAATTTCCAAGTGATAGCACTAGCCTTGGGTGTGGAGGCACACCATATCCAGTTCCAAACTGAATCAGAATCGTATGGAATGCTGCTGATAACCTGAGTGGCCGATTTCAGACTGAATCTGCCATACGGATTAGGGGTCCATGCAAGCTGATCAGAATGTTGGCTTATCTTGGATTGCGATCTACGTATGAGGAGGCAACCATCACTGTCTGCGATGTAGTGCCAATTCAGGGCACTTTAGTACCAATTCAGGGTGTAGATACGCCAATTCAGGAGGACTTATTGTATAATGGTGGCCACAGTCAGATAAAAATCATAAGTAAACAATACCTTAGTTTAGAGCATACCCATAATATCATCCATGAGTATGATGAGAGGGAATCAGATAAGATAAGTATGACCCAAGCACTTTGGTGTAGGTCTTGAGATCCATGTACCAGGGTACATGTCTGCAGAATAAGATAAGGTAGAAAGATAAAGATTCAGATTGGGAAATAAGATATTGTATGAATCAGTTTTACTCAATGCAAAGTGTTTCATTTGCTTTTATTGCAATGATTATCATGTTTGTGACACTCCCAGATATATATATATATATATATATATATATATATATATATATATATATATAGCTTCCGCTCATGTGTTATGAAAATCAGGGTGTTACAATATGGTATCAGAGCAATTTGGCAAATGGCCACTAGGCAAACATGATTCTCATAGTCACCCTAGGATGAAGATAAGAGATTAGGGTTTAGGGATAGATTTCAAAAAGGAATACCATAACCTAGAGCGATTAAGAGTCTTAACCTCAGAATATATAGATATCTTAGATATAGAAGTCAACCTAGTCCAGAGCTAAAGTAGCAACCTAAACCTAGGTAATGAGATAGCTCTCCATTCTCAATGGTTATGGCCAGCCAATTGAGAATGGAAGAGGGATGTCATGAGCATTAGGCTTTGATGCATATCTCCTTTCTTACTAGTGTATGTGGTATGGGACACATGTATTAGTAGGTTAGTGAGAGGTAGTAAGTCAGGATCCCACATCCTTGGGTATGTGCCTGATCACCACATATCTAGGAATGTAGGAGTTACCTAAGGAACCTAAAATTTGACAATTATGTACACCTAATGTTAGAAAGTCATGGCAATGTTGAGGTATATGTCCTAAGTATAGAGCCAAGTTTAGTTTCATAAACTCTAAGTATGAGTTGAGCAATAGACCAACATAATAGATAATGCTCACATAAATATTTTACAAAAATACATATCTCTCTGCATACAAGAATTTAAACATAAGTGTTAATTATCAATAAATGATGAGGTAAGCATCACCCTAAGGTGGGTAGTAGCCTGGAGAAATTTCGAGGACAAAATTTATTTCAAGGTGGGTAGAATTGTAACATCCTCAATTTCACAGCTAATGTATGCCTTTAATATGGGGTTTTCTAGTAAGTGTATGCCAAGGTACCTAATGAACCTAACCATGGATAGGTATGTGATTAAGTTCACAAAATTTGTAATACAAGTAATCTGGTAAACCAGCACACTCATGATGGCTTAAATGTATATGATTGTGGGCAGGTGTAGATGAATATAAATGAATAAACCCTATGATCAATAATGTGATGAATATATACAATATGATGACTTGAGTTATTAGTTTGAGCTCTATACCAACTTCGATATCATTATTAACTAAAGTAATGTTGACCTAATGTACCATAAGAAGATTTTGATTGACAAATTATGTTGGTTCAAAAACTAGTTTCATAACCAATAATAGGATAAAGCTTAAGGACTTTTTGTAAGACCAAGAAATGGGCCATTGATTCTAGAAACAAATTCAAGTCGATCTGGATTAATTAAGGTTTACATATAGGTCTTTTATATATATAACTGATAATGGAGCATCTCATGCTCACAATAATTTCTCAAGATATTTTTAATAGAATAATAATTAGAATATAAGATGGTGGGAGAAATTTCATATGATTTTGATTGATCTTGAGGTCTAGGTAATTAAATTTGTAATTATCCTACAATTAATTAAAATATATTCTTAGAGTGTGTATCCAATTAATTTGGATGTGATATCTTTCCTATGAAACGATAATGACAATAAAGTGTATATCTCAAAATTTTAGATCAAATGGAGCTATGAAGTGACATGTATAAATACATATTTGATTTGGACTTTTATCATATTAAAACACATTAAAAAAATGATGCAGCCGAGACTCCAGCCCAGCGGACTGGAGAGTCGGCGCCCTATAAGACAGGGTCCAAACAGAGCCCCTTAGACAGAGGGATCCGCACAGCTAAATCATAGGCTAGAGTCTATTAAAACCTCGTAGGTCCCGGACACATGTTCTCACATACCTATATCTAGGGTTTGACACGAATCAGAGAAGGAGAGAAAGAGATTGAGAGGAGAAAACAGACAGGCTAGCTATAGACGGCGGCTGTGGGTTCTTCCAACTTGGACCTCCGATCGTGCCTCCTTTCTTTAGCATATGTGGTGCCGCCCATCCAGGCGAGCCTAGACGCAACCAAGGGGGGGCTTTTCCTCCTGCAAGGATGGCCTTGTCACCGGTCGTCGCGCTCTCCAAGTTGCTGCTCTGTTCTTGCCACAGAAATAGGGGAGGTGATGCCTCTAGTCACATGATGTGGGTGAGTACCCAACTACCTGGATTTCATTCTTGTGTGTGCCTCGTCGTGAAGTGGAGTTGCAGTAGTGATGTGGCCCGGAGATGGCTGTCGGATTGGTCTTAGATGGTCGTACTTTGCCGGAGAGGAGGCCAGGAAACGCCACTCAGTTTTCATGGCAAAATAGGGGCACGCAACCCCTGGTCTACACTGCTGCATGCGAAGGCGAGGGTGGGCTCCGGGTCCCTCCTTGCTGGGCCGCCGGCCTGAGGCCCAATTAAGCTGAAACAAATATGAAAATAAGGTAATAAGTATGATTCGAATTTGATTTGTTATAAATTTTTGGGATTTGTAGCGTTTGATCAGGTTGTCGGAATTGGGTGTATGAGGACTCGTTGGAAAGCTAGGAATATGAAGAACATATTGAAGTAGGTTATAGACTCTTAAATTATCTATATAAGGTAATTTAATTTGAGGAAAGGCTAGATAAGTACATAATGTGCATATATGTTGATATTTGTTAAATCAATGTGATAGGTGTGAAACTCATCATTGAACTTCAAGCAAGTGTTACACCACAATCTTAATAGGTGTGATGAAATGTCTACTCATGATTTACAAGTTTTGTTGCTTGTATATGATGTATTTGGTATGAATGCATGCATGCCATAAGATTGTGTAGGATGTGATTTAAAGATGAAGATGTGAGTAGATAGATAGTTGAGATTTACAAGAAGTGTCTTTAAAAGGATTTAGACCAGACTAGAGAAATTCAAGATGAAGATTTATCCTATATGATAAAGGTAAGTGGTTCATGCCCATGAGTATTTATGTTTATCAAACCAAGCACATTTACATGCTTCTTAGATAAGACCTTCATGTCCTACATTCTAAGTTAAATATGTAAGAAATATTTTATGTGCTTATGATTGTAGAATTTCATATGCTCAATACCTTAAGTAGTGGTGTGTCATGGAATGATTCTAGATCATGAGTTAAGTTCATAAGAAGGATAAGAAAATATATTTATATCATATCCCTTAAATATAGATGTAATCACGTATTGAGATTTTAAGTAGGAATATGTCATCAAGGTTTCTTATATACGTAGCGATCTAAGAAATTAAGAAGTGAAATAGATTCCTTAATAAGGTTGGTGTTTAAAAGTTAAGTATTATGTGAGAATATGGGTGTTGCACACGGTAGACCATTACCCAATTTCCAAGATAAATGT
This sequence comes from Alisma plantago-aquatica, assembly GCA_963693085.1. NCBI lineage: Eukaryota > Viridiplantae > Streptophyta > Magnoliopsida > Alismatales > Alismataceae > Alisma > Alisma plantago-aquatica. The sequence continues at coordinate 216,759,005 of OY856414.1, read as the reverse complement.
ACTATTGAGATTAAAATATATTGTAACATGAGTTTATGATGATAATACCAAATTATGAGACATTAAGTCATGATTAAGTTGCACATTGAGACTCTGTATGATTTCTACTTTAAGATTTAAGATTCAAGTTCATATGAATGTATCGAGATCAAACTTATTGAGATTTTATAGAAATTGAGTTACCTTGTCAGAAATCACATTAGTTTAGATATTTGATACTCGAGAACTCTCATGTACTTCATATTCCTATGTTTAGTTCAGATCCTTTCCCTAAGTCTTTAGACTAAGATTGTCATATATTTAGTGTCAAAAGTAGTTAAGTCATTTCTACCAGATTGAAGTATTAGATTAAGAATTATCCAAATAATGAGGATATTAGATTTAGATTTAGACTTAGACTAATCATGGTGTGAGTAGACAAATGTTGAATGAAGAATCATGATAAGGGTTTTAGACCAAATCTCAATTATGAAGTAATTGATATTCATATTCGCATTCAGTTGTAGATTTAGTTTATCACTTAAGAATAAAAGATTCAGATTTAGAATTTAGTACCTGCTCAGTACTCAGTAATCAGTTTTAGATAAGTCAGTTATCAGTGTTCAGTTTTAATATAAGATAAGTTCAGATTCAGAATTCAATAAAGCTATCACTAATCAGCTTCAGTTCAGATTAAGGATTAATTAACTTTAGACTTAAGATAAATAAGTCAAAACCTTCACATAAACATTATATGAGAAGTCCTCTTTCAGTAGTCCCAGGACGATTCAGAGGCATCTGTTTCCAATTCAGAGGAGTGTTACTCCAATTCAGAGGTGTTGTGGCACCAATTCAGGATGTAGTCACGCCAATGCAGAGACACCTCAGTGTCATTCAGAGGCATGTAGTGCCAATTCAGGGTACTTTAGTACCAATTCAGGGTGTAGATACGCCAATTCAGGAGGACTTATTGTATAACGGTGGCCACAGTCAGATAAAAATCGTAAGTAAAAGATACCTTAGTTTAGAGCATACCCATAATCTCATCCATGAGTATGATGAGAGGGAATCAGATAAGATAAGTATGACCCAAGCACTTTGGTGTAGGTCTTGAGATCCATGTACCAGGGTACATGTCTCCAGAATAAGATAAGGTAGAAAGATAAAGATTCAGATTGAGAAAAAAGATATTGTATGAATCAGTTTTACTCAATGCAAAGTGTTTCATTTGCTTTTATTGCAATGATTATCATGTTTGTGACACTCCCAGATAAATATAAATATATATATATAGCTTCCGCTCATGTGTTATGAAAATTAGGGTGTTACAATATGGTATCATAGCAATTTGGAAAATGGCCAATAGGCAAACAATATGGTATCAGAGCAAATCAGGGTGTTACAATATGGTATCATGTTTGTGACACTCCTAGATATATATATATATATATATATATATATAGCTTCCGCTCATGTGTTATGAAAATCGGGGTGTTACAGCCACCATCTCGACCGCCTTCTCCTCTCCTCCTTGGATGCAGGAGTGTTGAGGCAGGAGTGGAGAGCCACGGGCTGGGTGAGAAAAGGTGTCCAGTGTAGCCAGATTAAGAATCTCTAGAGAAAATTGTGACCAAGGAAAAAGAAAAGAATTGTGATCAGGCTGAAAGGGAGATCACGATCGCAATCTTGAGTCGGTGCTATCCAAGCCTATTAATAGGCCCATACCCCATACATTCATCGGGCATCCAACCTTGAGGCCAAAAGGCTACTGGGTCATGTCCAGACGTCGGAAGGTTGTCGAGTTGGAGACAGAGCCTCAGGGAAGCATCCCAAGGTTCGAGAGGATGGAGGCAGCCAGTCTATGTGCTCCAGCAGCCACCAGCCTTCACTCTCTCTCCTCCACCCCCATCTCAGATCTACTCTCTCCAAGAGTGGAAACTAAGGAGAGAGAAGATTTGTGCTACGTTCATCATCACCACCAAGGAGAGAGAAGATTCGCATCATCGCCCTCCTCTAATGCTAGTCTATGATCTCCACAGGCGGAAGATAAGGAGAGAGAAGATCAGTCTACACCAACATCCTCTCACATCCACCAGGCTACTATTTGGAGTAGATCTAGAGAGAGAGAGAACCAAGGAGTCCAGATCTGATTAGGGAGAAGGACTAAAAGATGAGATCCAGTCTATGCAGAGGCAAAGGAGCGAGAGCCATCTCTCCTCCACAGGCTATATCTCTTTCTTCTTCTCTTTCATTCTACTGTGTTCCTCGGTTTCTTATACAATGATGTTTTTTCATCTTTGTTCAGTGCTAACCATGCTTATCTATGGCTAGTTAGTTCTTTCTTGGCTATGTAGCCCGCTCTGGGCATGTTTATGTACTTTTGCCTTAACAAAGTAGATTCATATCATATCTAGTATGTTGCATGTTCTATTTTCTCTTTCTAAGTTATGATTGCTAGTTTGGTTGATCTCTTACTCGCTTGAACTGCTATTTCTGCTTGTATCGAGGGATCCGTTGTAGGAATAGTTAAGAGATGATAGTTTGGATCTGAATCTGAGAGGAGGACGATCCAAGATATTTTGTTCCTAACATCCCAAAATATCCTAAGACCTGAGAGGGAACTTAGCATATTCCTAGGTGTTGATATATCATTCCTCAAGAAAGGTTAGATGGCATATCATAATGGGTTTTAGTCATGTTGCGCGAGAGCAAGTGGGATGACCCACAGGGCAGATGCCACTGTGGGTACTAGATGCTTGTTTAGGTGTTTGAGGGTTGTCTACGCCCAAGAACGAGTGCATAGACTGCCTCATTTGTGGTTACATATCTAGGAACTCTCTTTCTCAGATTAGTAGAACCACGAGCTATGTTTTGTTTTTCTTTTCTTTTCTTTGTTCTGTTTTAAAATGTGACAACCCGCTAGACTAATTCTAGCACATATTTTTATCGACTATAGATTTTGACTTATCTGACTAAAGAACAAAATCTGTGGCATCCTAAACATCACCACGTCCCTGTGTTCAACCCCGTAATAAAGTTGTGGGGGCCTAGAAGGTTTCGGGTTATAAATTTAAAAGCTTGATTCCTTCCTTTGTCCCGTGTTTGTTTCCAAACGTGAGAAAGAGGTCGATCAACTTTTTGGCACCATTGTCGGGGATGTGGTTTTCCACATTTACACGCCTAAAAGATTTTGTTCTGTTACTATAAGCATGTATATATATATATATATATATATATATATATATATATATATATATATATATATGCATAGTTTTCCTCTTGATTTACTCATACTTGTCCATATATACTTAATAGTTTTCCTTTTTTTTCTTATACCTTTTTCAACCATGGATCTTTCTTCGGAAAGACAGGTAATCTTGTCCAACTATCCTCCCGAGTTTTTCTGTAGTTCTGACTGTTGGCAAATAATTGAAGGTCGTACTCTACATCTAGTCAAGTTATACTTACCTCCACCAATGTCATATGTCGAGATTCCAACAACAGAGACCTCCAGTCAGCCTTCGAATCCTGTGCTATCATGGGATAAAGAACTGATTAAGGCAGTGGAGTTGGCTAGGGAAAGTATTCACACACTCACCTCATTTGCCCCTCATCTCCAAGAAGATGTCGATCTAATGCAACAACTTCTAGAAGAGCATGATCGTCATCTCAAAGTAGCCACCGAAGCTACAGACCGCAGTAGAAGCCTACTTCAAGTTGTTGAGCAAGGATTCGTCCAAGCACGCCAGTTTGATATAGTGAGTCTACAGCGACATTGCGAGGCAGAATTGACAAACCTCAAAGGTGTTATTGCACAAGCCCGACAACTTCGTGAAGATGTTGAACAATGCAATGGGCTTCAAGAGCTTGTCAATTCGGTTACCATGCAGTCACAAGCTCTACCACCTAGCAATGAAGAAGCCATTCATCAAGACCATTCCATTGGGTTTGAAGAAGAGGATGCTCCACCATCTGATTCATATCATCAACTGGATGCACTGGGGTTTTTCTATGAGGACCAACCTACCCAGGGAAGTTCTTCATTCTATCCAGATGAGCCAGATGATGAACCAATGGAGGAACAAGAATGGGTCTATGAAGTTGATGACTCCTATCCTCACTGGGAAAGTCAAACAAACTCACTATTAGAAAGTGAAGCTTGTTCTGATGAATCTGATTCAGATAGTAATCCAGACCAGAGTGATGACCCTCACATTGAGACTTGTCACTTAGCTTCGAGCAGTATGTTGATCATGGTTTGGAACAATCTATATGGAGAGGATGACGATGACTATTCATCTAAATGGAGTGAATACACTGATGATGATGAGTTGGAACAACACGAGCATACAATCACCACCAACCCCCCTCAAGGCCTGGTGGAACTCAAGGGAGGTAGATGGAAAGTTCACTACAACATGGCTGCTGAGCATGAAGATACCCCTGACTCCATGCCAGGTGATAAGCTTGGGGTGGTAGAACCTAATTCTTCGGGGAGTACTTCTTTCTCAGAAAAGGATTGGATGACTCAGATTGTACATGAAGATTTATCTGAGCATCCAACCTCAAGTGTAGAGATGGAGAGAAAAGATATGAATCATCAAGATGACATCAAACCTCTCTCATCCATCTCATCCTGTGTCGACATCTAAGGACCTTTATATTCAGATTCATATAATGAAAGGTACCCTGAGGATGATATGCCGAAGAATTCATCCCAGTGCAGTTCAAGCCACTCCCAGCACAAAGATGACTTCACTGAGTCGTCGGATTTCACTTCGCTTCTTCGGACTCGGCAGGACCAACACATCCACCTATTCTAATCCTATTATATGGAAGAACCCATCGGCAAGACACAGGTGACACTGGTCCCAAAACTTAGGATTTGGGATCCCAGTGTCGGTATCGTGGGGTAGTCACCCCCTTTTCTCTTACCCACCCTCCCACCCTTTTATTACAATAAATTTTGTTTTTCATGTTCTGGTTAGTTAGTTTCTTTCCTCTAACTATTTTATATCCTTGCATCCATGCATCATCTTTAGAACTTCAATAACTGTTGTTAAAATCATGCATTCGTGCCTCACTATTTCAAGTTTAAGTCTTGCTCGAGGATGAGCAAAATTTTAAGCTTGGGGTGGTGGGCTTCGCCCTTCTTTCTCTTCACCCTTCTTACATGCATGTTTCTTTCCTACATTTAGTTTTAAATTTTCAAAAATTTCGACTTTTTAGTTTTGCAATTATGGCTATATGGTGTGAACATAATAGATAAATGCTTAACTTTATGCCTAGATGCACAGCTTTCATCTTAAAAATTGCTTGACCTTTTGCTTGACTTGCTCTTTGACTCTTTCCTTGAATTTGGTAATAAATCTAAGGTTATGTCCCTTTTTCATAGCTCAAAGCTAAATTTCATTGATCTATGTTGTGAATGGAAAATCTATGGTAAATGATTGTTGGAATGAGCTAAAACATGATCAAAGAATCCTAGATGTGGATTCACAAGCTTGCATCTATTCTAAGGATTCTTGAATCATAATTGCAACTTCTCACACAGGTATCAATGGATCAATGATGAGCTTTGAGCTATAATCAAGATAAAATGTTTTTTCTCGATGGACTACGTGCCTTCTCACATTAGATTCAGTAAAAAAGATGAAAAATATAAAAATGTGCAAAAGAGGCTTGGCCGCCCACAAAATCCCAAAAATATCTATATAGTTCTCACCTAAGCCTACAAATAGAATGTAGATGATAAAAGCTTGAGTGTGAACAATAAATGAGCATTGTTTTCTCTTTTAGGAGAGTTAAGGATGGTACCCAGCCGGTGTATGACTGTGCTCATGAACACAGGTATGTCGTGCCTGGTAGCATCACTCCAAATGCTCATTAGAGAGTCACTAGGAAACCCTAGGAGACTTATAAGATCATCTCAGTAGCAATGTTGGTTCAAGCGCAGTACGAGGAGTTCGTGTCCCTACTTTGGGCCAACTGGATCGGATTGCAGGACTGTTGCTCGCTACATGGACCAATCTGACGTAGATCGAGATCCTCAGAAGTCATTAGAGTCTTTTTGCTTTGTTTCTTAAGGATATGAATAAGTGAGAGGCGCATTATTCCGGATTGGTATGCATGGATTCATGGTGATGGCTCATTGCTCATCGACCGTGTGATCACCAATGTGACAATTCTCTCATGTTTAATAATTATGATTCAAACCCTCATGAGTATCGATAGGCTATAGTGAATTTGCTTAATCTTGCCTAGAAACTCTTTGATCTTGCTTTAGCAAGACTGAGGTTGATTGGTGGGGGTTTGTTCTGAAATGACACGGATCAAGAGTATTGATGCTTTAAACTATTTTTCTTAACCTTAGCATCTGTTGCCAAGCTTAATTTGGATGTTATCTTTTTGTTCTTTGAGTAGAGTCTTGCTTGAGGACAAGTAAGTTTTAATTTGGATGTTGATTACTCAGTATATTATAGTGTTTTGAATATACTGCTCTGCCAAGTTTTGAATGATATACATGTTGTATTATAACTTCAAATAAGTAGATGTGACACCATAGAGATACCAGAGTCAAGTATAAGTAAGAGAAGGGTACAATGTAGAAAGAGCTTTCCAGGAATAATAAAATAATACACTTAGGAGTCCTAAACACCGTAGAACCCCTATGTGAGGTTTGTGCCTTAGGGGTGAAACAAACTAACCCTGGCAGCATCTAGTATACGGGGATCGGAACGTGCTATCAGGTGGCACAGGGGATGAAGCCCTAGTGGAAGTCTCCTTAAATTATAGTTTGTAGTGTCCAACATCAACCAGAAGTCTTGGTGGCACTAGAGTATAGAAAAGCCAAGAGGTGGCTTGACTCTCCGCATGTGTGCTCAGGTTAGAGGAGGAGTCCAGTTTAGGCCAGACAGACATTTCCATGTTGCAGACCAGGAGAGTAGTCAGACTTAGCATTTCTCAGGTGTGTCCACTAAGTCTTGTACGGTGTGATCGTAGTGCACTACGAGTCTTCATATGTAGAGTACATTGCATATGATCAGGGCATAATAAAATGAATGAGAGGTCAAACAAGTGTGTACAGTTATTAAATTATTCATTGTATGTTTATGAATTATTAGTTCTCTTTATGATCAATCAAGAATTTCATATATTGATTCACTCTTATAGATATTTAGAGTATCCTGCCATATTTATGATTGCCAATTATTAGACTCTTTAAAGCTTACTGTTGTTATAATTGATATCAATTGCTCAAAAGTATATCTATAATTATATCAGTGCTTTAGATTGTTTCTTTAAAGTACTCATTCACTGAGCGAGTAGGCTCACCCCTCTACTCACAATTTTTAGGGATATCACATGGACTTGAAGAAGGTCATTGCATTAGAGTAGATCTTCCACAAGAGCTAAATCTGAGTATAGTTAAGTTTAGTCAATCCCTGTCACTCTAGGTCCTTGTATAGATCTGAGAGAGTTGTAAATGATGTTTTATATGTTTGTTTCCTTGATAAAAGAGAATGCAAATGATTGTCATGTCATATGTACATGGAAGTGTAAACACGAAGAAGGATTCAAAGTTTAGGAAGTTTATGGACATCCTAAACAAGATCCATGTCAATCATCTGCTAGTAAAAGTTATTGCAGAAATGTCATCATATGCTAAGTTTTAAAAGACATCCTCACCAAGAGGAGGAAGGTGGACCAAGTGGAGACCGTGATGCTTTTTGAAAGAATTAGTTCTATCATTCAAAATAGACTTCCTAAGAAATTAGATGACTTGGGAGATTTTACTCTACCATGCAACATCAACAATACCACATTTGACAAAGGTCTTGTAGACCTTGGAGCTAGTATTAATCTCATCCGTCTACCATATGGCAAGAACTAGATCTTGGAGATCTGAAGCCTACAAAGATGGCCATTGAACTGGCCAATCATTACATTAAATACCCCAAAGGTATCATGGAATATGTGCTAGTGGAAAATGGTAAACTTTATATTCCTTGTGATTTTGTAGTGCTAGATATGGTAGAAGTTCCTTCCAACCCCATTCTTTTTGGGAGGCCTTTCCAGAGAAATGTTGGATGCCTAGTTGATGTTTGCGAAGGAAAACTCACACACTGAGTTGGCGATGAAGCCATGGATATTTCAGTATATGATGCCATGAAGGCACCCTCACGTGTACAAGAATTTGTTTTATGGACTATGTTGATTCTATTATAGAAGAAGATCATGATATTTCCAATTTGATAACAAATTACTGTGATGATGATAAAGGTATTTATAACATCCCTGACATGGGTTATGTGTTAAACCTAGATTTTTTTCCTAATAAGGTTGAGTAGATACTTAATCTTATCTTGGGAAAAGTAATTTAGGCTCATGAGAAACTTTTGTTTCAATTTTGGTCATGTTTGAACGACGTTGAAGCAATGTTTGCTTAATTTGGACTAAAGTGCAAATTACCCAAGTTGAGGGGTTAACTTGCAAATTGCACATGATAAAATGTTCCTATGATTTTGATACATCATAAGGATGAATATGATGTAGTGGTATGGTTTTCATAAGCTTGGGCACCAAGATTAAGCTTGTAAAGCAATCCTTGTACATAAAAACCTAGTTTTGGTGTGATGTGCAATTTACCCAAAACCTAGGGTTCAATATGCAAATTATCACTTCAATAAGGTACCTAATGTTTCTTGGCATCATGTAGAGCAAAGAAAATGAGAGGGGCGCCTCATTTGAATTAAGTTGGAGGAGAGAGAATCTTGATATTAAAATAATCAAGATTAAATCCTAATTGAAACCCTAATTCAATTTAGGGCAAAAATGAATGTATTAATTAAAGGGCCTTCAACCAAAATTAAAATGGTTGGAATAAGATGTGTATGGATGATCTTAAAGCCTTGCAAAGGCATGATCATATCCTAAGGAGGTGAAATCCCACTCACCATTATTATAAGAAAAAGAATTTCCACTCACATATGGATATTCTTATTATAAGGGTTAAGGTGCTTAATTTCTTTTCCCTTAATTCATGGATAATGGAAGGGAGATCGGTGGGGATAGAGATTCCCTTGCATGCAAGAAACCAAGGGGGGAGTGGTGGCAACAATTTTTGGAATTAAAAGACTTTTATAAAGTATTTTCTCTCTCATCAATTTTTTTATAAAAGTACCTTTTCCAAGCCAAAACAAAGGCTTTTTCGGATTTCTTTCTTTCCCCTTGCTTGGAAAACGACTAAGGAGATTTGGATGATCAGGAGGACGACCCCCAACCTGTTGGTAAGGTTCTTGACCTCCTTTCACCTTGAATCCATCGTGAAAATTGAAAATCAATGCATGAATGCTTCATATCTCGATCCCCTCTTCAATTCTAACCAATTCTTTTCACTCAAAGCTTGAGGACGACCGTTGGAATAGTGAAAGGAGTTGCATCCACCATTGTTTCCGTGAGCTTGGAGCTTTGGATCTCAATTGGAGGTGGTTTTTATAATTTGAATCCTTAATTTTATTATTGCAATCAATTCCTTATCAATTGATGATCATTTCTACATTTCCGAAATTAAGTTTGGTTGATTGATGCAATCTCCATGGAAATCACAGTAGATTTCGTGATTTTGGATCTTGATGATGATGACATCATCATAAGCACACACCTCCCTAAATATCTAGGGAAAACAGTTTCAATGTTGAGTCCAAACAGTTTCACCAAACCGTTTGGTGGTTTGGTTTCCAAACCATTTGGAATGGTTGACCATTTGAGATGGTTGACCATTTGAATATATATTTTGTGGTTCTTGGATCTTGATCTAATGGTTTCAATTGGTTGGCCTTGAAGGTTTCAATTGTTATTGATTCCTTAATTGCAAAACCTAATCGGCTAAGTGCTGATTTTGAAATTGATTGAGATGTTGTTTTGGGTTGATTGACCCAAACAGTTTCAAAACCATTTGGGAATCACCCAAATAGTCTCAAGACCGTTTGGGGGTTACCCAAGACCATTTTTAGGTCTAGAGATAAGTATATATATGTGATTGAAGGTCCAAAGGTACCAAATTGAATTGCAACTAAGTGTTGATTTGATAATCAATCCAATGGTCCAAAACCCTAATTGGATGTCATGGATTTTGATGATGGAATGGGAAAACGGTCTCAAGACCATTTGGAGATCAACCAAACAGTCTCAAGACCATTTTGCGGTCATCCAAGACCGTTTGAGGTCAGGTCATATCATGTGATGATGATAGTTCAATGATTTCAATTGATTTGGTTCCACAATGTCAACCATTGATGGATCCTTGATTTCAAACCCTAAGTGATGGTTCCTTGATTATCAAACCTAGTTCAATTGAGTTCAAAACCCTAAATTGAAGGCCTAATTGAATGGTGATTCAGTGGTCCAATTAATGAATTCTTTAGTGGTTCAATTTATAATTGGTTCATGGATTGAAACATTGAGTCGATTGAGTGTTGAAGTGCCTTTTTGGTCCATGCGGTTTTGAGAAGGTTTGGTCCAAACGGTCTCAAGACCGTTTGGGACCAAACGATCTCAAACCGTTTGGAGACCCAAAGTGCAAACCGTTTTCAATACCTACCTTGTCAATTGGTTTCAAGTAAAACTTGTTCAAATGGTTTTCAACAAAATGAGTTATGAGAACCAAGATCATTGAGGGTCTACGTAATTAACTTTGTGAAGATCAACATGGTTAACCCATTTGAATATCTTATGTAATTAAAGGTCCAATATGGTGAACCTATTTAGATACTTAATGCAATTGAAGATTTCAATGGTTAACCCAATTGATCACTTTGTGGAATTGAAAGTTTAATTGGTCAATCCTTTTGAATTCTTTATATAATTGATGGTTTAATCGATTAGACATTTGGACATATAATATGATCAAAGGTCAATCAGCTATGTGATTATTAAAGATGTAGACCCATGATGATTGTGAAGGTTAACCCTAGCTATGTGTACTCAAGTGAAGAGTTGACCTAGATTAATCTTGGAGTACTTAACATCCTAAAGAGGATGAGAGAGAGAGTGAGAGAGATGAATGCTATGTATGAAACCCTAATCTAGGGCAAAGCTGAGTGTTATCATAAATCCAGGGTGATGATGTAACCCTAGCTTAGTGTAACAATGAAGGAAATCCTAATTTAATGGGAATTGTATATCCTAACCCTAATTTGGGTATGAGGAAAGAGAAACCCCACTTGGATGTGAATGATAAACCCTAATCCCTAAAATGGGATAAAGTTATATGAAACCCTAATATAGGGTTGTGCTACTAATTCTATGTGAAGTCCTTCCACTGGGTGATGTGTTGTGAAATTCTAATTTCACATAATACTAGGTTAATCCTTGATATAGAATGATGATTATGTAAAACTCTATTGGAGAATAATACTATGTGAAATCCACAAATGTATGGAACATTCTATGTGAATCCTCAAATTATAAATATGGAGAATACTATTCTTAATTAAGCTAAAGGGGTTGGATGATGGAAGCCTTGGTGGTGTAAAATGGTCGTGGTGATCTTCTATAGCACGATCGTGCAAGGTAGCATGTTCGTGGTGGCTTCCCCTTGCACGGCCGTTCTTGGCTGCACGGCCGTGGTGCTCTATGCTTGACTTGAAGTTGAATTGCAAGTGACCTAGTATGGCCGTTTTGTTAGTTCCGAACTTAAGGATGAGTCCATAGTTTTGGCAATGGTTGTATATTCTAAGTGAAGTGACTAATGACCACTACCTTTCATGATGAGAATAAAGAATATGATTGAATACTTATGATTATTCATATTGATTCCTTGCTATGTGAACATTAATACAGAGTAATGCTATGTGAAACTTTAATACAAGTCAATGCTATGTGATCCCTAATACAAGGCAATGCTATGTGGAATCCTATGACAAGTTAATGCTATGTAAACCATAATACAGAGTATTACTATGTGAAATTCTAATATAGGATAATCCAATGTGAAGCTCACATACAGACTAATGGGTTATGAATGTAATAAGATAACCCTTGTATTGCATGGTACTGATATATAATTGTATCATGATTACCAATCATTCAGATATGTTGAGATGATGAGCATAGCATGAAAATGTTCTATAGACCTTATAAGTTTTCTTATACCTTGTTTCTTAGTGAGAGGTAACCCATAATCAATGAGTTATGTGTGTCACATGATGTGATAATTATCTTAGATTGTTTATGAGCTTTATAAGCCATAATATGCCTTGTTGTCTAATAAGGGGTAATGAGAGGTGATATGATCTTTATGATCTATGTGTAGTACTTTGTGTAGCAAAAATTATGATGTTCTTGCTCATATGACCTAAAGGTATGAAGTTACCTAATAAATAGTAACAAGTGTTCTATGATGAGATGAGGGTTCAAATACCCAGATTCTATAATCATGATAATGAACTTGTTAAGAAGTGGAAATGTACTTGATGAGTTAAGGGACTAAGATCCCAACACTTTGTGAAAAGAGTATGGCTACAGGTCATGACTCTACAATGACAATACCAGGCATTAGATATAAGATTTAAGCCTGAAGAGAGTTAATGTTGTGGTAATGATTCTATAGTGAATAAATGTTATACATGTTCTTCATATTCCTTAAAGGATAAGTGACATGTTGTTCTATCAAATTATAGTTGTATTGCTTTTGATAAGAATGATGTTCTAATCTGTTAAACATTGAATTAACTGCTACCAAACAAATATAATTCCTATGTGCATATTTATCTACTTAAGCTGCAATAATAATGTTACTGGCGGAAATTTATATCTCTGACTGGGGAAATTTACAATTGTCTCACCTCTGTGGGAATCACATTTTTAGGTGGACGCGGACGAGGAGACAGGAATCCTTCAGTAGGAGAAGGACAGCAGCAACAGCAGTAGGGACAGCAGTGAAGTCTCAGGTGGAGACACTAGTTGTTATGCCATGTATAGTTATAGATAGAGTCCTATGTGTCGTCTCTGTACTCTCAGGTCCTCGGAGTAGTAGTTAGTGCTTTTGAGATTTTGGCTCAGTGCCTCGAGATTTTATACTGCCTGTGTTTAGCTCGATAGGACAGTTAATGCTTGTAATTCTCAAAAGGAGATGATACAGAATATGTACCTGTGAACAAGAATGTAATTATTTTACTTTGGTTCTATGTGAGAAAGTTTTCCTTTGATGGATCTCTTGATAAAAAGGTTTTAATTTTTAGTTATTTTTGGTAATCCGCTGCTTAGTGAACGCTTCCGCATTAGTTAATTATGTTTTTATGAGTTGTATACCACAATTAAGTGGTATCAGAGCTCTAGGTTCGCTGAGTCTACAGAGACATAGGACTAAGGTTGTAGAGTATGTTCTAAGTGTCTTCCAGTTTATCTGATAGTATCTTCTACTCAAATAGGAGAAGAAGAACTTGAAGATGTCTGGACAACATGAAGAACATGTTGTTGAGGGTAGCACTACTGCACCAGGAGGAGGTGCAAGAAACCAGAATAGGGAAGGGCATGTACCTGAACAGCCCCAGATTGACCCAGCTGTGATAGAAAATCCAGCTCTCCATGCTCTATTTGAGAAATTCCTGACAGCCATGACACATATGGCAGACAAGATGCCACCACCTGCACCTAGGGTACCAGCCGATCATGAGGGTTATGGAGCCGGAAAGACTTTCAAGAGACTTTGCCGGGTTGGAGCCATAGACTATGCTGGTACATTTGATCCAGCAGATGTTGATTTGTGGCTGACAGAGCTGGAAAAGGTTTCCAGGATCCTTGATATTCCTAAATCTGAGAAGGTAAGACATGTTGTATACCTCCTAAAAGGAAGTGCTGGTCATTGGTGGATGATAGAGGAAGATAAGAGATCAGGTGAGGAAATTGGATGGGAGGTTTTCTGACGAGAATTCATCAGTAGATACTTCCCTAAGATGTATTTAGATGAGAAAATCTCTCAATTTGAGAGGATCAAACAAGGACAGATGAACGTTAGCGAATATGAAGCTAAGTTCATGGAGTTGTTGCGGTTTTGTCCGCAAATGGCCAGTTAGTCATGAGGAAAGAATTCGGCGTTTTGAGAAGGCGTTGAACATTGAACTAACCACTCTTGTGTCTACTTTAGAGAACAAGGAGTGGTTTTCCACCTTGTGGAGTCGATAAGGAGGATAGAGAGGTTTGAAATCGAGAAACGACAGACTAGTGGTAAGAAGGTGTACACCCAGACTCAAGAACAAAGGTCTGAAAGTTTTAAGAAGTCAATATTTTCTACAACAGCAGCATCATCGAGATTCCATACCCAGACACAATGGATGTCAAGTAGGGATAGGGATCATAGTAATGTTCCAAATAGAGCCTCCGACATAGCATCAACATCGGTGACTGGGTCTCATAGGCATTTTGCGCCCAGAACCTGTTACCAATGTAGACAACTGGGACATCTGGCAAGGGATTGTCCAGACGGGAATTTGATGATGACTCAACCTCAGGGGCAGAGTCAGCAAGGCTCACAAAGGAGGCAATTTCCTAGTAACAATAGAGGACGTGGACAGACATCCCAGATAGGTCAGATGAAATAGTTTTGTTTTGATATTTCATATCATGATTCTATGTGTTAAAATATTGAAAGTAGTTGTTTTTTAATTCCTTTGACTAGTTCTATAATGACACAAGGGAGATGAGAACTTACATCTTACTCAGGGTTCCCATAAAATGCTTTATAATCTCCCTTAACTGTGTGATTAAAGATGAGATATAGAAGTGATGCCTGAAGAAAATTCAAGAATGAAAAATCATGTGTGTATAATGATATGAAAAGTGAGGAATTTGATAGCAAATAAAGTGCATACTACCTAATCTCAGTACTTGTATACCCTGGCCGGGTATATGATTATTGTAGATAAGGCAAGTATGGAACTCTTAGATTGTTATCTTTCTGATTACTCTGATCAAGTAATCATTTTAAAACAATCTAGAGAGTATAATGAAATTAAATAGGAAGAACTAAGTGAACTTTTCCAAATAAATTGCTTAGTGAAAACCTTCTCAGTGAAATTGCTTAGTGAAAACCTTCTCAGTGAAATTTCTTAGTGAAAACCTTCTCAGTGAAATTGCTTAGTGAAAACCTTCTCAGTGAAATTGCTTAGTGAAAACCTTCTCAGTGAAATTGCTTAGTGAAAACCTTCTCAGTGAAATTGGTTAGTGAAAACCTTCTCAGTGAAATTGCTTAGTGAAAACCTTCTCAGTGAAATTGCTTAGTGAAAACCTTCTTAGTGAAATTTCTTAGTGGAAACCTTCTCAGTGAAATTGCTTAGTGAAAACCTTCTCAGTGAAATTGCTTAGTGAAAACCTTCTCAGTGAAATTGCTTAATGAAAACTTTCTCAGTGAAATTTCTCAGTGAACTTTCTCAGTGAATTTTTCCCAAACAAATAAAGGATTGCTGAGTGAATTACCTCTGTTAGATATATATGTTTATCTTTTGGAAGATATTCTTGGGTGATGATAGAAGTATGTTCTTTTATGCTTCTTCCTTTCAATAATATGGACATCATATGTTAGGGGTTTATGCTCTACATAAACACAAATAATGATAAGGAGGAATTAATGAAAGGAACTTTGTGTGAGTTACAGATCCATGGTATCTCCATAACATTAAGATGATATGTGGAGACTTGAGGGCATGATTAATGAACAATTTGTCCCTCCTTTTTCTTGGTATTTCGAGGACGAAATCCTTGTTAGG
Source organism: Alisma plantago-aquatica (assembly GCA_963693085.1). Taxonomy (NCBI): domain Eukaryota; kingdom Viridiplantae; phylum Streptophyta; class Magnoliopsida; order Alismatales; family Alismataceae; genus Alisma; species Alisma plantago-aquatica. The sequence continues at coordinate 216,743,259 of OY856414.1, read as the reverse complement.
GGTTTATAATTTGTAACATCCCTGACCTGGGTTATGTGTTAACCCTAGATGTTTTTCCTAATAAGGTTGAGTAGATTCTTAATCTTATCTTGGGAAAAGTAATTAGGGCTCATGAGAAACTTATGTTTCAATTTTGGTCATGTTTGAACAACGTTGAAGCAATGTTTGCTTAATTTGGACTAAAGTGCAAATTACCCAAGTTGAGGGGTTAACTTGCAAATTGAACATGATAAAATGTTCCTCTGATGTTTAGACATCATAAGGATGAATATGATGTAGTGGTATGGTTTTCATAAGCTTGGGCACCAAGATTAAGCTTGTAAAGCAATCCTTGTACATAAAAACCTAGTTTTGGTGTAATGTGCAATTTACCCAAAACCTAGGGTTCAATATGCAAATTATCACTTCAATAAGGTCTCTAATGTTTCTTGGCATCATTTAGATCAAATAAAATGAGAGGGGCACCTCATTTGAATGAAGTTGGAGGAGAGAGAATCTTGATATTAAAATAATCAAGATTTAATCCTAATTGAAACCCTAATTCAATTTAGGGCAAAAATGAATGTATTAATTAAAGGGCCTTCAACCAAAATTAAAATGGTTGGAATCAGATGTGTATGTATGATATTAAAGCCTTGCAAATGCACGAGCATATCCTAAGGAGGTGAAATCCCACTCACCATTATTATAAGAAAAAGAATTTCCACTCACATGTGGATATTCTTAATATAAGGGTTAAGGTGCTTAATTTCTTTTCCCTTAATTCATGGATAATGGAAGGGATCTAGGTGGAGATATAGATGCCCTTGCATGCAAGAAACCAAGGGGGAATTGGTGGCAACAATCTTTGGAATTGAAAGACTTTTATAAAGTATTTTCTCTCTCATCAATTTTCTTATAAAAGTACCTTTTCCAAGCCAAAATAAAGGTTGTTTCGGATTCCTTTCTTTCCCCTTGCTTGGAAAATGACTAAGGATATGTGGAGGATTAGGAGGACAACCCCCAACCTGTTGGTAAGGTTCTTGACCTCCTTTCACCTTGAATCCATGGTGAAAATTGAAAATCAATGCATGAATTCTTTATATCTCGATCCCCTCTTCAATTCTAACCAATTCTTTTCACTCAAAGCTTGAGGACGACCCTTGGAATAGTGAAAGGAGTTTCATACACCATTGTTTCCGTGAGATTGGAGATTTGGAGCTCAATTGGAGTCGGGTTTTATAACTTGAACCCTTAATTTTATTATTGCAATCAATTCCTTATCAATTGGTGATCATTTCTACATTTCTAAAATTAAGTTTGGTTGATTGATGCAATCGCCATGGAAATCACAGTATATTTCGTGAGTTTGGAGGTTGATGATGATGAAATCATCATAAGCACACACCTCCCTAAATATCTAGGGCAAACGGTTTCAATGTTGCGTCCAAACAGTTTCACCAGACCGTTTGGTGACCAAACGGTTTGCAAATCGTTTGGTGGTTTGGTTTCCAAACCGTTTGGAATGGTTGACCATTTGAGATGGTTGACCGTTTGAATATATATGCTTTTTTGCTTGGATCTTGATCCAATGGTTTCAATTGATTGACCTTGAAGGTTTCAATTGTGATTGATTCGTTAATTGCAAACCCTAATCGGCTAAGTGATGATTTTGAAATTGATTGAGATGTTGTTTTGGGTTGATTGACCCAAACAGTTTCAAAACCATTTGGGAATCACCCAAACGGTCTCAAGACCGTTTGGGGGTTACCCAAGACCGTTTGGAGGTCTAGGGTTAAGTATGTCTATGTGATTGAAGGTCCAAAGGTACCAAATTGAATTGCAACTAAGTGTTGATTTGGTAATCAATCCAATAGTCCAAAACCCTAATTGGATGTCATGGATTTTGATGATGGAATGGGAAAACGGTCTCAAGACCACTTGGAGATCAACCAAACAGTCTCAAGACCATTTTGTGGTCATCCAAGACCGTTTGAGGTCAGGTCATATCATGTGATGATGATAGTTTAATGATTTCAATTGATTTGGTTCCACAATGTCAACCATTGATGGATCCTTGATTTCAAACCCTAAGTGATGGTTCCTTGATTATAAAACCTAGTTCAATTGAGTTCAAAACCCTAAATTGAAGGCTTAATTGAATGGTGATTCGTGGTCCAATTAATGAATGCTTTAGTGGTTCAATTTATAATTGGTTCATGGATTGAAACATTGAGTCGATTGAGTGTTGAAGTGCCTTTTTGGTCCATGCGGTTTTAAGAAGGTTTGGACCAAACGGTCTCAAGACCATTTGGGACCAAACGATCTCAAACCGTTTGGAGACCCAATGTGCAAACGGTTGTCAATACCTACCTTGTCTAATTGGTTTCAAGTATAAATTGTTCAAATGGTTTTCAACCAATTGATTTATGAGAACCAAGATCATTGAGGGTCTAAGTAATTAACTTTGTGACGATCAACATGGTTAACCCATTTGAATATATTATGTAATTAAAGGTCCAATATGGTGAACCTATTTAGATACTTAATGCAATTGAAGATTTCAATGGTTAACCCAATTGATCACTTTGCGGAATTGAAAGTTTAATTGGTCAATCCTTTTGAATTCTTTATATAATTGATGGTTTAATTGATTAGACATTTGGACATCTAATATGATCAAAGGTCAATCAGCTATGTGATTATTAAAGATGTAGACCCATGATGATTGTGAAGGTTAACCCTAGCTATGTGTACTCAAGTGAAGAGTTGACCTAGATTAATCTTGGAGTACTTAACATCCTAAAGAGGATGAGAGAGAGAGAGAGATGAATGATATGTATGAAACCCTAATCTAGGCCAAAGCTGAGTGTTATCATAAATCCAGGGTGATGATGTAACCCTAGCTTAGTGTAACAATGAAGGAAACCCTAATTTAATGGGAATTGTATATCCTAAACCTAATTTTTATATGACGAAAGAGAAACCCCACTTGGATGTGAATGATAAACCCTAATCCCTAAAATGGGATAAAGTTATATGAAACCCTAATATAGGGTTGTGCTACTAATTATATGTGAAGTCTTTCCACTGGGTGATGTGTTGTGAAATTATAATTTCACATAATACTAGGTGAATCCTTGATATAGAAGGATGATTATGTAAAACTCTATTGGAGAATAATACTATGTGAAATCCACAAATGTATGGAATATTCTATGTGAATCCTCAAATTATAAATATGGAGAATACTATTCTTAATTAAGCTAAAGGGGTTGGATGATGGCAGCCGTGGTGGTGTAAAATGGTCGTGGTGATCTTCTGTAGCACGACCGTGCAAGGTAGCACGGCCGTGGTGGCTTCCCCTAGCACGGCCGTTCTTGGCTGCACGGCCGTGGTGCTCTATGCTTGACTTGAAGTTTAATTGCAAGTGACCTAGTATGGCCGTTTTGTTAGTTCCTAACTTAAGGATGAGTCCATAGTTTTGGCAATGGTTGTATATTCTAAGTGAAGTGACTAATGACCACTACCTTGCATGATGAGAATAAAGAATATGATTGAATACTTATGAATATTCATATTGATTCATTGCTATGTGAACCTTGATACAGAGTAATTCTATGTGAAACTTTAATACAAGTCAATGCTATTTGATCCCTAATACAAGGTAATGCTATGTGGAATCCTATGAAAAGTTAATGCTATGTAAACCATAATACAGAGTATTACTATGTGAAATTCTAATACATGATAATCCTATGTGAATCTCACATACATACTAATGGGTTATGAATGTAATAATATAACCCTTGTATTGCATGGTACTGATATATAATTGTATCATGATTACGAATCATGCAAAAATGTTGAGATGATGATCATAGCCAGGTATGAGCTATGATGTTCTGTATATTGAAAATGTTCCATAGACCTTATAAGTTTTCTTATACCTTGTTTCTTAGTGAGAGGTAACCCATAATCAATGAGTTATGTGTGTCACATGATGTGATAATTATCTTAGATTGTTTATGAGCTTTATAAGCCATAATATGCCTTGTTGTCTAATAAGGGGTAATGAGAGGTGATATGAGCTTTATGATCTATGTGCAGTACTTTGTGTAGCAAAAGTTATAATGTTCTTGGCCAGATGACCTAAAGGTATGAAGTTACCTAATAAATAGTAACAAGTGTTCTATGATGAGATGAGGGTTCAAATACCCAGATTCTATAACCATGATAATGAACTTGTTAAGAAGTGGAAATGTACTTGATGAGTTAAGGGACTAAGATCCCAACACTTTGTGAAAAGAGTATGGCTACAGACCATGACTCCATAGTGACAATGCTAGGCATTAGATATAAGATCTAAGCCTGAAGAGAGTTAATGTTGTGGTAATGATTCTATAGTGAATAAATGTTATACATGTTCTTCATATTCCTTAAAGGATACGTGACATGTTGTTCTATCAAATTATAGTTGTATTTCTTTTGATAAGAATGATGTTCTAATCTGTTAGACATTGAATTAACTTCTACCAAAAAAATATAATTCCTATGTGCATATTTATCTACTTAAGCTGCAATAATAATGTTACTGGCGGAGAGTTATATCTCTCGTTGTGGCAATTTACAATTGTCTCACCCCCGTGGGAACCACATTTTTAGGTGGACGCGGACGAGGAGACAGGAATCCTTCAGTAGAAGAAGGATAGCAACAACAACAACAGGGACAGCAGTGAAGTCTCAGGTGGAGACACTGGCTATTATGCCTTGTATAGTTATAGATAGAGTCCTATGTGTCGTCTATGTACCCTCAGGTCCTCGGAGTAGTAGTTAGTTCTTTCGAGATTTTGGCTCAGTGCCTCGAGATTTTATACTGCCTGTGTTTAGCTCGACAGGACAGTTAATGCTTGTAATTCTCAAAAGGAGATGATACAGAATATGTACCTGTGAACAAGAATGTAATTATGTTACTTTGGTTCTATGGGAGAAAGTTTTCCTTTGATGGATCTCTTGATAAAAAGGTTTTAATTTTTAGTGATTTTTGGTAATCCGCTGCTTAGTGAACGCTTCCGCATTAGTTAATTATGTTTTTATGAGTTGTATGCCACATTATTAATAATGGATCTAAAAATTATGGGGTATTTTCTATTGCCCAATCAGATGCTACTAAAGAAGACACTCCGCTTGTTGATGACAACGCCAAAGAAAATACAGCCATAAGAAAGGTAGAACTTAAAGCCCTTCCACCAGGGCTAAGGTATGCATTTCTTTATTCTAACTCTACTTCTGTTGTAATAATCAATAATGAATTAACCAATGAATAAGAAAGTAAATTGATTTCCGAATTGTGTTTGTATAAAGTTTTCATTGGTTATTCTATCAATGATCTGAAAGGCATTCATCCCTCCATTTGTATGCATAGAATAAACATGGAGGGTGATGTTAAACCCACCATTGACCCACCAAGACGTCTAAATCAAAATATGCTTGAGGTGTTTAAAAAGGAGATCTTTAAGTTGGTTGATGTCGATATCATTTATCCTATAAGTGACAACCCTTGGGTTAGTGCCATCCACATGGTACCTAAGAGGGGGGGTGCAACTGTCATAAAGGGAGATAATGATGATTTGGTTCAAACACATATATTTACGGGTTGGCATATGTGTATTGACTACCGGCGTTTGAACAAAGCGACCCGAAAGGATCATTTTCCGTTGCCATTTATCAACTTGATGCTTGAACACCTTGTAAAGCACTCTTATTTTTGTTACTTGGATGGGTATTCTGGGTTTTTCCAGATTCCTATCTACCCTCCTGACCAAGAGAAATTCACCTTTACTTGCATGTATGGAACTTATGCTTATCGTCGCATACCCTTTGGTCTTTCCAATGCTGCTACGACGTTCCAACGATGCATGATGGCTATTTTTTATTTCATTGAAAACATAATGGAATTTTTTATGGATGATTTTGGCATCTATGGAGATTCATTTGACCAATGTTTATGCAACCTGTCATTAGTCTTAGCCCACTGTAAAGAGGTTAACCTAGTAATAAACTAGGAGAAGTTCCATTTCATGATACAATCTGGTGTAGTATTAGGTCATGTTGTATCTAAAAAGGGTATTGAGGTTGATAGGGCCAAGGTGGAAGCTATTGAGAAGATGTCTATTCCTTCTTCAGTCAAGGACATCTGTAGTTTTCTTGGTCATGCAGGATTCTATAGAAGATTCATTAAAGACTTCTCCAAAATTGCAAAGCTATTATGTTCTTTACCTGCAAAAGATGTTGAATTTATTTTCAATGATGATTGGCGTACTTCCTTCACCAAGATAAAGGAAGCTCTTATTTCTACACCAATCATTCAACCACCAGACTAGAACACCCCATTTGAATTGATGTTTGATGTAAGCGACTATGCAGTGGGAGAAGTTCTGGGACAAAGGAAAGATAAGAAGCTTCATGCCATATACTATGCAAGCAAGACCCTAGATGAAGCACAAATCAATTACACAACCACTGAGAAGGATATGCTTGCTATAGTCTACGCCTTTGAGAAGTTCCGACAGTACTTGGTAGGATCTAAGATAATTGTGTATACCGATCATGCTGCCATTAAGTATTTGCTAAATAAGAAGGATGCAAAACCTCATCTCATCCGACGGATACTGCTTCTATAAGAGTTTGATCTTAAAATTTGGGATAAGAAGGGGATAGAGAATAATGTTGTTGATCAGCTTTCTAGATTGACTACAGATGCTAGAGATTATTTGCCTATTGAGGATCATTTGCCTATTGAGAAGCTATATGTGTTAACATCCATGCAGGTGCCATGGTTTGCAGACATCGCAAACTTTCTTGCTACAGGACAGCTGCCACCAGATTTGACATACTAGTAAAAGAAGTTCTTCCATGACATAAAATTTTACTATTGGGATGACCCCTTGTTGTTCAAACATGGGAGTGATGGACTTATTCCAAGGTGTGACGTTGAAGAAGAGATTGCCACTATTATTTCTGAATGTCATGCCTCTCCTTACGGAGGTCACTTTAGAGGAGAGAAGACTGTAGCAAAGATCCTACAGGCTGGTTTCTATTGGCCAACATTGTTTAAAGATGTCAATTTGTTTGTGATAAATGACAAAGGACCGGAGGAATTTCTAGACGTGAAGACATGTCTCTTAACTATATCTTGGAGATTGAGGTATTTGATGTATGAGGAGTTGATTACATGGGACCATTCCCATCTTTTTGTGGCTACCAATATATCCTAGTTGCATGTGAGTATGTCTCTAAATGGGTTGAGTCTAGCCAAACCCAAGCACCAGATGCACAATCTATAATAAAGTTGTTTCAGAAAATCATCTTCCCTTGGTTTGGAGTTCCTAGAGTTGTAATCTCTGATGGAGGCATGCACTTTGTTGAGAAACAATTCAAAAACCTTCTATCTAAGTATAGAGTCACTCATAAAGTCTTTATGCCCTACCATCCTCAATCTTTTTGGCAAATAGAGGTCTCCAACTGGCAGCTGAAAAACATTCTAGAGAAGATAGTGTCTAGCTCAAGGAAAGATTAGGCATTGAAGATAGACGATGCCTTATGGGCATACCATACAACTTATAAAACCATCATAGGCACAACTTCTTTAAAGCTGATATACAGTAAATCTTGTCATCTTCCACTTGAGCTAGAACACCGTGCACTATGGACTATAAAGTTCTTAAGTTTCAACATGAAGAAGGCTGGTGAAAAGTGACTATTTTAGCTGCAAGAAATGGAAGAACTCTGACTTGATGCATATGAAAATGCAAAGCTCTACAAAGAAAGAACCAAGGTTTGGCATGACAAAAGAATTCAAAGGAAAGACTTCCAAGAAGGAGACAAGGTGTTGTTGTTCAACTCAAGACTTAAGCTATTCCCTAGGAAACTAAATTCAAAGTGGTCCGGCCCTTTTCTTGTATTGAAGATTTTCCCTTATGGAGTTGTTGAATTAAAACGCAAAGATGGAGCATTCAAAGTAAATGGGCAATGTTGCAAGATGTATACCTCGAGAGATGAAGTTCACAAGGGAGCCTCTTGCTCCCTTCAAGATGCATGAATGACAAATTGAAGAGTCTCACTCCGGACTCTAAATGGAGGACCTTGTGGGAGTTGAACCCACATTAGGATAGATTTCTTTTCAAGTCATTTGAGTCAAGAACACTCTTGAGTTTCATAAATAAGCTTGTCATGGATGAATTTAATAATTTAGACAATTATATTGCCACATCTCTTATTAATTTTATGTTGACAAAAAGTTGTTTTCTACAAAAAGTACAGAAGACATGGCGTATCTTATTTAAGACATGGCATGTCTCTACTTCCAGAAATACGGCAGACGAGTTATATCTCTAGGTACATGAGGTGTCTTTATTTGACACGCCGTGTCGCTCATCAGCAGATACAAAGTTATCCTCGACATGGAAAGGTACACGGTGTGTTCTAATTTAGACACGGCGTATTCTAATTTAGACATGACGTGTCCCCAAGTAGAAAATGGAGGCATAAGGAGTCTGGAATACAAACACGATGTGTCTTTATTCAGACACGCCGTGTTCTGAAGCAGAAAGGAAAGGAACAAGTATTCTAAAAAAGTACACGATGTGTCTTTATTTGAACATGTCATGTAGTTATAAGTGCAAATGGGCATTTTGAATTTCTGAATAAGTAAATGACATGTACTTTATGAAACATGGTGTGTCTTTTATTACAAAAAAGGAGTTCTGGAAAAACACACGACATGTCATTATTTGTACATTATGTGTCTTTTGACAAAAATGCAAGTTCTTAACCTAGCGCATGGTTGTCCCTCTCACTCACGCTCTCATTCGAGCTGTGTGAGATTCCAAATCTACCATGCACCCTAGTCTCTTACTTCCAGAGCTATCGTGTGCCCTAGCATGCCCACCCGCTATTGTCGTGATGTGTTTGTCGGCTGTGTCTTCTTCGAGCTATAGTCGCCACTGTGTTCTTCTCTTGCTCACAGTGTGCCTCTTTCTTCAAGCTCACATCGTCCTCACCTCTAATCACCTCAAGAAGATCTGTCACCACCATCGTGTGCCCTAGCACAAGGAGGTTCTACCCACTATCAAGCTCGAGCTGTCAACATCTTCTTCTGCTTCAAGCTAGTTGCTCACGCCACCATCATCTTCTCTGATGAGAACGTGAGCAAGAGATCATTGTACTCCTCTCAAAGCACCATTTTCAAAGCCAAGAAGATTTATAAGGATCTCCTTCATCTTTCATGGTCCAACACAAGCAAAGCATCCAAGAACCACCATCTTTCTCCAAGTCTTCCCCAAAATCACCATCGTCGTAATCTGTAGACTGCTGCAGATCTCCAGGCACACGGCGTGTACTTCTTTGCACACGGTGTGTGCATTGCAGTTTCAGCCAAACTTTTTCCTCAGACACATGATGTGTCTATCCTAGAACATGATGTGTGTTAGTCTATCAGCAGCACAACTGGTTTGATAAATTAGGGTTTGAGAAATAAAAACCCTAGTTGGCTGAAATTAGGGTTTTGATGGTACATGGGTATGGAATTTGATCAAGATAGTAGTGTGGTAAATGATTTTTCATATTTTTTTAAAATTTTGTATTTAATTTAATTTTGGATATTATATGTATAACTCAATCATACATATTGGAGAAAAAAATTAGAATATTTTAGTTTTCTTTGAATGTGGTTCTTGGTCAAACTATACTTCGACCAAAATGCTGACATAGTGCTTTTTAGCAGTGTAGTGTTTTATTTTTAGTTATTTATTGGTAACTCCAAATAATCTAAAATTTTAACTGGAGATCTAAAACTAAATCATAAACAAAATTCAAAATTTTATAATTTTTGGGTGCGTTTAGACCTTATCAATAGACGAATTATAGTAATTTATATTTCTACAAAATTCTAGACAGTAGTGCACTATTCGATTTTTAATTATTTAATGGGAGATTGGAATGACATAAAATTTTAAATTAATCTTAGTAACTAAATTATAAACAACATTATAAATTATCATAATTTTTGGAGGATTTTTTATCTCTGAAATACATGAATTACAGAAACCTTTTTATGACAGACAAATCTACTGAAATAAGAAAAAGTTTAGTGAGGGGTCAAAGTGCAATTGACTCAAGCAGCTCAATTTCTCTATATGATCAACCTAACACACTAGTAGCTCTCATAATTTGTGATTCATTCCAGAGAAATGAAATCCTAAAGATAGAGGGAGAGTTAGGGTTTGAGAGGAGAAAATGATGGAGATGATGACCTAGGGTTTTGTAGTCCGAGGAATGATGAAATCATGTAAGTTTAGCTTCTTTGGATATAGTTTCATGGTGAATCTTCTAGCACATGTTAAAATTCCGTCCCTCCTCTTCCAAAATGGTATCAAAAATTCCCCTTTTTTCACTCTTTCTTCATAATCCCTCATTTTTAGGGTTTTCGAGTTGAAAGGAAGAAGAATTGAGTGAATTGCTAGGGATTTGATATGAGATCGAGATTTTCAGGGATGAGCTACGTTTTTAAGGTGTTTTCACACCTTAGGATGAGTGGAAACTTCCTTTAAACAGTATATTGCACGAAAATTGGTTAATTCATCCATAATCTTTAATTGCTAGTATGCGACTACAAACCCTGAATTGTCTATTTGTTCTAAGTTGTTGCAAAATGATATGAAATGGATTCTTCCTTTATTTGGATGAAGTTCAGATGATAAAATCATATTAGAAATATATATAACACATCCTAATGATAATTCCCTAAGTATTCATAGAGGTTATAAGAGTAAACTAACATATTGGGATTTTGTCTATGACTGAAATCTACTATATAAGTAAATAGAGAAAATTACTTATATAGATCCCTTTGGTTATGAATGATTGTTTATCTAAATTCATATTACAAATATGTCAGATACTATCTTGGATTTCGTTCAAAGTGAATAGTGTTTGTTTGATATAATCCAATTAAGCATATAATCATCCAGGTAAACCCTAGTTTACCAATTAAGCATTAGATGCGGTCATAATAAGAGTAGTCCACATGGACCACCAAAAACTCTTTTCAGTCTAGTAGAATGGAAAAGAATGAGTTGTCCATTCACGTTGGCATACTAGTCACCAACTTGTTCTCCCATAATTGTTCTCCCTTTCTATCCCTCCCTTTATCGGATAAAACTTGCTCGGGTTCTCTTAGTTACCACAACCAAAAAAGATAAACAATTGTCAGAAGCAATTGAGTTGTGTCTCTAGAAGCCCCCAATATCAATCTATTTATAGGAGGTTCAGGGTCAAGTTCTCAGTTTGTGTGAGAGTAGAAGGGATCAAAATTTTATGAATTTTTGCAACCTACGAGTGGCGAAACAATCCATTCACAAGTGAATTGATTGGTTGGCATGTGAGCGGATTGGTTCACCCAGTGAACCGGTTGTTTCATCATGTTTCTCAATCACAATTGTATTGGAAATTTGAATCCAACTAATGCATGACATAACGTCACACTAATACTTGATGTAATTGAATTGCTCTTGCAAACCATGTGGTTCATCTCAAGAACCGATCATATGGTGACCTTGAGCCGATCGTTTCACTTAGTGAACCGGTCGATTCAAGCCCTGGTTCATCAAGAATTGAGCCAATGCAATATCCAATTAACCTAATACTCTGACCAGACAATTCAATGCTTGAACCAGTTGGTTTGAAGTCCAGACAGTCAATTTTTGATTAAATTGAGTATCTAAATACTTTAGTAATCAATTCAATATCATTCATGAATAAACTCCTATTCCAAGTGAATATTATGTGTGTGACCCTATAGGTTCCATATTATGTTGGCAGTGAACGTCCATAACCAATTATGACATCACAAACAAAGAGTGGTGCCTAGTCACACTTCATTACTACCCAAGTAAATGGAAAGTTGGAGAACAACTTCAACCTACACTCTATGATTGGTGTTATAATATTTGTATAGTTCCTTTATTACTGATATATAGTATTGAAATTGAGGCATGGAATCTCCATCCTCTCCTATCATTCAGTCCATGTTTTTTGAACCAAGCAGACCATTTGAGATATATGTAAGTTCAATATCACATATTGACTCACATGTGTATGGACATACATTTCTCAATCTCACTTATCAAGTGACTAGGATATCATACTCTTGTAGTAGGGACACATCCCATCTACATCACTCATAGTCATCCCCATGTGTCACTGTGTATCCAATCATCACCTTTATGACAACCCTTATTCAGAATCATGTTGGATGATGTCAAAGCACACCGAATGACATGTGATGACTGTAGTGACTTCAAGTCTAAGAACCACAATCACCACCAACACTATAAGAGATTATTTTGACTACCATTTATGATTTCCATGTATCACTATTATGATGGGTTTGTCTAATACCCTATTCTCTAATAGGTATTCATGAGCTTGGTTGGTATCACATATCATGATTGACGAGATTCTATTATCAACCAACACAGACACTGGTCTTACATGTTATTCTTGTCTATCAACCTTCCATAATAACATCTAACTAGGGACACAACAAGAGTGTATATATACTCTTAACATATGTATAATCTCATTGTTTAGGTCACACACTTGAAGATATATGTCATTGAATAATATCATTCTTTAGACATTTATTATGTTACTTCATTATCTTATAACTGAATAAAACAAAATAAATTGCAATCTTGCTTTTATTATTAATCAAATCATTTACAAGTTATACCATTACAATCATCATATAATTGGCTCTCTGGGTATACATACCAACAGACTCCATGTTACAACCCTTTTCTAGCTTTGCTGGTAATCCTAAAGATTTAAGATAATCTTAATGATTGTCATGCTTTTGTTAGTAATATATTACCTTGTACTTTATCATAACTTAGTAACCTTAAATACTTGTTTGTAAAACTCATAATCATGACTTAAGCATACAATAAAGATCTGAGTTGGAGTTAATATAAAATTAACCCATACATATATGCAAGAAGATACTTAATGATATTGGAGGAAATAATTAAAAAATAATTTTTCATTTGATAATATTATAAAAATAATACTTTAATATTTTAGAGAATTCAATTATGAATCCAACAAAAAAATAATGAACCAAATCAGAATTAAAATGAGAGAGTTATACCATTTTTAGTAAACATGTACAGACTGTCGCGAAGCGACTGCGACGGATACCGTCCAAGATACAAATTATAAAATGATCATATCTCGGGCTATATGTATCGGTTTTCAACAAAATGAAGTGTGTTAGAACCACAATTTGATCATCTATTATCTCAGACTTTTTCTCAACAAGAGGGTGACCTGAAAGATGATTTATGGGGCAATTTTTGGGGAAGAACGGCGAAAATCCAAGGGGTTGTCATAGATTCAAATTGGTGAATAGATTTTAATTGTTGATTCTTCCTTCTCTTCATTTCCCCTTGCTCGAAATCCCTAATTCAAAAAATATGAGGTTTGGGTTAACCTATGATCTTCATCTTCTACCTACAGAAGACCTTCTTTAGGGTCCTTCTTTAGGGTCGAGAAACACGTTAAAAGGTTGTTTGAAATGAGATCTTGAGGTCTGAAGCTTGATTCTGACTTGTGTGAGCTAAGATATGAGATTAGTTGGTGTAAAGGCTAATATCAGTGATCTTGGGCAAAGATTGTGAGTAGATAAACTACTTGTAACCCTGATTTAAAGCATACAAACTCAAATAATGGTTTTCCTACGTTTTATTCTTACTTTATGATATTTGTGGTGGTTTTTATAAACATGTGTAGTGATTATCACTAGTTGAAATACTTTTATAATCATATTAATAGTTATGTAATACCATGTTGAAAGTTCCTATATGAATTGTTATGATTCGACAGGTGATGAATGTGTAAATTGAGGCACCGAAAAGTTGGGTTTCCCTAGTTCATGTTTAAAAGAGTTGAACTATATGGAAATTATTAAATGATTTATTTATCTAAATGTGAGATGCTTAATTGTAAAAAATAGGGTAATCATTAGCTATGATGATGAAAACTATTAAATCAACTAAATATCACTAGATACTAGATGCCATGGACATTGTAGAATCCTCATAGGATGAAGCCTGCATTGTGGGGAGGAAACGATTTCCCGACTGGAGGTAGTCCAGATCAAGGTAAGCCGGAGTGTACTAATAGGGTGTGGGGGTTTTGACTAGTAGGGAAAACTCCTTATAGTTGTGTGGTACCCAACACCAACTGGGGATGCCGGTGGTACCTGTGTTACATGTTGTAGTGATCAATGGTCGGTAGGTCCACTGATGCACATTAAGCATGAGGGCTTTGACTCACCGCCTGAGTACCCAAGTTGAGAGGTGGAGTTTGAGATATTCAACCACTCCCATTAGCCGCCGAGAGGTAGACATACCGATGCCAGCTGCAGACTTGGTATTAAGATTAAAGACTTAGGAACTTGGGCATGCTTTTAAGTCTTGTACTGTGAGATCGTAACTTGTTGTGATACTTCCACATATTGTGGTACACATCATGTGGGTACAAAGGCATAATAAATGGATTTAAAGTAATGTAAATAGTTAGGTTATCCTTTTATTGTGTTCAGCATTTGTACGATTTCCATGTTGAGTGAATTACAACTTTTAAACTACCATGATTTACATGATTGCATTTAAGTTCTATTAATTGTAAACATCATAAATATCTTGGTTACTTGTTGATTCTCTACTCACTGAGTCAGTAGCTCACTAACCTACTAAACTATTTTTTTAGGTAAAGGATTAGCTCTTCCGGAGGAGTCAGAAGCCAAATTTAATCAAGTGTAGCATAGAGGTCTTGAAAGAAGAGTAGTTAGAATAGATCGATGGTCTCTTATCCTTCCTTTGGATCCCGGGATTGAGAGAGTGAGAAAAGAGAAAATTTTGAAATGTAATGTACATGATGTATATTAAGTGTAAATTCTTTCTTCTATGTAATAGTCAAGTTCTTTTGTATCTGACTATTAGGTTTAATCTAGACTTATCTTTTAGTAAGTGTTATTACAATATATTTCAGAGAAATAAAAAGTTATGGCAGATTTTCATCAAGTATTTAAAAGTTGATGGTTTGTATTAATCCTTGTTTGGTAGGCCCTAGCCCTGATTAGTGGGTTCAGGTCGCGTCACTCCCACTTGTACTTAGAGCCAATCACCCATGAATCTTATTCTAAGTGATCTAAGATGACCATCATGATTTTGTTGTGAAAGTGCTTTTGTCCAGGGGTCAGCAATATTGTTCTCGGTTGGTACTCTAAAAATCTTCACATCTCCTCATTCTACGATCTCTCATATGATATGGAAACACCTTTTATGTTCTTAGAACATTGATGTGATCTGGGTTCCTTAGCTTGTTCAATAGCTCTATTGTTTTCACAATGTAGCTCAATTGCATCTTTGATGCTTGGAACTACCCCAAGTTCAGAGATGAACTTCTTGATCCATATAGTCTCCTTTGTTGTATTTGATGCAGCAATATACTCGGCCTCTGTTGTACAATCAAAAACTATCTATTGCTTGGAACTCTTCCAACTCATAGCTCTATTGTTGAGGCAAAACATGAATCCAGATTGTGATATGTAATCATCTTTGTCAGTTTGGAAGCTTGCATCTGTGTAATCCTTTACCACCAACTCTTCCTCTCCACTGTAGACAAAGAACTGATCCTTAGTTCTTCTCAAGTACTTAAGGGTGTTCTTCATGATTGTCCAGTGAGAATCACCTCGATCTGATCGGTATCTGCTCATCATGCTCAAGGCATATGAGACATCAGGCCGAGTACACAACATTGCATACATTATTGATCCAATTGTTGATGCATATAGAGTCATACTCATGTATTCCCTTTCTTCACAATAACTAGTATGTGGATCTTTCGAGATGGTAGCTTGTTGGTCTTTTACACTAATGAGTTTCAATCTTAAGAAAGATCTTTTACTCAACTAACCAATTTTCACAAGTATACAAAAGTAGTCATAGTCGAGATCGATCACAAGGAGCTTTAGCAATCAATTAAATGCAGCAGTGCTAAGGTTCAACAATCTAGACCGTTTTAAAGGTGATTTAGTTGATTCATCTAAAAAAATTCAGAATTAAGCACAAACAGTAAATGGCTTACTAAAAGAGATTAGAATTAAGATATGGAAGTATCTTGGACTTAAGATTTCACCCACATATCATAGCATAGAATAGGAGCACAAAATTTAAACATGTTAAGCACTTGTTTTAAAGGAGAGTTGTATGTTGCACTTCACATGTTGGTGCAAGTACAACGATCCTAACTCAATTCAACATTCCCATGTATGAATTTTGTTTTGGATCCCAAACCTACTCCTCAACTCCATAATTTACACTCTCATGGTAAAGAAGGAGATTCCAAGAGAGTACCTCCTTACTCTCCTACCTATCTTCTCAGATCAAGAAAAAAAAGCATAAAACATACACATACGGTAGCCAGCCATATATGTAGAAAAGAAGAAACCGATACTCACAAGGTAGAAAAACAAGCAACATAGCATTTAGTATGAAATTATCATGTTCCATACATGCTATGACATGGGAGCTACTCTCCCATGTCAAAGAAAAGGAAACTACTCGTCCATAATGGTGTACAGTAGAAAATGCACAGAAATTTCATAGTTCAACATGATGTAGAGAAGGAAAAGCTAAGAAAACCCAAGGTGTAACCCAAGAGGAGTATAATTCCCTCTTGAGGACAAAATTCCACTCCTACAACTACTCCAAATCGGATAAACCTCTCTCCCAAGAATCTTTGTAGAGTGAAGAAGCTTCATTGCACCTTGGAGAAGAAGATTGGAGAAGAAAATAAGAAGAATGGGGTTCTTTAGCAAGAAACCACATTCTTCCACCTTTAAAATCACCCTCCTTGCTCTAGCCTTGCTCTTGGACGAAAGGGTTTCAAATTATGACCAAATATAACTACTCCATAGAGTGGTTTTGTCTTTTAAAATGAAAGGAGTCATATTTGCAAATTACTGAAACTGACAGGCACACGACGTGCCTTTCCTTGGACACGGCGTGTCCTGTCTCCGGCAGTTGTTTCTGAGTGTAAAGCACATGGCATGTTTGAATAAATACAGACTATGTACATTACCAGAAAGGCAAGGCTCGATTTTTAATTCCTAGGTACATGTTGTGTCTTTCGTGGACACTCCGTGTACTTTTCTTCAACGTCTGAAGTATCAGGCCATCTGGAAATGCGCACGTCGTGTCTTAAATAAGACATGTTGTGTGCATTACTGTTTTAGCAGAATTAAAGTTCTGAATGTCTGCAAGGCATGGAGAAGTCTCGATAATTATGGATTTGAGTTGGGATATCTCCAATTTGATCCTTTTGAAGCAAATCTGCAATACACATCATGTGATAAGCAAAATAACAAAAAGGTGGCAAGAGTGATATGAATAGAGGCTAAATGAGAACAAAATGAACTGAATTTGTGTGTGAAATCATGTGAAAAGTTGATGTGGAAACCACACAACAAATCCCCCTAAGCTTGAACCATTACTTGTCCTTAAGCAAAAAGAGCATAGCCACACAAATGAAGGAATATTCAAGCTCATGCATGGATTAAATGAAACGAAGATATGCAATAAACTCAATCAACCATGTACATTAGGTTTATTTGCATAGGTAACCTACTAAACTATTTTTTTAGGTAAAGGATTAGCTCTTCCGGAGGAGTCAGAAGCCAAATTTAATCAAGTGTAGCATAGAGGTCTTGAAAGAAGAGTAGTTAGAATAGATCGATGGTCTCTTATCCTTCCTTTGGATCTCGGGATTGAGAGAGTGAGAAAAGAGAAAATTTTGAAATGTAATGTACATGATGTATATTAAGTGTAAATTCTTTCTTCTATGTAATAGTCAAGTTATGTTGTATCTGACTATTATGTTTAATCGAGACTTATCTTTTAGTAAGTGTTATTACAATATATTTCAGAGAAATAAAAAGTTATGGCAGATTTTCATCAAGTATTTAAAAGTTGATGGTTTGTATTAATCCTTGTTTGGTAGGCCCTAGCCCTGATTAGTGGGTTCAGGTCGCGTCACTCCCACTTGTACTTAGAGCCAATCACCCATGAAACTTATTCTAAGTGATCTAAGATGACCATCATGATTTTGTTGTGAAAGTGCTTTTGTCCAGGGGTCAGCAATATTGTTCTCGGTTGGTACTCTAAAAATCTTCACATCTCCTCATTCTACGATCTCTCATATGATATGGAAACACCTTTTATGTTCTTAGAACATTGATGTGATCTGGGTTCCTTAGCTTGTTCAATAGCTCTATTGTTTTCACAATGTAGCTCAATTGCATCTTTGATGCTTGGAACTACCCCAAGTTCAGAGATGAACTTCTTGATCCATATAGTCTCCTTTGTTGTATTTGATGCAGCAATATACTCGGCCTCTGTTGTACAATCAAAAACTATCTATTGCTTGGAACTCTTCCAACTCATAGCTCTATTGTTGAGGCAAAACATGAATCCAGATTGTGATATGTA